>CM059260.1:7500000-8750000 GCA_030347555.1 Lablab purpureus
AGTTCAAAGAAAGAGGGGATGCATATAATAAAATAACATTGCAGAAAATTCTTATTAGGTACTGTGATTACTCAAAATACTGATATTAAGTATTCATGAAAATATTTGCTCATACAATTATATTCAAATATCTTTTGACATAGGTAATATGAGCACTTATAGTTAATTTATCATATATCTGTTTGAAGATGATTACGGAAAAAATACTTCCGAAATTGTCTATTTAGAACATTACAAGTGAACTGTATAGGTAGTAAAAGCACAAAACCAATTTTTCTTTTTCCGGATATTATTATTTTATAAAATTTATCCAAATATATTTTTTCTTATATTATTTATCTAGATTGTTTTAATTTTTTTACTTTTATCACTCGATTTTTTTTTTTGTCTTTGTGAACATTGTCTTTTTCGATTTATATAAAATATAATTTATATAAAATAAGACATGAGAATAGTTGTTCTTGTTTGAATATGATCATTTTTCTATGAAAACGACTATTTTAAGATGAATAAGTTACGTTACGTTCTAAACATAGTTTTTGTAGTTTTATTTTGAACGTCAATCGTTCTTATAAACAAAACGACTGTTCATAAAGACGAAAAAAATAATTAAAAAACTTACTAACCGAATAAAAAAAAAATAACTAATATAGCTTTATTAGAATTCACTTTTTCGAAAATCCAATTCTAATATAAAGAGTGAAATGTGATATCTATTTAACTAATATTTGAATAATTATTTTAAAAAGTAATAATATAAAAAAAATACAAAACAACCACGAGATCTTAAAAAATTTGTAGAATTATGGATAGCTATAAGGTAAGGATGTTAAATAATGAAAAATAGAAATAAGTGAAGTGTAACGGTAAGCCATTTAAGAATCTCAAAAATTTAAATCATGGAATTACAAAACCCCCAATCTTTTCCAGGCTTCCCACTGAGTTCTGTGTGCATATTGTGCCCCAACGAACAGACAAAATTAATACTATAATTTTAAAACTAATATTGCAACTTCTTTCTGTGTCTCAAATTTGAGCCTTCAAAATCGTTGCCTCTCCATTTCGTTGTGTGGCACGCGTGGATTCTCATCTTATGTCATCACATCATCGATGTAAAAGTTGCAAGTTATGATACGAAATCTTAGTTTTTTTTACGAGATCACACTGTTAAACATAAGTTTTAAGATCTCAGGGTAATAAAATTCAGATTGTAAAAATTATTATCCCAAGTCCCTGTAACTGGTTCAACCACATGGGCCCTTAGTCAAAGTCAATCCACCATGGAATGGGAAAAGGGGCATAGATGAGATGGGAGTATCTAGGCAAGAACAAAGATATCTAGGCATTAGAGTCCCAGGCAAAGTGAACAGAAATCAATGACAATAATCAATTTAAGAAAAACTGATATCGCAAAACATAAATTAAGATCACGATAGCCTAATAGAACTGGATTTGTACAGCTTCTGTTCTCATTTCTCATTTCATGGATGGACCAACCAACCAACCGCCTTATATACAGAAAAGAGAGATTTGGATGTAGTGTCACAGTGGTGTCTTAGATTTAGAAGGAAGAGGAAGGTGATTCTGAAAAGAGTCCAAGAAGTTAAGAGGGAGAGGAGCAAGATGTGGGAAAGACTTGAGATTTGATTGAGAAGCACCATGAGCGATGAAGAAGAGTGCAAGTTGCAAATGCCCTGCCTCGGCAGCACAATGCAGCGGAGTGTAGCCAGCATCATCCACACTGTCAACCTCAGCACCGTGTTCAAGCAGCACCTTCACGCTCTTTATTCCACCCTTGAACGCAGCCCAATGCAGTGGGGTCCACCCGTTCTGGTCCTTACTCTTCACACTCGCCCCTTCCCCCAAACACCTCTTCACGCCCTGAACGTCGTCAACCCTCGCCGCACGCATCAGCGCGTCGCCCCAACCCAGCAAATCCAGCAAACGCGTGCGACCCTCCGACTGTTCACTCTCCGCCGCAACACCAAACGCCGTTCTCCCCTCCCTGTCTTTCACGCACTTCACGTTTGAGCATTCTAACAAACACTCCACGGCCTTCACGTGTCCCTTCCACGCTGCGTAATGGAGCGGGGTCCACCCCTTCCAGTCCGTGCAATTAGGGTTTCCTCCCATCGCGACGCAGAACTCGATAACCCTCACGTGCCCCTCCCTCGCCGCCACGTGAATCGGAGTCCTCCCCCCCGAGTCCACCGAGTCCACCTGCAACTTCTCGTCGCACCGCTCCAACAGAAACTCCATCACGTCGATTCGGTCCATCGCCGCGGCCTCGTGCAGAACCGACTCCACGATTTCGCAACCAGAAGCTTCCAGAAGCTTCACCACGTTGAGGCTCCCAGCCCTAATTGCGGGTGCCATGAGAGACTCCTCCGTCGCAGTTGCGTCCGCGCCGGCTTCGAGCAATTCGGCAACGGCGTCGGTACTGCCGTTTTCGACGGCGGGTTTGAGCAGTCTCGTGAGCTGCGTTCTCGAGCATGCGGATATGGCTTTGGTGAAGAGGTTGCGGGATTGGGGGTTTTGGGAGATGAGGTATTCGGCGACGTGGGGACCGACTAGAGAGATGGTTAAGACGGCGTCGCGGAAGACGTGAGGGCCGGGTTTGGAAAAGAGGCGGCGGAGGTGGTCAACGGTGGCCTTGCCGGTGGGGAGCATGGTGGCTCGGACGGTGATGGCGTTGGGAGGGTCGGAGAGAGGGGGTTGGTCGTTGGTTTGGGAGAGTTGTAGGGTGTATGATGCAGAAGAGAGTGGTGGGATTGTGGAGAAGGATTTGTTGATGGAGAAGATAGATGGGTTTGTGGTCGTTAGAGACACTGCCACTGACATGGTGTGCATGAGGTTTGTTAGCTTGAAGGAGGAGCTGCACTTCTGGCCCTTTAGGAACATCACCTCCACTTCCTTTGCTTCTGCTTTCACCAGCCTGTCCATCCTCAACCTGGTAGATTGATTGATTGATTCTGACTTTGAACTTTAGAGGCTTCTTGTTCAAACGAAGGTGATTGATTCTATCGCTGTTTGTTCAGTCTGTGTTTTTGTGAATTGATTAGTAGACACTGATCTGTTAATTAATATATGTGTAGCATGCTTGTTAGTTGGGGTGTGACCGTGACAGAGAAGGTGGGAGACGTTGACCATGACTGCTTGAGACAATGGAGAAGGGTGAAATAGTCCTGCGGCGCTTTTGAATATGTTGAAGCATTTTTGGCCACGACCCGAGACTCAAGAATGTTGTTGTTATTCAATTGCATAAGACGCGGACAAGAGTTGCCTGATTAGAATGAATTTGTTCTGCGGACTGATTTTCCGGTAAGATCTACTATTGTGGTTAAAATCTTTATTCATTTTGTAATGACCAATTCAATTTCAACGAATAAATGTTTAGATTGGAAATTATATCCTCATAGGAAGATAGGATATTATCACCCTAACACCGAATACCAGCTTTCAAGGCAAACATAATTGCTTGTCCAGTATGCATAGAGTGTGGTAGGAGATTTTTCCGTATTTGAGGATTTCGAGCTTATAAGGGTTCACTTATAAATACATGATTATCCTGATTTAGGAGAGACATTAGCACTTGTATGCTCTGGCTTAAGGTGAATTAGATTTTAAACCAAAATAGAAATATTCTTAAAAACGCTTTAGTAACTCCACTTATACATATCCATTTTTGAGGAACTTGGATTAACATGTATAGAGACTATTACATATATTAGAATATGGTGTTTTGTTACTCAATAACTATAATGGTTGAGTACTAGACCAAGAATTGAAAGTTGGTATTGAAGTACTTGTTTACAACCAAATATAATTTTTGTTATTTAGCCTTATTATTGGGGTTCAAATGCCTATAGATGCACATCAATATTAAAGGAAGTACTCGCTCAATACCCATCTATTCTTTATTATATTACTTTGAGCCTTTAGTGAATTGAGTGTCGGAAAGCTTTTTGTAGTTAGACTTTGTTTCGATATTCGTCAACTAATTGGGGCTTATTCTCAAATAGTCCATGAAGTCAAAGTTCATTTCATTTCTTCCACACCTAGTCTAAAGCATTGCTCCTTCTAGTAAGAGCACAACTTATTTTAAATGCTTTGGTTTGGAGTCTCCCAACAACTTTAGACTAGAACACTTTAGCACCAAATATAGGATAGATAAAATTGTTCCTACTTTCGCAAATGAGGAATCTAAGAAACATTACCCCATTGGAGGATGATGGCGAGACTTCCATTTGTAGTAATTCATGTTTGCCATGACTGATGTAAGACAACATATTGAAGAAGCAAAACAAAGAGCGAAGGCTAGAGATGATAAATGAACCTGTCTCTGTGGGTGTTGTCAAAATCCGTCTCGATTTTGATGGGGAATCCTCAGATTGATTAGATATGGGTAATATCCGATTTTTTAATTTGGGCATGGATATGAGGATGTGTACATACATATCCGCCCCCTCCCTGTTCTCATAATTGCCCCAATACTTGTCCCCATCTTCATACCCGTTATATTAACTTTTTTGGTTCCTTAATTTCATAACTTATTTTTAGGGCACATATTTGATAATTTTTTTAATTTTTTCTATAATTATTCTACTTTTATCCAATTGGTATCTGATACTCTAATTTGAGATTTATGCAATCGTAATTTTTTTATTGATGTGACATTGGAGAAAAGAAAATGTATAACCTTTTGCCATTGAATCCTTGATAATATTATATTTTCTTTGTTTTGATTTTTATTTTTCTATAAAAAATTATTTAATTAATATTTAGAATAGTAAAGAGTTGGTAAGAGTCGATCCATTATCCGATGAAGGTGGGGATGTGACAAAAATTTCATAACTGTTGGATATGGGAATGAGAAGGATGATAGCGAGATGAGATAAAAATTTTATACCTGTTGGGTGTATGGACAAGAATAGGGATGAATTTTTACTTCATGGATAGAGATGAAAAAGTGAGACTCGTCTCTAGCCTACCCTATTGTCATTCCTAGCGAAGGCAACCCCACTAGCATAAGTACTCCTTAAGGAAGCAGGAAAATCTTGTTGCTGTGTAGAGGCAACTTTGAAGGTTCAGGAGCATCGATCACTACTATTTGTTGCTCGAAAAGCCAAGGTAGTGGCATAGTGTTTTTTGCGAATAAAGAAATCACATCTATCTTTACACTCGTAAAACAACCCCACTTTAATATTTGGAATAGTAAGGAGCTTGTTAGAGTCGAGTACAAGTATATCCATTACCCAATGAAGATGGGGATGTGACAAAATTTCACAACCGTTGAATATAAGAATGAGGAGGAGGATGACGAGGATGCGATAAAAATTTTATATCCGTTGGGTGTATGGACGAGAATTGGGATGAATTTCTACTTCATGGATGGAGATGAAAAAGTGAGACTTGTGTCTAGCCTACCCCATTGCCATTCCTAGCGAAGGCAACCCTACTAGCATAATACTCCTTAAGGAAGCGGAGGAATCTCGCTACTGTGTAGAGGCAACTTTGAAGGTTCAGGAGCATCGATCACAAGTGTTAGTTGCTTGAAAAGCCAAGATAATGGCATAGTGTTTTTGCAAATAAAGAAATCACATCTATCTTTACACTCATAAAACAACCCCGCTTTAATATTCTGGTCCAAATATTTGAGGGAATATTATGAAATTTGGGTTGTTTAATTCGAGTGGTACAAAATCTTCATTAATTATGGCATCTACCCATTTATTGTTAGTTTTAATTTAAAGTTTTCAATGTCAGCCCCTCAATGTATGATGAGGGAGAAATCATGAAAGTCAAGGCAATAAAGCCAACTAAGCTTACGTTTATTGATTTTCACCTCGACATAGACCAAGAGACACTTAAAATTATGATTGGCAAATTGACAAATACTATAATTAATGAAGATCTTGGATACCAAGCTTGACAATTTGCTTCAATTAGATAAACCAATGTTTATAGAAGAAAACTAAGGTTGACGATAAAACGACTTCAGCACTACTAATATTTGATCCTATAAGAAAACTAAGGTCAATGATAAAATCAATTTAGCACAGCTGGAGTCCGACCCAAGAAGAAACTATGGTTGGCGATAAAACAACTTCAACACGGTTCGAGTCCAGCCCTGGAAGGAAACTAAGGTCAATGATAAAACGATCTCAACACGGCTGGAGTTTGACTTTAAAAGAAAACTAAGGTCAACGATAAAACGACTTCAACTTGGCTAGAGTTCGACCCTGGGAGAAAACTAAGGTCGACAATAAAAGTGTTCCTAGATTGAACCAAGGTTAAATACACAATTCCACCTAAGATCGACCAAGATGACCACAAGTTTAGTTACTCTTATGCCTAATTTTAGCTTAGATAATGTATTGCCAAAATATCATACTAATGTACGAGGTTAGTCAAAATTACTTTGATTGATTAATATGCATGTGTGATTGATTTTTGCTTAAATGATAAATGTCATGTCATCATACATTAAAACAAATGTGCTAAAATAGTATATGCCCGACTTTAACGAATACACAAAAGTTCATAAGTTATATGTATGATCTCAACCTAACATGAATAATGCAAAATGATTCTAACTTGAGTGTTCAAACAACACGAGAACTTAAAAGTAATGAAAAGATAGTTTTAAAAAACCATAGAAATAGAATAAAAATACATAAAAAAATGTCTTTAAAAAATGATGTGACGTTTTATTGTAACCTTGATCTAATGATTTCAAACAAGAGGGAAACTTCTCGAACACGCTTGCCTTCTTGAGCCTCTTTCCCCTTAAGTTCAAGGCTTAGGAGTTGTGTATCGTCATAAGTAGGGTGAGCCGAAGGTTGAACAACAACCACTTTAAAGCCTTTTGCCTTATTAGGCTCAATGCTGGGGTTGTTTACCGTTATAACTAAGGCAATCCAAAGCCAAGTAAAGTTTATTACATGTTAGATAAATTGGTGTTTAGGATTTACGTGGATTGTCTTTGGGCCGACATATATGCGAATAAACATATTTGGCATGAATTTCATAAAGATATTCAGTTAGTAAGCAATAGGGGTTCAATGAGTTGGTTGGAGAAAAGAATGAAAACAAAATTTGTTTCTAGTATTTGGGGCTCTTCACTTGAGTGTAATAGGTTGTTCTTTTATTATTTAAGGTTTCTTCTAAATCTGGGGAAGACTCTCCATATGAGTGCGAGATGACTCTAACCTAGGAAGGACACTTGTATATTTTGGCTTGAGATCAATTAGACTTTGAGGCATAATACAATTAAATACTACTTACAAAATAAATCTGAACTATTAAGGAGATCTTATTCAAGTTACTGTTTTAAGAATATTTTATAAAAACAAGAAAATCAATATAATAAAAATATAATTGAATTAAGGAAATAAGAAGAAAATCAAGAGTGGTGCATCTCTAATTATAGAGATTTAATTACACAACCAAGAGGAAAAAACTTCATTATAATTTGGAAGTTTCATACCCAAGAAGGACAAGACATTAATATTCAAACTTAAAAGAGTTTTCTAAGTTCTTGACTATAACAGAAGTGGCCAGCAAATTTTGAACTGGAACACATCCAGTTTTTCAAAACGTTGGGCATGGGTGACGAGGAGAAAAGTAAACCTCCCTGACTAGTTTGGTTGTATTGTCATACTACTAGTACTGTGCCCTCTGAAAGGGAAAATGGGGCATCCTGTGTAAACTGTCAAACAATATTCTCTCCAGATACAGTTTTGGCCGTATCTGAACGCGACTAGCGACTTGATTAGTGGTTAATAGAATAATGCAGTCGTTGCAACCTCGAGGATTTTTTTCTTCTTTTTGATGCAATGACGTCATTTTCAGCAGCCATGTTTCAATTCTTTTTATTATTTACGAATAAGGTATTAAAAATCAGTGCATCAATGGAATATGCGAGAATTTCCTAGGGTGTGATGCAAGTCTTTTTCTTCTTATTGCCACCTGCGCAGCTGACAAGCGAATAATTGGGTCTTGAAAAATGAATTCCCACGAATATTGCCAAGTGTACCAGGCATCTCTTTTAAGCAGTTGACCCTGTAATCCAAAGGATTACTCAACTTATGATGTCTATTAACCTTGTTTGGTGAAGCATAATCTTACTTGTGGCTTCATTTCTATTTTGATAAGCATCTTATTAAACCTTTCTTTCTGTTTATTAAATATTATATTGGAACTGAACAGAAGCTCTGGGATTTGTATTTATTCTCACATTTTGAGGCCCTTAAATTTGGACAAATTGCGGCCTGAGTTTAACCTTGGGTTTTCACTAAAGCGCAGAGATGTTGATATGTTTATATACTGTCACCACACACGAAATCAACTTCTTTACTTATTACTCGTAAGCGTCCTACGGATGGCGGGATTCATTCCTTTAGCACTATTTTCTTTTTTCTGTTGCATAAGTTTTTAATTTTTCGGATTAAATTGAACCTCGTATGCATGGGATCGGGAACTACTTACTAGTAAATTTAGCCACTGGAACTTTTAAAGATACATCAGTCACGTTATCTTTTCTGCAGCAAATGATTATGCTTTGGCCATCACATGGCATACATCTCCCAGATTCATACTAGCACGGCACGCAGCATATTCAGCTAATGGTCTACTGAATTACTGATACTCACTACACTATCATCTGTTGTGCGGCGATGTCTAATCCTAGAGTTTGCCACCAAACTAGTAAGTAATGTTTTGTATTGCCAGAAGTAGTTTTAGAATTTGAACTGGAATAAATGGCTACTTTTAGTCAATCTTGGCTTTCAGGCAAAGGCTGGATAGCAGAGAGAACTTGTAGATGCATTATGAGAAGGCCTTGTGTATATGATTATTTTCCATGAAGCTGCTGAAATAAAGTACCGGATAATTTGGGGACAATGCGAAGCGGTATATGAATGCTGGCTGGACTATTTTACAGGTTTAAAAACCCTTTTGTTCTCTCTCTCTCTCTTATTCTTTTTGAAGACACCTATCTAAATCAATGTGTCAAGCGGCAATTTGCAGATCCCTATAGCTGCATTGAGATGAATTTAGAGCTATGTTTAATTTAAATTAAATGGAAATAGTATGAATCTATATAAAGAATAAATCAGATGTGGTAATTTTATAACTAGTGATATATTAACCAATAATCTTGTTATTTTACTAAATATGTACTATTTATTTTAAAAAATCTACACGTTTGATTCCTCTAATTGAAAACTGCGATTTAATGAACTTGGGTTAATAAAGAAATAGTGAGGACGAGTGACACGATTTTTTCATCACACTAGTAATTACTTCTTTCTATGGCACGATTGTTCAACCTTACGAGGTTGTAATTGAAATGTTAGTCCTACACGTGATTGGAAATATGTTTCGTTATTTTTTTTGGAAGTTTTTTAAATTTTAAAATGTTTTAAAATATAAAATAAAAATAGAATGGAAGCTGGAGTTGAGTTTTTTCATGTGTAACAATTTTTTACCGCATTAACGTGGAATAAAAATGATTCAAATAATGGAATAAAATTTACAGAAAACGAAAGATATTCAGAAAATATACTTATTATAACATCCTAACAAACAGTCTCATTTACGTATCTTCGACAATGTAAAAAGATTTCATGATTGATATAAAACGATTGTCTAAAATATAAAAGGTGATTTTCGTAAATTTTAGTAATTTTTAATAATAAAATACAAACTTAATCTTAAAAATCTAATGGAAAATATATTAAAAAAATAAAGTATAATAAAAAGCTTGTTACTAACATCTAATAATGAATTTAGTTTTTTCTAGGGTACCGATAATGGTTTAATGTCGTTATATTTACTTGGAAAAAAAAAACACTAAGTTATTAGGAATGATAAAAAACTTTGCATGGGAATTAGACATTAGTGAATAATCAGTATTTGTTTTTTTGTTGCTGTTCACTTATTAATGAGGTAGGTAATAGGTATAGATATTTTAGTTACTCATTTATTCATGAAACTATGAGAGTACCATCAAATATTTGTTACTCGTGAATAATTGATTGTGAATTTTATTTAAATATAATTTAAAAAATTAAGTAGTTAAAATAAAATTATTAGTAAAAAAAATATTAAAAATTGAAGAATTATGCAAAATTTAATTTTATATATGTATAATTTTTATTTAATTATGTAATTTTCTAGAATCATTACAATTTTTCATCCAAATACTTCTACTTTCCCCTCCAATCTCAAGCACCCATTTCCTCACCCTATTCACACATCTTCTATCATTATTCACTTCCACAAAACTGTCTCTTTCTTGTTTCCATTGTCTTTTCAGTGAGTTTTTTTTAACCTTCATTACTTTTCTTCATGTAGGACTTTGTTTGTTACTTTTTTTTCTGTATTGGAAAAAATTTGAGTGTGAAATTGTAGGAAGAAATAAGGGGAGAAATAGTTTAGGTATTATATTAAATCTTAAAAGAAATTGAAGGTGTAAAAAGTAAAAAGGGATTTACCCTTGGGGCTTGGTATATAATCATATCAGGAGTAATTTTTTTCATCTTCTTATTTTCTTTTTGCACTTTTAAAATTTTCAAAATATCAAAATTATTCTCAAATATTCTTTTAGATTAAGTAGAATCCAAAGATAAAAGTGTTTGCCGAATTTTAGAATCTGGAAATATCTTTTTAATTTCTGGATTGCAGTTTTGAAACAAGTTTAATTGTGAACCTCAACAAGTTTTGAAACATTTTTAGTTGTGAATAGTATATTAAATACAATTAAATTAATTTTTAAAATAATTTAAAAATTACGAAAATAAGTTACCTATATTAAGACGCTTCATCTTTAATAAATTGTGTGTGAACACTTAACATTAAAAGAATTAAAATAATTTAATTAAAATTATAATAATCTTATCTTATTTATAGTCTATATTATATAAATAATTTTTTTATAATAGAAGTTTGTACAAGCGTGAGCCTCAAGGACAGGTCTAGTAGCATGCCTAACTTTACTTGCAGTGATTGAAATATGAAAAAAAATAAAAAAAGAATATAGGAAATGGAAAATTGTGTATTGATTTGCCCAATGTTTTGTGCTAGATAAGAAACCACGTTTATTTAGTTTTTCTGGTATATTATTCCAACAACTCATGTTAGATATGATCTTATCCTAATAAGATATGTGTTGCATATCCTCTTAACGTAGAACTAACCATCATCAGTACAATTTCTATTTTCCAATTTTAATTTTCAAAACAAAAATTTACAAAACTCACTACTAAGCTCAGAATAAAGTTAAATTGCATTTACAAACTCTTAATGTTTAATTCACTTATATAATTCTAAAAAGATATAAATAAGAGACGTTTCATGATACAACTTTAAAGAAATTATGCGCATATAAAAGTGTTATAACACCATATTATGCATAAATTACTAGTTCAATTTATAAAAATTCTTTCCATTAAATTCTTTTTATTAAAGACGTGGCAGAAAGCACACCAGAAAAAAAAGAACTATACAACAAAAAAAGGAGCAGCTCCAGAAGAGTCCTCCACAAGGAGACGCATCACTGCATCAGTGAAGCTTCTTTAATTATCACCGATAAAATTAAAAAAAAAAATACATTTAAAAGTATCGTGCAAAATCAAATTGACGTAATTAATATGAATTATAAGAATTTAGAAATTAAAAACTTGAAATGCAGCTGCACATTTCAATGTGACTCCAAATTGGTGAGTCAATCTAATCCTCTGTTATTTTTTATTGTGAGTTAAATCTTACTCACTTAATTCACAAGTGAATTTGACTAGAGTTCTCTTATATTATAAATTTTACTTTTTTGAATATTTTATTTTTAAAAATAAAGATAATAAAAATGTTAAAAAATAAAACTAAATTATTCCAATTTTTTAAAGTTATAACTTTAATGTTTTTCACAAAAAATAAACAATACAAAATATATATGTTCGTGAGCCCACTCAACTTAATCCACTAATTCCTAATAAACTAAGCTAAATTGTAAAAAATTTAACTTACTGTAAAGTGAATTAAATTAAATTTACCTATTTTTAACTTAATATGTATGAACCAAATAAACTTATTTTAAATATCTAATTATAAGTAAGATTTTCATCCTTTTTGTTAGTTTAATTAAAAGTAAAATATTCATTTTTAATAGTTCACTGAAGGTACGATTTTGATTTACCTTGAATTATTTTATCATGTTTTGTATACAGATAAATATAATTCCGACTTATCTTATATAGTCCTTATATTTAAGACCAAATAAAAAAAAAGATAAAATACACACGTAAATAAATAAGAATGAAAATAAATATATAAAGGAGATAAATAAATCCTAATTAAGATAATCTCGTTCAATATTAAATTAAGATAATAGATAATAAATAGTATATAAGAATCAAAGATTATAAATTCTTAAATAAAAAATGTAATTATAAATATAAGAAGCATAAAATGGGTAACGTAGAGGAGGGTTGGATATGAGAAGAAAAGGGTATATTTTTCGATATTAGAAACGTTGATAAGGTTGTTGTTGTTGGTGTTGTTTTTGTTGATTTATTTAATTTAGAAGATTAAGAGAAGAAAAGAGAAGAGAAGAGAGACGTATGTAAACAAGGCCAAAACGGGGTTGTGAATGGGCAGGAAGAAAGGTTGTGTACAGAAGGTTGTACGTCAGAAGTCATTTCTCCCTGGCTCTCAATACACCAGCATGCAGACAAAACAGGGAAAAGGGATAAAAGAAAAATAGCGACTGAAATGATTTTTCCCAAACGCCACCACCAATTAAAAAACACCCCATTATTCATTTCCAAAGATATATTTAAATGGTGGGTCCCATTTCAACAGTTTAATTCGGCCGCCAGCTTTGTCGTTTCTTTCGTCTCCGTCCATCCCCGTCGTTCCTTTGCGTTTGACTCTCTTCCTCCTTCCTCATTCTCTCCCTCCCTCCCTCTCTCTCTCTCTCTCTCTCTCTCTCTACCACTCCTTCTTATCCTTCTCTTCCTCATAATGCGATCTCCTTCGGTTACTCACTCGCTTTTCTCTGTTTCACACTTACTTATTTAACCGACAAATCAATCCAAAGGGAGACATACCCGTTACTCTGTTACTCGTTTCTCCTTTTTATTCTCCCAAGGTAAGAGCGTTTCTCTTCCTTTACCCGTTTTCCATTTGTTATGAGGCGGCTTAAGAGGTCGGACATCGTGACTTGAAGATCACTGTTGTTTTTTGAGTGGATTCGGTTTTGCGTCTTTGGTGTAAAGGTAAGAGAGGGCGAACAGAGATGACTGGCAGTGATGAAGTCAACCTCAGTGAATCTAAGGTACCATAACATCCATCTGGGTTTTTTTCTCTACCTTCTATTTTATGTGGACCTGGTTGCGTATGTTTCTGTGGTTTGTTTCTTCTGATTGCGTTACGAGGGGTCTTGTTGATGATGGGGGAAAGTTTTAATCTTTGCCTTCTATTGAAAGGCCAATGACTGAAAACGTATCTCAGTTACAGAGTGTTGTCTCTCTCCTTTTTATTACCTTTCTGGGTTTAGTTAATAATTGTGGTACCCGTGGGATTAGGATGATGCTGTTTTTGGGGTTTGTTTAGGTTTTTTCTTGTACTTAGTATTTCGTCCATGTAGGCCTCTTGTTTCTTTTTCTGGAAAGTTGGAAAATTCGAGTTTGATTTGGTGGCGCAAGTTGAATTCCTCTTTTTTCCTGAAGATTTGTAAGGCTCGTACCCGTTTATAATCGTTGGTTCTGGTCTAATTTGTCAGCTTTTGCTTTCGATGTTTTCTTGCTTTTCTCCTATTGATATGCTGATATGTTACATCTGATACTCTGCATACTGCCCGTGTTATATCTGTTATATCTAATTAGAGGGGAGGACCTTTCAGCTTAGTGACCTAGTTATCAAATAGAGGAATCAATCAGCATTTTTTTTTTAATGGTCACTACAGTGTTTGTTCATACGGATATATAAGGTTGTAATTTCTAATAATATGTTCATTTTTTTGTAGAGTGTTGTTCCACTCAATACATGGGTGCTTATCTCCAATTTCAAGCTTGCTTACAATCTACTAAGACGTGCTGATGGAACTTTCAATCGAGAGTTGGCGGAATTCCTCGACCGCAAGGTCCCGGCTAACGCAATTCCTGTTGATGGAGTATTCTCTTTTGATCATGTTGATCGAAACACCGGCCTATTCAATAGGGTGTATCAAGTAGCTCCTGAAAAGGAGGCTAGGTGCAACATAATAGAGCTGGAGAAGCCTCTGAGCACCACAGAGATCGTTCCTGTTATAATTTTCTTCCACGGTGGAAGCTTCTCTCATTCATCTGCTAACAGTGCTATCTATGACACTTTCTGCCGCCGCCTTGTGAGCCTTTGCAAGGTTGTGGTGGTTTCTGTAAACTACAGGCGATCGCCAGAGCACCGCTATCCATGTGCCTATGATGATGGCTGGACAGCGCTCAAGTGGGTTAAGTCTAGGAAGTGGCTTCAGAGTGGAAAGGATTCCAAAGTTCATGTGTACTTGGCCGGCGATAGTTCTGGTGGTAATATTGCTCATCATGTGGCTGTGAGGGCTGCCGAAGAAGATATTGAAGTGCTAGGCAATATTCTTCTTCACCCACTGTTTGGTGGGGAGAAGCGAACTGAATCAGAGAAGAAACTGGATGGGAAGTACTTTGTGAGACTGCAAGACCGTGATTGGTATTGGAGAGCTTTTCTTCCTGAAGGGGCAGATAGAGATCATCCGGCTTGTAACCCATTTGGCCCCAATGGTAGAAATCTTTCAGGCCTCAAGTTGCCCAAAAGTCTTGTTTGTGTGGCTGGTTTGGATCTTCTCCAAGATTGGCAATTGGAATATGTGGAAGGTCTCAAGAATTGTGGCCAAGATGTCAAACTTCTTTACCTTAAAGAGGCAACTATCGGTTTCTACTTCTTGCCTAATAATGATCATTTCTATAGCCTCATGGAGGAGATAAAGAACTTCGTCAATTCTAACTGTTAATATACTACTTAACCTTACTTACAGGATCCCATACATAACTAAAAGCCTGACATTTCACCTGGGTAATCTTTTTTTTTTCTATTTTTGTATCTTATCTTTTTACTCTTTCCCTACTTTATAGTGGTGGTGGTGTGTAGTTATATAATTATGTAGTGTTACTCACTGTCATAACATCCATGGTGGTAAAATCTGAGCTTTGTGTGACTGGTATACTACTGCTTCTTGTTATCTGCCCTTATCGTTTGAAGGGTAGCATCGAATCAGTCTCGGGAGATTGAAGTGGCAGAGTTCAGTTATTAGTGGGGTTTGGCTGAATCGCAAATGAAGCTAACCCTATTTGACATTTTCAACCTCAATAGCAGGAGGGGACATTCGAGATATTGCTTGACTGATCACTTTGGTTCAGTGAATGCATTTGATTTATGTTGTATAACATATTATTGAATGGGAACTGGAGCAAATCCCATCCTGTTATGAACTTGTATGTTATATAAATGTCATGCTTGTTTTAAGTTAGATTTTGCTTCGGGAAGAAGCTATATAAGGTTGTACGATATTGCATCCTGTCTAATAAGTTAAGCAGTTTCATCTTCTTGACACCGATGTCACAAATGGTTTTGGTTTTATCGTGGTCTTCAAAGGAACGTATTTTGGCTTACAATGTTTGCTTAAAAACTCAGGTTGCCTAGTTTCTTTGTCTTTACTGATACAAGGACTATGGTAATGGCTGAATATAGCACAATTTATTCTTGGTGTTTAGACCTTAGCATCCGGAATCATCACCAACGGTGAAGTGTGGAAGATAAAAGTGGAAATAATATACAGAAGCGGTTAAAAAGATGAAGCGTGTGAATTGAATTCTTTGCATCTGTGTTGGGTTGGACGTAAGATTCGCCTCCAAAAGTTGATACCAAAGTCCAAGATGGAAAAGAGAAAGGAGTTTTGTCTGGTGTGTGCTTAATCATAAGGAATAATGAAACGTGTAATGGAAAGAGGGGGTGGGTAGGAGAGGAGGGCCATCCTCAGTCCTTCATTGCCTTGAGCAAATCCCATCCACCCAAAAGAGATGAAAAACTTTCACAAAGACTGTGGAACAATCATGCTATGAATGTGGAGACCAATATGCGTATACTCCACTGCCTCCTACTCCACCAAGTTCGTGAGTGAAACAAGTTGTAAAACACTTTCATGTGATTCATAATGTCACTGGCATTTGGTCAAACATCTTCGTAGCAAATTGAGAAGGCAGGTGAGGGGTTATTTTACGTTTTATCACCATGCACAAAGAACTCGTGGGACATTCTAATCTTGCCTTTGTGCATTTCAAATATGGCATATCAAAAGAGAAAATTGTTATCTAGTTTTAGTTTTAGATGTTTTCATGTTTTCCAATCCACCCATCAATGTGCCTTTTCTCTTTGAAGGTATTGCCATTTTTGTCACAACTTATTCTGGGAATAGATTTTGTTAGCTCTGTACGAATTGATACATTTTTTTAGCTGAGATTGATAATAGATTGCTATTGCTATTTTGTCTTCTTTTCATCCCTTTTCTACGACAATCTACATTTCCTTTTAAATCTCTGCTTCATAATATTTGATCATATACACTGTTGGAATTTAATTGTTTGTCTTAGTGGATTCAGTTTTTTTCTTTTAGCTTTTGATCAATTTTAATTATTCACACTATGGAATGAAGATTGTTGCAGTGAATATGACTTACTAATATTCTATTTGTACATAATAAAGTAGATAATTATCTATAGTTTTACAAAATATAAAATTAATAATAACTCATCACGTATTAAATAGCTATCTATTTAATATAGATATTAATTCATTATTATGTTCAAAAAATTCAACTCTCTTTTAACACATTCCTAAGTTTCTTTGATTTATAATTACTGTAAAAACATAACTTCAAGTATTCAGAATATAAATATTTCTTCCTATATATAAATATACGCCAATATACTAATTCGATATTACTCATTAAGTGAATTATTATCAACCAATTAATATTTTCTCTAAAAAAAAGAAAATAAAAAATATTATTTTCTTGATTTAAACTCTTTACTTAGACAATGAAGGAAACATAAAATTGTTACTATTTGAATTGAATCTAGTATTAAGATTTATAAGTAAATCTTTTGTTTTATTTTTTGTGATGAAGCCTTTTGTTATTGGTGGAGATTGTAGTTTTTCCATCTCCTGATTCTATTTTAGACTTCATTCAGCACTACTCAAACATCATTATTTTCTAAATAAAGAGTTGCACATTAGAATATAATCCAAATAACCTTACGTTATAAAATATTAATATAAATAAATATTTTTTTTAAAATAAATTCAAATAAGTTACACACATCGAGCATGTTCGTATATTTGTAAACAAAATATCTTAATTTTATGTATAAAAAGGTTGAAGTATCTCAAATATATATTTGTTGATAAAAAAATAGGTTACACATTAAACAAGTCTAAATAAATATTTTTTCTGAATTTAATTTCATAAATTTAGATAAAAATATATATTATAAAATTAAATTGTAAACAATTATTTCATTATTATTGTTTTTTTCATTATTAACTTTATTTTAACAATTTAATATTTAATTCTAAAAGATATTCTAATGAAAATGACTAATAATAAGTAAAACCTATCCACATATCAAACATTATGATAAAATTAATAAACAAATAATTAAAATATCTCGTATGTATTAATCAACATTAAATATATGTATTTGATATTTATTATAGATTTTACTTATAAATAAGTAGGAATTTTTTTTATCATCCTAACCATTAAATCATGATTACATCATTATAATAAGTAGAGTTTATCTTAATTGTTGGTTATATTATATGTGCATAAACATTAAAATCAAACATTTTTATCCTTTAATGTTATTCTATTTCACTTTAATCAAGCAATGTGTTTCTCTTTTTCCTATTCTATTTCTTGTCTGCCAAATTAGCTAGCTACGCAAAAGTATTAACTTTTGTGGTTGGATGAGAAATTTCAATAATTTCAAGCCATTAAAATACTTACTAATTGAAATATTTAAAATTAAATTATCTTCATCCTCTAAATGGTTTATTTGAACAAAGTAATTAAAATACCTTACATTATTTTATTTGGACAGAAAAATTTAATTTCTCTTTTGAAATGAAATTTAATTTTACAAATTTTTTTAAAATATAAAATTTTAAAATTAAACTTTACAAAAAATATTAGTCAGATTTAAATATTAAAATAATATTTAATAATTAATTTTTTTAATATCTATATACAATTCAGTTTGGCATGAGTCTGATTCAACTCGACCTGATATAGGATCGAGTATACTTATTTTGATGTAGGTTTGACTTAACTTGGTCTAAGACGGACTCGACTCCATTCAGTCCAAGTTAGGCCCAACTCGACTAAGTCCAAGGTAGGCCCAACTTGACTCAGTCTGAACTTGACCCAACTCGACTTTTTCCGTGACAGACCCGACACAACTCTCTTGGTATGGGTCCGAAGCGGGTTGGGTCAACCCGACCTGGGGTGCGTTTGAGTCGACTTAACCCATGGTGTGAATGTCTCGACTCGACTTGGGTGGACCTTATTTGACTTGGCCCAGGTCTGACATTACTCGACTCTACTCAACCCGACTAGGGCTGGCTCGAATCGGGAGGAGGGAGGGTCTGACTAAACTCGGGCTAGTGGAAGGCCCGTTTGAATCGGGTTAGACGAGGGTGTGCTCCACTCAACTTTTCTCGAGACAGACTCGACTTGACTCATCCCAGGACAGACTGACTCAACTTGGTCATGGGCTCGACGAGAGTTGACCCAGGTTGATCCTGAGTCGCATCGACCTGGGCGAAGCCTGCTGGATTTGGTTTATGGTAGGCCCGATTTGACTTGGCATGGGTTTGGTTTGACTCGACCCGAGGTAGGTTTGGCTCGATTAAACCTAGGTCGAGCCCGACTCGGTGCAGGGCTAACTCAACTTGGCCTCAAGCCCGACTCGACTAGGCCTCGGACGGGCTCGACTCAAGTCAACCTAGGTCAAGTTCGAACCGAGACAACCTTGATCGAGCCCAATTTGAGTTGACATGGGTCGTACCTAATTTAAGTCGACTTAGATCGAGCTCGGCTCGAGTCAACCTGTGTGGAGCGCTGTTCGACTTGGTCTAGACCTTTTTTGACTCATTTGGTCTGACTCAGGTCAAGTCAAGATCGACCCAACTCGACTCGGTTCAAAATAGACCCAATTTGACTTAGTTTGGGATAGGTCCGACTCAACTTAATTTGAAACGTATCCAGCTCGGCTAAGTCCAAAGGGAACAACAAAATTTTAATTCCCTTATTTTTTTTAGAATATTTAAAATTCTTTTATTTTAGTTATTTAAATTACCTTATCAAAATTTCTAAATTTAATTTTTTTTCTAATTTTTTTATTTAAAAAAACGTTTTATTTCAAAATATTTCAAATTCTTTAAATAAATAAATTACTTTCTTAAATTATTTTATCTAAACACACTACTAAACTATTTTACTTTGTCAATTTTAACGTGGTGACTACCAAACTGTAGGGTGAAGCCCTTGAAGTGCTTCATTTACCACTTAGATGATATTGTTTACGTATATCTGAGAGGGTGTGGATTTGAGATTATTGTTCTTATGTGTTTTTTATATGTTAAAGTAAATCTGCAAAAAGTTCACGTAGAACCACGATAACTCTTCTATCCTTTGAAATGAGAATGAGAATATTGGTATGGTAAACCACTTGCCAATAATGAATATATCAATCTATCCAATCATCTATTAGTTTTATTCGATATAATAGTAAAATAATAATAGAAAGAGTTTTACTTTTTACAAACTTACACAAATAAAGAATAAAAGTAATGTATTACAAAAATATTTTATTAACCTTTTTCTTCTTAATTATTATTTAATTTAATTATTTTTAATAAAAAATTAATAATGAAAATAATATTGTCTATGATCCAAAAGTTATTTACAAAATAATTCTTACAATTCTTACAATTATTAATAATTTTTATTACATAACAAATCATAGTTAATTTTTTAGTAAATATTACAGGTATTTTTTTTATCAAAACTAAATTTGTTCGAACTCAATAAAATTATTACAAATGATAATTTTTGGTAAACATGTAATATAACTGCTTATTCTACACTTAAAAAATCGAAATAACTGATTTATGTGTTCCTTAACAATTTACGGAATATATTTAAATTAAGTTTTGAGCAGATTCATATTGCATCTCTTTTCTCTATAACATGTCATATGCCATTAATGAAATCTTGAGTTATTTTACGTTTAAGAAACAAATAACAGAATCTAAATTTGCATAAAAAGTAAAAATGAAAAGGTATTGAAAATTGAAATAACGAAGAAAGAAAAAAAAAAAAGTGGTGGATTTGTGGGTTTTGCGGCTGCTTCTCCCTGCACATGCAAGGTAGAGAATCTTCTCCCCTTCACCCTCTCTCACTCACCCACCCACTTTATCCAATATTTAATGGTAACAGTGACAATATGCATATATCTTGGTTTGGATGATTGATTGCATTTTATTTGTGTGCCAAAAGCAGAAAAATCCCTATAATGTTACCCTTTTGGTTACATATATTCCTCAGAATCGTCCCACACAAACCTTAAATCTCTCCTCAGCCAAAGCTCTTAAGAGGTATCACTTGTCATCATTCACTATACTATTTATTATCATGTCAAAGATTTGCATAATTAAAGCATGAATGCTTTCTTTTATTCATATTATTGTCACTCTCCGAGCCACACCACACGAATTACTTTGTTTAACGTTTCAGTTGACTTTTTCTTTGGTCTAATGATGATTTTACTTATTCGTGGTGGAGATTTTGTTGTTAGGGATAGGGTTTATTGGGGGATAATTCCTAATTGATTCCTTTTTCTGCTTGTTTTCTCGTTAAATTTTATTTTCTGAGGATCTCGGCGATGTTTCTGGAACATGGAAAGGGTTTTGAGTGCAGCGAGGTGGGCTTGTTTTAGTTTCGTAAATACTCTTTGGAATTAGGAATGTTATGGTGTTTACGAAATTGCCTTGCCCTCTGGAACCTTGTATGGGTAGTCGTAAGGTTCTTGAATTTCTGTAAATTTAGTGCCTCAACACGATAAACCAACTCCAATATAAGTTCTAAAGGGCCGTGTTTAATAAATTTATCAATGAGTATTTATAGGAGAAGAAAATAAAAAAGTAAAACGAATACTTATTTTCTTCCTCATAAGTTAAAATCAGTTTTTTGGAAAAGCTAAAGGAGAGCCTTATACTAGAAAGCTCTTCCAACCAAATCAATACTAATGTGCAGATGCTTTTCTCAGGGAAAGAGCTTAGCTCGAGTCAACTGTAGTGTTTAACTTTCTAAGCGAGAAATGAAACACATTTATCTTTGACTTCTCATTGTTTCATTTTTTTCCTTTGCTAATAATGGTTTCTAATCATTTATATGAAAATTAAATCTAAAAATTTACTCATTTTTGCGGCTATAGCTTCTTTGTTTGTAGGTTCGATGAACACGGATTTTATGAAGATTTTGCAGGAAATAAGATGCTCCAGCATTACAAAGTTTTGTGTGTTTCTGTGAATAGTTATGTATGCCACAGCCAGTGCACTTTACATTGACGAAATGGGTTATGCTATGAGTAGACTAGAGATAGAATCCGATCATTGTGAAGATGGAAATCCCATCCTGGAAGATTCTAGCAGTGGACAGTCTAAAATGCCATCAAGATATTTGGACAATGAAATTGCTCAGATAACAAAGCTGAAGTCAACACCCCATCAACAATTAGTCCAAGTTGGAACTGGAAGGCCACAATTGCCTGTTTCTCCTGTGAAGATGCTGGCAGGTCGGGAATCAAATTACTCTGGACGGGGAAGGTTTTCTTCAGCTGATCGCTGCCATCTTTTGAGCAGATATTTGCCTGTAAATGGTCCCTGGCTTATTGACCAAATGTCTAGTCGGGCATATGTATCCCAGTTTTCAGCTGACGGTTCTCTTTTTATTGCTGGATTTCAGGTAAAATGTTTTCAGCTTCAACCTTAAATGCATGCTATAGTTTTAATTGCAATTAAATCACTTTTCAGGGAAGTCACATAAGAATATACAATGTGGACAGAGGTTGGAAAGTTCAGAAGAACATTCTAGCTAAAAATTTGAGATGGACAATCACTGATACATGTCTTTCACCTGATCAACACTATCTGGTAAGTTACTGGGTTCTGCATCCTTTTATTCCCTTTTTTTTCTGTAAATATCTGGCTTTTTCTTTTGACATCTGCACTCTTCAATTTCAGGTTTATGCCAGTATGTCACCCATTGTACACATTGTAAATGCCGGATCTTCTGAAACAGAGTCCCTAGCAAATGTTACAGTATTCACTACTCCTTTCCCCCCTTTGAATTTCATAACTACTGCAACTCTTTTCGAATGCTATAAAAAACAGAGAAATAGATAATGAAAAATTCGATTTTCAAGCGATCTATATGTGTATGGATTCTTTTTAGCGATATTCCTTTTCCTACTTGTAATATATTTTATTTCTTCTAATATGCAGGAGATACATGATGGTTTAAATTTTTCATCAAATGATTATGGAGGGTACTCATTTGGAATTTTCTGTGTGAAATTCTCAAAAGATGGAAGAGAATTAGTTGCTGGAAGTAGTGATAATTCTATATATGTGTATGATCTTGAAGCAAATAAGATCTCACTTCGAATTTTAGCACACACGGTATTGCTACTAGCACAATTACTACATTTATTTAGTTTCACGTGATTCGGGCTATTTTTTTTATATCTATTGGTTTGTGTAATATGTTGTAGAATGAGTTAAGTTTCCTGATTTCATAATATAATTGCTGTCTCGATAGATAGAATTGATTGTGTTGTGCATAACATGAAGGGGCAGTTTTATATTCTGTGCGATGGATACTCTACTGGTTATGAACCATTTTATGTATTGGCAGTGCCTTTACTGTAGTGCATGTGAAATTCTATTTGAGGTTTTGTGTCATTGATGTATTCGTCAATAGAACTTAAAAATTTATAGTAAATTTGGAGAATGTGGTAGATTTTCGTATCCTAAGGTGGAATCTTAATTTTATTCCTAGCTTCTTTTTGAGCTCACAATGCTAAGTGTTTACTTTGCTTGCTTAAGTGCAGAACTCCAGATCATTTGAGAGAATAAGTTTGGTTATGAAATATGGAATTACTACTTGTAATGCCCAGGTTTCTGCGCTATCTTTTTGGCCGAGAGATTGAATGTCCAATCCTCTATTTACCTTCGATATATATGGAAGACTAACAAATATGATTCACTATATTAGCGTAGAAGAAACAAAATAGATAATCCAGAGATGGTATGAATGATCTGGCTGGAGAACCACACTTATTCTCAGTATCCCTACCTCCTCCCAAGCTGCCAAGATAAATAAAAAAGAATGTCCAAGCCAAAATAAGAATCGGATTGGACTTATGTGACTTCTCTTTTTTTCTCTTTTTTTTTTTCATTTTTGTATCAGAATTATTTTCCAGTTGTTCTGACTTCTGATGGTTCAAAAATATTAACCATAGAGGTTCTAACATTTGGTTTTCATTTTATGTTGCAGTCTGATGTGAACACTGTATGTTTTGCCGATGAAACTAGCCATCTTATTTACTCCGGGAGCGATGATAGTTTTTGTAAGGTTTGTTCAACACCATAAGATGGTTTTCTTCTGTCAAGATATTACGTCCCTTTTCCCTGAATATCCAAAACTTTTGATTTTAAATGGAAGTGGTGGCACCTTTTTACAGGAAGTTAACCTCATAGTCATGCAAGGTTAAATAAATATTGAACCTGAAAGTTGTTATTAGTTAAGTGCGGTAGTTCTTCTCCTTGGTCATGGTCACTCATTTCAGAAATTCCATGAATAATCGTTAGAGTTATTTTGGACTCTCTTCTGATTGTTGGTGAAGAACAAATTCTAATATACAAGTTTGGTTAGGTCTGGGATCGGCGTTGCCTAATTGCTAAAGGCAAGCCAGCAGGGGTATTGATGGGACACCTGGAGGGCATTACATTTATTGATACTCGTGGAGATGGACGTTATTTCATTTCTAATGGTAAAGATCAAACCATCAAGCTCTGGGACATTCGCAAAATGTCATCCAATGTTACCTGGTATACTCCCCATCCACCGACCCACCTCTAATATTCTGATGTGCACATTTCATCGTAACACGTGTGTGGAATAAAAAACATGACTAAGGTCATAACTAGGATAATAATAGCGGATGACTATTGCAATACTGGTGATTTTTTAACAAGATACAGATTCAGTTATATCCACTTTTCCGTAAGGTATCATGTTGGAATTTGAATTTATATCAATTCTTAAAAGAATCTATAAGTTAATTATGATATATTATCTGATTATGAGGCTGATTTTTTTTAATTATCTATGAAGCATTCTCACTACATTTTTTTAATGCAAAATACTGGAAGTTTTATGTTATTTTGTTACATAATGACGTGTCATGTTGGGCTCATGATTCTGTCTCTATTGTTTGCATGACTACGTGGGAAATTGAAGATCTTAGAATGATTTTAAGAATCCAGTCTTGCATGTGATATTTATAGATTTTTAACCTAGCTAATGATTTCTGTTCCTCTCCGGGATTATGATGTTTCTAGATGAAATTGTTATCAATTCAATGACATCCTATAACAGAATTTTCTCTCTATTTCAGCAATCCTGGGTATAGGAGTTTCGAATGGGATTACAGGTGGATGGATTATCCTCCCCAAGCAAAAGACTTGACTCACCCCTGTGATCAATCAGTGGCTACTTATAGAGGTCATTCGGTCTTGCGCACTCTTATCCGCTGCTATTTCTCGCCAGCTTTTAGGTGACTCTGTAACTATTCTTCATTTTCTTGTCATGATCCTCTTTTGAGCTTTCTGTTAAAGCTGCAATTAATTGTCACAGTCAATCAAACTGTTTGTAAAAGTGTGCTTGGTTTTTTGAGGGGGAAGAATAAAAACAAGTTCTGTCAGGTTCAGATTTGGACCAGCTTGCAGCTTGCTTGATCATATTAATTATGGTGTTTTTAAACCGATTTTCTCCAGCAATATCTTTTGACTTCTATATCGTTTGGGGATTTGATTAATGTTGTTAGCCTGATATTATCCTCAAATTTACAGCACTGGTCAGAAGTACATCTATACTGGATCACACAACGCGTGTGTTTACATATATGATTTGGTATGTAATTTAATTTCTTCTGCTCTGGCATTATATCCATGTTGTATAATTGGCACAGCACTATTTAGGTACAAGTTACCAAAAGTATATTTCATAACCAATTTTATGACATTAATACCTATTATATTAAACTGTAATCCACCCTTTTTATGTCTATCCTTGTCAATATTTTTGTAAGTTCAAAATGTGGATTATTATGTATTTGAACATGATACTAAGGTTTGAGTCTTCATTACCCATAAGTGGCTTGCATAAAAGGAAACAGATCAGATGAACACCCTTTCTGACTCCACTCAAAACTCCACTATATATCTACTGTCAATAAAATTGTTGCGGAAGAGCGGTGTAACGTGATGCATATCCTCTTGGGCACTATGCACGAACAAACTGTGTAATAATCAGGAAACTTTGCAGTTAGATTGAACTGCTGTTTGTTTATTTTACAAAGAAAAAACACAAACAAAAAGTTCAAGGTGGTTCTCTTTTGATGGTAACTTTGATAATTGACTACAGGTGAGCGGAGCTCAAGTTGCGACACTGAAGCACCATAAATCACCTGTGAGAGATTGTAGTTGGCACCCCTTCAACACTATGCTTGTTAGCTCTTCCTGGGATGGAGATGTCGTGAAATGGGAATTTGCTGGGAGTGGTGATAGACCAGCCTCTTTGACTAAGAGGGTATGGTCAAGACATTTTTATGACGAATACATATGATGTCAATCGAATGAGTTATGAAATGGTCTGGGGGATTCATATCTCGTTGTTAATGAACATGTATAGAATGTTTTTACATAATAAGGCATGACATCAACAGCCACAAGGTCTTTGGTACATAAATAACCATGTAAATTAAGATTGGAAATGATTCATTAGTACGCTTTGCCTGGAACAAATTATTAATATTGTAGAATGTGTCATTAATTGGTGCGGTCTTCTTGTGGTGAACCTAGACTCCTGCATGGTGCTTTGGCTGAGGCATTTACACGTACACTGTACCCCTAATTATTGTGGATCGCCTTTTGTAAAGATCGGGAATAAAGCTAATAATGCTTCTGGTTTCTTCCAAGTTAGGCCGTTCTCCTTCAGATAGCTGTAAAGCATAGAAAAAATAGTGACAGCATATATTTTCCCAAACGCCACTGCCAAGATGCCTATATCACTGTGGTTGTGCCGCTGTGGATATTATCAAGAGAATCTTAATTCAATCTCGTCCTTTGTTGTCCTGTCTTGGTGACTTATCGTTTTATTTTCTTTGTCATGATACCTTGGTTCCTTGATTTCAATAGACCTCATAATAATTGTTAGAGAAGAGCAGGTTGATTTATTTATGCATGCCTTTTAAAAGCAAAAGTGTTGCAAAAATTAAGAGTTTTGACCTTTTAAAGAATGGAGAAATTTCTCAAATTATTGGCCTTAGATAACTTTTTCTCCGAAGGCGCTATCTTAACAAATTGTAAAACTATGGGGGACCCTTCTCTCAGCTGTCTGGCTATTGGTAAAGCAAAGGTGTTATTCTAAGCTACAAACAAATTATGAGATGATAAAACGTGAGGTTCCACAAAGAAAATGAGTGAAATGTCGAGTAAATTAAGTACACCCAGTACGATGAAGGCAACAAAACATGGAGGATTGGGTTGGGGCCTCCAACAGAAAAAGGCTACAGTTTTCATTTGTTTTGGTGACAACGGTCTGATAAAATTTTAACAAATAATTTATTATTTAAAGACAAATTGCAAAAGACTGTTATTTACTATTCCCTAGAAGATTTTCCATGTGAGGAATGGAGTACCGAGAAAATTCCCTGAGGCTTGACTACAAAAAATATAAGTTAAACTTGATGATAGATTTAATCATATATTAGAAGATATAGACGTGCATTATGCCGAAGTGTTTGGACGTATGACCTAACCTAGAACATCCAATCTAATAAGGCAACAACCAGACACAGACAGTTAGATGTAGAAGTGGAAGGGGATGGTGGACGGTGTGCGTTAGGTTGTTTTCGATACGTTATTAGTTTTAGGTTGTCTAGCTGCTTCGTGTGCCCTCCGGTAAATTCAATCCAACTATACCTATACTTGGTTCTTTTTTCTTGTTTTTATTCATATTTACTTTTTCTATTATGCTTTGACATTAGCTGCTTCATGTGCCCATTTGCAAGTTTAATCCAACCCTACCTAATCTCAGTTCTTTTTTCTTGTTTTTTTCACATTTGCTTTTTACCGTGATGATTCCTTGTCGCCACACTCGCACACAGGACGGAAAAAGAGAAAGAGAGTCAGTCCAGACCCAAGACTCAAAAGGCTTACAATTGCAATGCAAAAAGATATCCCAACTGGTTGTCGTCCCTACAACCATTTTCCATTGTAGGGAGCAGCGACTCGTGCTCATGGAAAGCTTAAAAAGCTGAAGAAACGGTAATTGCACCGAATGGCCACCATTCCACTTCCCCCGAAAAGGGTGCATACAATCTGAAAATTGTAATCATTTGTCACACAACTCTTCTAAAAATAGCCAAAAAAAAATGATGGAACAATCACCAATTGCCATTCACACGAAGCTTCTACCACCACACAAGCAAACAGCATTTTAAATGAGCATAAAAGAAGGAAAAAAAAGTTTCCCAGATGGCAATAAAAATAAAAATTAAACAATGAAAATATTACTTCACTAGAGATTAAATAGAAGAGTTTCAGCCGATTGAAATAACATGGTAATAGTGATCAATAATTTTTTATAAATAAGCTTTTCGTAATGGACTAATCATATTACATTAGTAATATAGATAATGATCATAACATATATGATTTGAGAAGCTCCTGGACCAAAACAGCTAAATTATCTAAATCTAATCCAAAAATATTCACAATCTTGTTATTATTCATCCCCTCATAATTATCGGAAAATTAAATAATAATGAATGAAAAAAGGCAAAGAGAAATAAGGAAGAAGGAAAGGTGTATGATTTTGACTTGATAGGCCTGGCGGGGTCGGATCAGGTTTTCAACTGGTTGCACTGCGTAGTAGGCCTGGTTTTCTGCTTGCCAGCCCTCAAGGGGCAGGGAGTCTCTACTGGAGGGACCATGCAATTATACTGCAGACACAGGGAGCTTCTGTCTGGAATCACCGCCGTTGGGCTTATCTCAATCCCCGTCAGATAGTTATGTTGCAAGTAAAGGATCTGAATGCTCGCATCCAGCAACCGCTCCACGAAGCTAGCCGGTACCCGACCCGTGAACCGGTTGTTGTTCAGGTACAGGTACTGTACGCTCGCCAGCATTGGCGATATTTGACCGGACAACCGGTTGTAACTAAGATCAACGGTCGGGATGGACACCTGATCAACGGGCTGGATCGGACCCGAGAACTGGTTCCTCTCCAGCTGCAGATTCGTGAGTGGGAAGGAAAAGATCCGGTCAGGGATTGGGCCCGTGAACTGGTTGAGACTAAGGTCCAAGTAGTTAAGCTGGTCGAGACGGCCCAGGAGGTGGTCCATTGGGCCGGTGAGCTGGTTCCAGGCCAGGGAAAGGTACTGCAGAGAGGGAGGGAGCGAGTTGGGAGGGAGCGAACCGGAGAGAGAGTTGTGCTTTAGGTCGAGACGTGTTAAAGTGTGTGACTCGAACCGGGGGAGCGAACCGGAGAGGCGGTTATGGCAGAGGATCAGGTTGGTTAGCTCCGGCAGGGATCCCACGGTGGGAGGAATGCGTCCGGTGAGTTGGTTGTAGCTGAGATCGATGGTTCTGAGGCCGCGTAACTCGCCGAGCTTGGTCGGAATTTCGCCGGAGATGAAGTTGCGGTTGACGCCGAGGAACCTGAGGTTCTTCAAATCGGAGAGCGATTCTGGGAGAGGACCGTAGATTCTGCCGGGGACGACAGTGAACTCGGCGAGCGCGGAGAGCTTGCCGAGGGCGAGGTCGAGGCGGCCGGTGAGTCCGGGGGAGCCGGCCCTGGGGTCGCCGAGGTTGAGGGAGATGACCTTGTCGGAGTCGCAGTAAACGCCGGCGAAGTTGCATGGGTCTGCGGTGAAATCCCAGGAGGAGAAGAAATGGGAACCAGGCATGTCTTGAAGGGCTTTACGAATGGATTGCAGAGCGAGGAAATCAGCAGGGTCTAAAATAGCCTCCACGTGTAGAAAAGAGAAGAAAAGCAAAAGCAGTAGAGCGTAAGCATTGGCGCAGTTGGCCATTGAAGACCCGATGGAGGAAGAAGCAGAAAATAGGGTTTTATAGAGAAGAGACGAAGCTGAGGAAACAGCAATTGTTTTCTACACTGATGGAACTGGAACTGGAACTGGAACTGGAACTGGAACAACCAACATCTAATAGTCAAAGGGCTTATTTAAAGAAGGCGATTAGGCTTGCAAGAAAAGCAACTCTCACTACACCACTCTATCTATCAGAATCAATGAATCTTTTTGCGTTGGCTTCTCAGACAAGGCGCAATCTAATGCCGATGTTAATCACTACCATAAGCTCCCTGCTTTTCGCTTTCTTCTACTTCTCACTCTTTCTCTTCCAACCAACCAAACCCCAGCTTAATCAATAATAACCCCTTTTTTTTTCTTTTCTCTGTCTCGGGAACTGTTTCCATCAAACGGTTGTCCGAGCCTATTTGGCCTCCGTGCCTCAGCCTCGTCTCACATGTCATCCTCTCCGAGTCTTTGCTTCGGCTCTTCTCTCTCCCCAACCACAATCCAGACCTTTTCGCCATACCATCTGTCAAAATGATTGGATCGCTTCGCCACGCCAAAAATACATGACACGTGTCTCTCCAACCAAAGCTTATGTGAGAAGGGACACTGCAACTCTTTTGCTTAAATATATTAAAATAACTCCTGAATCTCAACGCCCAATTCTTTCACAAAATATTAATATTTCCTAATTATCTCACCACTCCAATCCCATGGTTAGAAATGAAATAAAGATAAAATATTAAAATCTGTAAAAATAAAAAAAAAATACCTCATTTAGAATTGTTATACTAAATAAATTTAATCACAGAGAATTATATATTTATAATATTTTTATTTATAATTCTTTTATTTAATTTCCTTAAGAGAAACTAGTTGTATAAGAGCAAACAAAACATCAATATTTTTTTCCTATCTCCTTTTTCTGGTTTCCTTGCTGCCTACTCAATTAATTTTTACACTAAAATAATTAAACCAATTCAGAAGTGAGGCAAAAAGCCCAAAAGCTTTGTGAGGCAAGAATAGTGTGGGTTTTATGTGGGGGCTTTTGAGTGACTGACAGCTAAGCTATGAAGTTAGGGTTATCTAGTTTCACCCAATTCTTTTTCAAAGCTTGTTCATTACAACTTGGTTTACTTCATCTCTGACTTGCTATGTATATGGGGCCTCCTTATTTCATTACAATATAGCAAAACAGATCATAGCAAGTAATAAATGTGCACCCCTTTGTTTTGCTTCAATCTCAGTTCTCATTTCATCTAACCAAATTAGGTTCAGTACATCAGGATTCAGGAGTTTGATATAGTTGATGCATCGGTGCCATTATTAATATTAGTCTTATTCATTGTCATCCATTCTTCCTTCTGGCATAAATGTCATTAATTAGAGAATATCATTAAGTTCCCTACCCAATCTCGTTAACATTAAAAATCAAGCTAATTTCACAAATACTCATAACTGCAAACAACTCATCTTTCTCCTCTTTTTTTTCTCTTTTACTTTATTGTGATATGTCTACACTGCGGGGATAAACCAGCAAACACTTTTTACCTTTTTTCTCTTTTGCTCACAAGAAAATAAACGCACACTAATATCTGTGTTTCCCTTGGATGAAAGGAAATGGTTTGAAGGTGAAGTAAGCTAAGTCAAATGAATTTTTGGTCAAAGATATGCATGCTCCAAAGGTTGTTTCCCAATTCACATTCACAAATCACTGTGTGGAACAATGTATTCCCCTTTTATTCTTTGGATACAAAATGTAATGTAAGTCAGCATAACAGAATCAATTCAGCTATCATGTGCTCCTGTGCATAACAAGGGAAAGTTTGTTTCGTTTTCCCAATTTGTTCACCTTTTCTTCCTTTGGTATGTTTTTAACCTTTCTTTACCCCTTTTCCTTTCATAAAACGTGGTTCAAAAGCTATACAGATGTTATATCAAGTTACATTTTTTAACCCCAAAAAATTACCTCAAACAGGGCTATTTGAGGTTGCAGTAGATGTAGGTATAAGATATATGGTGAATCAGTTTTCATCTTTTTCCCATTCATTACTCATTTGAGATAGATGATAGGGTTACGATTAAAATACAATTTAATCTTTTCATTAAAAAATTGCAATTTAGTCGTATTTGAACTATAAAACATAACAACTAACTTTAAATCACCATCAAATGAACTAATTCAGATATAGAAATTATTCTAGCAACAATGCTTTCTAACCATCACCCAGTGACTAACAGTTGGAGACTTAGTTTAATAACTATACCCAACTAAAAAAAGAAAAGAGTTACTATAGACTAGCACTATGGATTCTACAGGGTGATTTATTATCTTTTCTACTACACGCGTTTACGTCAAGAGCAAGTTTTGTCCCAACCCCACAAGAAAGTTTTCATCTTCTATAATTTATTGTTCTCTAACCTAATATCTAACTAAGATTTGGTGAAGTTGATGGGTGTGACCTCTGGTTGAAAAGGGTGAAAAAATGGCTTTGAGAGATAAAAACGTAAATTGTATGTAACAAAACACAAGCATTCTAGATATTAATATTGTACATAGAAATGTGTGCACCTCAAACTCAGATCCAGCCAAGCAACATAAAGACAGTTAGAAAGCATTTTTAATTTTATTTTACGAATGTAAGAGAATAGTGTCTGTGATGAGTTTGGTCCCAAGGGAAGACCAAAGTGGCACAGTTGCTATATGTGTGTGTAGGTATCCAATTAAAACCACTCTACATCAATTATTTACCACCGAGTATGGTGAGAAAAAAAATCCACATGACCCCCAAATGGTCCTGTGAGAAGTTGCGTACACCAACCACAACAACCAAAGCACCTACTTATTCTGGTACATATGGTGTCTGATTTATGGACTTTGAGGCTGTGCCTTTTGAGACTTGCGTGGTGATTACTCTACTCGTGTGTTCACCCCGCATGCTTATTAATGTAACTTCCTTGTACTGTCTTTTTCTTCCAGCTTTCTGCTGTGATCCCACAAGGTTTTTTTCAGTTTTAACCCTCTTAATTCCCAATCAATACTTACTTTTCCTACTCTACTTACTTAGGTAACTAATCTAATATGTCACTAAATTTAGTTGAATGTGCATGAGGATAAAAGTTTGAAGGAATCTTAGTTTAACTTCAGTGTTGTTACATTGTATGTGTTTGGTTTCACGTTTGAAACTTTTGAATCTAAGTTTCCACTCTAAAATATAAAATTATTCAAAGTACTTTTAGTTTGTTTCTTGTTTAAGGAGAACGTGCTTTTACATCAATAAATAAAAAAATAACATTCTCTTGACAATTCAATTTAATAACATCATAATAAAATGTGATTGTTAATACTTTTCTTTAAAGTGATTAATATAACATATCTTTAGTTTGAGGAAAATGATATTTTGAAATCCAAAAAGGATAAAAAAAAATAATCATTTGAAAATCCAATTCAATAATATAATAATAGAAAATAATTAAAATATTAATATAAATGATTGTTAATTGGTTGTATTTGGCAATATAACATTACCTATGTCCAACATTTATATTACATTATTTTTATCATGTGACAACAATCATAGATGTGAGAATTTGTTTAACATTTTTTTTATAAAGATCAAATGGCTAATCATTTTAAGGTATTATGAGTTTTGTCCCCTCCCTCAATATGTCTATCATTATACTCAAAAAACTTAACTATTTACTAATTGTTTACGTTTATTTTATTTAACTTCTTTAAAATAACTTTCTTGTGAGGAATCAATTTTATGGTCTTCTATGGATTGAATTTAAGTTGATCCAGGGTTATATATATAACAAGTATGTATCAGAGACGCTTAACTAAGATAAATAAAATTATAAAGGATAAATAGGAAAATAAATACAAAGAAAATGTAAAGCAAAAGAATTAAATAGACTTCATCACAATTTATTTTGTTTACCAATCACTTTTAATTCTTTTGTTTTCATTTATTTTTTTGTTATATATATTTTCTTGTTAGATGATGTCATGAACTCTCTCTTCATGTGATAAACCATCTTGAGGTGTATGCCATGGTAGCTAGTAACCATATTTTATACTTTATTTTATATATTTGGAGAACTAAACATGCAGATGAAATAAATGAAAATATAATAAAAAATGTAAGAAAACTTAAAAATATTGTCATGTAAAAGATTTGGGAAAAAATCTCATATTATATATAAGATTTGAATGTATGATAGTATAAAAGATTGTATACAATAAACCAATTAAAAATCTATTTTATTGGAATTTTTGGGGTGATTATTGTCAAATTTAAAATAACTCATCATATGAAAATTTGTGATGAAATAACAATGTAAAAAATCTTTTTTGTTCATACACTTTTTTTCCTCTATATAAATTTATAAACAAATATTTATGACTTGATATGTAAACATTTTTGTAAGAAGAAAACAAAAACTTTTGGGCTAGTGGTGTGAGCCTTTTCTTGATTTGGGCTATTTGCTCTGTCCATAGGAGGAGAGTCAATTCCATGTTTTTTCTTTCTGCACCATCGTATGTATGTTGAACCTGCAGCCTTATAAGATATTGAAAAAGTAAAACTATCCCTAATCTTATTCTTAAATCCTTTTTCTCGCTGTCTCCATTCTTCTGCACTTACACCCCACTCTTTCTTCATTGTTATTTGTACCTTCAAAATTACTTTTTAATAGTATAATATGAAAGTCATACGAAAGCTTTCACATTCCATAACTGAGTCATTTTGTTATTGCCAATGATTTTTAGATTTTCTAATTAAAAATCTTTTTAAATTAGAATAATTTTAAGATTATATAATTCAAAAGTTATTTTAAATTTATAAATTATTTTTAGAGTATACAATCTAGTAGTCAAAATTAATTTTTAAATTATATAATCTAAATATTAATGTATACTTCTAAGATTGCATATAATATGAGAAGGAAGAAGAATAGTTCTTGGATTTTTAATATTGTGGGTCTAGGTTAAATATATGGGGGTGCAAAAAGAAAACTGCCATAAAATTTGTTAAAAATATGTTTTCATATAGTTTCGTAGTTAGGATTCCAAACTGAGTTATTTCGAAACTTTCTGAATATGGAAGTTAAAAGAAATAGGTGTTATATTTTGGATTGTACAATTCCAAAATTATTTTTTTATATTGTTCGACAATCCATATTACATAATTTACGATACATTTTTGAATTGAAAAATTAAGAGATGAATTTTGGATTACATGAGATTAAATTAATTTTTTTTAAATTGTATAATCTAAAATTATACCATAAATTACATATTTTAAAATTAAAAAATAATTCAACTTAAGCAATCTACCAGAAATAATTTTTCACCTTCTCCAATATTTAGCATCCTAGTTTAGATTTTGCACTTGTTGAGAAAATTTAAACTATTGAAACATTCGTTGTTATTAGAGAAAAATTTAGTTATTATAAAAAGGATGAATTGAAAAAGATCCAAATTATTAAAGGGTTAACAAAATTACACATGTTTTTTTACTTTAAGTGAGCTTAACATACTTAAAGTTTGTGATATAAATAATAACACTTTATTCAATCTATGAGAAGTGTGATACTATGATAAAAAAGAATGAAGACAATTATATATACATAAAAAGAAAAGAAGAAGAATGATACATCAATATTTTATGAAGTTGTTTATAATATACTAATAACTAGGTAAACGCATCTCTCTCCATTTTATGTTTCATTCTCTAAATTCTAGGTATATGTATCCAATAAATACTCTTTTCTTTAATAATTTATATGTAAATAAAAAATTACTAATTTTTATAATCAATTTATATATATAGGTATTATAGTAAAGAATAACTTTATACTTCAAATAAAATTCTTTCAAGTGAGAGATTTCTAAAAAGAGAGATAAGTGTTTGAAAAAAATTTACAACTAATAAGAATAGAAAAACAGTTCACTTAATGTATTGATTTTTCATCAAAATAAATAATTTTAAATCTTTTTGACTTAATTGAAAGTAGTGGATATTAGACCTTAAATTTTGGTAAGTGATACATGATTCTTCTATTCTTCTCCTCCAAAAACTAGAATTACAACCTTTTTTTACAACCTAACTCATCTTCTTATTGTATATTCATTCATTTATTGACTGAAAAAAGTTAAATTCTAAAAGAATAATTTGAAACTTTAAGTTAAAAAAAATAAAAAAATTTGATAAAAAAATCTAAAATCTAAAATATAATACATTAATAGAAATGTATGAAATGACTCTGACAATATTAAAAATATGAAAGTTATTTCATTTACACATAATGTTTTAAAAAGGATGGAATTGATAGTATTTTTATTTCCAGACAACAAACACTAAATAATAATTTATAATTTCTATTTTACAATGTTTAAAAGTATAATTAGTCATTTTTAATTTATATATAATTTTGATTTTAGTATATTCAGTACCCTCAATTTAGATAATATTTCATAATAATTTTTAATTGTGAAATAACTTAAAAAATACAATAATATTTATATTATTTAAAATAATATATATACATATGGAAACGTGTCATTTTTTATAATTTTCAAAATAAGAGAAATCAAATATCATATGCATATTCTATGCTATACTCGTATCCGAGTTTACTTATTACCTAAAGAACATTTTATCACTAAACGAGTAAACATGGCAACTGAAAATTTGTCAACATATATTATTGGAAAAAAATCGTATATAGTTTGTGTATATGTGACAAACTAGGCAAGAAATGCTTATTCATATCACCACTATCCCATCGTTCAAACTTTTGACGTAATTCTGAACGAATAATCCAGAAATGACAAAAGTAACAAACTCAGCTGCTCCATCAAAAGCTTCACTTTGTTATCACTTTCATTGGTTGGCAATCATCTCTCTATTATGAGAAAGAACCACCACCAGCCTTGATATCTTTCTGCAGCTGCAATAATCAATACAAGAAACATACTTGAACATTATTGTATATATTAGGATTGAAACAGCATGCAGGACACAATTCATGCAAGAAAGCATACCAAGTATGAAATTCAGGCTTTTTATCTCCAGATAAAATTAAAACCAAATATTTTGGTACTTACCCTGAATAAGTATTGAAGACTGCCCTTCAGCAGAGAGTATTCCTGTTGCAACTGTTGCAGACATCTCAAACACCTGGACCAACACTACTTTTCTTAGTAAAAGTCATATCATAATGCATAATTTGGCGTGAACTGCTCATAACGAAGTATGAAGTAACCATTATATATATATATTCGCTATCATTTTTAAGACTCAATGAAAAAGGTTATATATTATAACCCAACAGCTGTCAGCATATTTTTCTACATAGATTAATTTAATAGCGACCAGTGAATATATCTCCTATAAGATGTCGCGATGTGAAAAACAGCTCAAATTCACTATAAGAATCATTTTAATCACAGAATATAGATCTAAGAAATTGAAAGAATTAGCAGAAAATATGAAGCATGTAATAAATTCTACTCCTTCATCAAGAACAGACAGCTGCATCTTCTATCTGATGCAGTTGGATTAAAGCGGGGGGTATAAAGCAGCATTAGTGACTTTGCAGTATCATCATGCCGACATAAACTGACTACTTCAATCATTTCACATATGAGTATGAATAAGATTATAGATGAAAATATTCTCAAATATTCCGCCCTCATTATTTAAATAGGAGATTTTAAATTTCTATAATTATCTAACACCAAGATTTCTTCTTCCGGGCTCCAAGATTTGGTCGGGAAAACAAATCTTCAGTGGCAATAGGTCCAGCTTAATTTGATTTTAGTGGGTTACGACTACGATTAGGAGTCAAAGCTTGTAAATGAAAATTTTTTCACAAACCAAAATTATGAAAAAAATTTCACAAACCAAAATTATGAAAAATTTTAGTAAAAATAATACATTACTCTTCTATTTCTAATATATATATATATATATATAAATATTTCTAATAATATTTTACTAACTAATAACCGAATTGAATCATGTCTAAGAATCATAATTTACGGCATTCATGATTGTTTATAGTCATGATTAGTTAGGAAAGAAAAACTGGTTCAAAGAAAAATGCCTTTTTTTTTCTTTTCTTTCTTAAGAAGTATTTGTATTATATCTTATTTTATAAAGTATTTATATTACTACAAATTTAGACAAACCACAATTAAATTTTTCTATCATTAGAAAGATTTTCTCTTTATTTACAAATTTAGACAATCACGATTAAATTTTAAAATTATGTCCTGAAGAATTTCAATAATCCTCCCTTAATATTTTTTCTCACACTTTCTATACACTTTTGTAGTAGAAATTTACATATGCCATTAAATACAAAATTGAAGAATGTGAAGAGTAAGTATTCGAGGGAAAAATCCCTAAATTAGTTAAGTTCTAAACTGTATATATTACCTTTTTTTCATTTTCTCTAATCAGGAAACGATAGAATTTAGTTTCTATATACAATAATTTATGTCTTTAAAAATTTTAGGAAGTGCATTATTATAAAATTTTTAAAATGATCAAACAATCAAAAAAGTATTTTAAGGAAATTTTTCCTCCCAAACTAAAGCTAAAACCAGTAGCCTTGGTAGACGTAGTAAAGATCTCCAAATCGAAATGGGTAGAAAGAAACTACAGTATATATTACATACTCTTACAATACATAGCAATGAATTCTGTCATTTAAATTTTAGAAGAACTTTAAAAACCACCACCATACCAATTTAAGACGTATTCTATTAGTGGATCTCTGAAACTTTGTTAAAAGTTTCAGAAATCACATGTAAAGTTCTCCATTGACTTGACCACCGAACAACCTCCGGAACAGACGAATAAATGCCAAATCAAGATAATTCACATGACATGAGATATGACTGTTGGAGCAACAGCGTGAAGTGCACGTTCAAAGATTCAAGAGAAATATGTAAGAACACACTCACCCATCAAGGTTCTTGGTCTCACAGAAAGGCCTGAAGTTAGCGCAGACACTTTTAACTCTAGCAGCACCAACACTGTTGAACAAATTAAACAATATCACACATAATACATTAAAAAAAACTTTCTTGATACAAAAAATTCAGTTAATACATAGAAAAAATTCAGACATAGCATGACACCTGGCACTGCTTCCCTTGTATTGATGGGCATAAGCATCTATCTGTTTGAAATCAGCAGGCACTTGTTCTCTGCATAACAAGTCAAATCCAACCATATTCATAATATTCATACATAAATAAAACCAATCCACCACAAAATAATACTTACAGACAACGTGCCATGTTTTTTAGGAGATTCTCAGAATCATCAAAGAACATGGTGACAACCTCAAGCACAAAATCTGGAGTACTGTCATCTTGCAGTTTTTGAAGCTGGCTGAATTGATCATCCAAGAATCCCTTCTCCAAGCCAACAAAAACAAATCCAAAATCAGCAATCGAATAATTCAAAATTGAAAACAGTAATAATCAGGGTTTTGAGAAGATTTCTGATTAAAATAATAATAATAATAATAATTAAAATTTTAATCTCTTTTATTATTATTATTATTATTAAAAGAGCAAGGAGGGTTAAGTTTTGTGTTCGGAAAAGGACTTGGCAGTGGTAGAGTAGGAAAGAAACATGGGGACCAACGGCGACGTGGTATTGTGAAATATTTGAACGTGAAGCAGAAAGAAGAATGAAGAGTGGAATGAAAAAGCGCAGAAATAATGGAGTGAAAGAGAGAAGAGAAAGGAAGCGAACCTGTTGAAACATGGCGGATTGGTGTTCGCGCAGCTTGGCCTGCAACTGATTAACATCCATGGTCATTTCCTATGATGTCAGATCTTGGGTTGAAATTGAAAATTGAAAGGAATTTGTGAATGTCTGAGAATGAAAATTGGTGAACCCTGATTCGTAATTTGACCACTCACTCGTCACTACTACACCTTCTCTTCTTTCGCTTACAAATGCTTCTCTCTCCTTCAGGGACACCCTTTTTATTCCTGACAGTTATAAATAACGTGCATATTATTATTTTTAAATGTTAGTAAATGCACTTAAATTTCTTTTATTATTTTTTCTTTCTCTTCAAAATACTTTCCCTTGTCGTTTATTCCTGTTCTTACATGGATCTCTACATATTATATCCCCAATCATGGCTGATGTCATATTAATCAATATTTCCCATGTTCTTATAAACCTCGTAATACAATTTATTTTTAAAAATTAAGAAAGTTAAAACTAAGAAAAAATTAATAGATCAACATGTGAGCAAGGTTACAAAATTATTATTTTTATATTTATAATTACTTTTACGTGTATTTTTCATGATTTAAATGTATTTTTTAAAATATATTTCACAAAATCAGTATCAAAGTTTAAAAAAAAATATTGCGACCGTCGAAACTCCAAATATAATATTACACCTACAGATGAAAAAAGCTATGATCATAAAAAAAATATATGACATAATTTTAATTGGTAAGGATGGATTTAAAAAAACTTCGTTAAATTTTTCTATAAAAAAATTAACTTTTATCAAATTATAAATTTTTGTAGAGAACATAAAATGATTTAATTTTATAATAGCTTTATTTTAATTTATGTATATGTTTATTTTTATAAAAAAAATATTAATTTTCTTTTATTCTTTTGTTTATGGATATTCATATAAAAGCTTGTGAAAATAGAACCTTGAATGGTTGAACTGTGATGAATATTGTCTTCGTTATATGATTAAGCTTTTTTGGTGTCATTGTTCATGCTTTCTTTAATTTATTTTTGGGAATCATATTTTCCAATCACTGATAGAGACAGATTTCTTTCGAGACATCTTATAACAAAGTGGTACATATATATATATATATATATATATATATATATATACACACAGTATAATTTTGATAAAATTCTGGCATATTACTTTAAAAAAAGTTATATAACCTAATAAATAAAAATGAAAGATAGTTGAATACTTAATGGTGAAAAATGCAAGTCAAATAAATAAAATTATAAAAAATTTAAACGCAACAAAACTAAATAAAACAGTTGTATGAAAAATTACATTTAAAATGTAATTGATTTTTAATATGTTTAAAAAATATACTAGCGTGGTTCTTTGCATAAAAAATTTAAAGATAAGAAAGTAAAATTTAAAATTACATAGTTTTAAAAAATAGAAGATTAACATTAATGAAACAACCATGAAAAGTGTAAGTGTAGATTAGCATTATTAATTACTAATTAATTAATTAGGATTTTTGTGTTGAGGAAAGAAGGAAGAATAATATCTGGAGCGACCAATTCTACAAAGCACACGTGGTTGTGGGGATTCATATAATTTTTCTGTTTCACTCCTTCAACAACTACCTTCCACATTATACCTGTCATTTCTTCCTCCCTCCCCACCTTTTTATCCCAATGCTTTTATGTCGGCTATTTTTTCACATTTTTTATTTTATTTTTCTTATCACTCATTTCTACAAACTATCTATGCTCAGAATACTAATTAACAAATATTCAATTAGTGTATGCGTGTGTATCCACAATATCACTGGCCTAGCACTATGTATTTTCATAAATAATGAACACAATCTTAACAACATTTAATAAAAATTGTGTGGCCTCAATTCATTTAGCACACATAGATGTCTGTCTGTAATGCTGCACTTGATTGCTATTTCACAATTCCAAGAGCTACTAACAATTATTGAAGATTGTGCACTTCCACTTCTCTGCAACACAAATCATACATTTTTCAATCAAATGCTTCCAAGAGACCCGAATCTTAAAACAGATTTCTTTTACATCCAAAAGTCTCTAGTGCCTTTCTTTCTGTGCTTTCCACGTAATGACCTTTTTCCACCTGTTTGTAAGAATTATTATGTAAAGCTACTTGTTCTTATTCAATAAATAATTCAGGTAGACCCAATTTGGAGGGGAACCAGAAATTAGATTCAATCAGTTAAGAAGGCTCACAATTAAGAAGGCTCACAAGTAATACAATATTTCTTCCTTACATGTAACTAAGTATTTGACTCTATTACCATTCTTCTATCAAGAATCTATTATGTACACAGGTTGAAGGGTGTAGTAGCGTGGTCTTTTTTGGGGTAGGCAAAGTGCAAAATTTTGAGTTTGATGAGGCAATTTCTATCTGTGCAGAAACTGCAGCAGAATCATGAAGTAGTATGCTCATTTCATCTATTCAGAATCATGGAGTTCTTCTCGGAAGACTCTTCGAAAAAACGGCATTCGGGTTTTCTTCATGCTCTTAAAGCAGCTAAGGTTGCCGTTCAGAAGCTGTACAACCTGCACCAAAGGGTCACATGTTTCATAATGGACTTTGTCATAGTCACATGCTTCATAATGGAGATTGTCATACATGCTAAGGTACACAGACACAGAACGGTTACTGGGTTGACTCGAATATGTTTTGCCACTACAAAAACTGGACCACAATACATATGCAAGACATGAGTATTTGATGACATGTGTCATAAACACAACACATCCTTTCTTATTAGTACTAGTAGAGCCAACCTCAATTTAATTCTTAATATTGTAGCCACTTATTCAGTTTACTAAAATTTTCTTATCAGAAAATAGGTTATGATGTAATCAATCACAACTTATCCTCTGCTTTTAAGCTTGTTAATGCCAATGCCTTAAGCATACTAAGTTTTATGGCCCAAAGGTTCAGACTAACCTTTTTGCTCTCATTTATATATTCTATGGTGATAAAAAAATCATAAATTATCCTTAGTCTTAAAAGTGATTAATTTTATTCTCTTCATTGATTCATTCTTTTATTTGATACAAATACAAATATTGAATTAATTTATTTAGAAACAAATTAAAAATAAAAATTACGATTTTATTAAAAACTAAAAACATAAGTGAATTTAGTTTATTTTATATATTATCGAAAACAGTATATATGATAAATATATTAACTTCTACAATAATTATGCTGAAATTTATGCTAACAATAACTTTTTATTAGTTAACAATTATAAGGTTTTACAATGATATTATTGGATAAGTATTAAACACACATTTTAGTTTAGTTTTTCATCACAGGAAAGAGAAATTTGACACTATTACTCAACTACACAACATAGGAAAGACAACGTGCCTGTCTTGTAGAGGGGCGACGAATAGAGGACTGTTGTATGCACAAAGAAGCAGCTAAGAGCATAAGATTCATTTGCCTGGAGTCGAAGTCACCTACTAGTGAAGGATCAATCAGCTCCATGATATCATTTTTTTTCAGCAACGGTTTTGCCTGAAATTTTGTTAGCAGAAAAGTAAAATAAAAAATGTAGAGTGAAGAGGGTGAAATTTGTGTGTAAAAAGAGTGAATTTAATAGTAAGATACTATACCCACAACACAAGGCTTTGCTGTGAATAATCAAGTGCTCGACGCCCACTCACTAATTCTAATAGCAGCACACCAAAGGCAAATATGTCCGTTTTCTCGTCCACTATGCCATGCAGCAAGTATTCAGGTGCTAGGTAACTGTGCCACTCAAAATTGGAAACAGAGTTAATAGGAAGCACAAAACCATTTTTAACAGAAACTAATTGTGAAGGTCACAAACCCGAAAGTTCCTTCAAATTTTGAAACGGTGTGGTGAGTCCAATTTTCTGGCAGCCATTTTGCTAGCCCGAAATCACAGATCTGTCCAAAAAATTCTTAACGTTTCAATTTGTTCCTGACATATTTTTTTATTCCACTAACGTTCATAACATGGAAATAGTGCATTTTAAGTCCATTAATGATGTGACCGAAACGAGGGAAGTTTCGTCCATCACATAATGGGGGAATCTTCCAAAAATTGTTTGTCTATAAGGTAAATTCAAAATGTGAAAGACATAGGGTACTTGTGGTGATCACTTATAGAATCAAACTTGTACAAGAGAATCCTAAGCCTTCGTCCATTCATTCATATCATACCTGAGGCTCAAAGTCCTCCGTGAGCAAGATATTGGCAGCTTTTATATCCCTGTGGATAATTCTTCTTTGACAACCCTCATGAAGATATAGTATACCCTTAGCTATTCCTAACGCAATTTTGTGCCTTGTACACCATGGTAGTTTCTCCTTGGAACCTAATGATCAACCAAAATGGTAATTTTGAACAAAACGGTAACTATTGATTCAAGAAAAAATATAAGGGGAAAAATTAACAAGCAATTTACCATTACCATAAAGAACTGAAGCTAGGCTCCCTTTTTCAGACAACTCAAGAACTAGATACATTCCACCATCCACTCCATAGCCAACCAGCTTAGCAGTATTGGGATGGTTTACATGCGCCATTACACCAAGTTCTGATAAGAAATCCCCTATGATTTCATCAGCCGTTCCTCTCGTTAAACGTTTAATTGCCACTAGCTGACGATTTGGCAAACACCCTTTGTACACTTCAGCATAGCCACCCTTGCCAATCAAATTTTCTGCACCAACCAACGTCAAATTAAGAATTCAATTTAAATACACTAACAGTATGAAGTTTTTTTTTTCACATTATCATCAAATAGTCCATTGGGTACGAGTTAAAAACACATCATTCGCGTAAATAGCATGGAATTGTAAAGGCTACAAGAACTTGCTTCACCGTTAATGTGAAAGTTTGAAACGATTTCCTAAAACTGACGCAAAACGGAGCATACTATGATTGAAGACTAATAGCTATGATTGAAGACTATGATTGAAACTAACATTGTTGATTTTTGTAATAGCTATGACTACAGTGATTTCTAATTCCATATCATAGAAAACACTGCTTTGCAATTAGTTGAGAACATCGTAAAATCGGACTGAAATTTTAAACCAAGCAAAGAAATCTAATCATTCCTTGTTACTTGATGAAAAATCTGATTCTGAAGTACGATGCATACCTTGGCTAAATGAATTGGTTGCAACCTGAATCTCATGATGGGTAAAGATCTTCCACGGTGACCTGCAAGGGGATGCATTTGCATCCAAGAAACAACTTGGGAGAATGGTCTCCCTCATGCTAGTGCTCATTCTTTTGGAGAGCTTGAGGGCACTGAGAGGGTGCAACGTGTTCATCTGTTTCTTCGACCCACTCCTAAACAACTGAAGAAATGCATGCCACCTAGAAGAAGGTTTTGAAAGGTCTTGAGACTCAGAATCCACAGCAGGCTCTTTGGAAGAACTTGATTCTGAATCTGAGCTCCTGAAATAGTCCTCAAGAACTGTAACTGGGGAATCCACCTTTTCCTTCATTTTATTTTTTGTGACCAACAAACACAGAAACCCTCAAGTAAAAGAAAAGATATCACACACCCACCAGGAAAATGAGAAATTTCATGATGAGGGATAGCTTAAGGAACGCAAAAATGGTATTTTTCTCTGGTTACAAAATGTCTCTTCCCTTTTTCTCTACAAAGTAAATATAAATTACAACATGATAAATTAAGAACAACCCATCAAACATGAAATTAGCCCTTTTAGGAATATGTAGGTAACCCAAGGAAGGAGAGTAAGAGAGGACGCAAAAATATCAAACAGAAGGACATTGCCCAAAACGATTGTATCCCAGAAAGAAAAAAGATTGGAATCTGGAATTTGTACCTTATTTTTTTTTCTCTAGAAAACCAATTAGGTAAATAAAAGGGAAAGACAAGGAAAGCTTCCTGAAGTGTAAGAATCAAAGAAGCCCAAGGGATAAGCCAAAGTGACAGAGAAAACCATATTTTGAAGAGACCCAAAACATACGTATCAGAAACAGAAAGAGTACTCTGCATCCATACAGCGACACAGCATCTTAGAAACTCGCTAGGTGAATCGCACAGAAACTTGGATGATACAATAAAGTGAAAGATGGAAGAGTAAAACACAAGTTGGGCAGCTTAGTAACAGGGAGAAAAATATCTGATATTGTTTTGAACTCAAAGAAGGAACAGAGGAAAGCAGAGGAAGGGACAGTGGAGAGAACAGAGACAGAAGCATCAGAGGTTGTTTGGTTTACTTGGCCACCCCGCTTCAACAAACAACTATCATTGCCCTTTTCAATCTTGTCCCGCTACTAGTCACAATGTTTCTTTTCAATCTCGCATATAAAAAGAAATAGTGATATTTTGCGGCCTGAAAAAATTATAGGCGGTAGTTAAATAATATTTTGGAGTGTTATTTTCGTTACGCAGATTTGCTTGCCATAAATAAATAATCTTTATACGTTGTGGATTTTCAATAGGCACCGTATGAAATAAGAAACGAAAGTTGAGGTGAGGGTGAGGATTATGATTATGCTATTTGGGGTTTGGATTGTAGAGGAAGATAGAAGAAGAGGTGGCAAAGAAAAGATGGTTCTGGCCATGCATGCCAAAATTACTTTTATATGTAATTTTTTTTTTTTTTTGCATACTTTGTGTTTGACAAAAGTTGTTTTAGTATTTTATTATCAAACAAAATTATATTAACGATATAAAAAAGTGATTATTAAAAAACATGGTCCTTATCTTGGTCAGAGTCAGAGACGCCTATGTTGTGTGTGCACTCGTTGGTCTCTTCAAGGATACGGCACGTGCAAAATGGTTTTCTTTATTCTATTGCTTTGTAAGCCAACCTTAAACTTGGCTTCATTACCCAAGTTGCCATATAATCAGATAATTGCATTAATATTTAGGCAAAAGTTATAAATTCAGAATATTTTACATTCTCACATTGTTACAATTGTCAATGAGCACTTGTTTTTTTTACTTTTTGGCAGTGCTTAAAAGGTGTACAAACCCAGACCAAAGAGATGAAAATAAAAGAGCTAGAAAGAAAAAAATACTAATAAACATGATATAGATAGAAGAAACAAAGAAAAGTCTAGGGTAGGTATGGAAATTTCCACTTACAATTTTAATATTTTATACACAGAATAATATATCCATAGAGAATATATGAAAAGAAAAGAAAAATGAAAGATCTTGTTACATAAACCCTATGAAGGAAACATACTAATCCTCATTGATCTCAGATACACCAAATTCTCTGATTCAAATAGTTTCCCAAACCAAGAATTGTCCTGTAGAACTTTTGTAGAACTGTGCTTTTTTCATTTTTAATTATTAAAGAGAAGGAGTTAGTTATAGGTGTGCCCACACCATAATTCTGGTCATTATTATTGACATAATGAGCAACACCTCTTCCACTGCTAGGTTTATGCCTGGCGTTTATTATTTATCTGTTTAGGCATTTATGCAGAGAGGCAAAAACACAGACGATAACCTCCACTAGTTAATTAAGTAATTAATTAATGAAGTGGATCTCCTAATCAATGGTGAGTTGCTTGGTGATGAAAATGTTATCTGGAAACAACGTAACGTCCTACCAATTCTGCAATAGTATTTATATATTATACTCGATTCGCTATCATTTCAGCGTAATTAACACAATCACTACGCACAAGCCAAACCCCTCAGCCAAGAAACTGAACCACAACACTCAACATCTGCTTATTATTACTCAACATTCTTCACCACCAAATTATCTCCCAGGCTCCACATTCAATCATTTCACCATATTCAACTTCCATCTTCCAAATTCACTTGCTTCTTCTTCTTGTCGTTTTTCATCCAAATTTTCATTTTTCTTCTCAAAATGTGAACATTTTCCTATTACACCAATCAGATGAGTTCAAACAAAACCAATTACAATCAATAAATTATATTAGTTCGATAGACCACATATATTAACAAATTTTCTTCTTTCTTGTTGTGGATGACATCAATTATTTCGTGGCAGAGGTCATGTGAGTCAAGTCACAATTGAATTATACCACTTGGGCTGCTACACTCTTAAGTAGAAAGAGTTGCGCCTTAACTTATGGCTATAGATTTTGGTCTAGTGGTAAACGTTTGATCCAACAATTAGTATAAGAGTCAAGTCCACAAGCTTGATTCCCAGTAGAGCAATTACTAAAAGAGAGATTGTTGTTGATGATATCAATTGTCCTATGACGAAGATCGGGTGGGTCAAGTCACAATCGAATCCTGACGCTTGGGCTGTTACTCGTCTTAACTATCGACTATAGCTTTTAGTCCGGTAATAAGTGTTTGATCCAACATTTCTAACATGGGTATTTCTCTTATGACCAACTCCTATGTATTATGGCAACAAAAGTGCTATTCAAATAGCTTATAACTTGCATCATGAGTTTGAGAAAGTGTTAAGTAATATATGTGTGTGTGTTAAAGCTAACATCATAAACCCTATTTCCCTTCCTTTTCATGAGCCATCATCCTTTGTTTCATTGTTATCAATGTGAAGATATGCAAAATAAATACAATGAAAAATATATAAAAAAAAACAAATAAAATTATTACTTAAATTTGTTTTATTAGAAACGATGTTATAATTTCTTATATAACTTAACATGTCATTAGTATAAAATCTATTCAATATTTCTTTCAAAAAATAATTTATCAAGTATAATTGGATTATTCAAATGAAAGTTTATAATGTGTAAAAAAATTCAATTGATGAAAAAATTATTAAAAATTTAAATATATATTATGAATCTAAATAAAAATGTACAAAATAACAATATATAAATATGAAGAGTTAAATTCATTATCTTTGAAATGAACAAAATAATAATATATGAATATGAGGGTTCAAATCTACTATCTTTATAATTTTGAATTAAATATTATATTCTCTTATATGAATAAACTGGTATCTCAATCAACCTAAAAGCAAAACTATATATATATATATATATATATTCCCTTTCTTAAACCAAACATAGCAGTAACATATATTATTTTTTTAATAAAAGAAAAATTAATTAGATATGAATGTCCCTAGCAAAATTCCGTGTCTCCTTGGAAATGTGAACGATAGTGGACATACACATAAGACGAATCATCAAAGGCTTATTGTGGTTTGTTTTACGTCAGATTTAGGTTAGGTGGCTTATGTTTATTTATTAAATAAATCACTTTTTTAATTAATTAGTTAATCAATTAAAAAAACAAAATTTGAGTCAGTTTTAATGTTTGCAATTCTATTAGATTGGTTTACTTAACTAATTATACATAATAATTTAATACTAATACAACTATTATTATATGAAATGATTTTTGTAATATTTCGAGGTTATATAATTAGTCTATTTTTTATTCATGTATGTATTAGTATATTTAAAGATTTATTCGTCAACATATATAAGACTTATTATTTAGAGGTAATTTTCAAACTTTAAGATATTTCATTTTTAAATATTTAGATGAACTTCAATTATACCAAATTAAGAATATCCAACAGAAGTACACGTAATAATCATATTATACTTCTTCCCACGTTTTCTGTTAAATTTATGCCAGTGTCGCGTGTTCCTATTTTTTTATTAGTTAAAAAAATTATATAACTATTATTACAATAAAATATAATTACTAAAATATAAAAAAATAGAATTTTAATAATATATATATAACATAATTATTTATCCTTTTATTATTTATATATAAAATTATTTATTACAACACTATAGAGAAAATGTTTGTCTTTTTCTTATTTGTCTTATTTTTTTTAAAATATACATAATAAAATGAGAGTTTAATTTCTATAATTATTTAAATAAACAGTTAATTTATTATTAACAATAATGATCTCTTTTAGTAAATAAGAGTAAAATCATATGTACAGTTATTCATCTTATTAATTGTTATATGTAATATGAATTTTTTTCATAAACAACTGTATCTATCCCAATAACCTACTTAACCTAATTATAAAAGTTAACTTACTTAACCTAATTATAAAAGTTAACTTAAATTGTTCTGGCGGGGTTATCTCGGTAACTGGCTCAGGCAAAAGTCCTATTGTGATAAAGTCTAACAGTAGTTAGGATCACTACTAAAGTAGTGGTTGAGAGGGTCACTACTAAAGTAGTGGTTGAGAATCCCCTTGATGGGAGTGTATCAATGAGGAAAAGGATCTAAGGGACCGTTGTGGTAAACCCAACAGCAGTTAGGATAGTCTCACACTTGAAGGGGAGACTGTTGGGTATTCAAGTGTAAGAGTAGGTATAAAGTTTCACATTGAGTAAAAATAATAAAGTCGAGATATATAAAAGAAAAACAAAGACCATAGACATCTTTTAATATTGAACAGCGATGTGTGGGAGAATCTTACTATCATTTTAATCACATGTATATTTTTGTTATGGGACAAAAAATTAATAAAAAGTTGAAGATAAGATTTTATTTGAAAAAAATTTAATGGACTACTTATTAACCTTTAAGTAATATTTTTAATTATTTTTAATTATTTAATAGAAAACTGATATCAATTAAGGACTTATTTGTTTGTCTTTTGAAAAACAATTTGTTCGATTGGTGAATATTGTTTCAACACTACGTGGATAGTTTTAAGAAACTCTTAAACTGTTATTATCTGTTCTTCCTTCTATTCTCCCCTTCAAAGGACATAGCAGGGGAGCCAATCACTTCCTCCTTGCTATAAATGCAGTAGAAAAACATATAACACACTCTCTCAATACAGTTAGGATTACATTCACAAAACATAACAGAAAAAAAAAACATGTTACCTTTTTTCTTTCAATACTTGTGGAAATACTAACCAACATTTTACGAGAAAACAGCATCGAAAGTCTCACAGCATGACCAGAAATTAACTGCTGTAAGATTGCGTACTTTCCAGGAGTTAAGCCAGTCTAAAGGTTGACTTTGTACCCACATTCAATGTCGTGTACTCAATAATAAGGTACAATATAAATATATATTATTGTGTGCGGTGGTAGCAAAAAGGCAATTAGAAAAGGTTTTACTTTTGTTTGAGTTAAGTGATCGATAAATCATGTGGTGGGTAGCTAGAAATTGTTACAACCAGTGTGGTTACATAATGAGAATAGTTTTGTTAACCTGTATGGAATGAAGAGGAGGGAAGAAAAGGAAGATGAAGGTAGTGATTGTGCAAAGTACGTGAGTGTGGTGTGTGAGTGTGGTGTGTGAGTGACGTGTAGATTTGATGTAGGAGCAGTAGCCAATTAAAATTTTGGTTAGTGGGGCTTCTAGATGTTGAAAAAAGAGTTGAAAGGGAAGAAGAGGAACAAAAAAAGTGGGCGAGGAATGGATAGCGATGGATGGTGAAGAAGAGAAAGCAGTAGAAGAAGTAGTTCGAGTTGAGTTCGCGGAAGCACCCACCCTTGTGTCAGTGTGTCTGCTATTACTATTGAGTATTGAGTAATCAATCAGCAGGAACATGGTCAAAAGAATCAAAGCACCAACCCCTCTTACCTTTCTTCCCATTCCCACTCCCACATCGCATGTTAATCCAACAAGCTTCAAGTTCCTCCTCGCAAACACACCAACCCCTCCATTTCCATGACTCCTCTGAACCCCTTCATCCTCCATCTCTTGCTCTTCTTCTTCCTCTACTTCCTTTCTCTCCCATTCTCTTCCTTATCCACCTGTCCCCTCAACTTCACCGTCCTCGGCACCAACAAACCCTCCTCCTTCGACTCCTCCCGCTGCCAGGTCATCACCCAAGCCCTCCGCCTCGTCCAGTCCGACTACCTCCGCCGCAGCGGCTTCTTCCTCGCTCCCTCCAACTCCTCCACCTCCTGCTGGGCAAGCTTCCAGTCCTACGTTAACCGCTTCGACCCCTCCTACGACATTCGCTCCTCCTGCGGCTACAACACCTCCTGGATCTCCCAAGGCTGCGTCAACGTCACCACCCAACAAGACTTCGAAGCCCTGGTTCCCCCGTCCGCGCTTCAGACCATCCGAAAAAACTGCAACCAATCGCTCGAGAATAACTCCCCCTGCGCCCTCTGCACCTTCTCCTTCTCCGGTGTCCCACACTTGGGACAGTCCGTCGGCAACCTCACCGGCTGCACTGACTACTCTTCTATCTACGCCGCCGCCTTCGCCAACGACCGTGGCCCCTCCGACCCCGGCACCGCTAAGTGCTTGTTCTCCCTCGAATTTTCCTCCACCAGTTCCTCCGCGGCCAAACGAAGAAAGCTTCTTTTTGCGCTTGTTTCTGTTGTCTCTGTCTTGGTCTTCTCCTTGCTGGCTCTCGGCTTTTGGGCTTATCTCAAGTTGGAAAAGAAGGTCGCTCGGGATAAGGATATTGGTATTACGGAAATCGGTTTGGTTTCTGGTTTGGACTCCATGGATCAGAGCACCACTTTGATCAGGTTCACTTTCGATGATATCAAGAAGGCAACTAAGAATTTCTCCCGGGATAACATAGTTGGAAGAGGGGGTTACGGCAATGTGTACAAAGGGTTGCTACCTGATGGGAGTGAGGTTGCGTTTAAGAGGTTCAAGAATTGTTCGGCTTCTGGTGATGCCAGCTTTACTCATGAGGTTGAGGTTATTGCTAGCGTGAGGCATGTTAACCTTGTTGCTCTGAGAGGCTATTGTTCTGTCACTACTCGTTTAGAAGGTTACCAGAGGATTATTGTTTGTGATATGGTGAAAAACGGGAGTCTCCACGACCATTTATTTGGTTCCAATGGGGTGAAACTGAGTTGGCCAATTCGTCAGCAGATTGCTCTAGGCACGGCTAGAGGGCTGGCTTATTTGCATTATGGGGCTCAGCCTGCTATCATTCATAGGGATATTAAAGCAAGTAATATACTTTTGGATGATAAGTTTGAAGCCAAGGTTGCAGATTTTGGACTGGCGAAGTTTAATCCCGAGGGGATGACGCATATGAGCACTAGGGTGGCTGGAACCATGGGGTATGTTGCTCCGGAATATGCTTTGTATGGACAGTTGACAGAGAGAAGCGATGTGTTCAGTTATGGGGTCGTGCTTCTTGAGCTTTTGAGTGGGAGGAAGGCGCTTCAGATGAACAATGATGGTCAACCTTCTGCTTTGACTGATTGGGCTTGGTCATTAGTTAGAACGGGAAAGGCTTTGGATGTAGTTGAAGATGGCATACCACAACCTGGTTCACCACAAGTCCTTGAGAAGTATGTGTTAATTGCTGTGCTTTGTTCTCATCCGCAGTTGTATGCTAGGCCAACAATGGATCAGGTTGTTAAAATGATGGAGACTGATGAATCAGTGCCCTCAATACCTGAACGGCCAATCCCTCTTGTTGCTGGGAGGCTTGATATTGAGAGATCTGTGAGCAGTAGTGGCTCTGGTCAGCTCTCTAGTCCAACGGGTTATCAAGCATATACTCTAGAAAGTGATAGCCAGGGTACTACTTCTAGAGAAGAAAGAAGCTCGAGCTCCAGGATTTTGAGTACAGATTGAAATTTTTGAGTGTCAGGATAATTTGTTTGTAGATTTAGATTATAGAGTACTGTTTTGTTTCTTCAAGTGTTTTCTGTTACAAAGCCAAATTGGATGTACAAATTTTGGTTCTTGCTAGAGTTTACATAATGGCAATAGAAGAATATGCTAAAGTTTTGGTGAATTAAGTGTTAGTGTTGTATCAGAAGCAATTCCAATTCATTTTAAGAATCTTATAATTCAAGAAGTCACGGCATTTTTGGCTGAGCTCAATTGGAACTTGTATCTCTCTATCCCTGTGTCACAACTTCTTAATACTAAATGTTGAAGTAGAAGAGTATCATTACCATTTGTTTTGTCAACTGAGTGGATCATGAGAGGATACGGGAAAGTTGATGTAAGAGTGAAACAATCCGAATAACGAGAAGCTGGCATAAATGTCTGTCAAAAGCTAAGTGCACATGTTCCCTTCTGTTGTGGGTTGGTTAATCAGGCTTCATGTTTAGCAACATCCCCAATTGATTTGACTTTTATTTTCCTATATAATATTATTATGCTACCCACCCTGAACTTCAATCATTACTATAACGGAGTTGGCAGTTACTAATATATCAGAGAAATGTGTAGATAGCTTAAATGTTAGTATAGGGTTGTAATGCATAACTCATGCATTCTATGTTTTTCTTTAGCAGATTAACAAAATAAATGATAAAAAATCTTTAAGATTTTATTGGACAAACAGGAGCTTTGGTTGTGGTGTATTGTTCTCGAATAATTGACAATAACAAAGGGCCTTGAGACCGAATTTATTGAAATATAAGAAAATGAAGAACATCATATTTTTATTAAAGTAATGGTCTAATGGAGAACTTTCTTGTTTCTTGAAATGCCATCTTCATTGCTTTTTTTCTTTCTAGGGTCATGGGAGAGGCTGCAGAGGGAATTGGGAATATGAGATCTGGTCATCTTGCAGTGATTCGAAGCAGAAGCTGCAGCAAAGGACCAATAAGATATTTTGACCGTTGAAACATAACCACCTTTCTCAAAGAAAGGAATCAAGTAGCCTCATTCACCTGCAAAGAAATGTAACTGGCTCTTGTTCATGAACAGTATATAGCTTTTGGTATATAAGAATAAAAATATATTAATTTTGTTAAATATAAATACAAAATATACATCATCTTATCTGTAATAATTAATAAGTTTCAAGAAAATCCTACCAAGCACCCCAAGTACATATGGCATAGGGAGAATTAAGAAGGAAAGATAAGTTAGTCATTTGCTCAAATTCTGAATGGTTGCGTCATGCAACCTTTAACTATCCTTAATAAAGTGGTCTATGGACAACACCTCCCAGGGGAAGCTACTAATTCAACTGGTGAACGCACTTCATTATCATCTTCTCCGTGCTTAAAATCAGATGTCTCAACAAGCTGATAAACATGGGAGTGATAGAGTTTTTCATATTCACGAGTTTGTCTACCTTAAGCTGCAACCTTACAAGCAGTTTTCAATTTGTTAACAGTCATTCCATAAGTTACTTCTTAAGTTTTATGGTCAGTTTCGTGTAATTGATTGTATAGAAGCAACTACTAATCAATTGGAACTTCCCCCTAATTCAGGCTAATTCAGGCATGCACAATGTGTTTCATGTGTTCAAGTTGAAACAGAGATCCTCAATCTTGTGCCATAAATTTTTACCACAACCATGTTCACTTGCTCCTTCTAAAGGTGAACCAGAGGCTATTATGGATAGGAAAATGATTAAAAGGGGTATTCTTGATGCTAAGATATTGTTTACAGAGCATACCAATTGAGAGTTCTATTATGATATGCTCAAACAGTTTCTAATAATTTAAACTCTTGAGGACAAGACTGCACTTGAAGGAGAGGGTAACGTTACAGCCATTACTGTAAAAAATGGTTTGATTTAAATAATTACTTCTGTATTTTCCATTTTTGTCATCAACTTTATTTTCTATTTCACTTATTGTTGTTGTTTTTTGGTTACTGATGTCAACAAATCTCATTCTTCAATTATGGTTTGCCTGGAAGTTCTTGGAGTTTTCTCTCTGAATCCATTCCATCACAAGATGGACAATATTTAAATTAAGAAAGAAAATATCATATTTAATTATACTTTTGTTTCTTTTATTTTAAAATGTGTATGATTTATGTTTTCTTAAATACTTCCAACTCTTAAATTTCATTTTAATTCTTTATTTTTATCTTCCAAAGTGCTAAATTCAACTGTAGATAGTTCAAAACTAGTTAATAATTGTGTCAATACTCGTTGTGAAAAAACTCAAAACAAACTCATTACATAAGCGTCCATTACAAACTATAAACCGATAATAAATAATTTGAAAATAAAAGAGGTAAAAGGTCAATTAAGAAAAATCAAGTAAGAATCACACCTTAAAGATAGCATGTACCTTAAGCTTTATCTCTTCTTCAAAATTTGATTTGATCATTGAAAATTATTACCACATACTCAATAATTATGTAACTAGATTAAAAAAAAGGAATGATTAGTATTTAAAGAATTATTAATTATAGTTCTTACTATATTTAAATATTTATATTCAATTTCAATATTAAATAATATTTTAAATTAAAGTACAAATATTTTTGTAATAAATAAATGTAACATCTTATTTAATTAATCTACTAGTAAATAGATAGAATAAAAATGGATACATATATTATTAAACACACATAATTTTCTCCAAACATATTTACACTTTCAACAACAAAACATAGTGATAAATATTCACATTTCCAATCAATTCAATTATACATTTGAATGGTAATCAATGTTTTTTTCAATTTCTAATCAAAATAAATATTAAAATTAATTACTAGTATATGAAGGTATTTTGTCTATTTAATAATTTTTCTTTTATATCTTTTAAAAATCTAATTGAGTTACTCGTAGGTCTCAAATATCAAACTCTACATAAAAAATCGATGAAATTCTTATTAAGAAATAAATTATTTATTTAAATTGAAAATCAAATAACATAATAATGTTTTGATTTTTCTATAATCTTAGAAAGAATTTGAAGAGAGAGAAAATAAATTAAAAAATATAAAAGAATAAAATTTTGAATGAAATAAAAAAATAAATTTGTATAACCTATTTATAATTTTTTATTTTTTATCTATTTAAAATTTACGTTTATTAAATTTCAATTTCCTAAATAACCTTTTTAGTTGTTTGCTTTTTCAGCTTTGCAGAATACTTCCATTAGTAACTTGAACTTTTAAAAAAATTGTCAAAAAATGTAATAATTTTGGGAGGTAATTAATTAATTAATTAACATCTTTCACCTTGGAATAAAAGCAAAAAATTAAAAATTAATACAAAATTGGTTTACAAAAACATATATGATTGATTTTCCAGTTAAAATATTCAAAATTTACGAATAAATTCAAAATAAACACTAACCTTTTGAAGTAAGTAAATCAATTAATTGCTTGTCTGATTTTTCGAAAGAAAGAAGAAATGAAACAAGACAGTGAAATAAAACTCTAGAGTTATTTACAACTTCAATTGCAACTTGAACTTTTAGGTAAGATTTTATTAGCAAAAAATTATCTTAGAAGAAAATTTAAAAATTAAACTTAAATTCATAAAAATAGTTTTGTCATAATTTTGGAATAGCAGTAAAAAACTGTAATTTAAACTTTTGAGGAAATATAATCATAATGTATATTTGTTAGACATAAACCTTTCAATCAAATCATCTAATACTGTTTTTTTTTTTGGATTCATATATTCTGAAATACTTCATAAACAAATGTCTCGCGTTCAATTTTCAGTCAATTCTTTCACCAAACGTAATACGTTATGACAGGAATTATAAATCACAGGAAAAGATAGATGAAACCATAGGAAATTATATTTATCTATAAAATTCAAATAGAAAAAAAGATTTAATAGATATTTTCATTACAATATTTTAATTTATAATATTTTTTTACATTTAATTTTTTTTCAATTAAATCCTAAATTTTATTAAAATTTTTAATATAATTTTTTTATTAGATTAATATTAACGATGTTAACTACATGAGACGTAACACATTCAAGTTAACTCATGATACGTGAATAATGATAAAAGAGTATAAATATAAAACATGAATATAAACATTATAATATGTGATTTTTTGACAAAAATATCACATTGACAGATTTAATAAAATTTGATACTCAATTAAAAAAAATAAAATTTGAAATCAAATTAAAAAAAGATTTAAAACTCAATTGAAAAAAAATATAAAAAAATATTACAAATTTTTATAAAAAAGTGAGATCAAAATGTCTATTAAATAAAAAATATATATATAAAAAAAATAATACTTACTTTGTTTTCTTTTCTTAAGAAATATATAAAGAAGTTCAATTTTTGCTATAAACATTTGATTGCATTATTTTGTAAGAAAATTACTGTAAAATTTACTTATGAAGTTTTCGCTTTATTGTGACTCAAATATATATATATATATATATATAGTCGTAAAAAATGGTGGCTGGAATATATGTATTATTCTTTGTCCCTTTAACATTTAAACTTAAAAACATGGTTCTTTAGATTTAAAACAGAATCCTTTTATGCTTGGATTAATATTTTTGCCACTTTTTTCTGCTGCTTTCGGGGCTACTTTTGATGTTATTGTTATGCCAGCTTTGGCAATAAATTGAAAAGGAGGGCCACCCTCATCTCTCACAGCAGTCTTTGAAATTAAAGAGAGTTCTATAATTAACTTTTTTTTTAATTTTAAAGAATTTTGGAAGTCAAATTAAAAAAAAATGTTTATAAAAAATTCATATAGATAACTCTTCAAAATTTATTATCTCTTGGTATGTGTGCTCCATGAAACAGCATAATATCTGTTAAAATAAAAGCTCCAAGGTGGGCCCAGAGGATCTCTTCATCTTATCTTACTATTAAAGAATATATTAGGTTTGTGTGAATGAACTTTTTTATAGGTGAAAAAAATAAAAATAAATCTTAAAAACTTAAATTAAATGAATGTATAAATGGATTATTAGAAGTTTTTATTTTATTTTTTAATCAAATTTTTAATTTATGCATTAGATAATTTTTTAATTTATTAAAAAATTATTTAACTTCTTTTGTAAAATTAGTTTTGGAAAAACTTGCAAAAAATACCTTTTTTTAAGTTCCACAAACGTACCCATCTCATTTTTACAAAGTTATATAAGAAATAATAATAATAATAATAATGATGATAAAATTATACTACTTCTTATTCATTTTTAAAATATTAACAGTAATTTTATAATTAATATTTCCCGATCGGGTGTTCTTATATTTAGCTAGAAGTAAGATGAACAAATTATACTTTGAATTCAAAACAAGATGTCATAATCCTGAATTTTATGAACATTGTCAAAAAATGATAATCATTTAGTAGATTCTCGAAATTCTTAAAGTCAAATCTATACAATTATTTTTCTCAAAAAATGTAATACATAAGAACATAGTCAAGGAATGACTAGCAAGAAATCACTTCATAGATTTTTAAAGTTCTTAATCAAAATCTATACAATTATTTGTGAAAAAATGGCATACATCATCACATTACACACTCTTTTTTTGTCATATGCTTCTAAATCTATTTGAAGAAAGCTGTGTACAGAAGGTAAGATGACGAAGCAGGATCAAAACAAAATGCCCCAATTACAAAATATCATCATCATCATCATACTAATCTAAACCAAGGAAGCTGAATTTAGGTCTCAAGTGTGTGTTTTCCAGATACCTTTTGAGGGTGTGGATTGTGTTATTTTTACAACTCTCTGTCTTGTTTGTTGCGTATTCTTTGTCAGATTTTCTTCAGGGTTGTCATTTGCCTTTACCACGTCAACTTTCACTATGTGATGATCTGAAGTCCCTTTGGAAGAAAGGACCAAATAGGAACCAGGAACAAACTTGTATGGAGAATTTGATGATGATAATATGTAATCTACCCTAGTTCCGTACTTGCATGTGCCTTGGACACCTGCATAATACTTGCAATTTTAGTGATTATGGTAACACCAACAATAATAATAATAATCAATGACCATGTTTAGAGTTTGAAAATTGTGTTTGTACTTTGGCCCTTGGCAATCATGACAACTGATTCGCATTCCCCTGCATAGTCCTTAGCATCAGTGTAGTCTTTACTCTTGAGATATTTCATCACTTCAACCTTTGGTGTTGGCTTTCCCATCTCTTCATAGTACTGGACCCAACAACAAAATTGTTTTCTACTTTTGTTATTTTGAAGAGTGAGACCAACAAGCAACAAAATAATAGAGGTGCTACTTTACTGGCATGCATACCTTCACAATATCTGTCCATCTTTCTTGGGAGTAATCAGATTCATCTAGAGAATTAAGGCCTCCAGCTAATATATGAGGCTCATCACTAGATTGGATTATTGCATTTACCTGCTTCATTCGCCAATTCTCATCAAGATGATCAAGATGGGTACAGTAGAAGTTAAGTTCACCTACTTGGGGCACATCGATAGTGGCCTTCAGAACATTCCTGTGGCCAAAAAATTTATTAATTACATTTCTTTGCATGTCATGCTCATCTTGTTGTTAAGTCATTCTCTAACCACTATGCTTTCAGTCTAGAATTCTTCAACCCTTCTAACTAGGTTGCTTTCACGGGTTGGAATTTGTATTTCCACAATCATTTTTCAATACGTGGTCATTAGCAACAATAACATGCCTTTGGAGGAAAGTAACAAATTTCTCAATATAATTATTATGAACTTGAGCAAGAAAAGTATTCTGACTGTTCTCGGAGACAAGACAAACTGTACCTCAATTGCATCAGACAAATTTACATCAAACTTGAATTATTATTTTATTCTGCACATAGTGCAAATTTCGTTCTTCAAAAACACAAACAAAATAAATTTACATTTTAGAGGAGTTGTTTGTAGTATTCAAGGAAATAAACCACCATTTGTATTTGGAGAATCTAAAAGTTTATATAAAACAAGAAGAAAACTCTGAAATTGGTGTTCCTTCGTTGGCATATTCCATTACTACTAAATTATATATGCATCTATAAATCTCTAAAAAGAATCCGACTGAGGTTCAAAATAAAATAAGAGTGTGAAGGGAACACTGATGAATGATGACAACAGAGAATCCCAAAGGAGTAGGTGGGGATCAATCCTGCATCGCTGCCCACAGCTATTACAGTTGGCATGTCGTGCATTTATCATTGCCGTTGCCACTTACAAGAAAACAAGGAAAGAATACGAGAGCAGTTTCAGGATTGATGTTAACATTAAACTTTTTGCGTAAAGCTAAATGGGAGGTGGATCATTGCTTAAGCATTGGTCTGAACGAGTGAGTAGTTAGTGGATGAGAAAATCTTCTGTGTGGCTTTTGGAAACTTCCCATGTGTTAGTTTAAGAATTCTTTTTTGGTTCTAAAGTGCTGGAATAATTGGTCACTTTATGAGCAAAAAAGTGATTATCTTTTCATTTTTCTTTGCAATGACAAGCACGAAGAAGCTTCTTCGAAATACATACAAGAGCAGAAAAGCAAAAGGTGTCGTAACTTCACTTCTTTTTCTCTACAAAAATATATATTTTTGGAGTGGTTACATTACTGCATAAAAAATGAAAGGAAAATACCTGCTACATGTCTTTATTTAATGATAAAATAATAAACGCACTTTTATAAGCCGGTCAGACTCTGCAGGAAATGTACGGTTAGAATTAAGTGTAGATATCAATTATTTTAAAATAAGTTAATTCAAATGTTTAAATATGTGATAATAGGTAAGATAGAAAGGAAGTGTAATAAATAGAAAATGCTTTTGTAAATTTAATTAAATTATTAAGAAATCATCAAACTAGTTTAGTTGAGATTACCAATGAAAGAACTAACTTAAAAAATAAGTAAATAATAGGAAGTTCCATTCGTGTTTCCTTTGAACAATCAAAACAACTGTGCCTCCGTTTCGAGTTTAGTCCTGTTCCATTCCAGTGACCCAAAAAACTCAAACTTAACATAAACAAAGAAACTGCAGAAACGCAAACGATGAAGAAACTTAACATAAACTTAAAATGCAAACTTAATTAAAAAAAACTGACCTGAAATCAGTGTGATCGAAGATTTGGTGAGAGACGCAGCGTTTGATGGGCCATTTGGATAAGACGGCGTTGCCGTACTCAGGTGCCCAGCTTTCGGCGAAGACGTAGTTCATTCCCAGCGCCGCAGCCAAATCAGACAAAGGCTTCATCCCATTCTCTTCCTCAGCCTTCACATCTTGCAGACCCAGAACATCTGCGTTCACTTCCTTCAGAACTTCAACCACCGTTCTGTTACTCACGTGGGCCCCACCTCCCCCCCACGAGCACGCTTTCAACCCCTCCTTGTCGTGTTCCGAGAAGCTCGATTGTCGGCTTCGCAGCAACGAAATCTCGTTGTCTGGTAAATTTATGGAAACCCTCATCTTCTGTCTGCTACCAACGTTCTCCTCTGCTCTGTTCTTCACTGACTGCGACTGCGACTGCGATTGCGACTGCGACTGCTTCAGTATGCTTCTCGGCCGCGAATTCGCCTTCGAAGCGACGCCGTTTTGCTCGCCCAACTCGCGTGCGGCTTTCGGGAGCGCCGGGGCCATGGAGAACAGCGCGGCGTTGAACGTCGCGACCCGGATTGGCTTGGGAGTACCCACTTGCGCGTTAGGATGAACCGTGGCGGAAAGGTTTGGGCTTGGCTCGGTTTGGGCCTTTGGGGCGTTCTTCCCGAGCTTGTTGATCACTACAACTTTGGGCTTCGAGCGGCGGCGAATTGGCCACCGGAGGCGGCGGAGGAGGCGGCGGAGGCTCTTGTTGAGGAGCTTAAGCATGGTGGAGAAGTGGGCGCGGGAGAAAAGAGGGTCTTGCCTTGGGGAGATCATAAGATGTGGAGTTAATTAATTGCGGAGCTGTCTGTGGTTTTCAACTCTGTCCTGTGGTTACGTTTGGCAAGTCATGGATTTTGTGTGAGAAAGGAAGGACTAGTTGGATAATATATAGTTGCTTGGAAGGAAAATGAAGAAACAAAAACTGAGTAAATAAATAAATATGGAGATGGCTTAGATTAGGGACTAGTTGAAGGCTTGCTTTGCTTTGTGTTCAGAGTTGAGTAGAAAAGGGGAAGGGGGCTTCTAGGAAATGAGTTGGTGGCATTTGGCATTTGTGATTGAAATCTTAGGCAAATGGAATAGTTATTTGAGGAGGATGCCATAATTCAGCTCAGAGACAAGAAAAAAGAGAAACGGGAGATGCCTATGGCTATGGTATATGGGCACTGTCACCCTCATCCTCAACTGCTACCAAAAAAAATAAAAATTATTAGTTTGCTTTTAGTTGTGTAGTGGACACAACACACGCAAAGGCAAAAGGGCATGTAAAACTTGGTGATGCAGCTTATACTTGTTGAACTTTTCTTAATAATTTTCAGTAGGGAAAAGTTTATCTGGATGTATATACATTGCAATTACGAAGTTCATAGCAGGTATGGCTTTGGTATTGTTATTGTTTTTTCTGGTTTGACTAAGATGCAGAAGAAAGTGAATTAAGGGAATGAAAAAAATATTAATGGTAACAATGAGTGAGCATGGAAGTGAGATTCTTATTTGGAACTCCACGTCACAGGAAACCCGGCGTACCCATCTCCCATGAATCTAACCTACCTTACCATTACCACTTTGCAAAATAATCTAAGGAGTGAAGACTGGGTTGTGACTGTTGACTTTGACTCACTGCAACTAAGTTGTTAGAACTTCTCTTCTGTGATTAAAAAAGAAAAAAACACACACAATACAATGTTAGCTGGACTGGGGACCCCATTTCATACTCAAACACCTTGTGAAGAGCAAATAAAGGTGCAATACCAGGGAAATGGCCACTCACCTTTCTGCACTGCTTTTAGGTTCCACCTTTTACAAAATAATAACTTAGTTTTTTTCTTTCCTTACACTCTCAGAAGTGTTAGTTTTTGTCAATTTTTTACAGCCCAAAGAAAACATTACTGTTTATACATTTGATTTAGTGACCAATAACCTGACTCAGATTTTATGTGAAAAATTGAAGACTTGTGGAGTAGCGAATGGTCTCTATTTTAGAAGAAAATGCATTTTAAGTCAAAAATAAATTATGAATCATGTTGTCTAAGTTTAATCCGATTAAATATATATAATACCTTTTTTCTGTGAACGATATTCATTATCTGTGTACAGGTCCACCAATCACCAATCTTGCTGAGGGACATAATATGGTAATGTCGTATGCAAAAACAACAGAAGAAGATTGAAATCGAATTTGAAGCTCAACTATTAGACTTTTATGTGCCTAAATATAAATATATATATATATATATATATATATATATATATATCATGTATAGAAAACAATATAGTAAAACAGGAAAGGTCTGTTTCACATTGTACCCTACAAGCTTAATGCATAACAGTTACAGTGGCATAGGAATGTATATGTTTCCCATATAATGTAAATCATCATCACGTATAGTCACTTTCTAAATGAAAAAGAAGCATCAGAACAAGAATTGTGAAAGAGAAACTCACAAGTCAAATACTTCTTCTAGAATTTACCTACTTCAATAACTTTATATTACTAACTAAATTTACAATTCAATTTTATAAAACTAGTTTACAACCTGAAATCTATAAGAAACAATAACAGAAAATCTATACCAAAAAGAGATAAATCGTGTTTAGGATTGTTGGGTTAGTTTTGGTATTTCACTCTCAAACACTTTCCTTATATAATGCATTCACATGGGTAGTAGTTGGTTGTCTTAGTTGTTTATTGCAGAAAATTTACAACCTGAAGCCCCATTTTAGTTTGGTTTAAAAAAATAAAACCATATCTTCATCAACAATTTCACCTTTACCTTTTCTAAAAAAAGTTATTATTTAATGCATTATATTATAATTTTGCTCAATCGTCGACAGCAGGGTTCGAACCTGCGCGGGCGAAGCCCAACAGATTTCAAGTCTGTCTCCTTAACCACTCGGACATATCAACAAGTTGAAATAAATGGTCATTAAAAAGTATAAAACATAACAATAAACCCTTACGTATAATTATTATTCAAATGACATAACATTCGAAGATGATATATTTTGATTTTAAGAAATAAAAAAATATGTCAATATATTTTATTTTATATTAATGAAAATTGTAACAATAATAATATAAAATTTGTAATCATATTTTATAATATAATAGAGTATAATTACAAATACTCCAAAGTTCAAGTACATGGTCCTCAGTATTAGTAGGTTAAATATTGCATTTTTCAAAACATGTTTATTACAACTAAAAACAATCAAGGCAAACAAAATAAAAAAGTTATATAATCTTAATAATAATTATGTAAGTTGCATAAGTTTATAATAAATAAATAAATCATCCACGTTAATTCACTAATTAAAAATATAAAAAAAATTATGGCTTAATAACTTTTGAAAAACTTTATTAAGTTTGAAAATTTAAAAATAACACGTATCATATTTATTTATAATCTTATAATTAGCTATCTAATTATCACCAAATTTTGATTTCAGTGGATACCATAACTTTTTTATATTTATTGAATCTCAGTAACTCTTCAGTTACAAAAATCTTCGTCAATTCTCGTCACCTAATACTTGTACTGTGTAATTTGGGTTATCACTAAAATTTTAATATCATATTAGCATATCTCAGAATTTAATATTTACACTATATTACATTAAAGGAAACATTATATATTCATCAACAATATTCAATCACATACTTGTAATAATAATAGCAATGAGTAATTAAATTAATAGAAAAATACTTTTAAACCTTTAAATAACTTACACAATTAAAATACTTTATCTAGAATAAGAAAATATTAAGAGACATTTCTTAAATAAAACTTAATCTCTTTCTTATTATATCATTTAAACAATGATGAATCTCTTAACTGAGATACTTGTTTAAGCTATAATAATTCTAAATATAAACTAAATCTAACTACTAATACCACCACACATTCATGAATGAAAGCTATCCATTACCTTATTTTTAAATAAAATTTGACAAATTGAAAATTGCTCAACCATTTCCACAGATACTCAGAAAGTTCAACACAAGTAATATTTGTAGTAATAATTCTAACTCTAAGACATGATACCCATTCCATGGATTCTAAAGATTGAGTACCTATGTACTTTCTTAATCTCTTTCCAACACATGCAAGGTTCCAAAATTTGAGAAAATCTTCATATCAACCATTATAGTCAAATTAAAAGTTAAAATCAAATTAATTTCTCTTATCTTAATTTTCCTTGTAGTAAAAGAAATTAGAATTTAGAAAAGATGATTAAAGTTCTTTAATCACTTCAAAACTCAAACCTAAACCATCAATACTTACAAAGTCAAGTTCAAATCCAAATTTTCTAAATTTCTAGCAAATGGAAGCCATGCATATGCTTTTACAGATGAAGAAGATGAAATGAAAAGAGATTAGGAAGAAGAATGAATTTACCCAAAGAAACAAAGTAATTTGTTGTTGTACACTATCTTTTACCTATATTGTATATCAAAGTTCATAGAGGGAGAAAGAAAATGATTTTGTAGCTTTGAGGTTGAAGATGATATAAATGAAGAATGTGAGAAGTTTATGCTCTAAGAAATTGGAAGAAAAAAAAACTTTTACTATTGGTATCCATTGCTTGCTAAGCTCACACCCATATTTTTCCTAATATAAGAATGTGATTTTAGCCCATTTTGTTTTCTAACTGCTGTACCCGAAATTACTATTTTCACCATTCACTTTACATATATAACTTTCATCAACTAATAACTTAAATTGACATAGCATACATATTTAAATACAAGATTTAATTGAATTAAACTTCATGTATACAGAATATATATATATATATATATATATATATATATATATATATATACCATTTTAAAATTATTTCATACACTTATATTAATAAAAAAATTCCTTATAAAAATTATAGATGTTATATCACATGTCAATATGTTATTCAATTTTATTGAATTAAAAATTAAATATCTATATAATGTCAATTTTATATCTTTTAAAATAATATATATATATATATATATTATTATGTGGTTTTGTTTATTAATGGTAATATGAAAATTGAATGTATTATTTGTAGAGAGCACTCTTTAGGAAGGTGTATTCATATAAATTCTATATTATGTTTCAACTACATTTTTTTTCTTAATTAAGTAGTTCTTTTGAATAACTTTTGGTTGTGTTTTAAATTCCTTTCATTTTAGTTCACATTATTATTAAAAGGTCGATTTTAAAATCTAAAATCATAATTTTTAGGGGTAAAATTAAAAGGTAAAAAATTACGATAATTATATTTATTTAAAGTTTAATTAAGTTTTAAATCTTTAATAAAATTAAATATTTTTAATTGATTTATAAATAATATTTTTTATATTTAGTACACAAAAGTATTTATATATTTTTCAATTAATTTTTTAGCGTTAAATTTTGTAGTTAAATGAGATTATATATTTTTTATCACATTGAAAATAAAAGTCGATTTAAATTAAATTTTTCATAAATTTAATATTTTTTATTAAAAATTATATTTTATAGATGTTGAAAATGTTTACATATTTTTAACTGAATTTTTATTACTTTATTTTATTGTTAACTAAAATGATATATAATTTTACAATCATAAATATAATATTACTAAATATTTATTAAATAATTATTATTTAATTGTAAAAAAATTTAATATAATTTTTAAAATTATTAACCAATTTATTAAAGTATTTAATTATTAAAAACAAACTATATTAATGTTCACGGGAATGACCAATATTAACAATATTCGTTATTTTATCTTAGTTCATTAATATTTTATAGAAATAAAAATTAAAAATTTATTTTAACCATATTAACAATATTTAATAAATAAAAATATTTTAATATTTTGTAAAGTTTCGTAAAGTATTATTTTAAAATCTATTTAAATAAACATTTTCATTGAATATAATATGACTTTTTAATAATTAATACTTTACAATCTATTTAGAAAAACATTTTCATCGAATATAATATGACTTTTTAATAATTAAATATTTCAATGATTTGATTAATAAATTTGTCAATAATTTTTAAACTGATTTTAAAAATTTATACAATTAAATAATAATAAATATTTAATATTATTGTGAGACTACAAAATTATACCATCAATTCACTTTAATTTACAAATTTAATTTATAATAAAATAAAATAATAAAAACTCAATTTAAAAATATAAATATTTTAAATAATCAATATATCATAAATTTTTAACAAAAACTAAATTGAAAATATTAAATTTTAAAAAAATTATAACTTAATTAAGTCAATTTTTATTTTTACCAAAATATCAACTGTAACAATAAATTATTTTAAATACTTAATGATAAAAAACATATCACCCTAATTATCAGTACAATCTAATAACAAGTACACAGTGAAAAATATAAATATTTTAAATACTTAATACCTAAAATGCACTTGGAGAGGCAAAATTGGATGGAACCTCTACCTGCAAGAAGAAAAGGAAAACACAAGTAGATATTGGAGATGACGAGGCATGACTCCAATAACTCAGTGATACAAGACCTAATATAATTGAAGTTACTCTATTATATAAAAACTCATTGTGCTGATTTATGTTTCGAAATGTAAAAGCATAAACGGTTTTTACACTCAACTGTCCCTTGGGACAGTTCTTTCTTTGTCTATTCTGTTTTTCTTTCTTGTTTATTTGCTTTTGTTTTTGGAAGGGAAGGGGGAAGCACAAGGTATTTCTTCTTCACAACTCCCATTCATTCAGGAAAGTCTATGCTATCATCTAATGCCGAGCAAATCTAGCACGAATCCTACGTTGGATTGGTGTCCTACATGAAGGGCACTCTTTCATCCCTTGCTTCTCATGGAGCTCATTGCATTCAGGACAGACAACCTGATGTGAACATGGCAGAAATACTACTGACATCTCCTCGGATAGGCACATTACACACTCCTGCTCACGCCTCAAACTTCCAGCAGCCAAGTTGTCTTGGCAGCTCACCATTATTTGAGACGCATCTGATTTCTTGCCTCCCTTCATGTTTGTAGTACTCTTTGTTCTTGAGAAGCTATCATTCCTTTCATCAACACATCTACGAAGTGCTGCTATTTTTTCAGAGTCAGATTTTAGTTTCATGTCAACCAACTCTTTCTCCACCTTTCCAATATCTTCCACATATTTCTGCAGATCCCTAGCAGCCTTCCTTCTAACCATATCCTCCTCAGATTTCATGTGCAGCTCATGTTGTTCTTTCTCCTTTCTAATGGATGCAGCCTGAGAAAGGAGCTTTTCTTTCGCAGCTCTCTCGTTTGCCAACCTACCCTGTAGCATTTCCACCAATTGTAGTATACCAGTAGAATAATAAGCTGTTTGAGTATTGATTTTAAACAATGGGGACACGGATATAACAGAAAAGCTATTATTTAAACAAGGTACTTGTATATATGTGTACACGAATACAAAGGAGGTGTATTATTGAGAAGGCTATTTCTAAACAAGAGGAGCGAATCTTAGCTGTAAAACTAAACATTGACGTCCAAGGGATTATTAAAAGAGACTTGGTCACACAAGACAAGACCACGTAAAAAGTGACATAACTTTGTGTTTTTATCTTGATTATTATTGGTAATAAGATTTGATGATAAACATTTGTCTCTTACTCTTTCATAAAAAACTAAACCTCTCATTCTACAAATCTCCTCTATGTGTGATACATAACAAACAAAAAAACTAGCAAAGGAAGACTTGTGCGATAGGTTATTGAATGCGCACTGTTACTATACTTGTGTTTAATCTGATTCTAAATTGAATCAAATAAACCAATTAGTTTTATCGAGTGAAACAATCAAGTGAACAAATAAAAAGGAACTCAAGGCCCGGTTGAATTCTTTTAATTGATTGAGAAGTAATAAAATGGGAGAAATCTTTTGATGCCATTTACTATTTGTAGTTCTAAGCAGAAGACTAAAGAAACATCCTTCAGATACACAACTAAGAGGCAAAGATAGACGTTGACAATACTTAAAAGTAAAGTCCACAAATTTTATTCAGATATATCTTGATATTTGGCATTAAGTAGTTTCTTATCTGTCACATACCTCAATCTTGGCTAGAAGATTTTTCTCTTTGTGTAGCTCCTGTTGCAGATTAAATAGTTTGTGTTTCTCTTTCTCAAGGTCATCCCGAAGCAAACTGTTCTGGCTTTCCCATGACTGGGCCTGTTTAAGAGCCGTCTGCTCACTCTCGAGTGCTTGTTGATGGCTTGCAATTGACTTTACAACCCACAACTTAGCAGCATCCAACTCCTTCTTTAGCAAGGAGTTTTCTGCCTCTAGCACAAGAGTAGCAGAAGCAGCACTCTCAATTTGCCTTTTCGTATTTTCCATGGCATTCTCCATTTCAGATATCCTCTTCACAGCAGTCTCCTGCGCAAGTTTCTTTTCCTTTTTCAACAGTTCAGCATCTTGCTTCTCCTTTCTCAGAGTTTTAAACTCAGGCTGTAGTTTGCCAAGCCTATTCGTAACCTGCATAACCTTCTGATTTGTCCAGTTGTTCCAACCTAGTAGCTCATCCTGCAATTCTTGCAGTCGAGACATTAACTTCAGAATTAGCTCATCCCTCTCATCTCGCGGGACATACTTACCCAAAGCCTCATCAAATGGAATATCAGCACAGTAGTCAAGAATCTTGACAGAACAGTTTAGCTCAGATTTTGGTTTGGATGTATTGCCAGGTGTTGAAGTTATTGCATTCACCATGGGAGAAGAAGATATTGTATTCTTTGCAGGTAATGTTCCAGAGTTACCTCCTGCAGGTAAAGCAGAAGCATCATTGGTTGAAACATGGCATGTTACATTTGCAGAATAAACTCCTTTCGTGCTTAGCAAATTTGAGGAGCCACATTTCATTTGCTGATTAGGAATTTCAGATGGTGGCTTGAGTCTTTTTTCAACAACCAAACTACCAACACTTGTAATCTTCCCTGATTTAAATCCCGCTTTTCCACAATTCCTGTAAGTTTTCTCCATGTGAAAGAACTTCTGCCTAAGTGCTGCTATTTCTTTTCTGGTATGCCGCTTAGAGCAAGATCCAGATTTACATTCGTGGGCAGGAAACCCTGATGTTCCGGAGGATTTCTCTCCAGTAATTGGCAATGAAGCATTCTCTGCCTTAAGTTTTACCCCTCCTGTAGCGTGAGAACTTTGGTTGCTGGATGAATTAAGGAAACTTCCAAACTTGGGTTCTCCAGTCCTTTGATTCTGGTGATTGGTGGACAAGTCCTTCTGGAGAGTTGGTGAACTGCAATTCGAAATTATATCAGAGCTTTGGACCTCCGACTTAGCTTGGACACTGGAAGAAGTGGCAGAGCTTTCCCCATTACAAACAACACCTGGACGATCTTGCACGGCACAGGCCAGTGAAAGGTTCAAGTCACATATCAGTAAAACCCACATTGCTTCACCAACTGTCAAGGAGGGCCTGACTTCACGAACTATACTGATCATCTCCACCATGGTGTAATGCAGCAGATGCTGGAAACTCTCAAATACAAAATCTGTAATATCTTCTTTCCCCTTCAAAACATTCACCGTCTGATCAACAATGTTTGTGACAGGATCTCCTTCCTCAATGTAGAGGGCCTTCCTCGAAAGGGACATTTCAACCAATTTTTCATCAAAACCTAATTCGACAATCTGCTTGAGTGCACACCTGAAAATTGCTTGCAAATTAGACAACAGCAATTCCTCAAGCTGGCTTGCAATAGGATCACTCCAATCCAAAAGCTCACGCATTTGCAGTTCATTTTCTCTACTAAACAACTCTGACCACCACTCTGATGAACTAAATTCATTTAAGCCATTTTGTGAAACCGGTATTTCGTACCGAGGAAACTCAAACAGAGACAACGGTAAACTAGAAGGAAGTATAGAAGGATGGGCTAATTTTCTCTTGTTCTTACACCCTTTATCCTGCCTGTCCTCTCCATCAGCCGTTTTATCCATTTCAGGAACAACTACACTGAAACCCACAAAACCTTTGCGTGTCAATTCTCTATCTACAAATAAACAAACCATAGGTCCAAAAAAATGCGTGAACAAAGGATTAAGAAATTGACAGTGGGGTTGGAAGAGGGGGAATTTAAAGAAAAAAAATGACACAGTAAAATTGGGAACAAAATCCATACAGAATTAACACAAACTCAAAATTGAACCTTTTAAATCAACATCAATTGATAAAATCTACTTCCAAATGAAAGAAAACAAAGGACCCCAATCTAACAAGAAAAGGCCAAGAAAACCATACCTTGGCCAGGAGCCGCAAGACTGAGAACAAAATGAGGAATTTCCTGTACCTAAGACTCAGAAAGAAGACCTAGTTAGAATTGAAACTCTTTAAGCAAACAGTTTGTGGGCAAGGCTTATATAGCTAAAGCAGAAACAGGGAATGGAAGCCAAGTGCACCCACATGCCAATAAAACATTGACAACCCATCACACACAAAAAGATAGCAGACCGATGCCCTCCAACAAGGCACACACAACAGGATTATTGAATACAGAAACGAAAAAAAATATAAAAGAAAAAACAAGAAACTTTTTAACTTGGAATCAGCAAAGGAAGGAAATGTACCTGACGCACGCATTGTTTCCATGGAAACGTTACGGAAGAAGAAATTAATTTAGGTTGCCGATTGTGACGTCAAGATATGTGCTTACACAATGAACACTTGTCGTGCTGTGTATATGTGCGCCCACACTTCTAACTCAGACACTCTCTCTGGGTTCTGGGTTTTGTAATGATCCTCATTCATACATAACAAAGGCAAAAAATGGGTGTTGCGGCTATTGGTTTAGGCGCTAACAACTACTCTACTTGCGGTTAAACCTTGTTCTCTTTTTATACCCAACCTAATACCCCTCTTCTATTCCATCTTTTCATGTCCAATTTAAAACTATTTATGCAATTCATGGTCTTCAACTATTAAACTAAACACTTTTATTTAATCTTCAAATATCAAACTAAAATGTCTTTCAATTAAAAGTAAATAAATAATTAGTAAAAATGCTGGGATTTATTATTTAAAAGACAGACTTTTTTCAACAAATATTTTGTACAACAAATTAACGTTTATTTTTCTTTTATTTTAATAATTAATAGCTGTTAGATTAAATTAAATGAATTTTTTTGAAGACATGCAATTAACAAACAGTTTTTAAATTCAGATGTTTAATTCATTAAATAATTTAATATTTTTTTAAACTTTTTTTTGCTGTAATTAATATTCTGCTGGTTTCTTTACTTATAACTTTAAATTCAGCTCTGACTAATTCAAAATTAAATTAAATGAACTTATTTATATATAGAGTAACACTCACAAATTTTATATTCATTATAATATTACAATTTGAGATTTTATTTTCAAAAAACTTACAATTAAATATCCACCAAGTATAAAAATTAAAATAATTTTATTAAACAAAAGCATTTTAAGTATCTATTTTCAAAAAAATTCTTTGACTTTTTTCTCTTTCAACATATCATCATTATCTCTATTACAAAATTAACTTTTGATATTTTAATAAAAGAAAATATAAATAGTTAAAACAATTTTTTATCGCTATATAAATTATTTATAATAAATATAAATATGACTTATATGATAAAATACCTATTTAATGTGAGCTTTGATTTCAACATAATTAATATACTTAAAATACCTATTTATCATACATTTTAATTATATAAAAGTAAAGAGTTAATACACAGGATAAAATATTAATTTCTTTCTATACTTTTATGTTAATTAATAAATAACCAAATTTTCTTTATTATAACATCTTTTAATTCAAATGTTAGTTATTTTCAAACCTTTGTTTTCTTTGCTTTTGCTTTGGCTATTTAATGCAAACCTATATCTTCCATATACACAATTATAAGAGGGTTAGATGATGAATTTTTAGAGTATAATTCATATTTATATAAAATTAAAACTTTTGTAAATATGTCTTTTGTAGGAAATTTTAAAAGAAAATAAAATTTTATAAACTTATGATAATAATTTGAATACTTAAAATTAAAGAATTTTAAATTTCATTTAAAAAGAAGGAATTAAAATTCTTTTTATACTCTTTTCTCTTTTAAATTTGTGTTTATTATCTCTTTAGCTTTGTTTCAATTATATCTTAATTGGGGTTTAGGTTTTTTTTATGTGGATAAATGTTTCTTGGGTTAAATGTGTATGTGTAACTTTATATTTTATGTTTTAAGTTTTTAATTGTGTTAAATCTTAAATAATGTGAGTGATACAGTCAAACTCAAATTTATCTTAAATTTGAGAAATTAAAATATAATTAGACCATAAATTTACGAAAAATACTGATTCTCCTAAAATTTTATGAAAAGTATTGTAATAAACTATCCAAGCTATCTCTACAATTTTAAAGGTGTTATTAATTATGATTTAAAAATATATTAAAATATAATTAAATATTTTATTATCAACAAAGGAAATTAACACTCACGCATTAAAATCAAATTTTGACAGATAAAACTGTCAAACCTGTTTTTTCTGTTTGTCTAAATTTTTATGGTAAAATATTTTTATTTATACACTTGAACCTCATACACACGTGTGAGCATTGCATCTGTGTCCGAAAAATTAGGGGAAAAAAAAAGAAAAAAGAAAAATAAAGTGTACTCATAAGTGTGATAGGAGAATAAAATATTTGTTATTGTATGTATATCCTTGAACTGTCAATTTTTTAAATAATAATCGTAATTAACCTTATGATGAAAAGGGTTAATAGACAATCTTTAATTCTCAAATCATTCATAATAAAATATTATAATACAGAAAAGGTTAATATTTTTTTTGTAAATATAATTATTGATAGCTCTTAAATGAACATATGATAAAATAAATTTTCTATTAAGAAAAAATTTATAATTAAAATGTTTTTAAAAGTAGAAAGAAATATAATTATCTCTATAATGAAAACTATGAAAGTAAATAAATATTTATGTAAAAAATAAAGTAAGTTATTATCTTCATAATAATAACAAAAATTAAAAAAAAATACTACTTAAATAATATTATTTCATTTCAATATACAAGTATTTGTTCTAATATTAATAAATTATATATATATATATATATATCTTATAAAAAGTCATTGGATGTGATTGTACACTGAGTTTCAATGGCTAAATTTCTTGACCAAGGTGATCTATAATAAATAATAAAACAGTTTTTCATTAATAATAAATTAGTTTATTAGTAATAAAAATATTAAAAACAACATATTGTTAATAAAAATGATAGTATTTATTTATTTTATTAAATTTAAAAGTCCTAAAAGCTAATTTCTACTATTGTTTTTTAATCAAATAATTTATATTTTCTCTTTTCCAACTATACAATCTTTACTCTTATTTATTTCTTACATATTTCTTCTCTTCCTTTTTTTTTTTTCTTTCACTCCCTTTACTTCTTTCTTTCCAACTAAACCATCTTCATTTTTTTTTTCCAACAAAACAATCTTTATCTGTACCTATTTACTGCATTTTTTTTCACTCTCTCAAGTTCTTTCCAACCAAATAATCATTTTACCCACTTCTTACATATTTTTCTCCCCTTCTTTCTCTTTTGGTTTTGTTTTTGACTCCCCTGTTTTATTTGTAGACACATGTATATGTATTAGACCTACCCTTTACTCAACAAGCTCAGATATGGAAATTGTATTTGGCATAGAGAGTTGAAAGGGAAACAACTTATGTGAATAAATGATATGAAGAGCGGTCAAGAAATCTCAAAAACACCATCCTCTTCTAAGGTACTATGAAATCTTTCTTCAACCCATTTCCTCTGTTTCTGCTAATTTTCCAATTAGGGTTTTCCTTGCACGAGATCCCCTGCTTTTCAACTTTGTAGCTTCATTCATTTTTCTTCACTTTTCATGGATTAGCTGTAAATAATTGCTTGTTGCTCGGTCAATTGAATTGCTTGTTCTTTATCATGCACTGGGCATGTTTTTTTTTTCCTTAATGAATCATATTATCTTGTTCCTTTTTAATGGGTATGTCGTATAAACTGTTGTTCACTTTGCCGGTGTGTGTTGGTTTAGTGAGAAGGGTTCGGATAACATATAGTGTTGTGTTTTATTCTGGAAGTTACGATTCACGTCTATGGAAAAAAAGATATAATTGTCCTATCCTGGGAAAATGGAAAAAATGGTTAATGTGCTGTTTTGTTTGATAATTTTAGATTATTAAGTGCTCCAATGGGCGATAGATGTGATTGGACTTGAGAAATTTCACCAAGTTTTAACCAAATTTGAGGACCTCGGGTGTGATGGGGTACCACACCTATTTGTACTAATGTTCCCTTTCCTGACATGGTAATGGCAACCATCCTTTGTGACATTTCAAAAGGAACTCGGATCCTCTGCTGCCAAAACCCTCTACAGCCATGATGTTGCAAAATCTGGATGATTGATGGATTTAACACAATAGTAGCTAATCAAGAGAGATAATATGATCAATGGTTAATATATCTGCTGCAGAGACAGCAGAGGATCTATGTTCTTTCAGAAGGTGGTGCGTTATTTCTATGCCGTTGTGTGCTTTTGTGGTGGTTCTCGTGTATCTGATATGTAAAATGGTTGCTCATTGCTCATGTCTGTTTGTCAGAAAGCGCTGGTAGGTTCCAGAACTTCCTTCATTGGCCTCAAGTCTCTTGGGCCCACGGTTTTACCAGTCAAATTAGATAGTGGTTATGTAACTCATGTTCCCTGAGTTATTCCCAGTTTAGTGACTTGGCTGGGGTATCATTTGGCCGGTTCTATTGACCAATTGAGGCAAAGCTTCCCCAGGTACCTGTCGAGGTGAGCTTGTTTGGCCTAATGATTCATAGCATAGAGACTGAAAGGTGTAAGTGCTTGTTGAAGTCAGCTTGCTTGTGCAGCCGGACAGTTTAGTAAGGAATTGATATTTGTTTGATTAACTTTTATATATTGGAACTTGCATTACCAATGAATACTTGATGTTTAAGTTGTTTTGCTACTGTTACGTGTGAAGTGGTTACTATCTATTTCTACCATTGAAAGGAATGAAACTAATTGATTCACTCCACACACAAAAATGATTAAAAAAAATTGAAGCGAAAGTTTGCATATGTGACTGTTATTATGTTTAATAAAAAAGTTAAATGCACGCTGCTTTCTTAACTGCTGCCAAATTCTTATGACAGAGAACGCTGTCAAGTCAGGGTTCAGTGGATATATATGCGGCTCAATGCAAAAACTGCTTGAAATGGAGAGTGATGGATACACAGGAAGAGTTTGAAGAGGTTAGAAGTAAAGCCACTGAGGAACCTTTCCTTTGCAGCAGAAAGGCTAACTGTTCCTGTGACGAACCTGCTGATATTGAATATGATTCCACTCGAACGTGGGTCATTGACAAGCCTAACCTCCCAAAAACTCCACAAGGTTTTAAGAGGAGCTTGGTACTTAGAAAAGATTACTCCAAATTGGACGCATACTACATCACACCTTCTGGCAAGAAACTGAGAACCCGCAATGAGATAGGAGCGTATCTAAAAGATAATCCTGAATTCAAAGGTGTTTCTGTTGCAGATTTTGATTTTTCTTCCCCAAAGATAATGCAAGACACCATCCCAGAGATAGTTGAGCAGAAGGATTCTTCTAACAAGAAAGTTAAGATAGTTAAAGGTGATGTTTGAGAAAATATTTTCTCAAGTTTGCATGATGCAAAAGATGTTGATTCTGGTTGGTTTGTTGGATATTAATTTAGAGACTGTTTGTGGTAAAACCAAACCTGACAGCATACGAGCAAATTTTGTTCATGTCTTTGTATTATGTTTTACTTTTAATGTTAATGTTACGATCATGATTAAAATTAACCGAAATTCGCACACCTAAACCAAACAGATATTTACTGCAGTATTTATGGTTTCCAAACATCAAATGTACACAGAACACAGAAGATATCACTGTATTCTTCTTCTAAGCACCTCTACTTTCTTGTTTCGCATCAGGCTTCTTCGTCTTTTGTTTTCTTTTTTCCGGTTTTCTAATCCACCTCCAGTTTCTTTGTGTGACCTCCAGGATTTCTTGCGAAGGGAATGGCTGATTATCCTTTAAAACTCCCCCCTTTGTTTCATAAAGCAGTTGAGAATAAATTGGCTTCAGCAAAAGTTCGGACCTGCACTCGATTTCTTGAATTGTTTCCCATTCTTTAGTTACTTGGACTCATTCTGTTAATAAAGAAACAGTGTTCACCTCTCAAATTATTTACTTTGAATCTATTTCATACTTAAAACTAAAGCACTCCTGCAGTTACATTAAGAAAAAAAGTATTGTTCCTTTCGGAAAAGGAACTCTACTTAAACATAGTTGGCAATCCTTTGAGTGATGTTGCTTCTCGGTGGGACATCTGTTTAGGGGTTATGAGGGTATCCTGTAATGCTTGCTATGCTCTTCTATATATGATACAAGGTTAAACAAGAAAGGTGAGTGACTGTGTTTCTATATTTATGTTAGACAGACCCAAGTATAGGGTATCATTTTCGCATTCTCTTGTTTTGGTTTGTGGGAGCATCTAGTATTACTTTGCTTCTTTCAACAATATATCTTTTCTTTGCTGAAAAAAGAATCATTGGTATCTACATTAAACACTTAATAATATTATTGATGTCAATGATTAAGAATTAATGAGAGAAATTGAAATATATAATATCAATGATTAAAAATGTTTATGATGACTAATAAATGCGTAAAATTACTAGAAAATAAATTTATAAAAGAACTTCAAACATTATTTAAATATTATACATTTATGATGTTCTTATAATGTTTATTTTTCTTTTTTCGTTTATAAAATTTAACAAGGTTTGATTACTTTATTACATAATGGCTCAATGATCTGAACCTTAAAAATATAAATGCATCATATTTAAACCGCGTTCATATAATTAAAATATCAATAAATTATTTAAAATGTTCAGTAAAATGATTTTTGTTATTTTATTTATAATATATTTATGTTAAAAAATAATAACTATATTAAATATTACAAAGATAAACTTAACAAAAACATTTTAAATTAATTTTTAGAGATAATAATTAAAATGTCTCATAATTATATTTAAACTTTCTATCTCTTCTCAATTATATGATAGTACACTCTTTTCTCTCCATTAAAACGATTTCGAAGCATTATATGAGAATGTAATTAACTGTAAAAGTTCTTTTTAATGCAATATAGAATCGAGCAGTCATGGTGTTATTGAATCGATATTCTATTTTTCATTTAACTTTCCGTTGACTTAATCTTGCTGTTTTGATTTAAAGGTGAGATCAAGGGTAGAGAACAAAACGCCACTCTTTTCCTGGTAACTATACAAATTTTCTTCACTACAGTCTGGAATTGACTGTATTGTACATCGTATATATGATTTCCCCTAAAATATGAATCAATGCTGTGTATAATAGCAGTAATGAATCACGATGCCATCCCCCCAATCTGTTCAGAGAAATGTTTGATGATTGCATAATGAATTCCACACCAAAAATGTTGCAATATCAATCTTATCATGCAGACATCAACCTGCATCGTACTGCACTGAACTCCACCTCGTTCAATGTGCGTTGCAGTCAAACCATGTGCGAGGATTGAATCTGGTTAGCTGTTAGTGACCAGATAATGTTACACCCAAAAATTTAATCAGGTTTTGTGTACTCAAGCAGCATGTGCGGGGACCGGTATATTTTCACCAGAGTCCAGTAAAGGACCTCTTCCACTCCAAGCTCACCCTCAGCTCTAGCAGCATATATATCCTCGCATATGGCAATCAATCTACACGAGAAGCATGCAAGAAGTAATGTAAGTTACCGCATGATGTATCATAAATAGGGTAACTAACTATCTGATTGTACACTAATGCTCGTTCAGTGACATCAGCAGTCTCGTTTAGGCAAGACATTCTCTAGGGAAGAATGCGGAAAAAATCATCATGGGTACGGCTATATTCAGGAAAGAACTCGCAGTACCTGTCACAAGAAGGTAGGTTTTCATAGGGAATTCTCATCCTTAAGTCAGAGCACTGGAGTCTGATAAAACGTCCAACAGCTAGAACAAAGGTTATGTAAAGCCCCCATATGCTGAACTTGCTGAGTGTGTCACCCAGAATGCCCTCTGAAGCAGTATTGCAATATTAGAAATATTTTACCAGGCAATATTATCAGGAAACAAAATGAACCATGCACACAAATATTCATGACCAACTTACGTGGTGGAGTCTCTTCAGATATTATGATTGCCATAGGTCCCGTCAAACCACCACAAAGTCCACTTAAATTAGATCGATTAATATCTCGGAATGTCCACCACTCAAATTGCTCACGATTAATAATGAGATCAGCACTAACAGCATTATCCTGACAAATTGAATTCGAAGTTTTAAATAGCAATTTTAGATCACCTGAGGAGAAAACAGTACAATTGTTGGAGAAATGAATACCGTTTCTCCTCCCTCTTCGTGACTATCACTCAAATTAAAAAGAAATAGTAATTTCTAATTTAAAATAGTTAGAAGGAAAGGTTCCAGCGTTTACTGGAAAACTACAGTAGTATAGGCAACAAAAGACGGTCACCCATGTAATGCCAATATGCAGTTATTTTCTCATTTCATATACAATCAACGAAGAAACACATAAACTTTAGTTCAAATAAAAGAGGAAAGGAGAGCACTAAAAAGAGAAATATTTACAAACAAACACATTTTCTAATTCATTCCTATACACTCTTATTAATAAAAATTATTAAAAACTTTGAATTATGAGAGAAGTTCATTCCATAAGTATGCTCCAACCGTTCTCAAAAAAACGTGTTCCAAGTATATCTGAACAGAAAATATGTACTCAGAATCAGATTACCTCTTCCAAAGGTCTAACGTCACCTGAACCAGTGAGACGGAAATATCTTGGATAAACATTATAAATCCTAAAGCTGTTTATAGAGCCATTAAGAACCATCTGAACATCAGACTGCGTTGGAAGATCTTGAGGATCAACAGCTTTTTCATATTTCACAACTTCTTTCCCTTTTGGCCTGTCCCTTGAAAGTGTCCAGCTGAAAAAAATTTCCATGTCGGTATTCCATTCAAGGGACTGAATCAATCTGGTCCGAACAACAAGTGGAACAAGCCACAATGTACTAGCATCAGCTTGACAACATATCAACTGGATATCATTCTTATTATATGCATTCAAATAGCCAAAGGGATCGGAGTTGACATTTGAATCTAGTAGATCCCACCGTAATCTTTCGCATAGAGTAGTTTGATACAAATTCAACCTTCCACTTACTGTCTTGATATCAACCTGAAAGCTAGCATCTTTTACGGGGTTTGCAATGTTTGTCGGGTTACCACTGCTATACATCTGTAAGAAAAAACATAAGATGTACTTCAATGAATTTGCTATGTGTTCTTTGGGGTGATTGAAAAATTGCAATGGTCAAGCACATGAACATAAGTCTAATATTAACAGTTTCACATAACACAAGTATTTCCAAACAAAGTTGTCGAAAACTTATCATTATTATTAAATTAGTTTTGAAAAAAATCATTAATAAAATTAATAAAATCATTCATTAACATGATTTTTTTACAAAATCATTTAGAAATTATAATTATACCTTTAACAAACTTAATGTTTTTGCAGCTTCCTCACAAGAATAGGCATAGTATCGTGTAATGGTGAACGCAAAAGATTACTACAGATTTCTAGTATTTTTTCATAAACTGATAAAGTCCTTCAATTTTATTCTGGCGGCCCATATTTTTGACACTTTGAATCTTCTGATATCAGAATTTCTATTTAAAGAAGGTAACATAAGAAACTGAAGAGAACAACATACAGGATTTCTGAGCATGCAGAATATCTCTTAAGAGAAACATCATATTTATCCCACACTGTAAGGTTCACTTAATGTTTTCATCACGTCCCTTGGACACAAATAAATGCAAGGGGGAGGAAATAAAAAAATTATTTATGTTTCGTTAGGCAAATAAGTAAAAGTTCCTTCTTTTATTTACAAGCTTGTCTGTGTAAGGATGAAAAGCTGAAATATCATTATTTAGAAGTATGACATGAACTTTAAAGAAATCAACATGTATTGAAAATATGAATTATTTTATGCATATGTTATGGTAACTAGGCAAGAGTCAAACACAATTAAGAATATCTATACGAAACAAAAGCAACTTTTTTTAATGAAGATAAAACATAAAAAAAGAAGCACTGTCGCAAAAGGAGCCTTTTAGTGGGACTGTTCCTCTATCAATGGTTTAACAGTAGCTTTTAAGCTAAAAAGAATTATAGAATTATCAAACAACTCCAGCATTATTTCTAACAACATTATATAGCTTCAAGATATCAGTATGAAACTCAAGATACTTTTCTAATTATATCTAAGTAAATTGTATCAAAATTTGTCTCATGTTCTAATAAACTTTAACCCAATATTCAGACAAAGTATCATTAGAAGGTATTCATAATTGTTGGCCAATCTTAACGCTGTGTTTATTTGCACAAACAAAGAGGAGAGAGATAAGATAGAAATTCCAGATTTCCATTGTTTGTTTGAGAATAAACTTATGAATTATCTGTGGGTTCACATATAAAAAAATCTCGTCCTGAAAGTGCCATGAAAGAACGGGGGAAATTGTGTTGCATTTTTCCTACTCCATCTGTCTCTCTTTATAAGACCCTTTTTAACTAATTTTCGTCCTCTAAAAAGATTAGCTAATGTAGTTGATGACAATAAATTTGTCGGTAATTTGTATTGTTGTTCCCAAATTACTCTTAATATTTTTTCAGGCAAAATAGACTTTTTTGTCCTAATTTTTTTTGGATTTTTGCAATGTGTTTTCATTATTATTTTTTTCTCTTAATGTTAAAATGACAGCGTTAAAAAAGTGATGACAAGGTACTTGACAGAACACGTGTTAGATGCATAAGACACATGTCAAAATATTATCTGTTCTTTCTCTTTTCCCTTTCTCTCTGACACGTGTTCTATGCATGAGACACATGTCCTATCACGTGTCATATCATCACTTATTTAGCGCCCTCCACACCAATTTAATGGAAAAGACCACATTGATTGATTTTAACCAAATTGGAACTACATTGAGAAAAAAAAATAATAGTGGAAATACATTGCAAAAACCCACAAAAAATTAGGAAAAAAACCCTATTTTGCCTATTTTTTTAAATTGATATTTTCTCTCTTTCAATTCCATATCTAGTTTTGTATTTCATACACATTAAAGCCAAAGTAGATGAGTGAGACTTCAATATCCATCGCTACTCATGTTCTCGAATCATATTGAGAGAAAATTCTTGTGATTAATTTATAGTATTTATTAAAGTTTTTTTGTAAAAACATGTCAATTAATTAAGTATATTTAAGAAAATAACTAATTAATGTATTAGACACAAATGAGTCTTACAAAAAGAGACAAATCATTTTCTGAAAAGGGTATTATAAATAAGGTCCAAGAGAGAGTACCATTTTATTAAAATTAAGTAATTATACATAAGGAAAAAAAAAGCTAAAGAAGGAATTAAATGGGTTGAAACAATCCCTTGAACATTGTTTGGAAGATTCATCAATGTTATGACAACCTAGGGTACACTAAAAAGTCAAGGTGACCACACTTTATTTCTCAAACACTTGACTTCTCGGTGAGTCACTATGTTATTAGAGTATATTTTTACTCTATTTCATTCTATGTTAATTGTGTTGCACTCTCTAAATGATAGTTAGAACTAGGGGTGACAATGTAAGCTGGTTCGCCCCGTTTTGGTCCACCCCGAATTTGGCATGCCAAAAATGAAACAGGTGAGCCGACCTGCATAAGAATTGTGGGCTAAAAAGTTTGGCCTGTCCCGCATAGTTGCGGGTTTACGGGCCAATCCTCATAAATTTAAAAAATAAAAATCTAAAATGTCTTTTACAATTTCTTAATCCCAAATTTAAGCATAATATATAAGCAAGAATTTATTACAAGTATAACAATTAAAAAAAGAAAGTAAAAACTAATGATTTATTATCTACTACAAGTAATCAAGAAAACATAGTATGAAAAAATATATTAAATTAGACCATGAAATAAAATTTAAATTTGTACTTGTAAATATAAGATATCGATGAAATAATTAATGAAAATATTTAGTCATATTCAACATACACAATAATAAAAAATTAATAAAACAAAATATAATGCAGGTTGTGGGACGGGGTGGGCCAACCCACACTTTGGCAATGTTACAGGGTCATAAAAACCAAGTGCTCACCAGATTCAGCATTGCTTAAAGAATATATTGAGCAAGATAGAGTCTATGATTTTCTGGTGGGACTTAACTCTGATTTTGATCAGGTGAGGGTTCAAATCCTTGGAGAAGAAAAAGTTCCCGGAATTAATGAAGTATTGGCTATGATCAGAAGTGAAGAAAGTAGAAGGGGATTAATGCTAGAAACTCCAGTTGTGGAGAACTTAGCCATGATAGCTAGTGCGGCCTCAACCAAGATGAAAAACTAGAAAAAAGGGGGAACAATCAACATGGAAGTTGAGATAAAAAGAGATATAAAAGAATGATTTTGAGAGTGTCAATTCCCTCTCTTGAGTTCTATTATTTATAGTAAAAAAGTACACAGATTCAAAGATACAATTAAGAGAGGAAAATAAATGACCCTAGAGAAGATAAAAGGATTGAGTCTAACTAGGTCTAGATAGATACAACCCTCCTAGGAAATAGATAACTAATAATTATTCAACACTCCCCCTCAAGCTGGAGCATACAAATTGTATGTTCCAAGCTTGGAACAAATGAATTCTATTCGAGGTCCCCGCAAGGATTTTGTTAATGCATCTGCAAGTTGATCATTTGATCCGACAAACTCAGTACAAATTTCTTTAGACAACAACTTCTCTCGAATAAAGTGACAGTCAATTTCAATATGTTTAGTTCTTTCATGGAACACTGGATTAGAAGCAATGTGGAGAGCAGCCTGATTGTCACAATACATCTTCATCGACGAGATCTCACAAAAATTTAGTTCTTGAAGGAACTGTTTTACCCATATGAGTTCACAGGTGAGAGATGCCATTGTTCTATATTCAGCTTCAGCAGACGATCGAGCAACGACATTTTGTTTCTTACTTTTCCAGGAAATAATATTTCCTCCAAGGAAAACACAATATCCTGTAGTGGAGCGTCGATCCATAGGAGATCCCGCTTGATCAGACATCACAATACCAGAAAATTTGGGTATTTCCTTGATCTTCATATAACAAGCCTTGTCCTGGAGCCTTTTAATATATCTTAAGATACGAATGATAGCATTCCAATGATCAATACAAGGAGCCTGCATAAATTGACTAACAACACCAACTGCAAAAGACAAATCAGGTCTAGTAATAGTCAAATAGATAAGTTTTCCAACCAATCTTCTATATCTTCCTGGGTCTGAGTAGGCTTCACCTTGTTCCGCCATTAATTTCAAATTTGGATCCATAGGATCGTCCACGAGTTTACAATCAGTCATACCTGTCTCTCTTAGGATATCAAGAGCATATTTTCTTTGAGAGATTACAACACCTTCTTTTGATTGAGCGACTTCAATACCTAAGAAATATTTGAGATTCCCAAGGTCTTTGATCTGAAAATGACTATACAAGTGTTTCTTTAACTGAGATATCTTAGCAGCGTCATTCCCGGTAATGACTATGTCATCAACGTATACAATCAAGTAAACACATTTTCTAGGGATAGTGTGATAATAGAAAACAGAATGATCTGCTTCACTTTGTTTCAATCCAAAGGCTTGGACAATAGATTTAAATTTTCCAAACCAAGCACGCGGAGATTGTTTCAGACCATAGAGAGAACGTCGTAACTTACAGACTAGACCAGACTCCCCCTGAGCAACAAACCCAGGAGGTTGCTCCATGTAAACTTCCTCTTCTAAATCACCATGCAGAAATGCATTCTTAATGTCCAATTGATGTAGAGGCCAATGACGAATGGCAGCCATGGCAAAGAATAGTCGGACAGTAGTCATTTTGGCCACTGGAGAGAAAGTATCACTATAATCAAGACCATAAATCTGAGTGTACCCTTTGGCTACCAGTCTAGCTTTGAGGCGATCAATTTCACCATTAGGACCTACTTTAATGGCATAGACCCAACGACAACCAACAATTTTCTTCCCAGAAGGGAGAGGAACCAACTCCCATGTATTATTGTGATCAAGAGCCTGCATTTCAGAAATCATGGCTTGTCGCCATCCAGGGTGATCAAGTGCTTCTACCACATTTTTAGGAATAGTAATAGAGGAGACAGAAGAAACAAAAGAAAAATAGGAAGGAGATAATCTGTGATAGCTAAGAAAATTGTAAATGGGATGAGGATTACGAGTAGAGCGAGTACCTTTGCGAATGACAATGGGCCAACTTGAGTCATTATTATCAGGAGTCGTGGTAGTAGGTGATGATTGAGAAGGACATGCTGAAGAGGTCTCATCTTGGGTTATAGGATTGATCATCTGATTCCTGCGTTGATATGTGATAAGAGGAGGTGAGGCGGGTTCCGATGAAGTTTGTGTGACATTTTGGGTGTTAGGAATGGGAGGTACAAATGGTTCAACTAGGGGTATAGGTAGAACATTTTGAATGGAACTAATATCCTGCATAGACTGAGGGAAGAAAGGAGTTGATTCAAAAAATGTGACACTAGCAGACATATAGTACTTTTTGGTTTCAGGAGAATAACATCGATAGCCTTTTTGCAGACGAGAGTATCCTAAGAAAACACATTTGATGGCTCTAGCTGAAAGTTTATCCAATCCTGGAGACATGTCATGAACAAAACATACACACCCAAAGACACGGGGAGAAACATGAAAGAGTGGCTCCTTTGGCAATAAAATGGAATGTGGAACTTTATTGTCAAGTGAGGAAGATGGCATTACGTTAATGAGAAAACATGCGATAAGAATAGCATCTCCCCAATGATGAATAGGCATATTTGCACTAAGTAACAAGGTACTGGCAGTTTCAACCAAATGTCTATTTTTCCGTTCTGCTATACCATTTTGTTGTGGAGTGTGAGGACAAGTAGATTGGTGTAAAATGCCTTGTGAATTTAAGAGAGTAGAGAAATCGGTAGAAAAGTATTCCTTGGCATTATCACTTCTTAAAACTTTGATTACTTTCCCAAATTGATTTTTATTTCATTAAGGAAAGTCCTAAAATTGGCAATAATTCGAACGGTCTTTCATTAAGTAAATCCAAGTACACCTAGAATACTCATCAATGAAAGTGACAAAATATCTAAAACCAAAAGATGAAACACGACTAGGACCCCAAATATCGAGTGAACAAGAGAAAAGGCGATTCACACCTAGATTCAGAATTTTTAGGGAAAGAAGACCTAGTATGTTTCCCTAGTTGACATGATTCACACTCAAAAGCTTGAAGACTACGAAGTTCGGGAACCATTTTCTTCAATTTTGAAAAGTGAGGGTGCCCTAAACGTTCATGTAGCAATTTTGGGGATAAGGATGCAACACAGGACACGGATGAATTAGTCCCAAGGTAGTACAAGCCTCGGATTCATGTCCTTCGCCAATCGTTTGACCGTACCACGATCCTGTATAACAAATGAGTTAGCGTTAAAGGTTCTTGAACAATTTAATGATTTGGTTAATTGGCTTAGGGAAATGAGGCTGAAAGAACAAGAAGGAACAAAAAGTACTGATTTTAAGTTTAGAGATGGAGGAATGGAGACTTGACCAATTCCTTTAGAGGCTACTTTAGACCCGTTGACTAAGGTTATAAGATGAGGAGTTTTAGGAAATGAGAGAGAGGAGAACAAAGAGGCATTACCAGACATGTGATCAGAAGCACCTGAATCAATTATCCATGAATTTTGACTTTCCACAGATTGTGAAATGCAAGTCTGTTGATGAGCTAGTGCCGAGTCTGTTTGATTTTAGCTTTAAATATTCTCGATATTCCTCATCAGAGAACTTGGGTTCAACCAATTCAGATTTGGAAATATTGGCAATCCTGTTAGGGAAGCCATGCAAAGAGAAACAATTTTCTTGAGTGTGACCCATTCTCTTGCAATGAGTACACTGAGGACGTCCCCTACCACCACGTCCTCCTCTAGTGCCACGACTTCCTTTTCCACGAGTAGAAATCATAACTGAAGATTCAACAAGTTCATGGTTATTCTTACTTTTAAGAGTTGGAACCCGAAGGAGTCTTGTAGTCAAACTTTCCATAGAAGGAACTTCTTGTCCAGTTAATATTTGATCCCGAACATGATCAAATTCTGGATTCATAGCCCGGAGGGTCATAACCATATAAAATTTATCCAATTTCTGTTTTATTCCTTCTGATGAATTTTCCTCTAAAAACACTTTTAATTCTTCAACTGCTGATTGAGCTTCAGCAATAAAAGACATCATATCATTATCCCCTTGTTTGAGAGAAGCTAATCGATTAGCGGAGTCGTAGAGGCGTTGGATATCATTTGCAAATATATTCTGGGCCTTTTTCCAGAACGAATTACATGTTTTGAAAGCTCTTAGGTTGCTCATAATATTTGGCTCTACTGACTGCCAGAGTAGAGCACACAGTTGATAGTCAAGTTTCTTCCATTGTTGAGTCTCTTCTGTTGGGACCTTGCTTCCATCTTCTTCCAAGTGATCATGAAATCCTTGGCCAAGGAACCACAATTCTACTGAAGAAGACCAAGACAAGTAGTTTTTTCCATTTAATTTTTCAGAAGTTATTGTAGGAGTTCCGGAAAAAGTGATTGTGGGCTGTGACGACATATTGAAAGAAGAGAACAGATACCAGGAACACTGCAGGAACAGTGCAGTGGGGAAGAACTGTTTGAACAGTGCCCGTGGATATGTAGGAGAGAGAAAAAAGAACCCCTTAGCAAACAATATTGGAATGAGAAACTAAAGGCATGAAAAGCTTCAGGGCACTGCGGCGACGGCAACGGCGGTGGACCGGGAGCGAACGGAGGTCTGGACGGCGGCGCGTGGGCAACACGCGCCGAGACTGAGCGTTGTTTTTACGGCGCGTGACGCAGCGTCCCGTGAATGGGATTCCGAGATCGGTGGGGTTAGTCGTCGCTCGGCGAGACGAACCGGATCCAGTGGTCGCCGGTGAGATCTGTGACGACGGCGACGGCGGCGGCGACGGCGACGGCGAAGACGGCGGCGGCGACGACGTCAGCGGCGGCGGAAGAGACTGAGACGGTGGTGGACACCACTGGACAGGAAAAACAGGCAGAGCGGGATCGAACCCGCTCTGATACCAAGTTGAGATAAAAAGAGATATAAAAGAATGATTTTGAGAGTGTCAATTCCCTCTCTTGAGTTCTCTTATTTATAGTAAAAAAGTACACAGATTCAAAGATACAATTAAGAGAGGAAAATAAATGACCCTAGAGAAGATAAAAGGATTGAGTCTAACTAGGTCTAGATAGATACAACCCTCCTAGGAAATAGATAACTAATAATTATTCAACAATGGAGAACAAAGGTGAAGGAGTGTGGTGTACGTACTGCAACAAACCTCGTCACACTCGTGAAAAATGCTGGAAGTTGCATGGAAAGCCACCTAGTAAAGATTGGGCCCCCAAAACCGAGACAAGGAGTGGGGAAGAAAGGGAGGAAAGATAAAGCTGTTGGAACCAGTGAAGAAAACAAAGGAGAATTGGTTCAACTAAATCAGGATGAAATAGAGAAGATGAGATCATTTTTCAACAAATTGGATAAGCCAACAAGTACTTGTTCTCTAGCATATTCAGGTATGTGTAGAAAGTTTTCTTTTGTTTTTGGACTCAATGCCTCGGATAGTTCCTATAACCAACACTGGATACTAGATTCGGGTGCCACTAAATACATGACACCCCTACCTAAACATTTCTCCTCCTACACCCGTTGCCCTAGCAATAAGAAAATATTCACAGCAGATGGCACTCCTATCACTGTAGCAGGACAAGGAGAAGTTCAAATAAACCAATCCATAACCCTTAAAAATGTTCTTCATATTCCCAAATTATCCGTTAATCTAATTTCCATTAACAAGCTCATAAAAGACCTATCATGTAATGTTGTGTTTTGTGATAATGTGTGTATGCTGCAGGACAAACACTTGTGGAGGATGATTGGACATGCTAGAGAATGGAATGGCCTCTATTATTTGGACAACTCAAATCTGCCCCCAAACTTACACAACAACAACAACAATTTTGCCTCTTCTAATCTAATAAAGACCAACAGGGAGAAGCTTCTTCTACTCTATTGTCGTCTTGGTCATCCTTCCTTTAGGGTCATAAAATTGTTGTTCCCTTCCCTTTTTAATAAATTAGATGTGGAGAGTTTTCATTGTGAAGTGTGTGAATTTGCTAAACACAAGCGTGTACCTTTTCCAGTTAGTAATAAAGTGAGCACTTTTCCCTTCTATTGAATTCATACTAATGTGTGGGGACCTTCAAACAACCCAAATATATCTGGTGCTCGTTGGTTCCTTACCTTCATAGATGATTGTACTAGGGTTACATGGGTTTTCCTCTTAAAACAAAAATCCGAAGTCAACTCTGTTCTTCAATATTTTTTCTCAATGGTTAAGAATCAATTTGGAATTAGCATTAAAAGGATCAAATCTGATATTGCCAAAGATTACTTTAATAATGCACTCAATTCCTTTTGTTGTAAAGAGGGTATTATTCATGAATCGTCTTGTGTCAAAACACCCCAGCAAAATGGGATTGCTGAAAGGAAAAATGGTCATTTACTTGACCAAACTCTGGCTCTTCTTTTTCAACATAAAGTTCCTAAATCTTTTTGGGGAGAGGCTGTTCTAACCGCATGTTATCTAATTAATAGACTACCTTCTAGTGTTCTAGCCTTAAAAAGCCCTATGGAGGTTCTTTCCTCTTTCTATCCCAATGTGGCCACATGAAATAAACTTGTTCCAAGAATATTTGGGTGTGTATCATTTGTCCATGTCCATAGTAGTGCTAGAGGAAAACTTGATCCTAGAACCTTAAAATGTGTCTTTATAGGATACTCATCCACACAAAAGGGATATAAATGTTATCACCCACCTTCCAAAAAAATTCTGTGTCTAGAGATGTCACTTTTCTTGAGCAACAAAGTTACTTTCACCTACATCATCTTCAAGGGGAGAGTATAAGAAAGGAAGATGATCTTGGACTAATGCCTTTAGTCTTGGACCAGAAGTAGGGACTGAAAATGAAACAGAATCAGAGAAAGAGGTTCAACCCACTGCACTCACTAAATCCACTCAAGATGTGGATGATGTAAGATTTGGGAAAAATCTTGTTTATACAAGGAAGACAAAGGTCATTCCAGAATCTATCCATGTCCATGAATCCAATCAAGCGTTACATGAGGTAAATACTTTCCCTAATCATGTAAACTCTAGTGAATCAATTCTTGATTTCTCAACTGTACAGGAACCTGAACCTGAATCTAGTTCACCAACTTATAAGGACCTAGAAATTCCAATTGCCCTTAGGAAAGAGACTAGAAGATGCACCACCAAGCCACAATACCCTCTATCCAATTGCCTATCCTTTAAGCACTTCTCACCTACTCATAAAGCCTTTAAACACTTCCACAACACCTACCTCCCTATCCGAGACATTGACGGACAGAAACTGGAAACAGACCAAGGACCTGGAAATGGAGGCACTAGAAAAGAATAGTACTTCGGAAGTGGTTACCCTACCAAATGGAAAAAAAACCAGTAGTATGCAAATGGGTATATACTATAAAATACAAGGCTGACAGATCCATTGAAAGGTACAAGGCAAGGTTAGTAGCCAAGGGATTCACTCAAACTTATGGAGTGGACTACTTGGAAACATTTGCTCCAGTTGCAAAAATGAATACAATTAGGGTGATATTATCCCTAGCAGCTAATAATGGTTGGAACTTGCAACAGTTTGATGTTAAAAATGCCTTCCTCCATGGAGAACTTAAAGAGGAGATTTACATGGAATTGCCCCCTAGATACATTAAGAAAATTGCTGTCAACACTGTTTGCAAGCTGAAAAAGGCAATGTATGGACTAAAACAATCACCACGAGCATGGTTTGGAAGGTTTGCTAAAGTCACGAGAAATTTGGGCTTTAAACAAAGCCAAGGAGACCACACCCTGTTTGTTAAACACACTAAGTTAAGGGGAGTGACAGTGTTACTAGTGTATGTCGATGATATTATAGTGACAGGTGACGATGAAGAGGAGCAACAACTGTTAAGCCAACATCTAGCCAAGGAATTTGAAATCAAGACCTAGGGAAAATTGAAGTACTTTTTGGAAATTGAAGTAGCCATTCAAAAAAGGGAATTTTCATATCCCAACAGAAATACATTACTGATTTGTTGAAATTAACTGGGAAGCTAGCATGTAAGCCTGCAAGTACACCAATTGATCCAAATTTGAGGCTGAGAAATGCCGAAGATACAACTGTTGACAAGGAAATGTACCAAAGATTAGTTGGCAGACTCATATTTGTCTCACACACTAGGCCTGATGTTGCATTTGCAGTGAGTCTAGTTAGCCAATTCATGCACCAACCAAAGGAGATCCACTTACGGGCTGCACTAAGAATTATGCAATACTTAAAAGGGACACCAGGCAGGGGAATTCTGTTCCGACGAAATGGGGAATGCAAGGTTGGAAGTCTATAGATGTTGATTATGCAGGGTCAATTGTGGATAAGAGATCAACTACTGGATATTGCACCTTCCTTGGTGGGAATCTTGTAACTTGGAAGAGTAAAACACAAAATGTGGTAGCAAGATCTAGTGCTGAAGTAGAGTTCAGAGCAATGGCACAAGGAATCTATAAACTACTATGGCTGAATATTATCTTAGAAGACTTAAGAATAAAGAGGGATGAACAAATGAAACTTTATTGTGATAACAAATCTGCTATTAGCATAGCACAGAATCCAATGCAACATGATAAAACTAAATACATTAAAGTTGACAGACATTTTATCAAAGAAAAATTAGACAGTGGTCAGATTTGCACTCCATATGTCTCATCACAAGACAACCTTGCAGATCTTCTAACAAAGGGGCTAAGTAGCAACAACTTTGAAAGGATTGTTTCCAAGCTGGGAATGGAAAATACACATTCACCAGCTTGAGGGGGAGTGTCAGCAACCCCAATTTATTACTTCCTTATTTAGAAGATTACAATTTAAGAGTATATGGGAAATATCTCTGATTAATAGGAATCTAATTATTTAAGTGCTATTATTGTATTTCCTAAATTAGCTTTCCGATCTTGTATATATGACTGAAGTATTCTTAGCAATAAAATCATTGTATTCTACCCTAATATTTGAGACTTACCAACATTGGAGCCCATATAACACAGATCAATACAAAGAAAAGGCATATCCCATTGCAGCATTTGGTCATTTTTGTTTGCTTCTCCCCCTGTTTGTGTGTAGCTCTATTCAAGACTGAATCACATTTGACAAGGTACAAACTAGCATTTATGTCCTCCAGCTATCAAAACCAGGGAAAAGATGTTAATTTCTAAACCATGCAGAATTTGGAAGAAAAAGAAAAAACCGATGAAATTAGACTTATAAGCTCTTCCAAATGAATTTTCACAGTATACAGAGAAAGTTAATCTCAAAAGTGCTGCTAACACCAAACTTCAATCAAACATATGGCTTACTAATATCCTAAAATACATTCAAATGCAGAATAATGAAAGACAAGTTCTAATTTCCAATCCTCAAGTAACAGTTTTACTCTCTTGTTTTAAAAACAACTTAGGAATAGCGGCAGCCATCTCGAATTATACGCCTTTTCCAAACAAACAATACAGATTATGTACTCAACAAAGTATTGACATTTTATTATAAAGGTATCAAATTTTGATTAACCACCAATTGTAGGTTTTCTTTTCGTCCTTTAGTTTGGAATAGGTTGGTATTACAAAACATATATAGTCATAACTACTGCCATCTCATGAAATTCTTAAGCAGCTGCCATTTTTAAATAGAATGATCAAAATGACAAAGGAACTTCACTTATTATGCAGTAAAAATAGTACATTTTCCACTGGAGAACAGCATTAACAATAATAGGGTAGTATTAAAGATAAAATAATAGAAATGATAGTTTATCAAAGTTGTTGCTAAAAAGAGTATTAAATGATGCAGGTTTAACTTTCTGGACAAAATATTGTGATTTTATAAATAATAAATAAATATTTACACGTACCTTTAGCCAGTCATACATGGTCAGGGACGTAGTTGTGCATGACCAGTCAAGAACACATCGTAATTCATAAAGGAATGGCAGTGCCCGATAGAGTCTATACCCTAAATAATTTATTCTTGAAACTTCACTGGTCAAAAATTGCCTATACAGAGTGCTTTTGTGAGGAATGCCATATTGAATTTGTACGGCCTGCAGTCCTAGAGAAACAGCCTTTGCAAGAAATATGGCACGCAGAGAAAACTGAGCTGTACGTTGTTGGGATGGCTCCAATTGCCAATCATACTCTGTGACTGAATATGTGAAGAGAACGAGGTTGAAAATATAGAAAACCACTTTCCCGGTGGCAAATGAGCAGAGGTATATTATTCGATCAAGCACAATCAAGAAGAAGATAGCCTGAACAGAAAAAGTAACTCTTATTAGGAGTCTATATGACATGGCAACTCTAGCCGCACAAATAAATCAAGCATACAATAAATCATTCCGTCATTCTAACATATGTAACAAAGAGACTTGGATGATCAGTGTTTCTTAAACATCACAATGATGAATTATAGTCAATCTCTTTCAAAGTGCTATGAATTTTAATCCTTCCATTTGGAAAACCAAAAGAAACATTTTTTCCAAGGTTCTCGTCAACTTCTTGGCATTATATGTTGGATTTAACTTGTTCATTTCTATTCAATGTGGGATTCAAATTTACACTTGGATCTCTAATAATCTTCCCCTCAAGTTTGAGTCCCTTTCACATTGATATACTCTACCTTGAGTGGAAACATTTTTAACCACAAGTACTTCAATGATCATAACGGGACATGCTTGCCTGAAACCTCTGTCGGGAATACTTTCAATACACAGGAATTCTTTATCCACTCCATTTATTATACTCATTTGAGTTGGTCACCAAGACAAACCATCGATTCTAATACCATTGTTGAGTCTTTTCAGGGGAGATATACCAGGGAGATTCAGTACTAATAAGTTATGAGTCAACCCATATAAAAGATTACAACACTACCTCTAACCCAAAACTTTAAGATAATCGGATGATGTTAACTCACGGAAAAAGTTTAATCCAGTTTATCTTTCTTTGCTATAAATTTTGATAGTAGAGTTATTTATCTAAACTGAAAATGATACAAAGATGACAATTCTCTATTACAGAAGTCCTATATATAGGTCAAAGGATAATAACTAATAGGTGTCAGCTATAACCGATTGACAATGATAGTAATAACTATCTAACTAAAACAAGTTGATTATTGGAAAGTGTAACATCACCTACCTCAATTTTTGACGTGTTGCTTATTTGAAAACTTCTTTCAATGTCAGTTAGTTTTAAGATGAAATCTAATATGGTATCAAGTCTATAACCCATCTTGGTAAATTGCTTACTCTAGCAGACATATGTAGAGGAGAGGTATTAGGAAAGTTCAATCACTTGTTTCAATTCTTTGGGTGTTGCTTATATATTTCTAGGGCAACATCACTTATTGCCAATTGATGTTTGAGATGAAATTGAACAAACTATAATGTGAAAATAGAGAAATAAATAACTATAACACTTACCCTCTATTTAGAATGAGGGAAAGATGGTGGAGAAGGATAACAATGAAATTTGAATTTCTGTTCCTAGAAGTAAACTTTTGCTTCTTTTTTTCTTTCTGCTTTCTCTTCAGCCAAATAAAGGAAAACCCAGTTATCTATTTCCTTTCTCTCTATTTTCTTTCTTCCCTATCACAATACCATTGTACAAAAGTTGATGCAACAAGACCATGATTTATTAATATACTAGCAAAAAATTATTACTGCCCTGTTTAAATAATGGAAAGATATTAAAAAAAGTACAGACATACCATCAACATAAAAACATATTCTTTTGGAAACTGGTCTTCAAGCTGATACACATCGAGAAACTCACTTTTATTTTTTATGACAGACTGATAGAAGATGGCAACAAGAAAGAATACAATCAGATCTGCACAAAATATATAAGCATACAGATCAATTTCTCTCTTGCCTCCACCAATTACAGAAAGAATGTGGTAAGGGAATCCCACTTCTTCCACCAAACCAGAACGCTGAGCTTTGAGGATCTCCATGGCCACATCAGCCGCTGGAGTTAGAGACTTATTCCATTCTGTGGAAGAGCTGTCAGTTAAAGGTGAAGCATACACAACTTCAAAAACAACCAAGGCAACGTTGGGTTTCTCTAGACTTCTTTCAATGCTTTGAACATTAACCCTGCTAGCAAAAGAGCAAAGATTTGAATTCTTCTCCTTGCAGTTTTCATTATGAACAATTCTGAGCACCTGATTAATGCCAGATTCAATTCTCTCTGGTTGAATCCCATCCTCTGGCCAGAAGTTGACATCCATAGAAACCTGAACAAAGTAAGGAGGAGATTCGGCTCCTTGTGTGAGTGATTTCCAGTACCTAAAAATGCTTCTGATTACCAGTTTTACCATGTTGATCATCCGATTTAGCAGATCCCGTGCTCTATCTTGCCAGTTATAACTAGTGGGATCATCTTTTGCTTGGAGATCATTCCTCTTATACTTGAAGTCAGTGGAAGACATCCACTCATCATCTTTAGGTGTGATGGAGCTTTGAATGAGGGTAAATAAATATACAAGAAAAAGAGGTAATGAACTGACGACAAATGAAGAAGTGATTGTGTGTGTTGGAAAACCTAGTTCCCGTAACAGGCAAGGATCAATACTCAACCCACAGTGCTGGATTATAATTTGGTACAGATACTGAAGTAAAATATAAAGTTCTGTATAGATCAGCATGATAATCCAAAATATGTAACTTGGACCAGTATGTACACATAAAGCATACAAAAAGAGAGCCCCTAGATACACCATTGATAGCAAACTGAAATTCCATAAGAACACAAGAACAAAGGAACAGTAACATACAACATCATTATTGGAACGCATCTGGTACCATATATAACGAAAGATTCTTCCCAACTGCAGACTTGCGGCATCAGAACTCTTATCAGATTGCACAGATGAAGAACGATCCATATATATGTGCCGAGTTTTCTGGCTCTCCATCTCGTCATAGATCCTATCCTCAATGTTTGTGCGCTCATTTGAATCAGAATCTTCTTGTGAAATATTCAGAAAGCTCACTAGGTTATTGACTGCCTGATTCCCAATGAACTGTACCTGAGAAACACCATCACCTATTAATTGTACAGCAGACTTGAGAGGGTTCTCTTTTGGTTGCCCTTTAACTTTATCCTTTTTTCCTGAATCACTAGAAGCAGTATCAATATCTATTTCAGTAATTTCACAAATAGGGGAATCCACTGAATGCTTCATGTACTCCTCCATCAATGGAGTTTCCACATTTGTACAAACAGATGGTTCGTGCAGTTCAGTGGGATGAACAGAACCCTCTCTTATTGCATGATCTAGTCTCCCCAGAACTTGGTCTTCTTTATCAGAGATTCCAATGTCATTATTTGATGTGAGAGAAACACTCCTTCTCCTTCTTAGGCCCTCACTATTGTGAGAAAATCCATCAATACAATTAGTGGATGTGTTTACGTTATGGAGTTCTATTTGCAAATTAAGCATTTCAGATTTCATCTTCTCCACCTGTAAATTACGTTGCCTTTTATTCTCTTCACTTTCACGATTTTGTTGTAATTGTGCAGTTTTCCATGCTGCCTTTTTCTCTTGCTCACGCACAATGGCCCCAATTTGCTCCGCTTCCAGGTAGCGACATACGTAGTCAAACTCTTGAGAGGAAAACATATATGACTGAAGCGATACAAGCACAAAAATGATAATCTCTACAATTGCAGATCTGGCTGTTATCCGAAAACCATAATCATATTTATAAAATCCAATCATTTCATAAATGCTATTCACTGTCTCACACTTCCCAGCACTTGGTCCCCCAATAAAAGGCGACTGATAAGCAAGAGAAATAATAATAACAGTGAAATTGTATATGCGCAAGAACTTGAATATTCTGTTCTTCTTCTTAAGTATTTCAAATCTCATGCGAAAGAATACCAGAGCAAAGGCAAGATAACCAAGATGCAAAATGTCGTACTCAAGCGTTCCAGTAATCAATATTAATATCAGCACAAGATCAAGAAGATGGCAATAACAGTAAAGCCTCAAATAGTCAAGAAAGGTCCACATGCTTTTAGTTTCAAAAGATAGATCTCGCCAAACAAATGTGTTCCTACGCTGAGACATAATCTGACGATATGTTGATGATCCTGAAAAGCTAGGCAAGCGATCCGCACGAAGTTTGAAGCAAGCAAGCATGAATACCACAAAGTAGCTAATCAACATCCTGGGGTCGTCCACAATAAGCCCTACAACAGAAAAGACAGTGAAATGAACAGGTTATTGAAGGTTTCAACGTGCCAAAATAATATATTAAATCAGAGAAATGTTATTTCCATAATAATTCATAGAACAGTTTGTGCATAATTTATTAACTGTCATTAAATAACGGGTCTAAATAGAGTTTCTTTAATGACTCTGGTTAAGGACATTATGTTAAATACTTCAAATTATTTAAAACCAAATCTAGCTTTATCCTAAAGTAATACAATGCATATTAAATACAGTGGTGGGAAGCCCCTGGGAATTTTAAGAACCGATGTCACTAATCACTAGTTTTCAGTCTGTACTAGAGGGAGATGCTTCATATAGGAAGAAAATGACTAGATATCTCGAGTATCTAAATAAAAGTAAAGAACCAGTTAACCAAATATTTAGGCAGAAAGAAAACTGTCAAATGCCTTCACACACTTAAAATTTTAAACTAAATTTTAACAGAATGATCATTGACTTCTTCCATAGAAAGTGCAACTCGGAGAAGGATAAGAAAGCCCTACCGAACCAACACTTTTCGCAATAATGGAAATACAGAGTAGAAATTTTCCAGCAGTCATGGCAGCGAATCTCATCTGAAGCATGAGAATTCATAGGTTTCATATCCTTCCAGATTACTAAGTATTCCAGGATGAGAATGGAAGCAAACAAAAAGACAAATGCAGGCCAGACTTTGCGTACGATTTGCCGATTCAGAAGAATGCAAGCAGCAAGCAGTGCAATATACAGCATGGATAATGCATTCAACAAGGCAAAGCTTACCAGGAGTAATGATATCATGTTTATCTCAAGTCCATATAAATTGAACATATTCTCCATCCAAAATTTCAAATATATTTTTAAGACAGTTTTCTGTGTCTCAAGTCGTTCCTTTCTCAAATCATTAATCCGTTTCTTGTTCCACTTGTGACTCTCCTTGGAACTTCCCCAAATAAACCCAAATGAATATCTTTTACTGTTACTGTCAGAACCTCCTGTTTTAGAGGATGGAGTATCAGGTGCTTGGGAAAGACCAGAGGTAATAATTTGCAGTGACTTGCTTGACACCCTTTCTTTTACTGTAGATGGAGGATCTGAATTATATGATGGTTTACTTTCCCCATTGCACATAGCATCATTGATGAATGCATCTTCTGTGGGAACAAACAAAGGACAAGGTTCTTCCCATTGTCCTTTGCTAAGAACTTCATTTGGCAACCTCTCCAGCCAACGGAAGACATTGTATTGAAGAGTACAAGCCACAATGACCAGAACTTTTCCCCTCAATCCAGATTCTACACCCCAAAAGCCAGGTTGGAATACATGGAACCCCAAAAATAGTGATATATCAGAATACTTCTGCCCTGGAAACATTTTAGCCTGCTTGCCCAACAACTGAAAAAGATATTCAGCTGTCACAAGAAAACCTGTGTAAGCTAAGAATGATTTGGAGGGTATAGTAGAAATTTTTGGTAAAATGGAGCAAAAGACGAGGCCAATCAGATACAAGAAACCAAATGCACTAATTGAATTTAAAGATGCATAAAACAGAGCAATGAACAAGATCTTCTGGCTGTGCCAAATAATAAATCGCCTGATAAACCCAAGTGCCCCTGGTTCTAACTGATCCAAGTGATCCTGCCTGCTCTGCTTGTTCTTCCTCCTCTCATAGCTATAAAGTTGCATAACAATTAAGACTGCCAGAGATTCCCAAACATTGTCAAAAGAAGATGCTTTTGAGTCATATCCCAAATAAAAGTAGAGATCTACTAATTTGGAAAACCACATCTCTAGGCTTGAGAAGCTGCTCAAGCTATATATGAAAATAAACACCAAAATTGCATACACTTTCAATGGAAGCCAAAGCTCTCTTTTTGTTCTCTCAACAACTTGTCTTCCAATAATCCAAAGAAGTAGAAGGAATACATAGCCAAATGATATGTAATTAGGTCTCACCATGTATACAGTGAGAAGAATAGTCAGAAAAGCAATGTAAGTACCACATGATCTGTATAAAGATAGGAATTTCTGCCCAATTGCACTTAGGTATGATGCTATTCTTCTTTCTGTAAAAAGAAAATATGATGATGAGAAAAACAGGATCACAATAAATAAGACTACAGCTGCAAAAGTAATTGCAGTATAAAGACTTGGTTTCCAACAAATAGTAGGAGTCTATAAGTTTTTCAATTAAAGCATCCTAACCAGATTTTACTCATCAAAACCATTTCATCATTCAAGCAGAGATTTGAGGCAGCATGTGAGTCCAAGAGAATAACTGATGTCACATATATGCTTAACAATTTTCTTATATTCATTTCTGGATATAATACTGAAGATAAATAATATATCAATCACCATGAAGTAACACAAAATTAATTACACGCTGACTACAAAATGTAAAATGTAACTCAGAACAGAAGCACTAAAAATGTTTTTGAAATGTACCATGAGAGAAACTTTCATCACTGTTTCTTACAGAAGACGAAGAATATACAGACAATAGAACGGATTTGTTAAGACCAGCTTTCAAGATGCCAAATCCAATAGGAGGGCTAGGGGCATGCTGTATGATTGCTGAAAATGAAAATAACATCTCAAAACCGTAGTTATGAATTGCACAGAAGCAAGCAAGTAAAGCTACTTCCAAGAAATCCCAGGCACTATCTTCTTCGCGGAGACCTGAAACAATTCATAGAACATGCTGTGAATCTCCAATTTCCTTGTCAATTAATAAGTGGGAAAGCATATGGATATAATGGAATTGATATAATTTTAAAAGTATAAACAAACTAAAATATACTACATACCTAATTGCATTACAACTTCCATGCTTAAAGAGCCCTTTTTCTCCAGCGCAGTTGAGATCAAATTAATTCGAAGAACATACAACAGTGAAAAATGAATCTCACATAGGAGAATCAGAGCCTGTCTTATCTTTCCACTGACATTGTGACTCAAAAGATACATCAGAAAGAATATCACTGAAGAAAAGACAGAATAATCTAATCAATAAACTACAATAGGATATGGTCACAGAATAAACTGTATTCTACAATTCAATTAATGGCTCACAAGAAATGAGGTACATGACCATGCATCATTTAACTTGATCAACGCAAAATGAACATAAAAGGATTTGAATATACATACTATATACAGCATGGATGAAACCAGGTTTTAGAGCAATGAGAAAGATCAATGCCAGCATGATAGCCCGAGAGCACTTGCGCAGTCCCCATGCTATCGTTGCCACAATCAATACCTTTGTCTCTCCCTCCACTGTAGATAAGATGGGATGACATGACACAAGAAAAGTCAAATGTGGTCAGCAAAATTGTTCTTTGGATGAAAATTAAAATAAAACAAACAGAAAAAAGAATATGATGCAAGTCACATGGTACTATAGTGATGGTCAATAAAATCCAGCCAAATAAATCTGAAGCTAATACTGATAGAAACAAGAATGCTACATTAATACATATACAACAAGTGATACAGAGGAAAAAGTTCCTCTGGCTAAACAAGTCACTGGATATGGTTAGTTACTTGGCTTCCCTTTGCTGTTCAGCCAAAAATTACAAGGTTTTATAGCTATACATAAGTGCATGCTTGTTTATAGCTATAGAGATTTGAACCAATTGGGCTTGAATTCAAGAGTACCTGATGCAGAAGTACTAACACCAAAAGTGTTTTCAGGGAGTTTTATAGTGTGTTTGAATGAGAAATTTTGGAGAGTAATTCATTTTTGAAGAAAAAATTGAAATGTTTTATGATATTGTTTGGGTAGGGAATTCTAAAAGAAATTGAAATTATAGAAAGTTATGATGATGATTTGATTACTTACATTGAGAAAAATTCAAATTGCATCTAAAAAGTATAAATTTGAACTTCTTCATGTTGTCTCCTCTATAACATCAATTTTTCTTTCTTCATACTCTCTCGTAAATTCAGCTAGTACATTGTTGACTCAGCATCAGTGGCACATTGTTGATTCGGTTGAGACTAGGATGTTGTCAACTTAACATTGTTTTTTCAACTGATGTTAGCAAGAGTTCTTTTTAGACTAAAGTTGGTCAGGGGTTTTTTTAGTCGACATAGCCAAGATTATTCTTTTGTTGATGTATTCTAGTGTTATTATCATCAAATGAGTTAAGGCTTTTTTTGTCAACATCAACAATGCTTTTATGCTAAAATTAACTAAGGTTATTTTTAGTTGACATCAATTGGGGTTGTTTTTTGGCCATCGTCAAGCAGAGTTATTCTTTTGCCAATTTAGGTTGAGGTTATTTATTAACTAACATTAATTAGAGTTTTCTCGACTTAACCATTTTTCAACCTATGTTAGCTTGGGTTTCTTTAAGTGGGACTATTTTTTACCAATGTTAGGGTATTTGGCTAACAATGATAGGGATTACTTAAAAAAGATTAACCTGAATGAGTGAGGATTTTATTTAATTGATTTGAAACATTGCATCAACCTCTATGTATTAGAGAACTCTAAGCCTATAGGAATGATTATAAAGAGATCTCTAGAATCTTCTAACAGCTTCTATCTTGAGATGGATTTCCTATCTGTGATAGACCCTACATAATCTGCATAAGTATACAATTCCATTTTTAATTTTTCATTCCTCTTGAAAATAATCCCCTTCTTGCACTTGTCTTCAAATATTGAAGAATTTTGTTCACAACTTGCAAATGTGCCTTGGATCATACATGAATTGTTTGGTGTGGGCTAAGTAAATGAGTTTCCCCACAAGCTTTGATATTGGCTCTTATTCACAATAGAATTGCATTCATCACTTCCAATTATATGGTTTTGTTATGTAGGAACTCTAATGGTCTTCAAATCAATCTTACCTACTTCTTTGAGAAGATCCAGAATATACTTTCTCTAGGAGATGAAAATTTCTCTCTTTGAGTAAGCTGCTTCTAATCCAAGGAAGTACTTTAATTTTCTTAGATCTTTCATCTTAAATTGAGCAGCAAGTTTTTTCTTTGAAGGTTTGTTTTTCATGTTCATTTCCTGCAACAATCATATCACCAACATAGACCAATAGTAGACTAAGTTTACCTTCTAGGGAATGCTTGATGAACATGGCATGATCACCTTGACTTTGTCGATGCCCTATGGAGATCATAACCTAATGAGTCTACCAAACCAAGCACAGGGTGACTACTTAAGTCCATATAAGGCTTTTTTCAACTAGCACAGTATATTCCCTTCTTCAATAAACCTAAAGCTTGAAAGAATTTCCATGTAGACTTCTTCCTCTAAATTTTTATGCACGAAAGCATTTTTCACATCAAATTGTTGCAATTTCCAACCAAAATGAGATACTGCTGAGAGAATGATTCTAATAGTATTCTTTTTTTCATTGTAGAAAATGTCTTCTCATAATCAACACCATAAGTTTGAATGTAACCTTTAGTAATTAACCTTGCTTTGTTGACCGGCCCTTTTATCCAATGGCCTGTCAACAATTTCCCGTGTTCTATTCTTTTCTGAGGCATTCATCTCTTCATTCATGGCTTGAAGCCAATTCTCATCCTTCAATGCTTCTTGAATTGATTAGGGACTCCAACTGCTTCAATGAAAGAGGAAACTCTGGTGCTGCATAAAAAGGTGTTTAGTGGTCACAAAATGAGAAATAGGATGCTTGGTACAAGATCAAGTTCCTTTTCTCAAAGCAATGGGCAAGTCATCAAGGTCAGGTTACAATTATTATTCAAGGAATTTTTCAAAGGTTCAACGGTGTCAAAAGAATGAACACTTACCCGTGGTTCAAACGGTTGGAGCTATTCTTGGATCAAGTTAGGTTGTTTTTGTCTTCTGTGATATTGTATTTGGAAGAAACTCTCTAGATGACTAATTTTTGAAGTTGACCAAGACTTAAACAAAGTTTCCCTTGTTAGAAGCAACGTTAGAGACATCTATACGAGATCTATCAAGAGAAGTATCAGGAGTACCAAGAGTACAATCAGTTTGAGATGGTTCTTGTATGAAAGGTACAAAAGATGACTCGAGATTCAAAAGACTTATCTTTGCTAAAACTCTCCCCCTGGAGACGAGGACATATGTAAAAAGATTTAGTTTTATCAAAAGTGACATCCATGGAGATAAAAAACTTTCGACTCAAAGGATGCTAACAACGATAAGATTTAGAGACATACATTTGGAAGAAAAGTGTTCGTGTCACCTCAAGATGCCTATTTTTCCTTTCAACAATTTTATTTTGTTGTGATATATCCACACATGTGAATTTATGAACAATGCCATTTTCGGAAAGGAATCTAGACATGTCATAATTTACATATTCCCTCCCATTATCCGAACGCAAGCGTTTAATTAATTTTTTAAATTGTGTTATTATCATATGGAAAAATTTGATAAATAAGGTAAAAACTTCATATTTTTCTTTTATGAGAAAAATCCACGTGACACGAAAGTCATCAATGAAAGTGACAAACCATTTAACACCAGATATACTAGTGTTTGATGCAAACCAAATCAAAAGGATGAACCCTCTCTGTATTATTAGGAGGATATATGCCATGATGGTGTTTTGCAAGTTGACATATATCACATTAAAATGACTTAGGAGACTTTTGGAAAATAAAGAAAGAAACATAGACTCTAGAACAAAAAAGATTAGTTGTCCTAGACGACAATGCATAAGTCAAATTTGTGAGGACTCAAAAATAGTGCAAGACTAGAGACAAGAGGTAGTTGTTTGCAAGATATATTGATACTATCCTTAGTTTACAAGTTGTCAAGGCAATACAACACTCCATATTCCTTAATAGTTTTAGTCATGTTGATGTGACAATATCCTAAAAAACACAATAAGTGGGAAAGAAGGTTACAAAACAATTTAGGTAATGAGTAAGTTTTTAAATGAAAATAAAGTTATTAGAAACTTTTGAAACATGAAGAACATCTTTAAGGATGAGGGATAATAAAAGAGAAATATTACATGTCCAGCTATTAGGATTTGAGTCCCACTGGCAACAGTGATGAGGTTACCAAAAAGAGAAACATATGACTTTAAAAGAGATGAATAAGAACAGGTCATATGGTTTGTCGCACTAGCGTCTAGAACCTAGGAGTTCTTACATAAAGTTTTTGAAACATTAAAAGAAGAATTGGAGTTCTTACCGATCATGGTTAGAGAGCAAGTTTTAGGAGGAAGCTTACTCAAACTCCATAAGAAATTTTAGACGTTCAATTTCAACACGTTCGAAAACGGCTCTAATGGTGGCACTACCCTAGTGGAGATCAAAGGATGTTGAATCTTGTGTTGAGATAACCAGCAATGGTAACTCTAACAACCACCCAGCAATGGTGACTCCATCGACTTCGACGATGGCTCAGACACTAGCTCTTATGACGACAACTCCGACAACGACGACTTTAGCGATTACTCCACAACTTTTCCAACAACAACAACTACAATGACTTTTCCGACAACGGTGGCTCCGACCACTGCTCCAATAGTGGTAACAATAAATCAACCACAACTTTAGTCTACCCTAATAATAAAAGGTTGCACTTCAAGCAACCCTAAGAAAAAAGGAATGGTAACTAAGACAGTAAAGAAGAAATGTAGAAGTAAAGCCTACCAAATCAGAAGTTTTGATACCAACTTAAAAAAGATTAATTTGAATAAGAGAAGATTTTATTTTATTTATTTTATTTTATTTTATTTGAAACAGTACATCAGCCTCTATATATAGAGAACTCTAACCCTAAATAAATTATTACAAAGAGATCTCTAGAATCTTCTGTTAGCTTCTAACAACATATTCAGTATTTTATTGTCAACATGGTTATTTTTTGGTCGACATTTGGGATTATTTTCCCATCAAAGCAAGCTAAGGTTATTTCCAGGTCAACATTAGTCAAGGTTTTCTCGTCCTATGCTGGCAAGGCTACCATTTTGCAAATGTCAACTAGATATTTTAGAGTGACATTGTTAAAGATATCATTTGTCATTACTTTATCAACTCCAACAATTAATTGGTTGTCATGATTCTCTTTAAGAAGTCTTGTGTTAAAGACATTTGTAACAAGTTTGTCTCATTTAATACATATAACCTAGCTTGAGAGAAAGTGTTAGAGATATGATTTAATATGTTGGACATTTAATTTGATTACATTAAATAGGGAGATATGATATGATTTGATAGAGAAATATCTTAACAAATATTTCCGATAATTAAATCATATAATATCTCCTTATTTAATATAATCATATCATATTTCTAACAAATGTCTTTCATGGTTAATTCTGGTCAATGTTTGTATGGATTTTTTTATTCATTTAACCAATTTCATTTTTTGCCCCAAGTTGGTTAGAATTTGTTTTTATCAAATGGGAAATTTGTGGCCAACCTTGGCCAGGACTGGTTTGGCCAATTTCAGCCTAGCAGGTTTTATAGTAAACAACAATCAAAAAGTGGGACAAAAAGACCCTAACCAACAATGTAAAAAGAATAACCATGATTGATGTCAACTAGAATAACTGTGGTGGCCGTTATTAGCTGATAATAACCTTGGCTAATGTTAATCAAGAAAAACTCTTATTGACATGAAATGAAGAAAAAATCAAGACATGTTCCGAAAATAACCTCGACAAATCACTGAATGATCTTTGACTTATTAAATATTGTTTATTTATTGATATAATTGTTTGTATTTTATGATAATTGAAATACTCAATACTAAACAAGAAAAGTAAAATTCAATAAATTTGAATTGTTTTCCCTTAACGAATCATTTAAAAAATGAACAATTTGAAATGAGAGCAAACCAAATCAATGTACTTTCATTTCTTAGAAATTGTGAGATTTCCTAAACACATGGTTAGTATATTCTTGACTGTTTTATGACATTTATAGAATTTTTATGTTACTTTTTAGGATTACTTCTCTTACAATGAAATTTATCCCTTAAACAAATTCCATTTGTCTCCAAAAAAAATTAAGAAAACGACCAGGCAATTAAAAGATGCAAAGACAAGATAACCAGGCCATAAAACTCCTCGAAACTAAGTATTTCAACAAAATGTCTACTGCTACATAAGGTGATATACACAAGCTGTACAAAATCTTCACAGCAAGCTCATTTTCAAAGTACAAGGTATCCAACCTAGTGAGACTAAGCATTGATAAAAAAGTGTTGAGATCCCACATGTACTATAGATATGACCAAAGTAAAGCTTACAACAACATAAGAAATCCTCAGCTTATGAGTTAGCTCTTAGGGTTCAGTTAGGTTTGGTATCATAGATCTGATGTTGACCACCCAATAGCTTTTGGGGTTGATATAGACTTAACCCAAATTCAAGAGTATGAAATAACAACAACTTGAAACTACTAAATTTAGAAGGAATAACATTATTTTCAATAATGAGGCCATGGGACCTATAAAACATGAGGTCTTCTTATTACTTTAGGAAATATAAAAAAGTTAATTCTAAGAAAACAAATCCTTGTAATTATGGAATTGTTTTTAAATACACAATCTCAGTTCTAAAGAATGTAATAAAAATTAAAATTATAACAAGGACAAAATATAAAACTTCCTAAAATACATAATGAGCTAGAAAGTTTTGATAAGATCTGACAAGAACTTATGTTTCTAAGATGAATAACCAGAGTTGACTGAACTCGGTGCACTGAATTTATAAAAGCAATGTGGATTTAATTACAATAATAATTTCTTAAAATTTTATTATAAGCAAAGATTGGCATCTCAAATTATTATAAGAGGAGTTAAAATGGAAAAAAGAAAATGAACATGAATACATGACACACACACTCCATTGTATATGGGCATATAGAGTGGTAAAAAGGGTATGACTATAACTGTACATAAATCTAAATTAAAGAGGCTTATTAAATTTTCATGTAACAGGTATGACAAGATTGTAATTGATTACCTTTTCCTGAGGAATAGTCATTTGAAGATTGACCACCCTCATCGGACAAGCAGAGGAAAACTGAATTGTTCACAAGATTACCTAATGCAACCAAAATTCCAAGGCAAAATTGTGCGAGCAAAAAAAATCCAGGTATTGGATAGTGCCAGAGTCCTACCATCTCCCAAATTTTCATATCCTGTAAATTTGTACAAAAACATTTACAAAAAGTTGAATGTACGTTCTCTTGTAAAATTGTCACCCTAAAAGATTACCCGTCCAAGTTTCCAGTTCAGAAATGTGAATGCCACATTAAATATATAGGTGCTAACAGCCCACAAGAGAATGAAGACAAGAAGCAATCCATTCAATCTATGAAGACGAAATAAGGAAGGAAAGGCATAAACAATGTATCCGACATAAGCAAGCAGCCCAAATGCACATAAGCTTGCAAAATGGAAGCTCCAAAAGGAAAGGGCAAACAAGGAGACCTGCAAAATAAAATTAATCAGGGAAATCAATAAACAAATCCTTCGGTATCAAGTAACCTAGATGTATATGAAACTAAGGAGTAGAATAGAGATGACAATGAGTCCTATACCCATTGTGTAACACTCCAATATTTTAAATTATAAAGATATTAGAATATAAACATATTATATTATAAAGATATTTTATTATAAGGATATTAGATTAATAAAAATATTCAGTTATAAAAATATTATATTATAAAAATATTCAGTTATAAAAATATTATATCATAAAGATATTATATTATAAAGATGTTCAGATTATAAAAATATTATATTATAAAGATATTTAGTTATAAAAATATTATATCATAAAGATATTATATTATAAAGATGTTCAGATTACAAAAATATTAAATTATAAAGATATTTAGTTATAAAGATATTAGATCATAAAGATATTATGTTATTAAAATATTCAAACATAAAGATATTAGATTATAAAGATATTGGATTATAAAGATATTTGATTATACAAATATGAGATTATAAAGATATTATATATTATAAAGATATCAGATTATAAAGATAATACAATAATAAAAAGGGGCTAGTTGGGTAGTTTGTTTTCACATACCTCTATTCTTTCTATTCTCTCTACCTCTATTCTTTCTATTCTCTCTATTCCCTCTCTACACTCTCCCTAAGGTTTAGATATTGAAATCCTAATGGTTTCTAGATCCAGAAGAAGCAATAGGAGGCTAACAGTGTAAGAAAGAGTTTTACCCGATTAGTTTTGTGAACGGGTAAGTCTAAGTCCGTTTATTCTTGAGAATTTTCTTTTGGAAAGTTTATGGTTTTTGAAGATTTTTCTCAATCAATTCTCTTTATGGGGAGATGTTTTTCAGGATTTTGAGATAAAAAATGAGCTAAGGATTAGGATTGCAATTTTTCCATCCGAGCAAGGAATAAACAAAAATCCAGGTTAGGGAAGTTAATGTTCAAAAATATATAAATTGATATTAAGAAAATTAATGTTATATATATATATATATATATATATATAATTAGTATGTTTTGTATATTATTGTTGTATTGAGTGTAATGTGTGAAAAACCTTGTTTTTGTATTGTTTATGGTGTTTTTGTGTGAGGCCGAGTAGAGCCTGGGGTTGGTACCCATAATCTACAGATATGTTTGTGTGGGGCCGAGTAGAGCTTGGGGTTGGTGCCCATAATCTACCGATATGTTTGTGTGGGGCCAAGTAGAGCCTGGGGTTGGTGTCCATAATCTATCGATATGTTTGTGTGGGGCCGAGTAGAGCCTGGGGTTAGTGCCCATAATCTACCGATATTTTTGTGTGGGGCCGAGTAGAGCCTAGGGTTGGTGCCCATAATCTACCGATATGTTTGTGTGGGGCCGAGTAGAGCCTGGGGTTGGTGCCCATAATCTACCGATATGTTTATGTGGGGCCGAGTAGAGCCTGGGGTTGGTGCCCATAATCTACCAATATGTTTGTGTGAGGTTGAGTTGGTGCCCATAATCTACCGATATGTTTGTGTGAGGCCGAGTAGAACCTGGGGTTGGTGCCCATAATCTACTTATGTGTGTTAATGAGATGTTTGGTACCCCAGGAGATACAACTTGCATTTTAGGTGGTGAGCTATGCTAGAGCGGATTCAATGAGATCCCAGGTTCAACTGGTAGTCCCAGTCCCGTATACTAAGATGCCAGGTGGTGAGGAGCCGATGGGGGGATGCTGAAGACCTGCTCTGAGGCTACATTGAGGTAGGTCAGGACCAGAGTAGAGTTGACAGTAGTCCTACCCTGTGGGTAGGGTGGTTAGAGTGTTATTGTGCTTGGTACGAGTAGCCGACCACAATGTGACCCACAGGTGTTAGTCTCTGAGTTCGGGCATAGTAGCCATGTCTTCTGGAAGATGTTTTCTTTTTAGGACATGTTGAATGTGCATGAGAATGTTGTGAGTATGTGTATTACATGATAATATGATTTGTGTTGTTACTTTTCAATTATTAAAGATGCATTAAATTTCAAACCATTTAAGTATGTTCTATGATGAATGTGCATGAGAATGATATGACATGATGTTATTATTTTGTGTTGTTATATTTTTGAATGATTAGCTTACTCTACAATTGCCGATTGTTTGGCCTGCGATGATCGTGTTTTTGCTACATGGGAGCAGATATCTTAATAGGTGAGCGGGATGCTTCGGAGTCCTAGGATTATATTGGAAGATGAAGTAGTAGTTATACGCATATATTTATATATGTTTTTATTTCTTATAATAGAATTTTGTACTAGTAAAGATTCCCTTTTGTATTGAATACAAATACAAATTTTATATATAATGTGTTTTATTAATACAAGTTACGTTTGCATACTAAGTATGATAAAAATAACGATTTCTTGGGTCGTTACACATTGAACACATACAATGAGTACTCTGGTACCCATATCCATTTTCCTGATGTATATATATATGTGGGGAGGGGGGACATATCTAATGAAAGTGAGGAAAAAGAAGTTAATCTTGGTCATCCAATGCATAAATGTTCAGGGTTGTTTCAATTACTTCTAATCTTAACCATCCATTTGAATTATATTGTCAGAGATTTGTCCCTCTTGTACTTTCACCACTTTGTGTCTCTCTCTATAGATAGATACACACACAGAAATAGTATCAAATGACTTTGTTATAAGTTACACCAACTATGACACCAATCAATAACTTCTTATTGGATAATTTTATCAAAAAGTCTGTACTTACAGTGAAAGTTTCTAATCGCATATATATAGACACGTTAAAATAAAAAGGATCAAATGACACTAATATATGTTACATCAACTATTACAATGAACAATAGATTCTTATTCGATAATTTTATCTCAAAATATACTTTGATTGGAAGTTCTAATCACAAATTGTTCAATACTCCATTGATGCACTTCAAAATTAAAGTTATACAAACTTTTATAATATAGGCTTAATTGCACATTTTACCACTCAATTGTCCATTATAGTTATTTGACCATCAACTGCCATTAGAAAACTGATGTTGATGTGGCATTAACATAGACGGTTGATGTGGCATTAACATAGACGGTTGATGTGGCAATGGTGTACTGATATGCAATCAAAGGTAGTAAAATGTGCAAAATTTTAAGGGGTAGGATAATGCATGGTTCAACAAATAAAGCATTACAGCTTCATTTACTTTTCTCTCAGTTTATCTTTTCATCAGAACCTTTAGAATTTTAACATAAGGACAGGATGGGTGATGGATAAATGGATTTCTTTACCAGATCTAATAAATATACAAAAAAAAATATGACGTCATTTGGCATCTTATTGTGTTGCGTCTAAATTAGAAGAGTGATTTTGTATGTAATATTGTAGTATCTTGTTTGGTGCATTTTTAATGAATGCACTTTATTTTATAATGATACTTATGTTTTCTTAGTTCAAGAATAAAGGATTGAGGGGAATCATATTTCAATCAACTAAAATTCAAGTAACGAGGAAGGTGTGGGGATCTAGGCTCCTAGAGGGTACAAGAATGTGGATTAACATTGTTACTCATGTCAGTAAGCCTAGATGCTACCAATTGTCATTCCCAATCCTAAACAAGATTATTTACCTAACTTAAAGCTTGCACACACAGACATATGAATGCAATTTTCTCTTAAAAGTTAACTTCAAATAGGATATAAAAGTACATGTACACCGATGGAGGAAAGACTATAACAAATAGTCACAGCTCTAAGATCATTCATCGTTGATAACAGAAAGCAGATTATAACATGTTTTAAGAATATATACCGGGAAACCATACGTGAAAAAGTTGATACTGAAAGTTCGAAAAACAGCTCCTCTGAGTAAAACATTTGTGTGCCTCACACCAGATCTGCACATTTAATAAAGGCACTCAGCAATATTTAAAGCCAAAATCCACATTGCCAAAAAAATCTGGAAACAAAAAGTGAGATGTAAATGTAAAGTAAAATATTATTCCATTAAAATAATCAAAACTGGCACATTAGTCATCAGTGACCATATTTCCCTCAACTCCCATATTGAATACGTAAAACAAACAAGAGTTGCGTCATACACCAGAGTATGAGTTAACCAGGCTTAACCCTTGTCCTACTAGGTTATATTGGTTACATGTATCACACGATGATATTAGACTCAATTAAAGGCTGAATCATTAGAGATATCATTCACCTGCAGACTTTAAAAATAGACATAGAATCTAAAGAAGAAACAAAGGAAGTAAAATTCAGATGGACAGTCATAATTAAGAGAAAAACATATAAAGGATTAGGGTTACAAGATGACCAAAATTCCTTTCTAAATGGAAAATGGGAAAGTTAGACGTTGATGGAGAGGCATTTGGAGTAGAAGATGATATTGATGGTAAATGGGTGGTCTCAACGAAGCTAACATCAACACAGACAAGATATAGTTGAAGACAAAAGTAATGATAACCTTTTGAAAGATGGGAGTATCCAAGGAAGAGGCAATTGAAAGGAATGGCAGAAAGTGACTTTGGTTGGAATGACATCATGGAAAAAACAGGTAGAACCACAGCCATCAAGAGAAATAGTGTACAGAGCCTATTGAAGGTACAGGATGAAGTAAGGAACTTGATTGTCAATAACAAATGAAGGCATGTAATTGATTAAATAGCATATTGTAAGAAATGCATCACTCCACAAGAGAAGAAGGACATTATAGTAAAAGTATGAATGTTTCAACCAGGTGACAATCTTTTTGTTTCAACAACACCATTTTGTTGTGATGTGTGTGTGGGATGCTACATGAAGAACTCTCTTCTTTTAATGACTCATTCCACTGTTGACTGTGATTCTTGTGAGCTTTTAGGTTGCATTACATACCTTAAGGCCTACCTTACCAAGTTTTGTGAAAATATTTCTATTGTCTGTTTTCATTAAAGCATAGTTCTTTTCATACATAATAAAAGGTAGGGTTGGGCTTGGATTGATGAAAAAGGATGAAATGGCCTTAGTGCTACAGTTTGGATCGTATTAAATGTAGGATGGAATGAAATGAAACCTAACAAAATCTATACCATTTTATTTCATCCAACAACATATTTATTTTTCCTCACACAACCCCCAGTGTGGGGGACATGCTAATCTCTTTACCATTCCATTCACTTCGCAAAAATGGAATGGAAATTTTCCTTCATTTAATAATACACTGATCACTTACAGCTGCTTGAACATATCCTTGAAAAGGTATCACGTAAAGAAAATTATAAGAGTATATTTCCTTTTGATTACCTTGACTCACGAATGAAAAATGAATGCTTAGAGGGAAGAAGTTGCTCAGTCAAGCCACAGTCTGATCTAGAAATAATAAAACCCATCTCCTCCAAATCAGATTTAATAAAAGACAGCTGCACCACAAGAAAGAATGTTAGTCAAAGCAAGAGTAAAGTGAATCAGTGAACACAAATAATAAGGGGAAAAAAACATTACTGTCATATATCATTATATTTTGTATAAAATAGATATGCTATATTGTAATTGTTGTCCCCTAAGTTTTTATCTGTGAATTTAGTTCCCCTAATTTTTTTTCTTCAATTTTAGGCCCCGTATTTCAAAAACCCCACATTTTGATCCAATCTTCAATTTAACATACTTTTTATTTCTTCTATCTTTTACAATTTGATTAGTTAAATTATTTTTAATGGCATTTTAAATGAATATGTTGGGTTTATGTGGGTAAAAGTTCAAAAGTATATTCTTCAGTTTGCAACTTCAAATATTGGTACTTTGAATGATTATTCTATAGAGGACCAGGAGGAGTTTGCAACTTCAAATATTGGTACTTTGAATGATTATTCTATAGAGGACCAGGAGGAGGTGCTAGAGGAGCAAAAGACAACTATGTACGACAAAATTGAAAAGGAATAGAAGATAGAAGAGATGAGGATGTCGGTGAAATAGGCACAGTCATATATGTGGACCCAAAGAAAGGAATAGATTCAAAGAATGTGACATTAAAAGAGATCAAGTAGTGGTGAAGACAAGGAGAATAACATTTGTAATGTTTTTGGGGCCTAGAGAATCCAAGAAAGATACATTAGTGAGATCAGGGTGAAAATTTATCAAGATTCAGAGTGAGATTATGATCAGAACAAGTACAAAGACTCAAGGAGTAGACGGATGGTTGAAGGGTTTGATGAAGGAACAACATAGAGTGAGGTAATTTGTGATCAATAACCAATGAGAGCATGTGATCGATAAGCTAGCAAGTAAGAACAATATTACCCCCAAAAAAGAAGAGGAAAATTTGCATGGAATAATTGTGTTGGAGTTATATTTTTGCATTTAGTGGTTCTATGTTGTTGAGGACAAGATGTTTAGTGAAGAATATCATGAGAAGCCATAAACTAACAAAAATCAAGAGATCAATCCAAGCATCCTCACTTTGTAAAATGAGAATAGAAGCACCAAATTGGTTTTTTATTTCTTAAAACAAAATTGAATATGCATTGAAAATATCATTATTAAGAGGTGGACTTTAAGTTTAACTCAACCCCACAAAACTCGCTTGTAAGGTGAGGTTTGCACCCACTTATATACACTAAATTGACCTCATCTTTAGTCGATGTGGGATCTCCAACACACTTCCCTCACGTTGAGGACAGGACATCTTGAACGTAAGCCTATATATTTATGGGTGGTCTAATAGCAGTCCGATAGTGGGTGGCCAGATAGGCCCAACAACCTTGCTAGGATGGACTTATATGACTCTGATACCATATTAAGAAGTGGACTTTAAGTCTAACTCAACCCCACAAAACCGACTTGTAAAGTGAGGTTTGCACCCACTTATATACACTAAATTGACCTTATTATCTCTAGTTGATGTGGGATCTCCAACAATCATCAATGAAAATTACAAAATATTTAGAGCCAATAAGGACATTGCTTGATGACAAACTCAACTAGGAAATAGACTGCGAACATGCTTGTCGAACTAACAAGACTCAAAAAAAAATTTTGGAAGATGCAACACCATTTGTTGCAACTTAACATGACTAGGATGACCTAACCACCAAACCAACATATGCAAAGATGTGAAGTCAATAAAGTCATGTTACTGACATCTACCACCAATTGCCCAACTTAAAGCTTGGTCTACAAGAAAACACCCTTTGCTAGTATCTTTCAGCCCAAGTTCCATGGTTCATGGGTTTTTAGATGTTGATTTCATTGATCATGTGACTGATAAAAGGTCACTTTTCTCCACTCACACCACTTCTGGTTATTTGCCTTTTGTCCAAATGGCTAATGGGTCTCATACAATCTCAAGGAATATATATTGTCCATCTATTTTCCTCCTTTTCGGTAATGTTCTCTACATTGCATGATATCCATTTAATTAATTGTCTATCTTTCATTTAACTTGTTCTCTTGGCTGCATTATATCCCTCACCAAAGACATGTGCACAACAAAATCATTAATACTAGGACTTGTACTTAAAAACAAGTCCATAGGGTTTGTTCCCTTAGAATTAACTTTTTATATTTCCTAAAAATAACCAACGGACCTCATGTGTTTATAGGTCTAATGGTCTCATTATTGAGATATTAGAAAATACTACTATACCTTCTAAATTTAAGCTCCTGATCTTTGGGAGTCTATGACCTTGTCTTAAACACTAAAACATAGCCTTCATTGTTGCGCAATCTTGAACACTAGTTGTTATTGTTGCATGACCTAAAGTTCTATTGCAGCCTTCATTGCTTCACAATCTACTTGTATGGTTGAGATCGTGAATTCTAGTGTGGAAACAGGGGATAGATCCGAGACTGCTAGAGAATCGTAGAATGTTTATTCTGTTTATCAATTAAATGAAAAGAATTATCTCAAATGGTTTCAACTCATTAGGACCATCCTAAAAGGAAAAGTAAAGGTTGGTCATCAGACTCATAAAGCCCCTGATAAAAATGATGTCAAGTTCAAATCATGGGATGAAGAAGGTTCCATGATCATGACATGGTTGTGGAATTCAATGGTTCTAGAAATGTGATACCTGCATGTTCCTTAAATTCGCAAAGGAAATTTAGGAGGCAATAGAATAAACCTATTTAAGGCCAAGGATGTTGTCCAAATCTATGATGTAAAGGTGAAAAACGTGGATACCAAATAGGGAATAAATCAATTACAAACAACAAACAGACACTTATGGAAGAAAAATCGATATGCACAAACAACATATAGATGAACCAATAAGAGGAGAAGGAGGACTATATAAAATATATGAGGTCTCTTAGTTATTTTAGGAAATATAAAAAGTTAATTCTAAGAAAACAAATCCTACTAAATATGGGATCGATTTTACATAAATAATCCTAGAATTAATGATTGTAATAAAGAATACAATTATAGCAAGGATAAAATGTAAAACTTCCTAAAATACATAATGAGTTGCACAGTTTTAAACAATATATCAAGTTACACTAACCCCACTTTTAACTAAACTTGCAATCCAAACACATTTGTAATGATGTAAGTTGGTCTTAGATTCATAACAAAACATGTGATCTGCATGTTTAAAGAGTCCATGAACACTCCACATCCTCCTCCATTGTCTTCCTTCACATGCAAAACCATCAAAAGTGCCCCTCACCTAATTGTTAAATGCAAGTTACACTAACCCCACTTTTAACCAAACTTGCAATCCAAAGACTCTTGTAATGATGTAAGTGGGTCTTAGATTCATAACAAAACATGTGATCCGCACATTTACAGTCCATGAACACTCCACATCCTCCCCATTGTCTTCCTTCACGCGCCGAACCATCAAAAGTGCCCCTTACCTAACTATTAAATGCAAGTTATACTGACCCACTTTTAGTCAAACTTGCAATCCAAACACACTTGTAATGATGTAAGTGGGTCTTAGATTCATAACAAAACATGTGATTTACATGTTTAAAGAGTCCATGAACACTCCACATCCTCCCCATTGTCTTCCTTCACGTGCAAAACCATCAAAAGTGCCCCTCACCTAACTATTAAATGCAAGCTACCATCTATTGCTACTTCTTGTATCAAGTTCAAGGCATATCTAACTTGTTCTTGATGTGAATTTTAAGGGTTACCACATCCAAGTTACATCCATTACTACTGTGTATTTAAACATCCCTCAACTTGAGGACAAAAAAACCCCTATTTACCTGGTTACATTTGCTACTAAATGAAATATAATCAACTGAAGATAACCTAATCATACCTAGCCCTTTAGCATCAAAATCATAACTATAATATACACAGATCAAAATTACTAAATGAAAATCCACAATAAACCTAAATTATAAGCCCAAGATATGGAGTTATAGCCAATTTCAAATGGGGAGATGGAATTCAATTTGCATATGTAGCATGTCCATTGGGAAAATGCATCTCAACAAATACTACAAGTTCACTGTGTTAGCACCATTATTATTTTACACTGGTTAAACAAAATGGGTGGAATGTACGTCAAAAACTTTAGGTCTTCATAAGCCTCTCAATGTGCAAAAAGAGAAATACAATACTATTAAGTAGAAAAAAGAGCAATAGAATAATCAACAACATAGACATTGTCCAGTTTGGTACATTCTACATGCAGGATCTACTAAAGAAAACTATATCAGAAGTGGTTTATGCGAGAGAGAGCTTGCTTTACCTAAATATTAAAATGTGAAAGACCAAATGTGCTTAACTAGTTTTTTCCAACCATATTCAGTATTAAAAATAAAAAATAAAACAGATTTGTACCATTGTATAGTAAAACATAAGAGAAATGCTGGAACAAACTTGAGGCCACTCAGAATTGGCAGATATTTTGTAAAGACCAATTAAATCAGCCATCCAATGAATCATACTTGGAAGTTCCATAGGAAGCTGATATATGTAAAGCAGGAATATATTAAAACCTGCGTACAACTGAAGAAGCCTCCACCACCTTCAGAACCAATTGCACAGACATAAGCCCATAGGACACTGAAAGCGTCAAATACCCTAAAGAGATTTTGAAAGTGCACAAAGAAAAATCAGATAAAAATCACCTGAAAAGCCCGAGAAAATTGCTTGTCAGAGACCAATCCACTAGACCAACACAACTACCAATGAAAAATGGTAGCGATGCCCATGAAGGATGGCTAATTCCAACAACTAGCTGAATGGCAGGCAACAGCAAGCAAGATGCCACCCGAAGGTGAGAACCTTCAACATACAAAAACAGAGTATCCAATGGCATTATTTGCATTAATATGTGGGTATCAGGATGACAGTAATAAATAAACATATTGCTCAGAATATTGAGGGGATAAACAAAACAAAAATAGACATGTTAAAAATGAAACGATTACAAACAGCTTACATAATACTAATTCAAGTTTTAAATGACTAAATGTGCATGAGTGGTTAAGCAATGACAATACAACTATGGCTCTGAATAGTATACTAGAGCCGTGCAGGAAAGCTTTGGAACCTCATGGTTTCCATTTAAGTATAATAGAGTATATGGAATCCAATTTTAGCAAAACACGAACTAGCATTATATTAGAGTTAAAAATTGGAGATTATAGCAAACCAGAAGTCACAAAACTTAGGTATTTTGGATCTATAATACAAAATATTGGAGAAATCGTGACATGTAAATCATAAATTCAAGTGGGGTGGATGAATGGAGGAATGTATTGTGTGTTACTTATGATGGATCAAAAGAAGTCTCTCAAACTACTAAAGGTAAATCTTATCACAGCTATAAAACAAGCTATGCTTCATGGTTATGAGTTTTGAGCAGTCAAATGACATCAAGCACACAAGCTAAATGTTGCAAAAATGAGAATGTTGGGTTGAATGAGGGGGTATACAAGAATGAATGTATTAGAGAAAAAGTAGGAGTCATGACTAATGAGGAAAACAAGGTTCAATAACAAACTATGATGGTTTGGCCGTGTTTAAAAAAGAACAAAAAAAACCCCACTAATGATAGTTGATGAAATACATAATATCCTTATAATGCAAGAGCAAGATCAAGCAAAACACTAGGTGAAACCATTCAAAAGGATTTAGACCCAAAATGGTCTATGTGCAAACTTAATTTTTCTATAGCCTTTAAGAGGGTATTGAGCATGTGTTTGTTGGGAAATCTCATTTCGCTTGTCTCTATTCTTGGGGTGTGACTTATATATTTGTTGAGCAACTTTTCTTAATAACAATTGGTTTTAAGATGAAATCTAACATGATATTAGAGTCTATAACTCATCTTGGAAAATCTCATTATGATAGGCTTGCCTTTCTGATAGGCATCTTCAACGGGAGTTCACAAAATCTTTCCTTTATTGGCTCTGTTGTTTGTCCCCATGGACAATGCCATTGTTCATCAAAAACACCAAAACAATTTAGTCCTAATATATTAGAACTGATGGGTAATGCAAGAACAAATGAGAACAAAATTCAAAACCCAATTGCCACATTATTGACGACAACCCTCCAAACAGAGGATTTAAACTTGGAATGAGCATCAAATATACTTATCCAAAGGAAGGAAGCATCAATGGGAGAATTGGAAACAGGATTTGGAAGAAAGTGAACCCCCAATGTCCAGGGACCAAATCCTCTTATTTGAATTAGGAGCTGAATAGAGCCCAACGTCCAAAGAATCCCACCATTTGAATTCTAAAGAAGTGAAAAATCCACAAACAGTTGAGGGGGATAAAGACTAAAACTTAATAACAGGGGCATTGGACAACGAAGAGAAATGAAAAGTCTACCAAATGCATGAGAAAGAGGAATATTAGTACCCAAAGAACCTCCCAAATATTAAAATGGGAGCCATTACCCAAATCTAATGAAATGGGAGAAGTAAAAGAACTAGATAAGCATAATCTTGTGATATAAACTTTCAGGGCCTATCATGCCAAGCATTGACTGAGAGATTAGCATCTCATCCATTAGAATGCAAAGCATACTTCAAATAAGTCCCCCTTTACGTGAATCAACCAAGAAAAAAAAATTCACAAAAAATAATTCAAAGAACATTGTACATTTATTTGCATTAGCACACAAGATGACATCCATATGCCAACACTGGACATTTCATAGTGTGTTCACAACTGGTACATAGCAATCAAAATACAAGAGAACAAAGAAACAAAAGGATGAAAAGAAACTACTTACAAACCTAAATGTTCTATAATTGATAAGAAATGACCCCAAGACGAATCTTGCCATGTTTCCAGAAAATGTCTCTTCCCATATATATCAACCAAAGCAACTAGAAGTGCTAGCAGTTGTATAACCAAAAAATAAATTACATAGGGAGATTTCCAAGACTGGACTCTGCAAGAGCACACCCCTGAATTAATAAATCAGTATGTTTATAAAAGGGAAAATCAGGAATAAATGAGAAATACAATAATCTCACATCATAAATCCAATCAACTTTGCCCACCAAGCTTGTGGCACACTCTGTGACATCGGTTGAACAGCCCATATTACCAAATAAGTCACTTCAGAAAGTATTGCAACTACAGAAAAGATAACAAGCGGCCACAGTAACAAAAACCTCCTGCGGAAATGAAATCCTACAGCAAGAAAAACAGAAATAGTAGTAACTATATATAACTGTTAAAGACAACACGAATTAGTAAACCTTAGTATCCAGCATACCAATGGCAGTTTCAACAATCATCAAACCATATGAATAATTCTATGTAATTGCTATCACGAGGGCCAATAGCACCTAAATAAACATTAACATTCAAAAGGAAATCAACCGAGTCATCATTCAAATAGAAGCAACTCCAACTCGGTCAGAATGAATTCTCTGTTTCAATAAAAAAATTGAAACGGGTGTGATTGATTAGATAATTAAAGCATGGATTGTTAATCTGTTCCTTATTTTTTCTTTTCTTTGGTTCCTATTCAAAAGTCCTTTAAAATCATAAATGGACTACATTCTTACTGAATATATGGCATAAAATGTTGGGAGGAACTCAGTCTGAAGATAATCTGTGTGAGAGGCTAGCCTATCAAATAACAATTATAAGTATTAAAAAAATACGAGGCAAATTCACTTTTAATCTGCAAATGACAAACAGAATCTGTCAACTATCCAGCAAAAAAAGAGACGGGGAAGAGAGAATAGTTCTCTTCAACGTAGAATTCTCATGGTAAGGTCGTCATTTACAAATTGTGGTAAAATATCAAAATTATAGTTTAATACTTTAAAAGCAACAATAAATTGGAAACCAAACAGAAAGAACTAACCAGCTTACCTAATTGAGATACATTGTACAGAATCAGAAGAAAGGAGATCAAATAAACAAGAGAGATCAAACTCCAGTTGATTAAAGCAGCTGCAAGAAAGAAGAGCAGATAAAAATCAGCACATACTTCAATAGTGGAGTACACGTTCCATACATGTGTGCATTTTACATAAAGAAACATGACATAAAAAGGTAATTAAAAACAACATTTAAAAACTACACCTAATATTCTTCCTTTAATTGTTTACTCGGAGTAATAATCTTCCTTCTAAATCTTGAGACTAAGAAATAAAAATATAAAATCACACAGTATATATGTGGATACTGCCACTGCCCCGTCCCTAGTGCCTACTCACTGTCACTTCAAAATTAATAATAAATTATTCACTATAACTGCATCTAATCATTAACGAATTCACAGTGATTCTAATCTAGTTAGTCCCGAATCATCAAATGCAATATTGTAGATTTTATGACAACACGAATTTCACTAGGTTTAAAACAATAACTGCGAAAAATCAAATCAATCAGTAATGACGAACAACTTATGCTGTCAACTTTGCATATGATATTTTACAAGTTTTAGCGACCAAAACTAAATTTAATCCAGCTAAGAAGCTCGTTCTTACTTTGTTGACAAAACACAAATTGCAAATAACGGTACCTGACAGAAGCAGTGAAGGCAGCACGAAGCCGGCGAGAAACTTTCCCATTGAATTCGGAGGCAAACACAATGATCACATCGAGATTCAAATCAATCAATCAGCTGGTACGAGATTCAATCGTTTCTTCGTAAAATGAGTTTTTCCCGAATCGCGAAGTATTTGCCGGCGCTAAGAGAAAAAGTCGCCGCAAACTACCGCCAACTCAAGAAAACGGAAATGTTGGTTTCACGCTTTTCTTTTCTTCGCTGCACAGTTTCAGTTTGACCCAAATTTTGTCAGATAAGATGCTCTCTAACGAAACACAGAATTGAGAGCTCCGCTGATCGAGAATTTTCTAAAACCACAAGCCAGCAAAGATAATAAATAAATAAAATAATAATTATTTTTTATGACATTGATATATAAATAACAATGGATTTTTAGCCGAAATCGTGCTACTCAATAAGGAGGAAGAAAGGAAGCAGATATTGCTGAGAAGTTAATAATTATGACTCTCAATGCTGCGATTGCCCAATTAGAAAATTTCTAATATAAAATAAAATAAAAATTAAACTGTTTTCCATTCTCGTGCTTTGGAACCACGTTGCTTGTGCGCGAAGCCGGCTCATGTGGCAGGGTAGGATGGTCATTTGAGACGTTTTGATTTTGGTGCCATCTCCATTTAAAACCGTGACTCTGTGGCGCTCAACAAAATTTTAACGGACCAAAAGAGTACCAAATATTCTAGTGTTAACCTACCAGTCTTTCAACCTACAGATCTCAGGGATTCCTCAAACAAAGGATTAAAGTGTCGTATTGCCAACAAAAAATAAACAAAGGGATAGAAGTGTCATCTCAGAATGTAAAAATATGTATTATTAATGGATTAAAAATTTAGTTAGAAATTTTATTATACATGATTTTTAGGATAGGTATTTTAAAAAAATATGTATTTTATATGTCTAATTTGAGAAAGAAAAAACGATACTCTGTGACAGCTACAGAACAAATATAACAAATATTATATAAAATAATTTAGGTTTAATAAATATTTTGGTTTCAATAAATAATTTACAATATTTTTTTACATTTATTATTCTTTAATTGAATATTAAATTTTATTAAATTTAGATTTTAGTCATATAAATATAAAAAATAAAAATAAATTAAGCAAATTAATTATTAAGTTTTATTTTATAAAATTTAAAAAAAAATTAGAATTTAAGATATTAAATAATTAATCGAAAATAGTGTAAAAAATATTCTAAAAAATTTAATAGAAAATCAGAAAATAATTTCAATTTTATGTTAATAATTATCTTTTTATAGTCTTAATAGTTAATAATTGTGAAAAAGTAATATATAATTTTGAAGTGATTTAAAATATTAAGATTAATTTTTTTAATTTTTTTAATTATATATATATATATATAAATTAACAACGACTTCTAGTTTTTTATCATAAAAAAAGATAAAAACAAATTAAACAAATTAAATAATATTTAAAAATAAAAAATTAAATAATATTCATCAAATGTTATACATTATGATATTAGTTTAAACTATTTGTTGATTAATATATTTTTTAATATTAAAAATACTTATAATATATTTTACATAAAAATTATTATTTTAACATTAATTTAATGTAACAAAATATTAGTTCTTTTCCAAGCATATAAAATAAAATTAATTATAACTCAAAGAATTGATAATATTTTGCCAATGTCCTTATACTTTTATAATTTCATTTACATGACATTTATAAGATTTGTAAAACTAAATTTAAACATATAAAATTTAAAATAATAATATATTAATATTTAATTTGACAAAAAATAATAAAAAAAAAATTTTGCTATAGTGAAAAAGAACTTAAATAAAATAATAAAAAAGATGTAAACTTCAAATGATATTTTTGTTATTGGATACATTATGCAATTACAATACTAAAATAACATGGTATCCGAAATAACATGGTACCTGAAGAATGTATATGAATGACATAATCAATTATATTTAAAAATAGGATTGAATATGTTTTTAGTCTTTCAATTATTTGTTAAAATTGTGTTTCATTTTTCAGACTAACTTTGGACTTATATATTTGGTTCTTATGCTTTATAAATTTGTGTAAATGATCATTGATGATGTGTGAAAATTTTTTTTATTTTTTATTTTCCTTCTTCTTTCCTACTTCACTATTGTCTCTATCTTAAGTTTTTTTTTTCTAATTTTTCTCTTTTTAAATATTTTTTTATTTGTCATGGTGTTTATAAACTATAAGAATGAAATAGATTTAAAATTTATTTCATAAACGAAATACAATTATCACAAATAGTTTAAGAATTAAAAACATATATAAGATATAATCAATTATAAAGCAGTTTATATACAATAAGAGATAAAATTGAAAAATTAATTTTTCTCTTTTTTTTTTTTTCATCACACTTTTAAGGGGTAACTTTCATTTCACCCTTCATCTTTCCATTTTCATTACAAAAAGGACCAAGTTTCCTCTCACTCTTCATCTTCCATTCTCACATTTATATGAGGATCCTTCATTCTTTTGAAATTTAAGGAGAAAAACTTTATTTGGCTAGACCTAATTTACTAATTTAATTTATTCTTAAAATTTAATTTTACAAATTAAAATTAAAATTTTGTTTTGAGCTGGAAAAAGTTAGGGATAATTTTCGTTTAACTTTTTTGCACCTATTTAACAAGTTCAGTTTGAATCATACCCAGACAGAATATCAATACTCATTTAGATGATCCTAGCTTTCTTAGGCACTATTTCTTTTTATTATTATATTTAGCCCCAGTTCATTAGAACAAAAGAAAAAAAATGAAAAGTTACGCAGACTTGAAAAAAAAAGCTTTTTCTGACTGTAAACAAAATGAGAAGATAATAAAAATATTATAAAAAATAAAATAGTTAGTTACCTAGGTAATAATTCATATTTCCTCTTGTGTATCTTAATTTTTCTTAAAATATCTCTTATTTCAAAATTTAAAACAATAATTATTTTAATAATACTTTCATTGACTAATATCATATCAAATATTTCGATCAATTTATAATTATATTATACTTCTTCTCTTAAGTACATTTATCCAATAAAATCATTTTATCATTACTAACGAAAACATACTTTTATTACATTAAAATAATAAATTTAAAAATATTTGAAAAAATGATATTAAAAATATTAAAAAAATTGTATAAAAGTATATATAATTTTGTAAAACTAGTGCTAAAAAATTATGTAAAAGTTATATTAAAAAATTATTTAATTATTTAAAAATAGAAAGGAATTGTTTAATTATTTATTTTATTAAATAAATAAATTATTTTTATTTATTAAAGAGTAAAATTGTTTAGATTTATAAAAAAGTTATTGTATACTCCTTTATATAATTATATAAATATACATTTATTTAGGATATGAACTGAACAATAATCTATACGAGAATAATTGAATAAAAAATCATATACTTATACAATTATCGTCATCATTTATATATATATTATCATTGGCATTATATATAAAGAAAAAAAGAGATATAATATTTTATATTTGTTTTTTATATTATTTTTAATTAGAAAATTTATTCTATTGCTAATGGATAGAGATATTTCATGTTTTTATATTTCTTAAGAAAATAGAAAACAATATGGGTGTTTATATAATTATTTTGATTTAATAAACATTTTTGTTACAATATTTTGAGAATTTATAATGTTTTTTTTATGTTTAGTTAAATTTGCGAATTTGTTAATATAATCTTTTTGTTAGATTAATATTAACGACATTAACTGTATGAGGTGTAACGTATCCAAATTAACTTGTGATAAATAATAACAAAATGGTATGAATACGAACGCGAATATCAACATTACAATCTGTAGATTTTTTACAAAAATGATCACATTGATAGATTTTAATAAAATTTGGGACTGAATTAAAAAAAAAAAAACGTAGATAATATTACAAATTCTCATAAAATATTAGAACTAAAATGTCTATTAAACCAAATATTTTTTAATATATAAGTAATTTATAATTTTTTATAATTTTAAAATATACAAATAAAAAAGAAGTATATTATTATTATAGATAAATTGTGTAATTAATAATGTTTTCAAAAAACATATGTCACTTTACAACAAAATGAGAATCTTTTACATAAATAATTTCTTTTATAGATAAAATTATTCAAATAGACTTATTTCAACTTTATTTACTCAATTAGACCATTTTACTGTAACACTAACAGGATTCACTTTTTAGAAAATTATAAATCAATCGGATTCTCTATTTACTACAGTAAAAGAAAAGTCAACAAAACTCTTTAAATATTGATTAATTTCTATATAAATTTTTAATATATTAATAATATATATGATAAACTCATATATATATTTTTAATACAATATTTTTCATATTTACATATTATATATAATATATTAATAATATTATTGTTAAACTCATATATATTTTTAATATTTGTATAAAATATAATTAATAATAATTTAAAAATATTTAATATAAATTAATAAAATTTTCTTTTATAAATTTAAAATAATTGTATTATTTTTCTCAATAAAATAAAATTCATTGTCATATAATTTATTTAACCAATAACTACATAACTTTATAAAAATTAATTATATAAATGTTCAATTTCTATTTTCATAAGATTATTTGTATTTTAATTTATAAAATTATATTTTTTATATATTAAAATATAAATAAATGAATTGAGTAGAGCAAAATATTTAGATAAAAAATCATGTATTATCCCTTTAATCTTATGCACATATGAATGTGAGCTTTGTCTTTTCATAAATTTTTAACCTAAATTATTTTACTACAACTCACATATTTAAAGAGTTTCATGCAGACTTTGTAGACTATCTCCGGTTTATATTATCAAACTTAATTTAACCAAAATTCAAAATCTTTCTTATCTAATAAATTGAATAAATTATTATTATACAAACAAATATTAGAAAACTTTACTATTGATTTAATAAAAAAAAATTAATATTTTAAATATTTTTACTAATTTATATTAAATAATCTTAAATATTTATAAATTATTATTATTCGTTATATTTTATACATACTTTAATATTATTAAAAAAATATATTATAAAATATTAAAAATAATTTTTTATTTTTAAACTCATACATATTTTTTAAATCATAAAAATATATTAAATATAATATATAATAATATCTAAATTTTATTAATTATATTTTATATATATTTGAATATTATTCATAAATTTAAAATATTTAAAATTATTAAAAATAAATATTATTGTTAAACTCATATATATTTTTAAATCATAAAATATATTATATGTAATATACAATATTATCTAAATTTTATTTTATTATAAATATTAATTAATTAAATATAATAATATATTAAAAATCTATACAAAAATTAATTAATATTTAAAGAATTTTGTTGACTTTTCTTGTGCTATAATAAATGGAGAATATGATTGGTTTATAATATTTTGAAAAATAAGTTCTTTCCATGCTACAATAAAAAAAGTCGTAAATAAAATTGAGTTAGATTCATTTCAGTAATTTTATTTATAAAAAAGTTTATTTATGTAAAAAATTCACAATATAATATCTCTTCAACAAACTGATTTTTGAATATTTTAAGAGTTAAATATATTTTTAGTCCCTTAACTATTTGTTAAAATTGTGTTTGGTCCCTAAGATAGACTTTGGACTTATTTCGTTTTTATACTTTATAAACTTATGTAAATGATCATTGATGACAATTAAAAACATCTTTAAAAAAAATAAGAGAAAAAAAAGAAAAAAGAGTAAAAGAAACTTAGGAAACAGATGATAATGAAGTAAAAAATTATAAAGAAGAAAAATAAAGAGATAAAAATAAATTTTGATACATCTTCCAGGATTATTTACTTGAGTTTATAAAACACAAATACGAAATAGGTTTATGGTTTGCCCGAGAGACGAAATACATTTTGATAAATAATTCAAAAACTAAAAACATATTTAACCCATATTTTAAATAAGGTTTTAAGTCAATGAAATTATAAAAATATTCCTATATTTTTTATATGTTTATTCTTACTTATTTTATCTGCTATATAAAATCCTTCGTCTAAACATCTTAAATCATATTAAAAGAATATATTTCTTTCTTTCTTTATTTTTACCCACACATGATGCATTTGGATGAGGATTACTTGTAAAGAAAAAAGCATAAATGACGAGGTAGTTGTCACAGTGCTTCTGCAGCTTATGGTGTGTGCACGTGGTCATCACCAGACATTGTGAGAAGATGGTAAAGTGTTATGCGAGTTCCTTGATTCTGCTCTGTCTCTTCTCATTTTCTGCACTCGTTCTAGCTTCTTCGCCATGCCCCCTTACTGGTTAGTTCTTATTTTTATTCTTTCCACCCTCTTTTTCGTGTTACTCCTGACTTTCTTTCTGCTTCCTTTTTCTCCCCCTGTGCTTACATCCATGTGTCTTCTCCTCTTTAAATGGTCTTTTAGCTTTGTAATTATTTGTTTTTTTGGATTCTGAATTGTTTTCCTTCTCACCGAACACTTCATCCGGCATAAATGTGATGCACTCGACTTGAATAGGTTGCTGCCCATGCTTTGCACAGTGTGTGTTCGACGATTTGTCTTCGCATCGCGAGTAACTCGTGCTTGCTATATATATATATATATGTTTGTGTGTGTGTGTAAATTATAGGCATTCTATTTTGATCTAATCCGTTCATTCTTTGCTTTGAATATTGGCATTAGCGTGCTTTTCTAAGTTGGATTGTTGCAAATGGTTACCGGGCTCTTCATTTTTTAGTACAATTATTGTTAATATACAACTCTCTGCTAACAAGTCTTTTTAGATGTGAAATGGATGACAAAAAACATTGCGAGTGATATTTTTTTTTTGGTAATTATGTCATTGGAACTGAGTATCTTTTCCCAATAACTAATTTCTGTAAGAGAACCTGACCATCTTTAGAGGGTTCCCTTTCTCAATTGCATTTTTCAATCTACAGGTGCTCAAATTCAGAACTTGCTTACCATCTATAAAGCTCGAACTTAAAATCTCGTTTAAGAGGACATAGTCTAGTGGTACTTGAACCAACATCTTGTTGCTAATTATGAGTGAATTTAAGGTTTTATTTAGATAAATTTATCAATAAACTTCTCTTTAAACACTTATAAAGAAAAAAGTTAGAAGAAAAAAAGAGGAACATTTACTATTCTGATGTAATTTAGTGAGTAAACTACCTGAAAGGTCAAATTTGGGAAAAATTATAATAATGAGTAAGTTGTGTTTGAATTGCACTGTTTTAATTGAAGAAATCATTATCACGTAGTACGACTCTATTGACATATTTGTTCATAAGTTGTGTTTATGCACGACTTGAAATCAAAGTTGTGTCAGGCATGCATGACTTCAATTCAAAAACTTCGGTGCAGAAATCAAAGTTGTGTCAGTCATGTACCATTTTAGTTCAAAAACTTCAAACTAAAGTTGTGTATGCTGATTATGACTTCTGCACAAAATAAAATCTGCCAAATGAAATTGTGGTCCGATCAAGTTGTGATTCGTGATAACTATTTCTTTAATTAATGTCGTACAGCTGAATCACAACTTATCCATTGTTGTAATTTTTTCAAAATTTGTTCATTTTTGTAATTTCTTCACCAAATTACACCAGAATGATAAATTTACCAAAAGAAAGAAGTAAAATAAACATTTCCAATTAGCTAAAGTTAATTTTCATAGAAACTATCCTATCTAATTTGGTAGTACTATACTATGATGAGAACAAGGGCTCCACTGTTGCTGTTGTTGGGAATTCTTTTCCTGGCATCACTTTCTGTCTCATTTGGTATTCTACACCGGGTGCGCGAAGAGAGTGAAGAAGACTAGATTCAAGACGACAAAATAACCCCTTCTACTTTGGCTCTAACAGATCGTTCTGCACTCTTGTATGACTTCCATCTAAACAATAATTCAAAGAAGATGTGTCCCGTGTGAAAACACAACAAATTGAAGTTGTGTTCTTCTTGCACTGACTTTCTAACAAAAAATGGCCAATGCGTGACATGACTTCACTTAGATTAGTTTAATCGAAATCATGTATTCTAAACATAATTCCAACAAAGAAAAGATAGCCTGGAGTCTTTCTTACAGGCATAACTTTTGCTCAAAATTAAGACACACATTGAAGTCGTCTTGTTGGGTCACAACTTCCTCTAAACGAAGTCATGCTCGCTGGGCACGACTTGCCCATTGTCTTAATTAATTTCAATTTTGCCTATTTCGGAAAATTACAGCATAATGGTAAAAATTCCGATAAATTCATAAGCTAATGTCATAATATGACATGTACATGACTTTATTTTTTATTTATTTACCGAGATTTTTGTCTTCGATGTCAAATGATGATTACTATCTCGTGTGCCGCTTTTTTTAATGAAAAAAGTTTTGTCAGATATGATAAAGTGTTACCAGTGTTGTCTTTTACTCAATTAAAATTTTCTGGGTTCATTTTTTAAATCAACAAAAATACAGGGTTACCACTGGTGAGAAATATCAGCGAGATTCCTCAGGATAACTATGGTAGGGCTGGACTCTCTCACATGACTGTTGCAGGATCATTATTGCATGGAATGAAGGAGGTATCCTACTTAATTTTATTTAATGCAATATATCATGTGACAATCGTGAAATGATGTTATTGCCAAGATTATATTAAGCAAAATGATGCCAAATTGTATTGAATGATGGGTATCAAGTACTAAATGTGAAGAAGGGAGTTAACTGAAGGAGCAGCTGTTTGTGAATAATACTTGTTCCGGTAAGAACGGTAAGAACAATACTTAATTGGTGTGCCGTTGACACAGTTTTCCGGAAGGCTTTTAAGAGACAAAAATAAGAACAAAAAATTAAATGCGTTTCTTCATAAGTTAAAATTATCATATACATAAACTATTTTGTAGAAACTCTTCTACATAATTATTGTGCCATTGGACAAACTTTTCCAGAATAACTTTTAAGAAACAAAAAGAAAAAAGGAAAAATAGAATGAGTTTTTCTATAATTTAAATTAGCATATACATAAACTATTTTGTAGAAGCTCTTTTACATAATTTCTCTAAATTCTTATTTTAAATTTGTACGTTAGTTAATTTTAGCTTATGGAAAAGTTTATTTATTTTCTTATTTCTCTCTCCTAGAAATCCTTTTGAAGAAACTTTATTATACTATTTTTTTAAAGTTAAATAAAAACTTAGTTTTTACTTGTATAATTCATGGTCCAAAACTGCTCACGCTTTAGGTATTGAATCCTTTTGGCAGCCATATGTGTGGTCTATGATGTTCAAAATGCTTGTATATTATCATATTTCGAAACTTTTCTGGAACAGATTGAAGTATGGCTTCAAACATTTTCACCTGGAACACACACCCCAATTCATAGGCATTCTTGTGAAGAGGTTTTTGTTGTTCTCAAAGGGAGTGGCACTCTTTATCTTGCATCAGATTCACATGGAAAATACCCTGGAAAGCCACAGGAGCACTTTATCTTTCCAAATAGCACATTTCATATTCCTGTTAATGATGCTCATCAGGTAAACCATTTTAAGCAAGGATGAGATGTCTCCAATTTAATTTGATTTTGGGAAAAAAGGTTTAGAATTATAAACATTCTTGTGAATAATATCTTCAGGACAAGTCATAAACATTAGAATGTTAGTGCCAACTTTTCTGAATGTTACAGGTTGTTGATCACTTGATCCAAAGAATTACATTTGCATTAAGTAAGGAGCTACATGTTTTTAACAGATCAAAATATTGATAAAGGGAAAGATAAGATGTCATGGGTACTTTGTGATTTGGATAATGATAACTTGGCATGTATGGCTGGCTATAATTAATATTGACAGTTATGCTTGTTAGGGAGCATCATATTGTAAGGAGTTTTTACTTCAGAAAATATAGCGGGCTGGCATGTAGAGCTAGTCTTTCCTTGTCAGTTGTAAACTGCAATGTGTGAGCTTATTGAAAGAGTACGCTTTGGTTAGGTTTGTGTGCCATGTCAAATGATGTCCAAAGAAATGCAAGTTGGGCGAATGAAGTAATTCTAGGGAGTTTGTTAGAACTTCTTAGTTCCATCTCCATTGTTTATATTCTATACTAATGCGTTTGAAGGTGATGCTTATCATTTAGTCAAGGTCTTCTGGTACCCTGTGGACTTTTAAATTACTAAAAGAATCTGTGTTGCAGCTTTGGAACACCAATGAGTACGAGGATTTACAAGTGCTTGTTATAATATCTCGTCCACCTGTTAAATTGTATGTGCTTCTTCTCTTTGCAGTCAGTCACTCCATGTTTCATGCTTTACTAACTCTTATCCTGGCTCTTCCAAACAACTAACTGCTGACGCTCTTTATTTACTGTGATTGGTAAATGCATTCTTATATTTCTAAGCAACTCGGTAGATGGTATCCCCCAAAATGCGTATTCTACTTGGTTTTTCATTCTCTGCTGGTTATGTTGGTTTCTTCTCAAGCTTCTTATATGTTGATTGCTTTTATTTAAAACAGAATTTAAGAAATCATACTAAATAGAGTCACTGAAATCTGAATTGCGATGTTATGCTCATATTGTACTGGCTTCACATAATGTGTTCTATAGTCGACCAAAAGAAGATTCTTAGTGTGAAGTTTGTTTAAGAATTATATATGCTTTGGCTTTTGTGCGGCTAAAGATTGAATTCGGATGTTCTATACGCGTAGTTTGTTTAAGAATGAGTTTGACTTCATATCATATAAATCGAAACTGCGTACAGACGGTTCTTCGTCGATGATTCAATCAAAATTTTATAGTTCTTAAATATTTTCTCGCTGAAATGCGTCTCTTTTTTCTACTAAGTGGCATTATATATATTTTTTTATTATGGAAGGTTAGGGCTGGCCACTCCCTCCTCAAAATTAAACACAGGCCCCATATATATTCTGATTTTCACAAGAAAAAAATTTACTCTCGATGGCTCTCCCCTTTAGATATTTTTTCGAATATGTCAAACATCTTTATTTCTTTGCGTCATTTGTCTTCTTATTACTTATTATGAATGTTTTGGCTATTATGATTAGGTTTGTATACGAGGACTGGTCCATGCCTCACACTGCAGCGAAAATGATATTCCCCTCTTACTTTGATGAGCAATGTTATAATAAGGAACTTCCAAAAGACGAACTATAATGGGTAGTCAAGGTTTACACATTTTATTACTGAAGATTTTCTATCAGTGAGTGTTTTCTTAGCAAGAAATTCAAAGCTATACGAAGACAATTTTATTAGTTCTGTACAGTGTTGATGATGGTGTTTGTTGGATAAAGTTTGTTCCGACGTTGCTGATTTTATTTGTGATATTCTTGTTCTTACTTTGTTAAATTTAAACAGTTGTCGAGTGGTTAAGGGTCTGTTGTTGGTTGGATGAGACTTATTTTTAATTTTTGGTCTGATGTTTACCAGTGTTAAAGAAAAAACACAAGTATAAAAAAAAAATCGCACCACAAAATCACGTCATAGATCATCAACCGGCATGGCTCCCATTCCTATCAAAAGAGGCAAACATTAAAACCCTAATTTTACTCAATGTCTAAACGACAGACCGGATATATCTTGTTTGTTTCTACTGTATAGAAAAGAGAGGACAAATTTGTGAGAAATGTCCTTTTTTAATATAAAAGAAAAAAATTCAAAAATTTTGAAAATACATTGTTACAAATAAAGAATCAATTTATCTCTTACAAAAATAATTAAAAGATAAAAACATCTATGTGTTTACTGAGGTTATGAAAAATATTATTAATAATAAATTTATAAATAATAATAGTAAAATTTAAATAAAAAATAAAAAATTATAAAATAGTAATAATTAAATAAAAATATAATACTCAATTAAAATCAGTTTATAATTATAAGGATAATTTCATAAATATATTATTTTATAAATTTTTAAAAAAAATTCATATTAATGAAATCACTCATAAACTTTTCTTTTATTTTATATCACTTTTTCTTAATACAAACAACTTCATTTTAGATCTTCTTTTCCTTCAAATCTATTTTTTACCTCTTTCTCAAATTCATTCTTTAAAACAAACAAAGCCTAAGTTACAACACAACAATCCAAAAATAAAACTTTCAACCATTAATTGAATAAAGTACATCAAAATATTACATACCTTACCATGAAACAATCGAGATCATTCTCGAGATTAAATTTACTCAATGCATCAAAACAAAAGTAAATAATAATTAAATTATTACAATAAAATCAAGTAAATCAATCAAATATATTATAATACCTTTTAATCCTTCGATAAATTTAAACTAAATTTTTTAATACAATGTTCATAAATACAAAATGTATATAAACTAATTTTAATACAATTCTCATATATATACAAAATGCATGTTATAATACATTTTAATCATTTGATCAATTTAAACTAAATTTTTTAATACAATTCTAATAAATACGAAATGTATATAAATTAATCTCTAAAATTTTAGTCAAATTAATGATTCAATAATTTAGTCAATCCTATTAAACGAAAATATATCTTAATATATGGTAAACAAAAATTAAATTTTTAATTTAAACAACTAATTTTAAAATTAAAAATAAAATAAAAATTTAATACAATCAACATTCAAAAACAATAATCTAATAAAAATATTCCTGTACTATTGTGGCTGAGATCTTATAAAACAATCACGGTCTCTATTTCAACAACACAAAATAGGGATATAGAATATCAATATCAATTCCCCAATGTAACCTTTAAAACCCCAATGCAATCAGACATAATCACTCACCACAGCAAATGAGTCACAAGGATGAAAGGACGCACTTCAAATCGTCATATCATCCTGTAAGAGCTTTGCTGTCGCCATGAACAAAGAGAGAAATTGTAAAAATTCTTGTGCTCGGGAAGAAGAAAAAGGATTTGGACAAGATTTTAACGAGCTTTATATTGGATTATGAGAACTCCAACGTAATATTATATATGAAAGGTGCAAATGTAAAATTAGTGACGTAAAAGACCTTTTCTACTAGTGTATATTGAATAAAAGTATTAATTTTGATCATTGTTGTTATCATATCCTCTTTCAATGTTTTCTTTATGCACATTCAATGGAGTATTAGAAAATTTTAAAATGTGCATAGTTCAAATTTTTAGATTACATAATTTAATAATATATTTTAGATTGCATAATTTAGAAATGTTTCTTTTTTAGAAATGTTTTTTTTCTATATAATTCATGATACATTTTTAGATGTAGAAATGATTTTTTATTTTTTAGAATATATAATTTGAAATACATTTTCAAATTTTTAGATTATACAATTAAAAAAATATATTCTAAATTATAATTTAAATATATTTTCAGAATATTTATTATGAAAACACATCGTAAATTCTATGATTCATAAATATATTTCAGAATATATAATTCAAAATATATTTTTAAATTTAAAGTAGGAAATATTTTTAAATTTCAAGATTATATAATTTAAAATAGATTTTCATATTATGTTATCCAAAATATTTTTTGACTTACAATTTGGACTTTTGAACTTTTATTTTCAAATAAATGTATCAATCAAAACAACATAATAACTAGGAGAATATGATATATGAATTAGATTAAAATATCATACCACAACAATCATATCTCATAACTCACCAATCATATTATTAAAAAGAAAAAAAAACTAAGAAGGCAAAGTAATATTGGACCAAACAAAAATCCATGCAAAGAAAATCTATACTTAAGTAAGTCAAACTCCTTTCTAAAAAACTCTAGTTTCAAACCATACAAATTCTTGTTTCAAACATCTTTAACGATGTGGCATATTTTTTCATTCATAGTTAATAAAATTAGTAAGAAATTTATTTTAATTCTAATTTTATGAGTAACACTGGTTAAAAGTTAAGAACTAGAAAACATTAATGTTATTAATAATAGCATATAGTGCTTTCTTACAATAAACTAAAAAAAGGCTGATTCATTAATAATATTTTTTAAAAGAGTAAAAAATTAATTAAGTTATATATCTTTACAAGTTTGTTTAGTTACTTAAGAAAATGCCCTGTATCACAGACCTCAAGTATTATCAAAATCAAAGTGAACAAAAACTAAACCAAAAACTTGTTTGAAAATAAAAAGTGAAACATGTAAGCTATTAAAGAAAAACCATTTTACAGTATTATATAAGAGAACTTAAAAATCACAGTAGCCATCGAGAAAATATGTTAAAAAAGGCACAAAACAAAGGCAAAGCAGATATTTGAGTAGAAAGAAAGATTTAGGGAGAGCACCAAAATGCAACAAAATATCCGAACCATGGCTAAAGAAAGGCTTTATATTAGGTCCTCCGAAGATTGTTCTCTTCCCTACAATGCCACCAACCACCTTTGTGCCCCTCAACCATTCCTTCCAAGAAAAAAACTTGCATAAACAACATGGCTCCAACACTTTCACCTCCTTTGCCACCTTGACTTTCTCACCATAACATTAAAAGACAGGAGGATATGGCCCTTGGGAGCCCTTCACTTCTTCCCACCCCATTCTGCCTCCTGTCTTTTCTCCTCCTCTCCCTTCTCCACCATGTCACCGCTACTACCCCTTTCGCCGCCGCTGCCACCAACATTCAAATGGGCGTCGTGCGGAAACCGGTCCCCGACTTCCCCATCTTCCGGGAAGCCCCAGCATTCCGCAACGGAAACTCATGCAACCAAGAGAGAATCCACATTTCCATGACCTTGGACTCAAACTACCTCAGAGGCACCATGGCCGCGGTCCTCTCCATTCTCCAGCACTCCACGTGTCCAGAAAACGTGGAGTTCCATTTCCTCTGGGCAAGGTTCGAACCCCAGGTGTTCGACAACATCAGGTCCACCTTTCCTTACCTCAAGTTCAAAATTTACCGCTTCGAATCCAATAGGGTACGTGGCAAAATCTCCAAATCCATTCGCCAAGCCCTGGACCAGCCTCTCAACTACGCACGAATCTACCTCTCCGACATTCTCCCAGGTAGGGTTACTTTAGGGTGTTTTTTGCATAATAATAACTAACTACCACACTATATGCTTCCAGGATGTTTTTCATTTAATCCATGTAACATGGATCCGTATTCGATTTTTACGTGAAAAGAAAACTAATCACATTAGTCTAAGTAAGATTAGTCTGAACCAATTCATTTTCATTTTTCTTATTTCATCTTCTAAAAATGAATTTTGAGAAGTTTATCCTGACATGTCACTTGCAGGTTACGTGAAACGCGTGATATACCTGGACTCTGACATCGTGGTTGTGGATGACATCGGAAATATGTGGAAGGTTGACTTGGAGGGGAAGGTACTGGCGGCGCCGGAGTATTGCCAAGCAAATTTCATGGATTATTTCACGGAGTTGTTCTGGAACGACAAGGAGTTGAATGGGACGTTCAAGGGAAGGAGGCCCTGCTATTTCAACACGGGGGTGATGGTGATGGACGTGGAGAAATGGAGAGAGGGGAAATACAGGGAGAAGGTGGAGTCGTGGATGGCGGTGCAGAAGCAGAAGAGGATCTACCACTTGGGGTCTTTGCCTCCTTTTCTGCTGGTTCTGGCTGGGGACTTGAAGAGTGTAGACCATAGGTGGAACCAGCATGGGTTGGGAGGGGATAACCTTGAAGGAAAGTGTAGGAGTCTGCACCCTGGACCTATCAGTTTGCTGCACTGGAGTGGGAAGGGGAAGCCTTGGTTGAGGTTGGACTCCAGAAGACCTTGCTCCGTTGATCATCTCTGGGCACCCTATGATCTCTATCGTCCCAATACCCATTCTCTGGAGGAATGAAAATGAACAAGGTTGCTGGGGAAAGAGGAGGTGGAGAAATTATTAGTTTGGATCAATTTCATGGTCTTGCATCATCACATGAATGAAGTTTGGTTTAGAATATGGTCATATATGTAATAATTTTCTTTAGGTGAGGGAAAGCAGCTATTACATATTCCTGGAAAAGTTAAAATAAAATCCAAATGAAGGGGGTTTAGTGAGAAGGGAGGAAGAAACTGAGACAACAGGTAAAGTGCCAATAACCATTTGCAAAAACTTCTTGTTTGTTTGTAGTTTTGATTAGACTTGGTTGAAAAGGGACTGATAATACAATGTCTTTTTGCAGTATGGTGTGGAAGAAAATTTATTAATTTTAATTATCTTTTTAATATCTTGATACAAGTTGTACATTTTTTCCCAGCTCAATTGCTGCGAGAAAACATTTTTGCCAGTTCATCCACATTTTGACTGAACGTGCATGGAGTTAGTGTTTTTGTTGAGGAAAAGTATGTTTTTAATGCCGTCAAGTATATATACTCATATTTGTGGGAAACATTACTTACAAATAAAAATAAAATCAGGATTATATAATTTAAATAATATTCTCATTCATTTTAATTTTTCATTCCTTTTTACACAAATATATATATATATATATATATATATAAATTTAAAATTAGATAAAAAGTAAATAGGCATTAACAAAAGAATAATTAAGATTAATTTAAACTTTAAAAGGATAAATAAATAAGTATAAATAAAAATATTTCAAAAAGTGATATTTAAAAAGAACTGAGGGATCATACCATTAATTAATGAAATTATTATCATGCATTCATATTTATTATCTGTGGTCCAATATGATAATTTTTTCCTTTTTAATTGTTTATTTTTTTAAAAATTACTTTCATTCATTTATCATTTTCAAAGTTTAAAATAATATTAATTACTCTTTTAAAAATATTAAAAAAAAAATTATGTCTCATTTCTACATAAAGAATAATTTTGGGAAAACATATAAAAACATAGGACAAGTACTAACTAGTTTATTTAATCCAGGTGAATTGGTTAATTGAGTTTTAAAAAAGATCTGATGGAATAAAAAATAACTATTAGCGTGACTCTGAAAATAGTAATTATAAAATAATATATACTGTTTTGCAGAAAATAATAAATTTATTCTGCATAACAGTTTGAGATAGCATGATAAATATAAAACTTTTTACGGTATAAAGTGTATGTTCGGAATATGCGGCATACAAAAAATTCTAATTTACCTTCTACGAAAGTTAATTAACACCGTTTATTTTAATTAATCAAATTTTTAACACTTAAAAAACTTGCTATCCCCACAAACGTTATTAAAAATAATGTTTAATAGCTTTTTTTTCTTTTATTAGTAATAAATTGTTTTCAATTTTATTTTATTGTTTTGAAACTTTTCAATTTAGTCTAACTTAAAAAAAACAAATCAATATATTTTTTTAAGTGAAATTCATAGTGACAACTTTATTATAGTGACATGACACCGTAATTAATATTTTATTTTTTGTTTTTCACTCTTTGTTTTGCATTTTTGTGTTTGGATTTTGTCTTGGTGAATCCTATGTGCGAAAGAAGGAACCGTTCAAAAAGATCAATGAACCTCTGGAATTTTTCCTGGAGGATTTTCATGATGATACATATTTAATTTAGAAGAAAATTCTGTTTCATTGTAAAAGAATTTTATATTCCACATTCCATTCAATTCCTTTTTATCGTTTTTAACTTGTGCGGGAAGAGATTAAATAAATTATTTTCTCCATTTCCTTGTTACATTTTTTCTCAAATAATAATTTTATTACACTCTATTCTACTCTATCACATACACATTTAATTACACTGTTAATATAAACAGAATTACACTATGCTCTCTCTCAGACATCATCATCATCATCTTCTGAAGCATTGCATTGTTGGAGACTACTGTCACTTGTTTCCTTCTCTCGTATTCATCCATGACCTAAAATTCAAGCAATGTCCAAAATCACTTTCACAAATAAAATTTAAATATATTTTGATCAAAAAATACGACGAGTTCTAAATTAAAATATTAATTTATTTGTCTTTATCTAATTTTTATAATCTTATTTACAATTAAAATATTTTATTTATTTATTTATTATATTATCAAATATTTTTATTATTCAATACGTTTTAATTAAATTATAAAAATATAAAATTATGTATTTTATTTTTATTTTATTTTTTAATTATATTTATTTATTATTAAGTTTTTTTATAATTATATCAAGTAAATATTTAATTATTTAAATTTTTTTAATTATTAAATTTTATAATTAATATTATTAAATGAGTCACATATTTTTCTATTATAAAATATATAAGTTATTTTGTTAGCACTACAAAATCTATTTTCAAATTTTCATAGAATATAAAAATGAAAACAAATCAATAAAAATCTGCTGGACTACAGTAATAAATGCATATTTTAATTAAAGTTTATAAACATAGCTTTGAACCAAAAAAACACTGTAATCTATGTTTCATGAAAAAAAAAAAAAGTTTAATATAATATATTTTACGTTTCAATATCTATATTAAAAAAATAAGAATATTTGAATTGAATCCAAACACAGCCTAAAATTATATAAAAATAATGATATTTGTTAAGTTAGAAAAAGAAATAATAAATATTAGAAATGTATTTTGACTTGTGGTTCTAGATCTTAGAAGTGTAAGCAGTGAAACGACTATACTTAAGCTTCAAACGCACTTTTTTTCCAAACTGAAATGATAAATTAGTTATACTTGTATTTCTTACTTAGTCATCACTTCATCACCCCTCTCTCCATTTCCGCATGAATTTCTTCAAATCCGTTTTCCTTGACGACCCGGATCCTCCTCTACCCGAAACCGGATCCAACAATGAGCCGCGAGACCAGGACCCGGATCCCGACTCCCCGCCCCGATCGAGCACCACCAATTCCGGCGGCGGCGACGGATGGAATTTCGGCGGCATCATGAAAACCCTAACATCCAAATCGGAATCCATAATCGAGACCTACCGTCGCGATCTGCAGGAATTCAGCACCGGTTTGAGGAAGGAAATTGAGGTGGCGCAGGGCTCTTTCGGGACCGTCGGACACGTCATTGACGAGTTCGGAAACACCGTCGTCAAAGGAACGGCTCAGTTCATATCTCAAAGTAAGGACGCCATCCTCGCCGTCGATCTCGATTCTGATTCTGACAACAATAGCGCCAATAGGAAGAGCCTGGATTTGATGCGGTATAGTAGGTTCGACGGTCAGGTGCGTGCGATTCAGGGTGACGTTAGCACTTACTCCGAGGAGCCTGAGGATTTGAGTGAGTTCAATGAATGGAAATTAGGGTTTTTGTTGGAGGGGAAAAGTGATGAAATGGAGGGGCTTTTCAGAGAGAATGATGCTATGGAGAGTGTTTACAAGAGGGTTGTTCCGGGCAGTGTGGATCACGAAACTTTCTGGTATAGGTATTATTACAAGGTTTATAAGCTGAAGAAAGCCGAAGACGTTAGGGCTAGGCTTGTGAGTGGAATTTCTGGGGAAGATGAGGATTTGAGTTGGGAAGTTGAAGATGAGGATGAGGACAGAGGTGATGCTAAACCTGTGGTTATGAACAAAGAGGTTGGTGGGGACAGTGTGGATACCCAGTTATGTGTTGGCGGCAATGAAGGGGGAACGGAGAAATTGGATGTGGAAGAAGAGTCTAAAGTAAAGAAGAGAGACAAATTATTGCGAAGTGAGGAAGTTGGCAACAACATAGATAAATCTGTTGTGGAAGCACATATTGAGAAGTCTGAAATTGTTGGTGAGATGGGTGGTGTTGACAAGGCATCAAAAGTGGATGTTGGTGTGAGCAAGAATGATTCTGCTGCTGAAACTGATGAGAAAGTGGTGAAGGGAAGGGAGGGCGGTGATGGGAAATCTTCCAGTAGTGTCTCCTCAGTGGTTGAAATTAAGCACTCGACAAATGAGGAGGGGGACGAGGAGGAACTTGGGTGGGATGATATTGAGGATCTTAGCAGTATTGATGTGAAGGATAAATCGCATAGTCGTGGCACAAGCAAAGTTGATTTGCGGAAGCAATTTAGTGCTGCCGAAGAAGAGGAAGACTTGAGTTGGGACATTGAAGATGATGATGATGAGCCTGCTAAGGTTTGAAATGTTTGATGCAATGGAAGTGTATGGTGTAAGTGTATGGTGTAAGTACCATTTTCACATAAAGAAATTTGTCGGTGTTATTATTATACTTTTTAGAAACTGGACGGAGGTTGAATTGTTATATGTTTGTCCACGAAACTGTTTCTTATTCTGTTTCTTATTTTGGTTATTCATCAATATATGGTGACCATTGTCAGCAAGACACATTTACTATGTTTAAATCTGCCTCTGCCTTGTATTTGACAACTTATGAATCAGTTCTAATTATATGCATGACCAGTATTATATCCCTTTTTTTAAATTGAATTACGCCCACTATATCTGACAGCATGAGTAATCAAATCAAAACACAGGGTAAAGAAACATGTTTTCGACAGTTCTTTAAAAATTAAGAAATGACAAAATCAAATTAGAAAAAGTCAGACATAAGAGTACATCTCACTTAGAAATGCTATAGAAATGTGACTAGCATTCATAATGTTATTCACGATTTCATTTAATAAATTTTAGCAAATTTAGGAACAATGTTATTCTCGACTTGATGTAATAAATTTTACCAAATGTAGACTTGATGTAATAAATTTTAACAAATGTAGAAATGGATGTAAACTGAAGTCAACAATTCACATTTTTATGAATTATATAACAGGAAAAAAGGTAAGGCATGAGCTGCATGGCACCAATAACAACAGCAGAGATAACTACCTGTCTATCCAGTATAACAACAGCAGGTAGACAATCTTTAACTTAAACATGATGCAGACGAATTGATTTTTCTAAAAAGATAATTAACTTAAAATATCCTTCTTACAAAATGCTACCGTCAGATATAATTCACACTCTTCAAATTTGAAAGTACTCTACTAAAGCTCTTGCCTTGATTGACTGACTCTACTAAAGCTCTTGCCTTGATTGACTGACTCTACTAAAGCTCTTGCCTTGATTGACTGACTCTACTAAAGCTCTTGCCTTGATTGACTGACTCTACTAAAGCTCTTGCCTTGATTGACTGACTCTACTAAAGCTCTTGTCTTGATTGGCTGATATGAAAAACCGTTTTGAACATCACTAGATTCTAATCTATCCAAAAGGAAAAGAGTGAAAAAATGAACCAAACTGCTCTTGCAGCACCTGGGGTGGGCCGTGTTTGTACAACAAGATAAAATGCTCCATAGTATAGAGCAAATAGCTGAGCCGTATAAGCCACCTTTCTTGATTCATATTACTTCAAACCCAAGGCTGCCTCAGAACTAAACTTGTCCTTATCCTTCAACACAAATGCTTGGTTCGGAGGTGGACTCTCCCATTTGTGATTCAACTGGGGAAGGTAATGTGAGAAGCCTCCCCTTTTGAGCACGCGGGGGAAGATGCTTGGCAGGTTTTCTAGATGGCACATTCCATGGCAAAAACACCCCAGTTCCACCACCAGCAAGTTTGTGGGGGTTCAATGGTACAGGACGAATAGGAGTTAGCATCACCATGGGACCACGGAGCATTCCCCATTTTGGCATCATGTCCATACCATCATAGCTACTTGGAGCACCATTTGGCAAAGCATATGGATTAGCAATGCCAGGTTGCCACAGAGTCATCGCATTTGTCATGACAGGAGTTGGTGATTGACATTGATTGGAATCTGGCCTCACTCTGAAGAAGGAGATGCTGACCCTTCTGTTAGGGGATGGACACATTACGTGTCTTGCCATGTCAGCACTGTTTCCTCTCATCACTAAAAGAGACCTGCAAAATTAAAGGTGTTTAGTCAAGTCATTGCATATTGTTCCTAGTTTAAAAGGTAAATATTATTGTGCATGATAAGCTCAATATCCTTGCACAAGACAAATATCCTGCAATTTTTTGTACACAAAATAAAGAGAAATGAAAAATTATTTTTTCTAGTGATACTGGTAATAATAATAGTAGTAAAACAGAATTTGAAGTTCTGTGCCAATCCTATCAGTAAATCTGGATGCAACCCCTACTTGGACATTGGAACCAAATACTAAAACAATAACAATAACACAAGAGACTATTTTGCTAACGAAGTTACGATCTATTGCATAATAGAAAATTTCACTCTAATACATTATATATAATAACTACGCGAGTGATGTAAAGGAAGTAAACTTTTCAGAGTCCGATTGAACCCTTCTATTATGACCCTTAAGACAACACTGAAAATGTATACTAGGCGTCAGTTCAGGCACAATCTAGCAATTGATATGTCCAGGTTACAAACAATCTATATTATCTGCTTGTTTGTATGTTACTCAAGAAAAAAGAAGCCAAGTATGTTCTATTGTGTGCATTGTGTGTGCAAATGTACATAATGATAATATTAGTTTAAAGTGCTTGTGTTTTTGTTGTGCTTTATAATATACCTATATATATATATGTACATTTTGTACTTTTTAAATATATTATTTTCTTTGTTAACAAAAAAAAGAAAAACAAAGAAACATTCAAACCTAATTGTATATGTGAATGATATGCAGACATAGTTGCATCCTCTAAAAAACTGGCACTTCACCTTATTCACTTACATTCTGTCCTATAAATGTTGAAGGTACTTCTTCCATTGTATCCAGCATTGTGACTAGAATCTTAATTAATAAATGGAAGATACGACTGCAAAGAGTATAAGTTCTTTAATATGTACCCCTGCTTCAATGAGAGCATGAGAGGTCCCTTGTAGTTTCCATCATTTTCACTCATAAGTATACGTCCAAAAGCCATAGTTGATTCAGAGAGAAGAAGAGTGGACACAGGTTGATCCAGATGCGGTGGTTTGAGAAATGGTTGAGAAAACTCCCCCTAAAAATTATGCAATTACATAGATATTCTAAAACCGTTACTCCATTGTTCACTGTAAATTACTTATTTACTAATGTACGATAGAAGTTAAGAGTAGTAAGTTGAAAAGTATGAAGTCTACCTCTTCAAAAAAGTTGATGATACAACCATTTGGTCTTTTGTACTCGGGAAGTAATTGCCACTGAATAAGGTGATCAATGACACCTTGGAGAAGTGCAGGAATTGGTTCTATATTGCCTTTAAACAAAAATAACAAATGTAGAACAATTAAAAAAGAATCACTAAATTCATTCATGGAACACCAAAAATCAGAATAACCAAATAGATGTGATAAAATAAAACAGTTATATGTAATCATTATTTATTTAATAATCTTACTTTTTACATCTTCCTTTATCTGTCCAAATATTGGAACACCCAGCTGAATCATCTCTCTCTTGTTTCCCTTTATCTGCTTGTTGAATAATATAAAAGTTTCGCCTACATGCATACATGAAGATTAGGTTAGTATTTTTGAAGACTGTAGACAACAAAAACAGTTTGCATTAGGCATTATCTATTCTTAATCATGTCATATGATTGAGGACAAAAAAAGTAAAAAAACAAAAAAAAGGAAGAAGATATATAGTCACAAGAGACAATTTGTGATTGTGAAAACAAAGGTTAACCTGAAAATTTGTCACTTATGACAAAAAAAATAGACAAGAATACACAGACTAGACTTCAGATCAATGGCAGTTTACCAGACAGTTCCCCATTCTGACCAGCAGCATGGATCTCGTTCACAAAGTCTGTCAGCTTGCACAGTTCTGAATCTGTGAAAATGTCTTCATACAACTTCAATCCTTTTACAACATTCACCTGTCAAATTCAATCAGTTCTTATTCAGCTTCTTAATCAAACGAATGTGCTTTTAGTTTGTGAGATAAAGAACTTGCCATATGTCCCTTCACAGACTCTTTTGCTGTGAAACCTTTTGTCAACTTAAATTGTGAAGAACGTCCTTCACAATCTTCATGATTGGAACATATATTAATGTTCATGGTACTGGCATGCATTTCTTGAGATCCTACATGAAACCAAAACAAAAATTTCATGCAAATTTCAATTGACAGAAAAGGACAAAATCGTATCATCCTAATCATTAATACAGTTGACAATACTGAATACATAGGCTGCCTGTTCACAAATAACATTAATGAATGATTAATATTTGATTACAGGCTCTGCATATTGTTTCTCTACTTGCTCTTCTACTTTTTTGTCCTTTTTATTATTATGATTTAGTCAACCCTTGTCATTGTTAATAACATTGTGAGGTCTGTGACGTTACCATTGGACAAATATGTTAACTGAAATTTCACAAAGCAACATCTGTTAAGAAACATTTGTCGTCTTCTAACAAGTCTGCTATTCGTTGGCATCCACCACCAATGTGAGTCCACTACCACATTACATATATAGTGCCAAAGAAAGGCAGCCCACTGCAAGCATTAATAACATGTCTATTTTCTAGATAATTACAACCCGCCAACTCAACATATTCGCATCTTTTTGCTCAAGAAATTGCAACTGCTTTTCTTTTCTTCAACCAAACTTTTTATCCTAGGATGTTTACCAATATGTTTACTTTTTTTTACTGATCTTTCAAATACTCAACATTGGTTAAATTATGATCAGACATAAACTACCCCATTCCCCATAACGTTTTCAGACACAGATCCGATGGCCAGGGCCTGTTTGGTAACATGTGTAAATCATGCAACCTAATCATAAATCATTCATTTTGATTCAGCCAAGGAGCAAACAAGACAAAGTTGACCCGCAAACTAGGACAGGTCACAAACTCAAAGGGTGATAGGGATGGATGGGTACCCGATCATAATCCGACCAAATTAATACCCGACCCGACATGTAAGAGTGACGTCAACAACACCCTCTCACTGGTCCCGCGCCGCCTGTAATAAAAATCATTGCACACAGTTCTAGATCTATGCTTTCAATTCCTTAACCTAGTGTGCCATTTAATAGTATTTGTCACTCCCCAAACTAACAGTAACTCCCAAGGCACCTCAAACCCTTTCTCATGCCTCGTTGTTCTCAAAACTCTAAACCTCATTTAAGTAATGCAAAAATTATCATCCACATGTCCTGCGTGTGTAACTACTTCCCCTTACTTTAGTACTAATGTTCCTGTTTTTTTTTACTCAAAAAGTATTTTATAGTACAAAAACAAAATCTTAACCTACACTTTTCCTTGCTTCAAAATTATACGGGCAAGTATTAGACCTGCTATTCCCAACAGAAATTTGACTATCACAAAATAAAACAGTAAAACAAATTCCCATAACACGTACTATCTATCTGGCCAAACAAATACCATCTCCTTCTCCGAAACTCGAACCATAAAAAAGAATGACTATAAAAAGATCGCACTTTATCAAGATAAAGAGATAAAGTTTGATGCTTTAATTCAGTCAAAGAGACCCTGGAGAAAACTTTTCAATTTTCATCAGTAATTAATAAATGATCCCCAAAACTTTTCAATTTACAGTCAGTAATTAACATGTGATCCGCAAAACTTTCCAATTTTCAATCAGTGATTAATAAATAATCCCCCCAAAATATTCCTTCTTATATTTCCGCGCTTTGATTTTGAATGAAAGGAAATGACAGAAATCCGTGAAAAAGTTGAAAAAACATCACCAACTGTGCACCTTGTGATGTTAATAAATTGAATTAAATTTCATTGATTTAGGAAGGGAGGAATTGGAAAAAAGAAAAGTAAAATAAAAAAGTTTAAGTATTTAATTTATCTACCTGAATCAGTAACCTCGCTCTCGGGAGACTCGTATTCCTCGTGTTCATCAGCCACACCATTTCCGACGAAACTCTCCGACGAGGTCGTTTTTTCGTTGGATTTGGGTTTGTCGTCGGCCTCGGCGTTGTGGTTTGTGTCCGAGAGTCTGCGGAGCTCGAGGGTGACATCAGCGATGGAGTGGTACTTCTGCATCTGGAGGACAGGGATCCAGTTGAGCCTACGGCGGTGGATGGCTGCGAAGACGGCATCATAGTCGTGGGCGGAGGTGGCGAGGTGAGCGCAGAGAGCGTCGATGATGGCGTTGGCCGCGGCGAACTCGCCGCGGAACCAGGCGAGTATGGCATCCTTGGCGTAGGAGTCGGAGACAAGCATTGGTGGAGGGACCATGGTGGGTCGATCGGAAGGTGAGGTTGGACCAGCCGCCATGGAATTGGGTCACGCAGTTTTTCGAGGCAATGGTGTTAATTTGGGCCCAAATGGAAAGAAAAGGAAGAAAAGGTTGAAGAAGAAGAAGAAGAAGAAGAAGAAGAATAAGGTATGATGAAAGGGTTTTATGAATATGTATTATTATGTGAATGTGAGTGACCTTAAATACTCCTCTTCTTATGTATGCAATGCAATGCATGTATGTGTAGTTATGTTATGAATCTCTCAACCCAACCCAAGCTCCCACAGCTACCTTCTACACTTAACGTGGCACCATCTCACACCATTTCACATGTCTGCCTAACATAATACAACAAAATTTAATTATATACCTCTAAATTTCTTTTTATTATTTAAATAGAGTCAATTAAGGAATATAAATTTGATATTATATTCAAAATTGAAAATAAAAAGTTTAAAATTTTAATCAAGAACACCTCTTTTTATATTATTTTTTGTATTAATCTTTGATAAATGTTAACTGATAAAATAACGTGTCTCTAACTGTTTGTTATTAGCATCTTTTATGATACTTTGCCTAAATGGTTGCTTGCCATATTAGTATGTGCATTTAATCTTATTTAAGTGTTCACCATTAGTAAGGGAATACAATCAATAAAAGTTAGCTGGTAATGATTTGACAGATATTACAAATGTAGAAATTAATGTTTATTAAAAAGTAGATTAATTATATTTAATGTATACAGATCTTACTTTTTTTATATTCTTAGAATAAATCACATGCCTTAATTATACTAAATTGTCAAATAGACACTTTAACCATTAATATCAAATATTACTACAGGTGATAGTACTAACTTATTTCAAATAAATGCTTTCTGCATTTATATACCATGGGTCAAGATCAAATAGGTATTTACAATTATTAAATAATTAAAATCTTCATGATAGGATCACAGATATAAAAAGTTGCTGTGATATTATTAGTTTTGGTATAGTTAATAATGTCTCTGACAAATCTTGATGTGAGTACTTTTAGTTACAAATTTTTTTAACACAAGTGTTATTTATTGCTGTGCTGTATGTCTATTGGGGCTTAGGGACATCTCCTTTGAATAAGTAAGGTTGTAACTTCCAAGTTGATGGAGACGAGAATAGTGTTTGTTTGGTTTTTTTGACCTAGCTACAATATGGCTAATCTGATAATAACACAAGGTAAAGTCTTTTGTTTGAATGATTGGAATGGCTAAATTTTGAATCAGGTATGAACTTTTGAAAATTAATGCAGTACTAAAAGCTTCTTTTGTTTCTATTTTTTTTTGGCAAAAGCTTGCACGAAGCATGCTAAAAGGCTAGAAATAAAAAAAAAAATGGTAGTTGGCCTTGGTCATGCTCCTTATATAACCAAAAACAAATTGGTTAGTTGGTTTGCACAAGCACAACTCCATCACTTCACAAACCTTCAGAGAAATGATTCTATTTCTATCATTAATTCTTGTTTTATGTCATTCTCAGCAAAACAGATTGGTGAATTTATCATTTCCTCTTTATGAATGAAAGAGATGCAGGCACATTAATTAACTTCTGGAACAACATCGTTCTGGGTGGCTGATCTCACTGAATCTGTTCTCAACCTAAGTAATCATAAATATAAAGATCACCAAGGAGAAACAATAACCAAAACTTTTCGTTTTAAAGGTTCATTTTTGTAGCTTTTTCATGTAAAGTGTAAAATTCAACCCTCGTTTCTTTCTTTCCCATGTTTAACATTTTCTCAATTTAAACATTTGCGAATTGGGTTGTAAGTGTAGAACCAGTAAAAATAGGAGTTCAACTTTCTCTAGAATGAACTTTTTGTAGGTTAAAAATAAATTTCAAGATCTAAGAAAAAAAAATACTTTATGAAATGGATTTTAGGGGAGTTTCTCCCTCTCTCTATTTTATGTATTTATTAAGTAATCTCTGTTCATTTCAAAATAGGTTTTCAAAATAAATGAAAAGTGTCTTAAAAAATATGTTGGATGTGTGAACTCGAGTAAAACAAATTATCTTGAGTCACACTGTTTTAAGTTTTAAATTATGTTCAGACAATTATTTCATAACTATTTCTGAAAAAACAAGTAAAATAAGTTATTTTGTAAATTAAAATTAATTTGTGTACAACTTAAAAATTTAATTTTAAAGAAATTATATGAAATCATAATTTATACATGAATTAATTACAAATTATAGTGAATATTATTTTATTTTATTTTAAACACGTTAATAGTCCAAATAAATCCTAAACTATAAATGTTGGAGAAAGTTGGTACTTAAATGTGAAAGACATAAATCACACTTAAATTAAAACATAAGAACTAGCACTATCACTATTATGTAGGACGTGAAGAGAAAATGTAAAATAAAAAAGTGCACAATTATTTTATTTTATCAGAGAATTGTTATATTTACTGATTCATGTAAAATAACTTTAAAAGAGACATAAAAGTAAAATGAAATATTGAATTATTTAATATATATCTTTATTTTATTGGGATTCTTTTCAATTCGAGTATTAAAGTGTCTTTCATAAACATTGGCTTAACTTTTACAACATTTCAAAGAGTTTTTATGGACAGAGAACTCAAATTTTTATCTGAGTGATATTCTCTACAAGTCTAATATGAAATTGACCATTTATTTCAAAACAATTCATAAATCTACTTAGAATAAAACAACATGTAAAATTTAATGTATCACAGTAAAAGATATATGACTTAAATGAATGATAGTTAAATATTCACATACATCAAGAAAAATAATTAATTTATATAATTCTTTTAATTTTTAATTTTTAATTTTAATTTTTATTAATTATCATTAAATGAATTAATTGAAATACAATTATGCATAAAAAGTATAATATATATATATATATATATATATATATATATATATATATATATATATATATATATATATATATATATATATTAACAAAAATACTAAAGAGTTAAAATAAATATAGATTTAGAGATAAGTATTTTTTCATATTAAGAAAATATTGAAACTTAACAAACAAATAATAAGTAGCATTCATCTTTATAATTGATTAATAAAAATATAAAGAAAATAAAAAATAAATTTATTGAAAGTATAAAATTTCTTTATATTATAAACCAAGTTTTATTTCAAAAGCGATATAAAAGTTAAGAGTATTAAACTATAAATAGATTTAGATACGGCAGTTTTTAAAGAATAAAAACATTAATTAAAATACATTTTATTATAACATTTACATTTTATTAAAATAAAACAAATATGAATACAAAATGAAACCATGCCAACCATAAGTCTTGATGATTCATTACACCATTATACCTCATTGTGACCAGATGGGGTATGGCATATCACCTTATATATCTTCCCAGAAGCTGCTTGATAAAATATTTAATCTATTATAAATAAAATTAATACATAAAATTTAAATAAATTTATTTTACTTTTTTTATAAAATGTTTTCTCAATAACTTTTAATTTATTTCATTAAACTACTCATATTTTAGTATTTAAATTAATTTATTCAGATAAAATTATATATGTATAATCATTGAAAGCATATAATTACTTAATATTATAATTTCATTCAGTAATTAATTATATCTTTGTTTATACTACTTTTATCAAGCACTTTATTGTTTTCAACTTTTGATTATTTTTTCAGTTAATTTTATTTCTCCAAATAGTCGAATATTGGATGGTACAGGAACATACATAAACATTAGGTCAACTAAGCATTTTGATTAATTACTCTTGATATTGTACTTTTAAGTTTTTCTTTTTTGCCAATTCATTTGAAAAATGGTTTCATGTTGCCACTGTGCTGATATGCAAAAAAGGCTACATGTATGGTAAAAAAAGATGTTGTTTTTGCTAATCTAAATCAGTGTCATAATTCCAAACAAAAGAGTGTTAGATATTCAAGTGTGAGAGTGAACATAAAGTTTCACATTAAGTAGAAATGATAAAGTCAATGTGTATAAAAGAAAAACAAAGATCCATAGACATTGAGCCTTAAGATTTTATGTTGGAAGTGAAGTAATCTTTTCTTATATACTCTTTCCCTTAGAAAATTTTCCAACAGTGGTATCAGAGTCTGGTTGTCTTGGTAACCGGCTCAGATAAAGGACAAACATGTCTTATTGTGGTCACTACTAAAGTAGTGATTGAGAATCTCCTTGAAGGATATGTTGAAAGTGGAGTCATCTTTTCTTATATTCTCTTTTATAAAATTTTCCAACAAAAAGGACAAATGTGATCATAGCTTGTAGTTTTATGCTTCTCTGAGGGCACAGACATGGGTTCAAAAAAAGTGCATGTCCTTAGCAATACTTTGTTATGACACAATGATTTTTAGTTATGATAATTGTTTTTAATTATTTTGTTAGAAATTTATGAATGCATGCATCTCAAATTAACATCCACAATTTCTTTTGTTTGTTCTTCACTAAACTATAGATGAGAAACACATGCTTTCTCATTTATTGATTCTTAAAAAAAGAACCTTGAAGTTGAATACTGAACTTTAGGACCAAATTATTAAATAACAAAATTGGTGATGAAAAGGATCCAAAGATTTGAGTGATGGCAAAATTGGCATATAGCATATATGATAGAGTTGGAATGAGAAAGTAAATGACATGGCAGAATCAGTGAAAGGTATGTCCCCACATGTGTGGGACCCTTTGGCCCTATAACCCTTATTTGGGTCCACCATCAATGAAGAAGGTGAGGCTAGTGGTGGGCCCACAGGTTCTAAGCAAAAGTCACCTTCACTTCACCCTTTTATTTCAATTTCTATTATAAATAAATATGGGTTTCCTAATACAATATCTGAATAATCAAAATCTATTACTAATACTTACTTTCACCAAATAATAAGCATAAGAGCATCCACTTGCATCACATTCATTCTTCTATAATCAATGTTTTGTTAGATCTTCCCTCAATCCTAGGTGAACATTTTCTTTACCCGGAATAATTTTTATTTAAAAAGTAGAAACACATGCTCATGCATCTTAATGTTCAATTTTTTATGATAATAAAAATATAATTAAAAAATTATTAGAACAAAGAATCAACTTTAAAATGAAGTTATAAAAAATTAATGAAAAAACAACTATAAAGATCAATGTTTTTTATTAAATGTATGATATTATAATTACATAATATTTGATAATATTAATTATTTGTTGTAACTAGTTTTTTTATAAATAGTAAAATCAATAAGATAAGGTGTATTTATAACAGTAACTAAATTATTATAAAGGAATCTCTTTATTGTATATATAATTTATATATCTGTAAAAAGTTAAGATTATAATATTATAGATTGTGTGATAATTTTTGGTCAAAAGGTTCTTGATTGACATGTGTATTATAATTGGGATTACTCTGTTTTCTTCTTCTCAATGATGTCATTGAGCACAAGTTATTAAGGGCATATTTATTATTGGGATCACATTCAAATAATAAGTTTTAAATATTAAAATAATGTAGTATAATATTATTAACAAAATGTAAATTAATACCTAATGAGCTTATTAGAGAATATGAATACACCAAGTTACTTTTGTATTCTTTTTTACCTTAATTAAAAGGGTACTCTTTATTGCAGATATTTGCTGTCTCTTATTCCCTTTTTGTTAAGTTTTTAGGTCATAAAGTTTGAGAATTTTGGATTTAAAAACTTTATTGAAAGACAAAGGGTATCCAAGTGCTCATGAAATCAAAGGGTTAGGAAACCTTCTCTTCCACTGTGCTATTCTTTAACACTATGAGTATAGAAATAGAGAGGGAACTATCAAGAAGCTTTTCTTTATGTTAAAAAGGATTTTTAATTCCAAATAAAACACATATTTGTCGGACAAAGATGCAAGATTCTTTCCCTTTCATGTAATCAATATATGATAGTTAAATAGCTTCACAAACCTAATAAACATTAATAAAAGCTAAACATTAATAAATACTAAAAATTATAATATTTCTTTACCAATACAAATTAAACCTCTTAATCCATGAATTTTGTAAAATAGATAAAGTTTATAAAAATTTAAAATAATTTAAAATACAAATTATACAAACATTTTTTTTTATAGTAGATGATTTATAGAGATGCGAACACTAATTAAAAAAAAGTTAGAATTGTTATATTAATACATGTAAACAAATATTATATGGGTTATTTCAATCTATTGCTTATAGAGTTGCCTACCTATAATTAAAGAATTAAAAATATAAATTATAAACATGAAATACCAACTTAACATCTGAGGTCCACTAACATTTTTAAATTTGGTCACAAAAATATCAATGCATAATTATTTATTTGACATTCACTTTAGCAGCCACTTCTGTCGGTGGTGCATTATATACATTATTGGCACTTGTACACTTTTAAAACAAAACATAAGTATCTTTGTATGGTTGAAACAATTATACACAAAAGAATCATATAAAATATTCATTTGACTCATTAATAGTCTATTTATATTATTATATAATTATTAAATAACTGTTTTAATTTTCAAAAATATTATTTTTTTTATCCTTAACATGCATGTATGATGTAACTTGTAAATTACCATCTGATAAATTTATCACGAGTCTTTTCAAATGTGGAAACGAAAACTGACAAGGCATGCCAATAGGCAAAAACCAACATTGCATTGTGAAGAGGTTAAAGGAAATTATTATGAAAGACAATCTTCAAGCCAATGCATGCTTTCTTTGTTCTCGTCACCATTGCACCAACCAAGTTCTTCAAAATTATATTACATGCAAACCAATTCACTCTATTTTTTATCTGTTTCATCTTCATTTATATTAGTTCAATTTTGTAAAAAATAAAAAATACATATCACATTAATTCATGCATTACTTTGAAATAACACAAATGTGATTAAAAACATATTTATCTTATTTATATCTTTCTATTATGCTATTTGTTTAAATAGTGAAAAACACTTGGGAAACAAAAAAAAATGCTTTCAAGATATAAGGTCGCATGATCGACACGTCCTTCAGAGCAAAAAAATTGTAAGAGAAAAGTCTCAGCATCTTATGTTTTGACAGGGAAAAAGTCTAAGCTTGAAATATATCAAAAGTCATATATTAAGGGAAATAAATTTGAATAATTTGATGGGATTATTCACGAAAAATGGGTTATTAAAAGGAAAAAAAATGGAACTCATATTTTTAAAGTAGGGAAAAAAATAATATGATAAAAAGAGAAAATATTTTTTTATTTAGTTCTTGAAAAACGCGAACTATACCTGTTCATCTTTGTATATTTGTCCGTCGCTGACTTTATACGCTTATTATATTCTTTTTTCGATGGATACTTTAAAGAAAATGTTTTTTTTTTTTACTAGATTCTTTATTCTCAGGTGACAAACAGAACTGAAATGGGTATTTAAAAAATTGAAAGTAGGCAAAAAAAAAACTAAGACAAATAAAAAAAATAGTTGCTTCTTCTTGGTCTCTTGTGACTCTTGAGAGATGGTAGGGTGAGTTAAGCCAAAATGGCCATAAAAATAAGACATAATAAGAAGGGGAAAAAAAAAAAGTTGGAGTCACACATGATGCCTCATATCATATACCATCATCCATGGCCATGACATGACCCTTTTTGAAGTCAAAAGTGAAGAGTTGGGTGCACACACACACACGACACGAGAGGCTCATGTTAAAAGTAGCCTTTGCAAAAGTATCCCTTAGGATTGAGAGGACACAACAACATCACAACACAATTACAAACCCTAAGAATGTCATTACATAATGTTCAAGATATTACACCATCAACAATTTCCCTATTAAATATATAACTCTATTCAATATTTAAATGGATTATATTCTCAAGTCTTGTTAATATAATTAGATCAACATCACTTCTTTAAAATGGTTGCTATCTCTTAGACTCAATCCACATAAAAAATCTCATTCTTCTTTTTACCTTATATATATATATATATTTCTAAAACGTATTATTAAAAATCTTAAAATTTCAACCTATCAAAACATCTTATAAATCCAAAAAATAACTATGAAACATTGTATCATGGAGTTATCTACCACTTGGTTGAAACATGGAGCTTTGCCAAAGGGAAAACAATATAAAATTCTATAGATTCAATTTGAAATTTGCAAGAAAAAATTATCAAACATTATTTGTGACGTGAGTCTTCGTCACAATCGAACATATCCTTTCGTGGTGCTGTTGACAGTCATTGTCAAATTTCTTTGCACCGAAAACGAACATATCCAAAATTTCAGATTATTACCTTGCATCTTTAATATCTTTCAACTGTTTTAAATGGAATATAAGTATGTTTTTCTTACTGTGATTTGGGAAAATAATTTCAAGTGCACACAAACTAAATCCAGAGGAGTTAAATCGATTTCAATATCTGTGTAAGTTTATTAACTTTTACATTATCCATCACTTCTGTATAGTGTATTTTTTTGGCAGCTGACTGTAATTTTATTGATTGAACTATTAAATTAAAATTATATTACATTGGTAATTTTCTCAAAATTAATAATTGTAATCTTAATATTAAAAAGCTCTAATTTTCTATATTTTAAAAAACGTGAATTAATTATTTATATCAATTAAATATTAAATAATGTTACATTAGTGTAGAAATTTAGATGTAATGACTATCATATTGAATATATATATATATATATATACTTTATATTTATTATATATTATATATATATATATATATAAATTTAAATTTCTGAATGAAATATCCTTTTTAAGCTAGTTGAAATAAACTATATGAATATGGAATTAACAATTACATCTAACTTATTACTGGTCATTTGTTTGGATGAGAAAAGATATGGAATTAGTATAGTATATGTTTGATGGGTTGAGTTGTTGTAAATTAATATATACTTTGATGTGAGTCTATGCATGTATGAAAATCTTATTTGGGGTAAAAATATAGAAATCATAGTTGGCTGAGTTAAAGAAAAGCAACATTTGGCTCTTCTATCGCTTAAGTGATAGTCAAGCGATGCTCCACCATCTTTGGTTGCTTAAGAGAGGGACCGATCACTCAAGCGACAGCTTGTGTCACTTAAACAATGGTTGTAGATTAAGTAAGAGAGAGATGTCAAGAGTATTCTCTCTCCACTAGAGGTATATCGCTCAAGCAATATGTTGGTCACTTAAGCGATATGTGAGATATGAGAAAAGATCTCTCTTCGTCTTGATATCATTCAAACAGTAAATTGGTCATTTGAGCAAGGAGAGAGACCTGTGAATTGGGTGCTCTCGACTTTAATATTGCTAGAGTGGTGGGTGTCGCTTAAACAATATGAAGGTGGATTGTTGTACAAAATGGAGGTCGCTCAAGTAATAGGTGTTGCTCAAGCGATGGGTATTACATGTGTTGGATATGGAAAATACACGTGTTGTTGACTTTTAATGTATATATGCAATGATTGAACATATATATGCTCTCGATATATATATATATATATATATATATATATATATATACATAATAGAGCCTTTTAAGGATAGTGATTGAACCCTATCAAAGGTGGTGAACTTTTTCTATAAAATTGCTTATATGCATGTGTATGGTTGTTATATATATACATGTAAGATTTGGAGTCCTATAGGTGGTATTTAGATCACTTTATGGGTTTTCTGTTGGGTGACATTGTTATGACTATACTATGTACGAGAGCAAATTTTGTTTTAAGTGATAGTGGAACCTTACGCTTCTGAGAGGGATGGTGTATAGAATTTATATTGATAATTATATTTTTATGAAGTTGTTTCTTGGGGACTCTAGTCCTAGAATTTATCTTCATAATTATATTTTGAACAAATTTTGGGGAATTAATGTGCATGTAAATACATGTATAATTCTGATAGTAAGTTATATAGTTTTATCAACTAATATGATAGTAATGTTTGAAAATTGGGACGTTATATCACCTTATTGAGTTCGTTTTGTAAGGATAAGTTACACTTAAATTAAATTATCTTAATATGTCAGAAATGTCAAGAACCTATCCTAATTGAGTTTCTTGGGCATATTATGCCACTTGCTATCAACTCTCACTCTATTCTCATGCTCGATGTCCTCTACGTGAAGGGTGTATTGGAGAGCCCACATATGCTAGAGATGTGACCAATTATAGTATATAAGTGTGTGCAAACCTTATCTTACTAAACCGATTTCATAATAATGAATTAGACTTAAATTTGAGTATCTTAATATAAAATAAATACATAACAAAGCATTTTATTGCTAAAATAAATTACAGCTACCACCTAACTAATTACAATTTCTATTTATCGAATTTAAATGAAATACAACTACACATATTTATTCAAGTAATATTACAATCATAAACATTTATATCAATATGATCATTAAGAAAATATTTAAAATACTTTAAAAATGAATTAAACTACAGGAGAATATTGCTTGAGTAAGGATCTCTTGGCTTCAGCAATGTTCTTTTGGAGGAGAGATAATTAATTCAATCTCTTCTTCACTCATATGTTAGATTAGTCATTTAAATGTTCACACAACACTTAAGCAATGTTGCTTTAGAAAAGACAAATTGATAAAATTCTCTCTCGCTCAATCATTCAAATTTTTGTTTGAGCGACCAAACTCTCAAAGAAGAGAGAATTGTTAGAGTATTTCTTACTCAAATTAGTGCTTAAACACTTGAGTGCTAAAGACATTGTTTGAATGACTAAGTTGGATGTTTAAGTGATGAAACTTTATGATAAAATTATATGTCACTTCATCCTTTAAGTTTTATTTAAACAACCTTATTGTTTGAGTGAGATATTATAAACACAATAAATCGAAGATTTAACACAATTAAATCAGAAATAATTCTTTTTAAAACACAACTTTTTATCTTAAATTAAACATAAAATAAATAAATAAATGTGTTTTGATTCAACTTATTCAAATCTCTAACTTTACTCAAACTTAACATTATAACAAACAACCAAATAAAAAAACTTAACATTATAACAAACAACATAAGTTCCTACACACATTCATTCAAGTTAATTAAATTAGAATAACTTCATTTACTTTAAAATTTTGTACTAAGAAAAAATACTCAAGAAAATTCATTAAAAAGTTAAATATATCACTATTGACCTAAATTAAAAACTTCCTTTTTTTTACATTCAATGGACTAAATCCCTACACAAGAAATCTAAAATAAAAATACAAAATTTTTGAAGAAAAAGAAATGTTTATTCAGGTAAAATACCTAAGTGGGTAATGTTGACTTAAATCTTATTAACTTGATATGCTTTAAAAGAGAAAAAAATATCATCTCATAATCTTAGAGAAAAGTATAAGTAGTTAAGTTCAGATAAATTTTTCAAGAGAAAATAAAAAATAAATTTATTTATATTATGTATAATTTTATAAATTAAAATATTCAGTTTTCACTTATCTTAAAAAAATTTTATAAAAGGAAAACACATGTTCACAAATTAATGGTATATTGTTAACATAAACTTAGCCGAATGAATATAGTACAAACTTAAATTTCAAGTATACCTTGCAACTATTTAATTAGCTCTGTATAACAATAATTATTTTAGAAGATTTATCAACTAAATAAGTTTTAATAATTTCGAAGAAAAATGACCCATGTGCCTCCCTGGATAAATGTTTGTCTTATGTTCATTTTCATATACTTAAGGTTGAAAATGGGATGAAACAGACACAGGTAATGGTCACTGCTATCTCTCTTGAATGTTTGTCTTGTATTATTTATGACATTTTTTTTTATCGTTCAAAGTTCTTAATATTCTACTGCATATTATAAAGTTTATCTATAAATATTCTCTTCTTTTTTAATATGGGTTATTCAGAGATTTTTTTTCCAATCATTTATTTATAAAATTAAAAATAACATTAATTACTTTTTTTAATTAATAGATTAAATAATAAATTTTAAATATATTTTGTTCTTATATTTTATAAATTAATATAAAAGATATTTGATGATAAATAAAGATATATTTAAAAAAAGAAAATAAAATTTAAAAGATAAATAATAACAAATTAAAAAATTATAAAAAAAATATAAACAAATAGAAATAAATTTTAACACATATAATTTATACAAGCTTATAAAATATAAAAATTATGTATATGAATATCAAAAAAGAAAATGAAATAAAAAAATAAAAAAACTATTATATTTCTTGATTTATAAAAAATAAGTTCATAAGATAAATAAATAAAATATTTCATTTGAGTATATGAGTACATATATTTAGTTATCCCTAATTTATAATTATATGCGTTGCTTAAACTTAAATAAACTATTAAGATTACACATTCATATTAAACATTTCTAAATTAAGTAACCTTTGGAGGTTATTCAAAGACAATAGAAATTTGTTTAGATCTCGGGACTAATTTTTTTACAATTTTAAAATTGCTGAGAAGCAAAACCAAGAAAAATATTTTTGGAAAGACGAAAAGTAGAAAATGTCATATTTTTCACTAATTAATGAATCTCAGGGTAATAAACATTTAATCTTTTTCACAAAGGATAGTTTTCAAATCAAATAAAGGAAATTTAGTGTTATCTGTATAGTATTAAATAATCTAGTAAGAATCTCTCTCTTTTCATCCTAACTCTGCTTTACTTTTTTCTTTCATGAATACCAGCCAGAGTATAAATTCTCAATGGGAACTTTGCTAAGAAAATTCATAAGATAAAAAAACTACATGCACGAATCACTCACATCCACGCACACACTCACTTTTAATATGCTTGTGCCAACTTTTTTGGGAACTTTGTTATGGGATAGAGAATCGAGTAGAAAAACCCTAAGAACTAGTGAATGGATCAAAATTCTGCATGGACCATATAAAATAGGTACGTATAGTTTGTAGCCCCAAGGAAAGAAAAAGGTAGAAGGTGCCATTCATACTTTTAGGGTTTAGCCTTGCAAGTGTCCCAGAAGATGACTTAATAATTAATCACAACCATTCATTTACCAAGTGGTGGGAAACTTTGGAAAGATACTTATTTCAAGAGAATTTTCCCTTAACTGCATGGTTGCCAAGAAAACAGAGGGAAAGAAACAAAAATGAAAAAGCTTGTGCAACCAAAAGGAAGAACTGATTTTGAGGAGGATCATTCCCACTGTGTGAGATAAAAGCCACTGAATACTTTTGTAAAGGATAAGTTTCAGTGTTGTTGGTTATTAATGTTATATGGAAAGACCATTTTCTGATCACAATAAAAAAATATTTGTTTTTCAATGCTCAATTTTAATATCCTAGAACAAATGCACTTTTCGCTCATACAAAAGTGACTTAACCATTTCAAGTTTTTTTATTTTATTTTATTTGTAAAGTAAGGTTAATAATCAAGTTCACAATAATATTCTTAGTTGTATATAGTCTTCCCATACGATTTTTATGGTATTTGTTCTAAAATTTAATGAATTTATTATTGTATATAAGAATTTGCGATCAGATGACGATTTTAAATTATTTTATATGATTAATTTATAAAAAAGTTATCTGACGAATTATTAAAAAAAATATATTAAATTAAATTCTTAAAAATCTTTATTGTCAGTTCGATTAGATTTTAATTAAAATCTGTTCGTACAAATTTCTTTATAACTGTTTTTAAAATAGAAAAAAAAAAGAATTTTCTATGAAATAAAAGTAAGTTATACACTTGATCTTTAAGGAAACTTGTCCATATATTAAGATTAAGAATTTAGTGATGTTGTATGAAACTTACACATTAGGTTATGGATAAGATGACTTTAGTTTTTAAAGAAGATAATATTATTTTTTCCATAAAAGTGATTCTAGATACACTGCAAATGTTGTTGATTAACGGCAAAAAAAAAAAAAAACAGTCAGTTATATGACAAATATTACTAAACTCGGTGTGACGACCAACTCTAACATCATAATAAACTATTTACAACTTTTGGTGTCACTTAAATGTACTTTATTTCAACATTACAAACAAATAAAAATAATAATAAAAATGAGTTTCATGTTTGTCTTACAAATATAAAAAAGCACTAAAATTAGATTTATATCAATAGTTAAATTTTAGCGGACATCTAACTAATAAGATTAAATATAAATATTTTTTTAAAAATAAAGTTTGCATGTATTAAATTATTTTATATAAATAATTTTTTATTAAGATAAGTGTTAGTTTCACCAATATTAATACTTACGGTGTAATAAAAAATTATAAGAGTTAAATATTTAAATGTAATTTTCATGTTTTCAAAGCTTTCTCCTTTCTTTCACATTGTGAGTGCTAACCCTAGTATTGCACTTACATTTTTTTCGACATTATAAGGTCGAGCCCTAACAACATTAGTTGTCCCTAACATTAGTAAGGAATCGAAACTTTTTGTCTGTTTTTTGTTTTAATCGAAATTTGTGGTGTTCTTTTACTTTTGTTTTTCTCTCTTTCTTAATTGTGAGTCCTAACGATATTACCCCTTGTCATTTCCAGCCCAATTTGTCATATATGCCCGGTAAGGATTCAAAAAGTTATGCCTTTGCATTTGTGATTAATACCTAATACCTTGCAACTTTTTTCAAAATCGGGACCAATCTTCAAGAAGAAACTCATTCAAAATTAGTCGTGAGGAAGTAGAAGAAGTGTTGTGTTGGTTAAGCTAAAGGTTCTCAGGTGGAGTTGAAACCCTCAACACTTTTATGGCTAAGTACATTATAAAATTGTAGTGTGTATTTTTTGTTGATACACTTTTGTGATGGGAATCAATTAGTCTTGGGGTTGAGCAAGGACTTATGTTGTTATTACCTTGTTTATCATTTCAATTAGGTTTTTCAAAATCTTCATCCAATGTTCTATGTTTTGTTCTCTTACTATTTGTTAGGACAAATAACACTTATATTCTCACATTCTAACATGTACCACCTACCACTTATATTTCAGTTTCTTATTCTTGTTTTAAAGTTGTATATGTATTTATGTCAGAGTAATTTTCTTCTCTTATATATCTATTGATCCTGTTAAAAATTTAAGTGTGAATTTTAGTTTTTTGGACAATATATAAGGAAAATATTTATAAACTTATTATTTTAAGTTTTTTGAGTTGAGGATGATGTCAATTCCTTTATGTGAGTTAACTCGTGACTTATTTGATGTCGTCTCTCAAATATATCTTTTCTCAAAAAACTTAATAAATTGTTTATTCTTTTTTATTGAATATTTTACTTTAGATTCAATTTCATTCGAGTAAACTTTTAATCAATACTAGAACTAAATTTTATTTTATAGTGATAACCACTCTTAAATAAAATAGTAAATGTTAATAAGTTCAACAAAATAATTGTTAAATCTATATTAAGTGTAAATCCTCAACACACATTTAGGTTAACTATTAAAACTAATATTTATGATCACAATTTTAGTAAAAAATCAGTTACATCTCTAAAGTCATGGTAAATAACAAACATAATTTTTAGTTTTAAAATAAATATATTTCCTTGTGTTTTTAATAAAATGTTACTCACATTTTAAATAGGTTTTAAATGGACATTCGTCTTTCTTGTGTTTTAAATAGATGATAATTATTTTTTTATGATTTTAATAAAATAATACATATCTTCTTTATTGTTTAAAAATAACATATTGGCGGTAAAAACGTGCTTATGTGTTTTGATATAAATGTGAAAATGATTTGAAAAGTGGTAACTAAATTTATATTATATTTAACTTTTAATTTCCTCAATTATACATTTAATATGTGTATGAAATGTATGCAGGTTAATTTTAGGTTTAGATGGAGTATAATAGTTATGTTAACTTGCCGCGTGAGAATAATAACTTTTGTGTGCTGTAAATAATAAACAATTTTGAGCTTTAGTAGTGGGTTATAACCGAAAAAAAAATAAAATAAAAAAGGAATGATAAAACTTATATAAATTAGAAAATTTTCTTGTAAATCTACTAAAATAAAATAAGTTAATACTCATATATATAGATGACAAAAAAAAATCCGTATATGCAAATATCCGTAGATAAAATTTGTAAGTGATACTTCTTTGTTGTTCAGATTGGTATAGGTATCATGGTATTTGATCCGCGGTTATCTACTACTCATTAATTATTATTAATAAATTTATTTAAATATTTTTAAAAAAATAAAGTAATGAAAATAAAGTTATTGGTAAAAAAATATTAATAATTTAAATATTATTTGGAATTTAATTTTATTTATGTATATTTTTTATTTATACCCATAAAATTGGAGTTATTTTGAATAGATTAATTTTTTAAAATGTATGCTTTATGGTCCAATTTATTTAAATTTGTTTTTTAGAAAGATCAAATTTATTTACATAAATATTTTATTATAAAATTTTATTTAAATTTTATTTTAAAATTTTTATTTGAATTTATATTTTAAATCATTATTTTTAAATAAATTATTTAATTAAAAAAATTTAAAAATATTTGTAGATATTAACCCACAAATATTTTTTTCGTGGCGGATATCCAAGGAGTAATGTACAATTTTTTTTTTTTAGATGGAATGAGTAGCGGATAGACACTACCTGACCCAATCATCATTTCAATAACAAAAATTGTAGAAATAAACATGTTTTTGCAAGTAGTATAGAATGTTTACACAATTATGTTACAAAGTAATTAAAATTCTTAATTAATATATAACATCAATTTAATATAAAGAATTAGCACTTTTCATAGATATTCTGGTTGTTCAATCTATCATAAATATTACAAGTAGTAAGATTATTCTTAAAAATCCCTTTTTTTTTATTCCAACAAAGTAGTATGAAATTGACTTATGAGATTTGAATGATTAAAATAATAAAAGTGATGTTGGAATAAGTGATAATGTAGATTAACTTCAAGAACATGGATGTAAAACAACCATGCTTAAGTTGAATGTGAAATGGGTATTTATGTTAAGGAGAATCCTATTACCACAATTTGCAAAGCAAAAAGTTATGTTATTAGCTAAAGGCCTTTTTTTTCTCCAAAAACTTAGTATAAATTACTAGGAAGTATATGTAATCATGGTTAGACTTTACACAAACATATTGGTTATAACTATTTTAAATGAACCTCTTTGTTGTATACAATTAATTAGATGTTGAAATAAAATCATTAGTATGGTTGATTGATCTTTAATATAAATACATATTTGAATTTAATTATCACTCAATCTGTGAATAAGTTACACTTTAAAGATATTCGTTTGTAAACTTGTTTTTAACAATCGTTTGGTATTATTTTATTTCTCATAAAAACATTTTCAATTAAATTTTTTGAAGAACAGTGAATCAAACACAAAATATAATCATGGATAAAAAAACATATTTAATGTTTATTATATAATATTTGTAGGTTCAGATAGAAATATACGGTACATTTAAATTTTATAATACATTACATTTTTAAATGATGATGATATTATATCTAAATATATTTATTCGTGAATTTTAATTTAAACTTCAGAATAGGTTGAAATCATTTACATTATTATTAAAAATATCAAGAGATGTCAACAAATATATAATTCAATTAGTATTTAAAAATAAGACGACAAACTCTGACGTGATCATGTAATCGGTATTGTATTAAGGCACAGATTAAAGTCTTAAACTCTAATAAACATCTAATTAATTGAAATTTGTTTTTTTATCATAAAATTTAATTATAATAGTTGACTTAAATAACAGTTGTGATAAATAATGCAAAAAATTTATTAGTAAAACCTTAGGCCATACGTATCACTATACTATATTTTGGTAGAATGTTTAATATTATATTTTAAAATATCACCCTGCATGGGGTACTACGTCACGTCTTGAATAAAAATTATAAAGAAGAGGGAAACATTGCTTATTTTGCATACACTTTCAACTTCTGAAAATAGAATTATACTGCACATTATTTATTTTAGTGACGTTATTTTCATAATATTATTCCTTTTATATCGTATTAAATATCTTATCTTAAATTTCTTTTTTTCTTCTTCTTCAAACTATATTAACGTCCCTTCCATGTTTATATTTGGGACCGACTATGGTCCCTTGACCTTTCTTATCAAGGACATGCCAACATAGTATTTTAACGTTGTCTCAATCAATCCCTCTATGTATCCCACTCCTTTCTATTATTTATTTTTCAAATTAAAAATATTTTTTCTCAAAGTGGGTTTCTATTATTTATTTTTCTCAAGTTAAAATTATTTATTATTGATGGTCATGCATAATGACATAGAATATATCGCATTATTAACTAATTAAAAATTATTGTAAGTATATCTTTTAATTTAATTATTTAAAAAATTAAAAATTTATCTCAAAGGTGATTTATAATTACATAAATATAAATTATTTTTCAATATTAGTACATAATATATGTTTTCAATTATTTATGACATCGTAACTATGACTATTGATTAGATTGTATGAGAAAGAGTAAATTGGCCCACGAAAAATAAAAGAACATAGATTATAGAGTTGACCCAAGGCAGCCTCAAAATTATTTAGGGTTATGGGCCTTGTTGATTGTTACGTGGAGAAGAACATCTAATAAAAAAAGGCTGGCAATAGGTCCACTTCTGCATGTTATTAAGTACTTCTTCATAATTTTCAAAGCATAGGTAGATTCCATCAGTTAAAGTGATATTCATAAATATGAAATAAAGAAAGATCATAAGGGATTTTAATATATAATTTTTTTCTCAGTGTTGTTTGATATTGTTAATCGAATTTTCAAGCATTTCAATTGCCCTTTTAATTTTAGTCTTGAATTAATTTTAGTAATTTAATTCGGTTTTGACTTGGTTATCATTATAATGTCCTATCTTACTGAATTTTAAACATGAGCTAGGAGTAGATTTTATTGCTCTTGCTCATTGATTTTGGTGTTAATTAATGGGTGAAAGTTTCATCTTAACTAAATGCAAAACATTATGATGTATCTATGTGAAAAATAAAGGAGGAAAAGTTAATAATTTTGACCAAATATGATGTGCTCATATTTGTAAGCGATTAAACTTTTAGAAATGTTAGGGTTAAAGCTTATCAATACTTAAGCACTTGCTTGTGGTTTAAACAATATTTTCTTAGTTGTGTTTTTAATCATATTATTATTATTATTATCATTAGATAACATAAATACTTGAATTCTTTGAAATTTCTTATATACTATATAGGTAAAACAACATCAAATGACTATTTAATTAATGTAAAAAGTACAAAATTAAAAAATTAGTTCAATTTTTTTAAAAAAAATTAATTTATTAAAAAATAAAGGAAAAAAATAAATTTGTCCATATGTAATAGAACTTTTTCTTTTTTGTGATGAATCTTTTAAAAGAAATAAACAGAAAAAATTTGATATCAATAAGTTACAAGTCAATTCAGATAAATAATTATAACACTCTCTGCAATAAAAAACCTTAAAGACAATAAATTTGTGTATCTTCTATTCTATCTTATATATGTTGTATAACATAGTTATTTTCACTCAATATAAATCAAATTTATACTTGAATCAAATTTATACTTGAATTCTTAACACTGTGTTTATTTCTTACAAATCATTTTAATATAAGTAATATGTAAATATTCGATATATCAACTAGTACGTGTATCATTTTTTTGCTATTTATTATATTTAGAATAGTGGAAAAATAGTTTTAAATTATATTTTTCCACTTAAAAATCTTAAAGAGAATGAATCATGTTTTATATTTATTATCACAATAAAATAAGAATGAATAATACATTGAGAAATCATCAACGTAGAAGACATTAATAAAATGATCATCAAATCAATACATGTTTTTAATTTTAATTTAATTGCATTAAGTAATTTAAAAACAAGTACAATTTTTTTTATTTAGGTTGAAAATAATTTCGCTTTAGAAAAGGTTTTCCCCTAAAGAAATATATATAATTGCGATCCAAGACGATGTGATGAATACAACACGGTGTAGTGTAATTAAAAAACAACATTAACTTAATTATTAGTGATTAATACAGTCGCCTAAGCTCGGTTGAGATGAAAAAGATGACAATTTTTAATACAGAAGAAGCTTACAACATATAAGATTGTTGCCATTGATAGGATCTTTATAGTGGCCACCAGGTACGAGTCAATTGCCAAAAAAAAATTATATAAGGTTTTTTATTTTTTTTTTCAAAATTAAGCTTTTTAATTTTTATAATAAATAATACCTTTTGTTTTAATTTCAGTGCTTACCCAACGTTTCGTCAACAATTTGCATTTACAGAGACAAAATAAAGAAAAATTATATGAATTCAAACACTTATTAAATATATTTGAGTTTGTTCCTTACCAGAAACAATTTTAGTTAGACTTTACTTATGTTTCAGCATAATCAAATTATTTTTAAATAAAATCTTAAAACACTATTCAAACATGTCAATAAAAAAACAGATTTTTGAAATCTCACTTTTATAATAAGATATAACTTATGCACTAAACCATATGTCCTCCATATTTTCTTCTTACATTTTATACATTGAAAAATTCTTATTTTATTTTTAAAAACTTTTTTAGATGATATAATTTGAAAATTAAGATTAATTTTCAAATTACACAATTTAAAATTTATGTCTAAATTCACATTTAGATGGTCTAATTTAAAAATTATAATTTTATAAAAAAATAGTTTCAAATTATATAATATAAAAAATATTTTTAAATTAAACAATTTATATATATTTTTTATTTTTAAATTATACAATTTGATAAAATATTTTGGATGACATGATATAAAAATTATTTTTTATAAAAAATTTATTTTTAGATTATACAATAAATTACATAATTCATATTACATTTATCATATTTTCGTCTTGTTTTCTTTATTCTCAATGCGGTCCTTTTTTTTCCCTTCATTCTCAACCAACAACATGTAATGACAGCCAGAGTAGCAATAAGCAATGATGGTCAGGGTGACAGCAATAGATGAGATAGGTTTGTCTTTTATCCACCTCATAGAAGTACATATAGAAATAAAGAGATTGCAGTAAGAAAATTCCTAAAAATTTGTTTCTGTGAGTAGTTATTGGGCCATAGCCCAACAACAGTTGATTTTGAAAATGTGAAATGTAATTACTAAAAAATAACTAGAGATGGTGAGTGTCCTTTGTTTTTTGATACACAAAACTATTTAATATGATCAAATTTATTAAATTTGGGACATCTTTTATTGGTAATATTACTCTTATTTTATTTATCAAATGGATTTAACAAATAACCAAAAAATAATTTTAATTGCAAAATATCTGACAACAAAATATTAGTTTTAAAAAAATATGAATTTATTTTCTAAAATAGTTAAAATTTTATAATATTCTGGAAACCAATTTTCAAGAATTTAGTATTTCAAAACTAAATTCTAAAATGTAATTAATTTTTTAATATTCCAAAATTCAGTTTTCAGAATATTATAAAGTAAATTTTGAAAATTAATTTCTGAACACTATTAACATGAATTTATCATTTTTAAAGAAATTAATTATTAATAAAAGCATGTTAGAAATAATGTGTGCATTTTCATCACTCAGATATACATACACACTAGAAAATTGGAAATTACACAGTATTACAGCAGAAATAATCTTGACTACCTTAAATACAGATAATAAATTGAAGTAAAAGAGAAAGAAATCAAGGAAAAAGGAATCAAGACTCAAATACATATAGATCAATATATTAAGACATCAACATGTATATATATGGTAGAAATATATATATATATATATATATATATTATAGGAAAGAAATACAATACTTGACCACCCCACACCAGTCCAGCAATACTGATCAAACTTCTTCAATATTCAAACTCTCACTCTTTCTTCGTGTAATTATTCTTTCGAACAGTTGTTGTAGTTCTGAGCTTCTCCCTAGCACGCTGAATATATTCCGAAAAATGGCTTTCGTTTTTGTTGCTACCATGCTGAGGCTCATGATCTGGTGCAGCTGCATGGTTGTTCTGACCCCAACCAATGTTCGTCATGCTTCTCATCATTTTTTCCCTGGTTTGGTGAATGAAATCTTTGAAATGATCATTAATATCCATTTTCTTACCTTGTGGTGATTCTGTGTGCACCCCATGACCATGTTGTTTATACCCTTGCTTGGGAACACGCTGTTGATGAGGTTCACCTTTAATAGCCACTTTGTTTGCTCTTTCTGCACCTTTTGCTACTGCACTTGAGACTGCTGACTTTCCATTGCTCAACTTAGGGGTTGAGTGATCAAACTTTATGGGAATTGCTCCTGATCCTGACCCTGATCCTTCTTTGTGAGGCTTATGATGTGGATGTGGTTTGTTTTGGATAGGAATATTAGTGATGGAAGAAGGTGTTTTTGGATGTTTGGTGAGTTGTTTAGGTTGTTCTTGATTGAAGCTTGTGATGCGATGAACTGCTCGAACAGCAGGGTTGCTTGCAAGTGCTTGACGGATTTTTTTGCACACAGAAGAGTTTGAGCCACTGTTTTTGTCCATAGTGTGATACTCAAATGGAGTTAAGCACAGAATATTAATTGTGGGGTGGTGAGGATATTTGTGTTGATGTTTTATACTGTTTATCTTGAGTGTGGAAAGAAAAGATGAAAAGGCAAGGATATTTGAAAAATAAACACAAATATCTTCTTTTGAAATGTGATCCTTTGAGGGAACCAATTGTAATTGAAGAAAGCATTAGGATAAGATTCGTTACAGCTATTCAAGCTACTAATGAGGTTGCTTTTTCTTAGTTTCCATGGCAGGGATCAATTCCCACCACTTTCTTCTCAACCTTTTAATTATTATATTTCCACCTAGAGCTGAAACAAACTAGTAAAACTAAGGAACCATGCTATGTCCTTATTGGCATATTTGACAGCTTAGTGTAGAGAAAAAAGAAGGGAGAAAATTGAAATTTGATAACTGACATGAGAGCTTTCAAAAGATGCACCTGGTGGATGGTATAGGATTCAGTTGTCTCCAAGTAGCAGAATGAAGAAATGATCAAAGTCTAGTTGCAACAAAGAATCATATCATAGCTTCCCTCGCAGGAAACGTGATTCTGCAGGTCCATGCGATATGTGAAGATTAATACTGGCTTTTGGTGAAAATGACGTATGATCATCAGATTGAACCCAGTGTTTGTGTAAAAAAAGAAAGAAAAAGTATCCATGATATTAAAATTTAAAAAAATCTATAATATGATTCTATTAGAATATGTATATATATATATATATATATATATATATATATAATACTATTATTGTTTCTTGAACCAACTAGAATCCTATTCCGATTTATAAAAAGAATCTGAAGAGAGAACGCGGAAATTCTTTAATAGTTTGTCTCTGAGGTGCTTGTTCATCTTTTTAAGTTTTCTGAATATCGTGCTTAAAGATTAGGCTGCGCCTACAACTTTACATGCATATGCAATGGATCAATTCTTTGCATGAGCACGAGTCCATCCAAAACCAATTAATAAAATTGAAGTTTAACATTGCAATAGCTTTTGTTTATGTTATTTAGTGTTTGCTAAATTAATTTTTTAGAGGTTATATACAAAATGGAGACTACTCCTGCTAAAATTGCTCATTAATTATGAAGTCTAATAATTGGATTGCTTGAAGGTAATGGTGAATCTTACAATGTTTAACTTAATTTCAATAGTAGTTATATAAAAGAGAATTATATCTTACACTTTTCTACATTATTTTAGTTTTATAATAATTCCCTCTTAAACTTTTATTAAAGGTACACCTTCATTTCATATCCAACTACTTAATAATTATTAATATCCTTATATAACATTTTTAATAATAGATTTTAAAGTAAATTATTAATGACTGTATAAAAAATTTTAAGTCATTATAGTTTATTCTAAAATACTTTTTTTCAAAGTTTTCTCTTCTCCGTCTACATTCTTTCTTTTGTCTATATTATCTCTTCAGTAACAAAATTTTTAATCCATGAAACTTGACCAGATTAAAAGTACAAGGAGTTGGTGAAGCCTAGAACATATCTATCCGATCAGATTTTAAAATGGGTAAGTGGTTTATAAGTTTTTAGTTGTTGAATTCTTCTTCTCCTTCTTTGATGAGATTAAGAATTAAGAGGAGATTTTGCTTGTTCAATTGTAATTTAGACTTACTTGAAGTTGGTAGAGGTGGGAAGATAACTTGAAGAGTTATACTTCGCTCCAGGTAAGAGAAGCTAACTAACTCTCTGTGTTTAGTTTATGGTTGTTTGTAGTTTTGGTTGTTGGTGATGTTGATTTGATTAAATGAGAATGAGGAATCAATTATTAAGACTAAATGTTGATATTTGTTGTTATATACTCTGTTGATGAGTCTAGGATTGTGTAAAGTTGTTGTATGTGGGTTGATGGTGTGAGAAGGTGGATATGTTGTTCAAGGTGGCTCTCGGTCCTATTTTCACTTAAGCGAAACTTTACTCGCTCAAGCGAAGGTGAGGCGGTGGTTAATGATTACCTCCACTGCCTAGACTCGCTCAAGCGAGACGTTGTTGCTCAAGCGAAAGTTGTATGTGAGTGTTAGTATTCCTACTAGTGAGTGTTGAAAGTCTTTGATAGGTGAGTTGTTATGACTCTTATGGGTGTTGATGTTTGATGTTTTTGTTGACCTTTATGGGGTGTTGATACATTATCCGGAATGGTATTGTACATTAGGGAGTAGTAGTAAACATGACAGTCCATGGATAAGAGCTATCTCGGCTTCATTGTTGTCTAGTCACATAGATAGGGCATCAGGTGGTGAGAAACTAAGGGAGACTTACGTCATACTCCGTAAACCTGACTCTCGATAGCAGGTGCTTTGGGCCACCTTGACTCTGGGTACCCGACCCGGATCACGTTGGGCATCAAGTGTTAGCCTCTAGTAGAACTTGTTTACTATGAATAAAATCTTTTGTAAGACGCTCTATATTTGATCATAATGGAAATAATGACTGAGTATAAGATTTTGTTGTCAAATTGAATTATGTTATTTATGTTATATCTCAGTTGTATGATATATTGGTTAATTATAATCTAATTGTTGATAATTTATGTTTATAATAATTAGTTTACTCTTTGATGGGTGATACTATTATAATCGTATAATAAACTGAATAAATTCTGTTGCGAGTGTTAAGAGAAAAGTAAAATAGTATAACTTAGATGATTATATTATTATATATATATTTTGGATACCTATAATAAAATAGTTTTTTATTATTAGTTGACTATTATGTTATAATTATATTATAAATTACAGGGTGTTACACGTTGTAACAGAGTTGTTCATGTTAGGTTTATAATTTGCTAGTAGACATTACTTTTAGTCATGTCATTGATAAATATCATTTCCAGTACTGAAATCTCATAATATATATATATATATATATATATATATATATATAGAGGATGTATAAATAAACAAAATCAAACATTCATTGTGTAAAGTCGCCAGAGTCAAACATGTGATAAAGGGTTTAGGTAGAAAAACATTTTGGGTGAAAAAATTGTTGTCATAGAAAAAAAAGGAAAAATAATTTATGTGATTCCGGTGTCGCTTATTTAATTTTACACGATTTGTGGGCAATAGTCAGATTCTGTAACACGCCGTAGCTCCCCACGGTTTGTCGGGCCAAGGTAGAAAGGAATTTCTATTTGTCAAGCCCTTCAAGAAAGAAAAAATGCCACTCGTTATTAGAGTTCTAATTCTTAAGCAAACAACCACAAATTATTGACCTAAACTATAGTTTTACTCCTTTATTCTCAACGCAAAAAACTTTATAGTTTTCCGCTCACACCAAAAAAGATTCCCTGTTTTACTGTCCATTCTTCTCATCACTGATGAACGATGCTTACCATCCTTTAGAAAGCCGAGGATATATTCCAAAGTTCTGAACCCTGTTCACAGTATGCGATCATTTAAGTTCAAATAAACACGCTAAAGAACCCTTTTTCCACTTTTTTATACCCTCCCCAGAAGATAAAGCACACAAAATAAAGTGACGTAGTGATCAAATGTAGGCACACGCCACCTTACATTGAACAGTGGTTAAGAAAAACATGTACAAGTTAAAATTAGTTTTCGTTCAGGGACACTCTAACACACATTCTTTATTGATTGAAATTTATTAAAAATTACAAAAACTTAAATTATGTTCATTGGTCTCACAATTTAGTAATTTCCAATCAATTTCTACCAATAATAGAATTTATAAAAAAAAATTGGATAAGAATGCATGTCATCATGATCATTTATCATTACCAACTACATACGCAAGTTAAGAACTCGAGTATAATAAGCTCCTGGGACGATTAATAAATTGTTTTCACTCCATAGATATACTACATCTGAATAGAAACATTCAACCAAAAATAGAAGCATCCTATAAGACAGTAAAGTCTACAGCAGACTGAAGTAACATAACTTGTTCCGATAACTATTTACAAGTTTTGATGCCAAAAGACGTGTAGATATTTCTGTAAAAACCGTTGGTTTTTTTCATAATTGCTCACAGACAAAGCCTGTAAAAAGTGTAGACGATGAAAGGTGCGTATCATCTAATCAACAACGACCAAAGTGTTGCTCTTGGATTCTTATGGCACAATTCCTCATTTCAAGTGACTTGTTTTAGTTGGGCTTCCATGTATGCTCATACTCAATGACGGAAAGTCTTGACAACCTTCTCTATTTGTCGCCGGCAAAGAGGACAATTGGTCAAGTGTGAAGAACAAGCTGTACAGCAGCACATATGGCCACACCTGACAACATAACATAAACTTAGGGCCGTTTCAATTATGGAATTAAATAGATAACTCTGCTTTTGAACATCTCAGTTTGAGTGATTGTAGCAGGCATATACAGATAGTGCGCATATATTATATGATAATCAAATCGCCTGAGCATAGAAGAAGATAGTTTGGGGGCTTCAGGTTGGGTTAAAGCATATAATACAAATAATATCAAAGAACCTTCACACAGAACACTGGGAGGAGGTTAACTCAAGGGAAACGTTTTCTGCAAAAGTTGGATTCTTTTATTTTGCCTGTAAAACTTGGACTCAATTTAATATTCAAATATAGCTAACAATAATATTTTTGGCCACCAAACATTGCTTTGAACCATTTAGGACAAATATGCTTTTTTTTTTCTTCATGTTCATTGTATAAAGATAATAAAGAAATGGCTAAGATAATTTATATTGATGGACAAAATAATGAACCATGGAAGTTTGCTTATAATTCTCAGTGCTACTGCTTTTATGTTTTCGTATGAAGAAAAACATATAACCGACTAACATTGACTGCAGAATATTTTGTCAACCAAGGAAGAGGATGAGATTGGTAGCTTACGGAACAAAAACGGCATTATATTCCTGCTCAAGGCATATTACGCACAAATCTGGCATTAAGCGATCCCTTTTAGCAACATCTGATAAGCTGTCGGCCTTTTCAACTGAGAAAGAACCACAAATTTATGGTAAGGCGTTGCAAACATAAATATAATTGAGCCATAAAAATTTACCATCATTATTTGGTCCTGACTTCTTCGCAGCCGCAGCAAGAACCCTGGATAAAGTTGTTAAGACCGATTAAACATAACAAAAGTGCATACAAATATGGAACAGTGGCAATACTTCCCATTAAGGTTGAGAGGTGAACTCTTAATAATTAAAACGACGTTGTATCACTCTTTTCTTAATTAAAAGCTTTCAATTAACCACTAATGAGAAGAATCAATAGTGACGTGTACCTTCTCTGTAATTCACTGCGGCGCCGTCTCTCAAGTATGTACCGAATAGCATGCTTGGCTATCAGATAAGCACCAAACACTGTCAAGCCCATAGAAGCGTACTTATACCACCTAATAAGAAAATTTAGTCAATAAAAAAATCTGGTACACCAAAACACTCGATAGGCATTCAGACAAAAGCAACCTTGCCCATTTCCCCAGATTTGCAATTAGTTGATCAATTGTTTTGGGAGAGACATAAAATGGCCCTTTGTGGGGTCGCTGAATTCGAATGGTCCCAACATCATCTTTAGCAGCCTGACGATAAAGTTAAATTTAAATTTAAAAAATTAAAAACAGTAAAGGATTAATATCTAATAGGCATAAAAATGAACTAGAGTTGATAAATTGAAAATAGAAAGGGAGAACTCAAATAGAAGTAGAAATTGCAACCCTTTTTTCTTTGGAATATAGTTTTTTCACTCTAATATATGCTGTAATGCGTTTGATTTTGTGAGAAACAATGCCTATGATCTGAATCAGAAAACTTGTAAGGTAGAGTTCATTCACTTCAAATGTATCAAATAATCTACAAGTTTTTCCGATCTAAAATTTACAACTTGAGCATGCAAGTCATAAGGATTCAGGATTCTCTGAAGCACGTGTTTAGTGAAATGATTGTTCCAGCAAGTAGCAGGGCAAGTATTACTCCTGCTAGCATTGCCTATATACTCTGCAACACTGCTCTTACAATTATATTGAAATTTTGTACTATACAACACTCGTGATTCTTGGGAAAGTAAGTAAGTAGCCATGTTCTTAAAATTAATTACATTACCTCACCAACAACAGTCAAGGAAGTTCCAATTGGAAGTACCCGTTCAATTCTCTTGACTCCAAGCATCTAAAAGTATGATCTCAATTATGTCAGTTTACAAAATAAGAAGCTCAACGCTTCAATTTATATTTTACTTTTGGAGGGAGGAGCAGAAAGGATTGGATGGATGAAAAGATTTCCACCTTGAGACCTTGGAGATAATCCAATGTTCCTCGTACAAGTGACCGACCTGACTCTTCAAATGCCTCACTTCCAACAGGTAATGCAAAACCAGTGGCACCCCGAGCTCCAACCACATGCACACGATCACTCCCATCATCCTAATAAAAATTGGCAGCAGGAGAGGAGTGTTCAGTTAATAGCTTAAAGATTACTCTAGCAAACAAATATCCTATCAGTCTGATAAGAAATAATAACAATAATTTGAAAGTTAAAGAAAACATTATTATAATAGGAACAGACTCAACAGAGGCAAAATGCTCACCAGATACCAAGGAACCTCTTTACTCATTGATAGCATCAAAGCAGAATCTTGTATCCAGGAACCAGCATCATTGTGTTTAAGAAAATGTTGCTCTGCCTAAAAGAAAAATTGTATAACAGGTTCAATATTAATCACAGAGGACTAAGATGACATAGGCAATGCCCTTATAGAATGGAGATATTCACAGTTATGTATACGTACTGTTTCTTCAACTATTACGCCTCTTAAACCACTGAACTCGCAGTTAATTGGGGTTTCAGAGGCAACTCTTCCAGAAATTGTAACAATCAAGGGTAATATTTCTGCGTCTAACAGTTGTGCTGAAAAATGAGGGGAACCAAGCATGATCAGAAACCATAACATCACAAATTATCAACTAGTAAATGCTAATGCAATGAAAGAACATCTAATCTCACCTATTCTGCACCATAGAAATGTAAAGCTATTTTGCTTTTATAACCAAGTACTAATTGGAGTACATATCAAGGTGGCCAGTATCACATGGATCGTGTCTCAGGCATAAAATGAATGTGAAATGACAAACTCATTGTTTCCAAAATGATAAATAAAAAGTATCTCGTAACAAACAGCACAGCAAGAAGGATGAACATATCATGATAAATGATTATGAGCTAGACATATAAGGCCAACTCAAGCAACTAACACTTTCCTATGCTACAATACCATCAACTTGCATGGAATTCAGCTAACACTTGTACAGGGTGATCTATAGCTTTCTTCAACCAGTTTAACCACTAATTTACAAATAGCACCAAGAGACATTTGAAACAACCCTCTTAAGACTTAGGTTTTGGCCTAACTGAACTTCTAAAGCAAACTCATGAGAAAGTTGTCTACCACTTACATACGCTATCATGGACATATTACTAACTAATATAGCAAAAAGTTTGCAAACCTAAACAGCTGTTTATGATTCAATAACAACACATAATGGATGTCCCGATATGCCTAAGAATAAACACTAAGATAGGCCTATAATAAACACTAAGATCAGCCTTCATATCATCTTAAAATTTGAGTTTAAATCAAATGACCCCAAGAGCTAATTCATCGAATGAGGGTTATCCGACACTTGTATAAACTGTTTTGGTCATGTCAATTGTAAATGTGGGATATGCAACAAACCCCAATGGTCATTGGCAAAAGAACATTAAAACTAGATACAAAACACAAGTAGCATGCATTTAACGATCAGTGTTGTTCAAAGCAACAACAACATAATAAACCAAATATGCGGACAATAGAGGTTTCAGTTCCCGAAAGAGACACCAACCCAGTTCCTTCAACTGATTGACCCTGGTAACGGATTTAAGAATTTCCGCATCCCTGTCAAATAAAAAAGGAAGCTTTATAGGTATGTTGTTCCAGAATGGCACAACGCGAACGTGATTCAATTTAAAGTGGAAACAATGGATGTATACCTGCCACTGCTTCTGCCGAGAAGATAAAGAGCAGCAGCACTCAAACAGCAACTGAGGCCACCCCAAGGAATCATCTTCGTCCTTCCAACACTAAGCGTCCAAACCCATTGCTTCAATTGAGAAGGGAATTGGGATTGGCAAATGAATATGTGATTTGATTGTGAATTGGGTTGCGAAAGTTGCTTTATTAATTTGTTGTAGAGAAAAATGATTTGGAGAAAAGTGAGAGAATTGGAATTGGATTCAAGAAGTAAAGTGAAGGAAAGGGCAAAAAGGAAGAAGAGATAGTGTTCTGGGAGCGTGCTAGGAGGGTACTTCCTTTCCTACCTCACAAAATCAATAACATTCCCTTCCATCAAATTATTATAAAAAAAATAAAAATTATTCAATCTGATCAATTAATTTTTTATAAATTTAATTATTAATAAAATTGATAATTATTTTATATTAATAATATAAGTTTCCAGAAAAAATTGAATTATTTATAGCCTTTTTAAACTCATTTTTTTATTAATAGAAAAACAAGTGTATTTTGTTTCCTAACAAAATGTGAAAGGTATTGATTACTAGTTTTCTTTATAAAAAGAAATAGTCAGTCATAATGTCTATTTATTTTTCACATAAGTAAATATATTGATAAAAATATTAATTTCTCATATTTATTAGTGAGAAAATTATTCAAACCATTTAGTTTTAAGTATTTTTTGCAATAAAATTTATGAAATTGTTAACTGTTTTTATTATTTACAAGAATTAATTTTTTTATATGAACAACCGAACTGAAGACAATAAAAAAAACTATCAACTTTTTTAAGTAGAGGATAGCTAAACGTTGAAGTTACTAGTTGCAGAAACTGTGACATGCTGTTCTAACAAAAAAATGCACTATGAACATTTTTAATGTATTCATTCTATATTTTATTGTAATTATTTTATAGAACACTAAATAAAATATAGTGGCATATAATATATTTCCACCAGGAATTTCATTCATAGGTTTTTTATAATCTTTCTTCTAGAAAATGTATGGAGAAATATAGTGTCACTGACTAAAATGTGTGGATAGAATCTTTCACAAAATATGTATTTATCCGTACACGTCATCGTATACAGCTGTATACCTTTCTCTCTCTTTTTCCTTCGTCATTTCAAAATAACATTTTTATTATTATTATTCTTTTTTTTTTATTAAAACTTTAACATAACGTTAACTATTACTTCATTTTAAAAATGTTCATACATCGTATCGAAGACTACTGCTACATATCTGATGAACGTTAGTGGCACTAGCATTATAACATGAGTTAAAAGGTACTATGATGTCTGATTTCTGAGTAAATTACTAACATTGGTCATTCGGTTCATTGGTCCATATGATATGTATCACAGTTTCTGGAAGTATGCTCCCATTTAACTGAGCACATAATGACTTTTGCAGAATAAGACAGAGGGAGCTGAAATATTTTTGCAGAGATATGCAACATTTGGTAACAGTGATATACAACCTCAACAATTTCACCAAAACAGTATTTCATTGCAAAATTTCACATTACACTTTACAATTTGTCTAACCGCCCTAATACCAAGCAAACGAGTATGTTGCTTGCTTTGGTCAATGAAACAAGTACAGCATCCAAGTGCTGATCAAGCCAATAATCCACAACCATGTGCTTCCAAGATCAAGCAAAGGTTCATTTGGTTTGAAACCAAGATTGCGTTTTGCTATCACGTCCTCTAAAGCCTTGGCCATGGACATCCAACTGATCAGATATATTGAATGTTCCAATGAGTGGGCCTGTGACACTTGCAGCTCTTCAATTTCGACAAGATCATTTCTTCAGTGATAGTACTCAAGCAAGCCTTAGCACTGCCACTGCCAGCACTGCAGCGGTTCTGAAGTATATTTCTCTTAGGCTCTTGTCGACCTTTCGAATAATTTCCTCATCTTTCAGTCTTGGCTTTCCAGCATTCTTGTTAAGGCCAACAATTGTATCCCTTAGCTTATTAACTGCCCAAGAAAGCCAAACCAGCCCAAATCCGAACCCTGTGTTGAGGAGCTTAGAAGCACAAAAGGGAATCCCCCTTCCACAAGCAAGCTTACAGATCACAGATAGCAGGACAGCAAGACCAGTACCAGCAATGCCAACAGAAAATTGTGTAAGGAACTCAGGAAGTTCAGGACCAGATTTCTTGAGAGAGAGAATTGCTGTTTTTCGGTGTTGCCTCTTGTCAACCATTAAGGAGAGAAGGCTCTCACATGCATGTAAGTAGTTCTTCTTGAAGAGATCCCTCTCTCTGACTACTTTCTTGTTCTTCTTTTGTGAAGGCTTGACTTTGACTTTCTCAGGACTATTAAGCAAAAGAAAAACAACAACTTAATACGTTTATGAGTAAGACTATCCACAACAGGAGAGAGAAACAATCAGCATAAATGAAAGCAATAATGCATCTCAAGTATAGAACTCAAGTCCTCTATGTCATGATGTTGAAAAATTACACATGTCTATCCAGAATTTTACAGATAATTCTCCCTTATCATACTCCTATTCCAGAAATAAGTTACTAGACTGGATTATCCACATAGGTCATAGCACGGGGGAAACCAAATGCATAAGAGGGATGAAATGAAAGGCCCTCGGACCAAAGTTGCATTTGTTTTATAGAGAACAGAATGATTGTGAACTATTATTTGAAGAAAAGTAACTCCTAGACAAGTATAGCTTGCATACCCCCAAAGTCAGAATGAAAGGGGGAACTTTTCCGGGAAACATATTTTGCATACCTCCTCAAAGGAACAGTCAATGTAGAATGAACATCCAACGTGGAGGAAACTTCAACTTCTTTGATACTCATCCTGCACATAGAAATTGACAGTAAAAGTCGAACAAAAATAGACTGTTAAATATGGAGATTTAATAGTTCATTACAAAAGTAATTTAATAGCAATATCAAGAGTTTGAAAAATCAATTTATTCAAGGAATCACTGTGCACATACTAGTAAAGCAACTAATTTAACTTCAGTAACTAATATTAATTATCATATATTTATTTATTGATTTTGCATTTGTTGCAGAATTTAGAAGACAAAAATATGAGTGTATTTTAGAAGAGCTTATTTTAGAGAAACTAATTTGTTTTCCTTTTATTAGTTTCTTAAAAGATCAACTAAAATAAAAAGGAAAATTTCTCAAAAATTAACAGTTAGCAGATTTATATTAATTAAATTAGTATAAATAATCAATTTGAAACATACACGCACACACGCTCATATGCATGTAGAAGGAACAAGAAGAAGGAAGTTTGTCTTCACATGGACCAAAATTTCAGCTAACTTATATGAAAGTATTCCAACTTATAGCAGTCCCCTCCAATAAAATTGAAAAGAAAAAAGGTAAGGTAAGTAATTCTTCATAGTGCCAGAAATATGTACTTCATTAAGAACAGAATTCATGGGCTTTTGGTTATGTTTTCCAATCAAAATTTGAATTTCACCTTCGTAACCAATGTCAACCATTACTGCATGGATTATAAGTGAAACTAACTTTAATTGGAGAATATCAAAACTACCTAGAGGATACACATTACTCTAGTTCATACATTAATCATGCCAAACACACAAGGTAATTCATCGTCAATTTTGCACATTTATGGCTAAAATTCTTCAAGTAGTTGTCATGAATGCAAAACAATGTTAAGGTTAAATCATAAAAATTGCAAACACTCAAGTATCTTCCAAAACATTATAGTAGAAACATATTTAAAAACATATATTTTCCAAGGGTTTAAATTTGACATGAAAATCTGATTAATCCATAGATCAACAGTCTTTACACACAAAAAATGTTGATTATTCTGTTTTACTATGAAAATGTAATTCTAAGTAACCAGAATTGTTAAAATTTCATGTGATCAATTTGACACTTAAACAGCTCCAAATATGTATACCTGCTGAAGTGTGGAACAAGCATAAATTGTTTTTCACCCTTCCGTAATAAGTACGAATCAGCAACTAGAGAAAGAAGATCTTTCATCTCAACTGCAGTACCCATAAAAGTGACTTGACCATCTGGGTGAACTGTAACCTTTGAACTAAAGGCCGAATCTTGAAAAATATCTAGCAAGAGCTTCGGGATGAAGAATTTGCTTTTTGGAATAATAGGTGTCAATGGTTTTTGAGGTTCATCAATGCCTGACAATTGCAAATCCACCAAGTCAGACAACAAAGATATATGTACTCCACCTATCCCAGATTCCGCACTCTCAGACATGATGCACTGCAAAATTTTATCCTGCTGAGTGCATTGTTCAACAATACCAAAGCCAAAATGTACTGGGCTTTGATAAGTTCCTGCCACCGAAATTAAGGAAATTACTCAGTATGACATGGCATAAAACACAGATTTAATAGCATATGTCAATAAACATTCATCACAGAAGTAAATGTAGGCTCAAGAATTAAATCTACCATCTTCTCACCAATTACTTACATCATTCTAGCAACTAGCAATGCGTCATATATCTGAGAAAGAAAACCAACCTTCAATCATTAGCTATTATTATAGTCTTTGGGTTTAACATTTCACCACTAAATTAACGTGTGAATGAAAAATGATCATTCATTGGATTTTAACATTTGGACTACTAGATTAACATGTGAAAGAATGAGACATAATCAATACATAAGAGACACACACAATGAAGAAACTACTGTACTCGGGTACACATTCAATGATCCATGAGGATGGGTTCCAATCTCCCTTTACTAGTAGCGTTGCTTGGCAGCCATCTCTTTCCAAGGAAACACATTGTCCCTTAGAGGCTAGTTGAATAGTATCCTTTTTAGGTACTTGGAGGTAAATTCTCTATGTTGGCCACTGGGCCTCTGCTTGCCACTCTTAGACATCAAAGTATGTCACTGGCACCTTGATTTCCATTCTTGGAGTACCTTGTCACAGCAAACTATAGGTTTACATCCACCAACAAAAGACCGAAAATTCACCATGGATGATCAATGAAAATTACAAGGAGTAATCTCTCAACTCTCAAACCCAGTTCCCAATACACCCAAATCCTCACAGTTGCAAAGATTTTAGTACAGTCTACGATCTAATCTAACTACTGATTACAACATATTTATTGGTCCATCATGTTATAGGGAGTGCCTCCAAAATTCTGTCTGGTTGTACCTCGTGATTGTCTGCCAGGGGTTTCAAGTGCAGGCCCAAGATATCCACACTTACATACAACCTTTTATAACAAAACTGAAAGAGTATTTACAGGATTATTAGTTATTACATCACCAACAAATAGTATTTAAGTTAAGTGACTACGAGCTAGACAAGTTGGAATCGAGCAATCAATCATGTAACAATGAAGAACGAGACAGCAATCAAATGGCTGGATCAAATACAACTCAGTGAGCTGCCTGCACACCTTGAACATCAATAAGCATGGGCCTTTGAGTCGACAAGTTCACATTGACAATCTGATCAGAATCGAACCACTCTTTTTGGGGCTTGGTTGACTCAAATGGATTTAGCGAGGATCCATATCTGATAATTTCTGGTTTCAGTACAGGAGAAGGCAATAATGGTTGACAACACTGCCATACACAAAAATTCAAGGAAAAAATGAAGACAGGGTTCTGGTTATTAAAATAATAAAGAATTCATTAATACTAACAAATTATTAAAATATGAAAATAAATTAAAAAAAAACATTTTTTCATTAGTTCTGTCAAAAATAAACCTTTGACATGATAAAAAGTTGCTACCAACAAATCATAAACCAGATTCTTACCTTGGTAATGGTGCAGCCAACCATGGGCAACTCTTGCTGCAAAACAAGTCCAGGAGGGCATCCATGAGAAGCCATCAAACACAGTTTCTGCAACATCTTTTCTGTGTTGAAAGAAACGAGGTTAAACAAAACTCTCTCCTTGCCACTTACGCCCCCATCGACTTATCCCCACCAGGGCCTCAAATCCGAGAGATTTTCCGCAATTGAATCATTGGGTGGTACCAGAAATTCAAAATACAAAAAAAGAAAGTGGCTTTTATGTGATCCATTTGTTTAAACCGAAAACTTCCGAAATTGAAGGCATCAATGCTCTGCGGGATGAGAAAACATACATGTTGTCTCTTCTTCCCCTAGGACTTGGACATGTTGGGTGGTTTTTTACAATGTGCCCTCAGTCTCACCTACGACTGCCACTTCAGATTCATGTTGACAGTTCGTTTTTCTTCACTTCATATCTGGGCCGTTAACAACATCCGATAATTGAGTTGTGACTTTCTGTGGTCCACGTGTCATAATTCTACATGCCCTACCAACTCCTAAGGCACATTGTACACCATTTGTTTCTCAAAAAATCTCTGTTGGATGGGTCCGGCTTTTGCACCTTTCCTCTGCTTTTTTTTGGAATTTTTTAGTAGATTTTGCAAGTTGATGTTATTCGACAAAATTCATTTATTCCATTATATTTACAGATTCATTCTTTGGCAAGATCTATATTTTTCAGGAGTTACTGACACTTTTACCGAGGAATAAAACAAATTACAGATAGGTCTCTTTGTAACTTTCAGTTTTCTTTTTCTTCATAGACTATTTACATTTTTAATATGAAAATCATAGATGGATTATCATTTTAAAATTTTTGCTACTTTTTAATTATTTTTATAAAATAATAATATATTTATTATCAATATTAGTTATATAATTAATACTATATGATCAGTTAATAATCATTTACATTATTATTTGCTTTGATTTATATGTTATTATTATTATTATTATTATTACCAGAGTAAACACACCTACAGTGTCCGTATTTTATTTTATTTTATTGATTACCTATAATAATATATATAAAGAGAATTCTCTAACTATTTTTTTATATACATTTTAATATTCCTATTTTATCTTTTTAAAAATTATTTTTAAATAATAAATTTAATTAAAAATTATTTATTAAATAAAAAAAAGTTCATTAAATTTTTTTTATTTTAAAATAATTAAATTTTTTTTTTCAAATTCAAATTCAAATTTAGAAATCATAAATATAATAAAATTCTACAATAATATATAAAGAGATTCCTCTTTTTATAACTACTTTTGGTATATACATTTTAATATCCCTATTTTACTTTTTCAAAAATTATTTTTAAATAAAAAGTTAATTAAAAAATTATTTATTAAATAAAAGAAGTACTTAATTAAATTTTTTTATTTTAAAATAATTAAATAACTTCTTTTTCTTTTTCAAATTCAAATTTAAATTTAAAAATCATAAATATAATAAATAATTATTTATTTTTAAATTAATTTAATTAAAGAATCACAGGTAAAAAAGAAATTCAACTTACTTTTCAACTTTATCTTCTAAAATATTTTTCTTTATTTTTTAATAAATAATACAATAAAATAAAAAATATATATAATTCAAAACCATCCATATAAATAATGCAACATACAAATTTTATATAACATATTAAATTTATAAATTCTATAATTTTTGTTATTTCTATATTATTATATTTGCATAAAAAAAATTCTTAATTTATAACATTGTTATCTTTATTTTAATATTTATTTTTTAATCACACATTAATTTATAAATATCTTTATATAAAATAATCAATACATTAAAATAAAACTTTAAAATAAAATGCGTATACACAGAAAGATAACGTATTATTTTAATGTATTAATTATCTATAACAACATATAAAAGAGATTTCTTTTTTTTATAATTATCTTTGATATATATAAAATAATTTTTAAAAGGATAAAATATAAATATTAAAATATATACACCAAAAATAAATATAAAAAGAGAAATTTTCTTTATATATTATTATAAATTATATTTTATAAAAACAAAAAAATGTTTTTATAAGGTTTTTTTCCATTAACAACTTTTTTATAACAATATATTATATAAGTCAAATATAATTTAATAAATACACTCTAAATTTTAAATTTTCATCATCTATAATAATATATAAAGTTGATTTTCCTTTTAATAACTTCAATATTTCTATTTTTACCTTTTCAAAAATTATTTTTAAATAATAAATTTAATTAAAAATTATTTATTAAATAAAAAATAATTAATTAACTTTTTTATTTTAAAATAATTAAATAATTTTTTTCTTTTCAAATTCAAATTCAAATTTAAAAATCATAAATATAATAAAAAATTATTTATTTTTAAATTAAATTAAATTAACTAAAAATCACAAAAACAAATAAAAAAGAAATTCAACTTACTTTACAAAAATAATATAAATATAAATTAATAAAAAGAATGAGTAGAAAACTAAAAATAAATTAAATACTATAAATATAATTTGATAAAAATTAAAGAATATAAATATAAATTAATAAATTACAAAACTAAAGATAAATTAATTAAATAAACATAAATTAATTAATATAACTTTTAAATGAGGATAATAATATAGTTATGTACTTAATCTAATAATTAACTGAGTATCAATATATTATATTTAGTTACCATTTCTTTACAAAGTCGAAGTAAAATTATGCATTTTAGTTTTAAAAATATATAGTAAATAATAAATTATAGTATACATTACTTTGCATGACTAACATACATTAATAATTAATTTTCCATACAATTATTATATCAACTTATTAAGCTGATTTTACATTTATATGAATTTTTGTAAATTTCTTCTTTGACTGTTCTTTTTTTCCAATAAGCTTGGTAAAAGGTAAATAATTGAAGAGTCACACTTACATTTTGAATTGAACAGTGAGTATCCTAGTGATCTCTTTTAAAAATATTGCACAAATACCAAATAAGTTTAAAACTATAATATAACTATTTTAGTTTTGAAAATATATGGTAAATAATAAACTACACGATACATTATAAGAGAAACATATATTGATAATTAATCTTCTAAATTATTATTCTATTATCTTATTAATTTGATTTTGCATTTATATGTGTTTGGTAAATAATTATTTTTTATTGTATTTTTTAATAAACTAGGTAATACGTAAATAATTATAAGAAGTGATGATATCTTGAAACTCTATTAATTTTTTTTACTTAATTTAAAATATTAATATTTTATTTATATTTTATTTATTTTTTAATATAAAATATTAATATATATTATTATATTATTAAAATAATTGTTAAATGAATATATTTTATCTTATAGATATTAAAATAATATAAGACAAAATACTCTTATTTAAAAATCCATTTTAATAATATAATAATATTTTAATATTTTATATTAAAAATAAATAAAATATAATTATAATATTAATAATTTTCATTTTAATAATATAATAATATATAAGTATTTTACATTAAAAAATAAATAAAATATCATTAAAATATTAATATTTTAAGTTGTTAGTCGAATATTTTTAAAAATAATGTCAAAAGTCACACATAAATTTTAAACAAAGGTTTAATAGGCATTTTGGTTATACTCCCTCCGTTTCAAATTATAAGGCGTACTTGACAAATTCTCCGTTTCAAATTATAAGGCGTACTTGACAAATTCTCACATACCAAGAAAAGCATTTAATTTGTTCAGTTTTTTATAAATTTTCCATCTTTACCCTTATTAATTACTATTAATTAAATTAATTAAAATTGAATCAGAAGTTTTATAAAATAAATTAATTTTTTAATAAAACAGTACATTAATTGTGATTGATTGAGATTGGAATTTCAAAAGTTTTGAATTTATCTCAGAATTATTTTTAAATAATTTAAAATTAGAATTACTAATTTTTTTAATTAAAATTTTTAATTTAAACCAATATGCAAATGATTGTACTAAAATTTCAATCAAAATCTTTAGTTTCCACCAAATTGTAAAGGACTATGCTCAAAATTTTTAATTCCCACCAAAATGCAAATAGAAATACTGAATTAAAATGACATAACTGCAGGAACTTCAATCTATATTACAACTTCAAAATGTCAGTTGATATAAATTTGAATATTACTCCACCCCATTCAGATAATGAAGATGAATCTAATTCATTTGAATGGGAACAAAACACTGTTGATAGTCATGAAATGGAAGAGGAAAGAAATGTTGAATTGGATAACATTACACTGTCTAGAGGTATTAAACTTTTAAATTATGTTACTTTTTTTAATTGTTTTAATTTTTAATTATTTTTGTAGGAGCAGAACAAACAAATGAAGCTCCAACTCATGAAGATGAAGATGATATTAGTAAATGATAAGGAAATATGAAGAGTCAGACTAATAAAATATAATTAATTCTTAGTTCCTGATTTTAATTTCTCTTTCTACTATTTAATATTAACACAGATAACCATGTAATTAATAGGGGTATATAAGGAAAAAAAAGGAAAAAAAGTTATTGAAATTCTAGTACGCCTTATATTTTGAAACAAATTTTTACTCGAAAGTACGCCTTATAATTTGAAACGGAGGGAGTAATATTTTGTGAAAATTTGTAATGTTTTTCCTGGTTTATTTTTTTTCTCAATTGAGTCCCAAATTTTATTAAAATCTATCAATGTGATCCTTTCCGTTAAATTAACATGAACAACGTTAACTATGAGGACATGACACACACATGTCATTTTGTAATTGGTTTGATATATTTTTTTGTTTTAACAGTGATCCCGTCTCTCTCTCCTCTTTTCCGTCCTCCTCTCTCTCCTTATTTCCCTCTTCCTCTCCCTCCTCCCTCTCTCCTCCTTTCCCTCCTCCTCTCCCTCCCAATCCTCTCTTCTGTCCCGCATCCTTCCTCTCAAATCCCAACCTCCCGGATTCACTCTCTCTAACAGTGGCACAAGAATTGGTCTTAGGCATGTTGATTTTGGTGACTACTTTCTTGGTCCTAGACTAGAAGGACTCATTGAACAACACATAACCAATGACCGGCTTGGTCTACCCCTACTTCACGCTCTTCAGTTGATGCATTAAGATCACAAATGAACACCTCCAATCTGATTCACACTGTGCAGTTTGTAAAGAAAGGAGGGAGAGGAGGAGAGAGAGGAGGAGGAAAAGGAGGAGAGAGAGGCGAACTCACTGTTAAAAAAAAATATATCCAAACAATTACAAAAATAGCATGTCCTCATAGTTAAGGTCGTTTACGTTAATTTAACGAAAATGATCACATTGACAGATTTTAATAAAATTTGGGACTCAGTTGAGAAAAAAAAATAAACTAGAAAAAACATTACAAATTTTCACAAAATATTAGAACAAAAATGTCTATTAAACCTTAAATAAATACTGTGTATCTTGGTAATTATGTTTTATAAAAAATTGCACAATTTAACGAATAAATTTAAAATTCTAATAATCATTAAAAAAACAAAACATTTAGTTTATATCAAATACACATGTTTAGCTAGCATTAAAGTATGACCAAACAAATTAATTAAGATTTAGTTTATACCAAATACTTTAAGAAAAAAAGCTAAAATTTTAGGTGAGAATAAATTGATTGACATAACTTGTTTGCTTTATAATATTAAGTTTAAATTTTAAAGAAATCAAAGAAAAGAGAATCAGAATTTAAACTGACAGATTAATATTAAGATTTGACTAAGCAAGTCAATTAAGATTTAATTTATATAAAGTAATTTAGGAAAAAGTTAAAATTTTAGACGACAAAATTAATTACATATTAAATGGCATATTTATTAAAGGGATTATATTAAGAGTTGCCATAAATTTAAAATCTAAAAGTTATAAGAACTCTTACACTCACATACCATAAAATTTAATATGCTAAAAGAAACTTGAACGTAAGAGTAAAAGTTGCAATCGCATAATACTAAATGTGTAAAAAAAAAATATTTAAATTGTCATTAATAAAATAAAGTTATATTATCTGACTTTTTAATTAATTGTTTTTGTTTATATTTAAGTTTAGAGGATTAAAGAAATGTGATAGCTTAGTTTTAGTTCCATTTTAAAGAAAGATTAAGAAAAGTAGTAGTGGAAACATTTGCAAGATTCCTTGACCATATTTATGGTGAAGAGTTATATAAAAAGCACTAAGCAAAAGTGCTTCTGGTAATTAGTTTTTAGTGGTGAAGAGGAAATTGAGGCGCCGCCAAACGTGACTAAAATTTACTGTGTCACTCACAATGCCGTAACTCGTTTGTTTCCGAGATTTTGCGTACCGTTGTAATGCACACGTGTCCCAGAAGGCAAGCGAGTCGGCTAAGGACATTGCAGAAAACCACGCGCTTGCGCGTCACACCGCACTATTCATTACTACTTCCCAATTCAATTGTGGGACATTAATAACGAAAGCCATTTAAAGTCGTCTTCGTCGTTACCATTCATTATAATTTCCTCTTCCATCTTGCTCAGAATCCAAACCCTAGGAAAATTCGACCCTCCACGAAACCCTAGATTTTCTCTCCCAAATCTTTCAAAGCTTCTCCCCATTCTCGGGATTCCGCGCCCAGATCGCAGATCCCGTTAATTTTTTTTCCCGTCCCCGATCGGGTTTGGATTCTGAAGAAGAAAATTCAATTACGCAAAATTCCGAGGCATTGCCGCTGTCCTGGCTTGCGCATGGGTAAGATTCTGAGAGAAACCGCGAGGCCGTCCTTTAATTGTTCATCGGCGTCACCGTCGTCAGCGCCACCGGCGACGACGTCGTCGACGTCGGTGACCGACACGGTGAGGGGATCGCACCGGTTCAAGATCACGGGGTATGCTCTGTCGAAGGGGATTGGGATTGGGAAGTACATAGCGTCGGATATATTTTCGGTGGGAGGGTACGATTGGGCGATCTATTTTTACCCTGATGGGAAGAGCGTGGAGGACAATGGTACATACGTTTCGCTCTTCATCGCGCTAGCTAGCGAAGGGGCAGATGTTAGGGCGCTTTTTGAGTTGACCCTTTTGGATCAGAGTGGGAAGGAGAGGCATAAGGTGCATAGCCATTTCGAGAGGACCCTCGAGAGTGGACCCTACACGTTAAAATACCGTGGTAGCATGTGGTGAGCAAGTTGGATATGCGACTTGTATTTCATTTAATTGTCCATAATTCAAAACTGTTTTTGATTTACTTGGATTGGTTCTGATTGTAATATGTTGTTGGGTATTGTGTTTGTATGAGGGAAATTAGAGAGTGGCTGGTGGGATTTTGCTTAAAGTGGAAGGAATATGTTGCGGGTTTAAATGTTGTTGGAGGGATTGAAGGAATGAATGGTAATTTTTGTTTTTTGTTTGAAGGGAAACGATTGGGATTTTGTTATTTCGGGAGGGGGAGGGTTCATGTTGTTCAACAAGTCCCTTTTCATAATTTTCTGTCTTGCTAAACTGAAGCTTAGTTATTAATTCTTCAGATTGCATGTGGGTGGGATTTGGTTTATGACCCTTTACTTAAACAACACAATGTGATCATACCTTCAAATCAGAGCATGAAAGGTGATAAGAGCTAATCTTGACCACACAACCATACATGGATGGTAAAACTCGAAACTAATCTCGATCATTTGAGTAAGAGTAGAAGGTCAAAAATCCAAATTAGCTCTTTTCACTCGTTCGGGAGTATGTTTATGTTCACTGAATTTAACTGTGCTCCCTCCACCTCTAAATGTATTTTTTAATATATAGAAGATGTTAATGTATGGTTTTGCTCTGGCCAAATACTCCTTGATAAGTACATTGAACTTTTTGTGACAAGAAGGCTGAATAGTTTGGTCAAGATGCTAATTGTTTGAGACTGGGTGTTTCAGGGGTTACAAGCGGTTTTTTAAGAGAACAGCACTAGAGACATCAGATTATCTTAAAGACGATTGCCTTAGTGTTAATTGTAGTGTTGGTGTTGTGAAATCTCACACAGAGGGCCCTAAAATATATAAAATTCCAATTCTGCCTTCTAACATTGGTCAGCAATTTGGGAAGCTACTAGAAAGTGGGAAAGGCAGTGATGTGAGTTTTGAAGTGAATGGAGAAATTTTTGCTGCTCATAAATTGGTTCTAGCTGCTCGCTCACCTGTTTTCAGGGCCCAACTTTTTGGTCCTATGAAAGATCAGAATACACGTTGTATAAAAGTTGAAGACATGGAGGCTCCAGTTTTCAAGGTTTGAATGAATGCTCTTTATGTGCTTTCTTTCTTTGATTTGTGCTTGTGATGTGGTTGGAAAATATGTTTTGGTTATTCTTTCTGTATGGCCTGGTATACACACTTTATTTAAGTTATTTTCCTTGCTCTTCCCCTTATTACCTTTGTTATGCATATCATTGCAACTGATTTAATGCTCAATGGTACCTTTCTTGCATTAGTTGGTCTTTTTTATCTTGAATCGTGTTTGCAGAAAATGTTTAAATGATTGCTATGATCCACATATCTTATGTTGTATTTTTTTAACGAGAAATGAACACATGTCACAGTAACAGTTTTGTAATTTGTTATTATTATTGTAAAAAGATCAAAAGAACACATGTTTAGAAATTCTATGCGGTCCTCTCATTCGGGAATAGCTGAACATATACCAGTTCTTTATAAATTGACTCAGTTGTGAGTTTTGACTAAAATCATATAACCTTTTTTGAAGTAACCCATAAAAAGTTTTTTAAAAGAACATAGGTTAGTTCTTTATAAATTGACTCAGCTGTGAGTTCTTTTCTGGTTCTGGTTCCTCAGTGCTTGGTTCCTCTTTGGCGAGTTGTTCCAGCTGGTTGTGAATATAATTAATACTGTAACATTACTGTTGTATGATGTTATAATGTGGTTTTTTTTGTTGCACTTAGAATGGTAGATTCACGTGGCTGTTGCTTGGTTTAGTTAAATGATTTCTATAATTTATGCTTTGAATTGGGAACTTATTCTTGCAAATCTATAAATGGTTCCGTTTTCTAGATGCTTAAATCTTGTCTACTCGATTTTGATCGGTTTATATACGTGGATATGATATGATTCATTTCCTTTCCTAATTGTGCATAGAAAATTGATAAGAAATAACAACATTGGGTGATTGCTTTTCTTTGTTGACTTTTTTATTGTTTTAATAACTCTTTTGGTTTGTGTACTTGTGTCCAACTTTTACATTTTCGTCCGAATATCTAGAAACTAGATGTTTTATTCCCTACGCATGCACTTTTAATTCATTTTGGTCCTTATTAAGTGTGTCTAAACTCAGTTTGGTAGAAGCGCCATTAATTTGTTGGTGGTTGTTAAACCACCAAAATCTGTCACTTGGACATAAAATTTGTGACAGTTTAACAACCATCGGAAAACTTGTGTTACTTTTACACTGCTAGTTCTATTTTCTGACAATCTTACCTGACAGAGTTAGGATACACTGAACTGCACAGAGAAAAACGGAATTAAAGGGCAATGAAGGGAATAAAACGTCTAGCTTCTAGGTATAGGGACTATAACGTTCGAATTGTGCAACTATAGAGACCAAATGTGATTAAATATCTTTTTTTCTACTTTCTGATATTATTACCTTAAGAAGAACTGTCCCAGTTATGATATTTATTAATGCATATCGAAATATGTCCAAATAGTGTGAAACACAATGAGGTTAAATCGGGTAACTATTTGTTTATATGTACACATACCCTTGTGCCTTTTGTATAGTTTTGTATTTGGCTTCTTAAACTCCTATTGTCTTCATATAGTTTACGTACTATTATTACAAGCAGAACTTGTGTGTGATGAGATTGTGTTGTTGTTTACCTTGATAAATGAAGCTTAATATTATTCTATTGCTAAAGAGCTGCAACATGTCTGCTTTACCGTACCATATTTCAATATTTTGTAGGCATTGCTTCATGTTATATATTGGGACTCACTACCTGATATGCTAGAGCTTACTGGGTTGAACTCAAAAGGGGCTACCACCTTGATGGCTCAGCATCTGCTAGCAGCAGCTGATCGGTATGGCTTAGAGAGAATTAGGCTGATGTGCGAAACTAGTCTCTGTGAAGATGTTGCAATAAACACTGTTGCTACGACTCTGGCCTTGGCAGAGCAGCACCATTGTTTTCAACTGAAAGCAGTCTGTCTGAAATTCGTTGCACAGCCTGAAAATCTCAGAGGTATATTTTGTTCTTTGAACTTATTTTTTTCTTGAACACAGCTAAAAAAGGGGTGCAATATTTAGGGGTTGATTGTGGAACATTGAAAGGTCTCTTAAAGAGTACGTAGGTGACATATAGGTGCAATATTTAGGGGTTAATTGTTGCTGACATATAGGTGTGTTCCCTGTTTGCTTTGCCATATCTAATATGAGTCAAACCAGATGAACCTTTTTGCTGTTCAATTTGGCTTTATTTCTTTATTTATTTAAAATGATCACCTTCAATATTTGCCATATCTAAAATGATGACCAACCAAAAAAAAAATGGCAAAAAATAATAACCAATGGAGTCACGATCAGTCCTTGAAAGTGACATTTACATAAACAAAAGCAATAACGTAGAAAAAAAACTACACATAATAATAACTACACTGTAAACCTATTATTAAAAATTGCATTACTGAACGTGCATACTTTCGATGTCCTAAACTCATACTTTAACATAACCAAAATATCCAACATGCACGGAATCACATACTAATATTATTAAAAGTTCAATATATTACAACGTAATTCTATAATCAATATAATATAATAACTATATGTTAAAGGCTTGATTCAGTTTTTTTATTTTTAACAATAGGAACCAGTAACTTACCCAAGTATCAATAAAAAGAAGGTTTTTTGTTTGATTGGTTTCTTGTTTTTAAATCCGTTTGGCTGTTTAAAATAGTTTGGTTTTAGTTTTATCACTCGTACCTTCCACTTCGATGTTAAAGAAAAATTAATTTGTTGTTGCTTTTAATTATTTCTTTTAAAAATTACTCAACCAATTTAGTTTTAGTGATCTGAAGAATTCTTTAGATATCATGATTAGTGGTTTATAAGATAGTTGTACCCAAATCTTCTGTTGTGAAAAATTTAGAATGGGTCGTTGACAGATATCAAAATTTGTTTGAATCTTATTCTTCATCAAGAACTATAATTGTGTACCTACGGCTGAAGTATTCTTCCCTTTTGTTTCTTCAGCTGTGATGCAAACCGATGGTTTTGAGTACTTGAAAGAAAGTTGCCCATCTGTTTTGACTGAGCTTTTAGAGTATGTGGCTAGATTTACCGAGCATTCAGACTACTTGTGCAAGCATAGGAATGAAGCAATACTTGATGGCAGCGACATAAATGGAAGGAGGGTGAAGCAAAGGCTATAGTGCGAACACTCACAAATATTCTGTATAACTCTCTGCCCCTCGCATTTAAAAATTACAGTGAAAGCCTCAGATGGAGGGAGATGATAAGCATTTATAGGATTAGTGACCCTTTTAATTTTCTTAGCTTGCTCTTCATGTCTAGAAGATGTAAATGTAGTTTGTTTTGGTGCTGTTGCAGGTCTGTCACGCTTAGGGTTCTGTGATAACACTGCTCGTAAAACATGTCTTAAAAGAAAGTATTGGTCACTTCCATGTCTTTTCTTCCCTCTCGCTTTCTTTACCTTCGTTTATATTCCTGTAAGAAAGGAGGTGATTCCTCCAACAAAGCTGGGTGAAACACAGATGGCGACGTATTTGCTTAGATATGAATATTATCTGGGAATACATGTAATGATCAAATCGATTCAGGAAAACGGGTTCAATGAGAATTGTATTTCGATAAAATTAAGGGATGTCATGTATTAATGGCATACCAGTGACAAACTCACCATTTCTATGATTAATTTAATCAATATAAAGTTAGAAATTGCACCTTCAAAAATATAGTAGAGTAAACCCTGCCAATTATAGCTAGGTAAAAAAAAAAATAACAGTTTTGGTTGTTACTGAGGTATAAAAGAAGTTAACTAATAATTTTTTTTATCCCCATAAGTAGTTGTGTGATATTACTAACTTTAAGATATCAGTTGTTATTTTAAGAGAAAGCATTGTCAAATTTTAGTTTGCTAAAGAACATTAGCTGAAATTTAGTGAAATAATTGTACACCATTAATCTTTTTTTGAATTTTTTTTCATTTTTTATGTAAAAATTGTTTTTTTATTATATTTAAACGAAATTAATACTTTAAAACTATTTTTCCGTTAATTTACTTAAATAAATTTTGATTTTTATGATTAATTATAACAATTAATTATTTATTAATTGGTAATTAATTTGAAATAGCTTAATTTTTTGGGTAATAAGATTAGATGAAAATATTCTGAATAACTAGTGGATGTTCTACTGAAATAAAATACAAAAAGAAATTTAGGATAACCTCTACAGGAAATAATTATAAAAATAAATTTATTATTTTTTATAATTATTTGTTGGTAATTTTTTTATTATGAATATTTAATTAACTTAAAACAACAGTTACAAAATCTAGAGAATAAAATGTAAAGATATGTATAAAAGATGTTAAAAAAATTGTTATAGCAAAACAATATTTTTTATTAGTATTCTAAATAATAACTATTTATCTAAAAAAATATGTTTATTAAATTGAGATGATGCAAGAAAATAATGCTAATTAATACGTAAGTAAAAAATTTAGTATTTTTCACGTATTGGAGAGTAGATTTGAGGAAGAATAAAGTTGATAAATTTGAAGGGAAAAAAATAAAAAGTAAATATGTTTGTATTAAAAAAATTATAAAAATTTGTAAGTCATTTAATTATTGTGATAATTTAAAATATTATATAATTATTATTTTGTTTTTAGATTAAAAATTATGAAATGAATAATAACAATTTATTTAAATTTAATTTTCATATAATACAAATATGTTGAAAATATATTTTATAAAAATTAAATTTAAAGCATAAAATAAATATTAATAATTTATTTTTCACATTTTAGTTAAAATATTATTTCCATTACATATTCATAATACTAAATTAAAATATAATTATAAATTATTTAACATTACTAATAGATAAAAGATACACAAAATATATTTTATAAAAATTAAATGAAATTTCAAATAAAAAATTAAAAAAAAATTCGACATTAAATTAAAATTATATTATTAATAATTATTAGAATTAAATATATATATATATATATATAAATTAATATAATTAAATTATGTAATTAAATTAAAAACTAAAATAATAATTAAAACACTATAAATTTATTATTATTAATATTATTTATATTAATATCTTTATATAATATTTTATTAATTTTTAATATTTATTACTATTTTATTATATTATATACATAAACATAATCATTATTATATATACATAACCTATTATGTATATAACCTGGATAACACACATTACTGCTTACCACCATTATTTTTTGCAATTTCTGCAATATTTTTAATCTTAGTATCAATAAACATCTATAAATTAGCTCAAGTCATTTCTCAATGTTAGAATGATATTAACTTGGTTTAATAAGCATTTTGATTATAATATTTTGTGAAAATTTGTAATATTTTTCTTTATTTTTTTTTTCTCAATTGAGTCCCAAATTTTATTAAAATCTGTCAATGTGATCTTTTCAGTTAAATTAACGTGATCGACGTTAACTGTGAGGACATGACACACACGTGTCATTTTGTACTTGGTTGGATATGTTTAAAGTGTCGTGAACCCCAAATTTGTAACATTCTCTCTCCTCCTCTCCCTTCCCCTCTCCCTCCTCCTCTCCCTCCCAATCCTCTCTTCTTCTGTCTGGCACCCTGAAACCACACCCCCTCCCCCTTCCCCTTCCAATCTCACCCTTCGATGACATCAACCTCTTCAATAGTGTAATCACCCTTCCCACGCCACTACCTCCTCCTCCGTCACCACCAACTCCTGCAAATTCTTCTACCTCTCCTCCAAATTAAAAAATTTATTCAATGAGGAAGCTTGGATGCACGTGGCCCAAGCATTTAGCGCTAGATGGGGACTACAATCTGATAAGCAGATTCTAATGGATCAATATTTGTGCTTGATGAGAAAGCATGATAACGTCTACAACATTCTCAGTCACAGTGAATTTGCTTGGAATGAAACCCTGCAAACAATAATTGCTGAAGATGATATCTGGGATGCATATATTAAGGTTTCGGAAAGATTGGAGGGTGAGATTGGAAGGGGGAGGGGATGGGGTTTCGGGATGCCAGACAAAAGAAGAGAGGATTGGATGGGAGAGGAGGAGGGAGAAGGTTACAAATTTAGGGCTCACGTCACTGTAAACATATCCAACCAATTACAGAATGACACGTGTGTGCCATGTCCTCACAATTAACGTCATTCACATTAATTTAACGCAAATGATCACATTGACAGAATTTAATAAAATTTGGGACTCAATTGAGAAAAAAAAAACGAGAGAAAACATTGCAAATTTCCACAAAATATTAGGACCAAAATGCTTATTAAACCTATTAACTTTGATTCAGATACTTAACATTTTGGTTTTTGCATGGATAGATTCTACAATTTTATCATATTTTTGACATTTTTTTTATATAAGAAAAACTTAGGCTTTGTTCTTATATGATGATAAATTTGAGAGAATAGAAAATAGGAGAAAGTGACTCAAAATTGAAGTTGATTCTATTAAAGGGAAAAAAATAAAAATAGGAGAATTTTTTTATGGAAATTTGTGATTAATATAATAAATTTTAAGAAATTTATAAATTTATAAAATTATTTTAAATAATTTTAATTTTATTACTTTTCTTATTTTATACTTATAAAAATATTATTAATAATTATTATTTTTATTTTATTTTAATTACATTATAATAAAATATAAATATTTAAAATTAAAATAATATAATAATTATATAAATAAAAAATATAATAAAATATTTAAATCAATTATAATATATACTATTTTATGATATTTCTATTTACATAATCCATTAACCAGTAGTATATAATTGATTAAATTTTTCTTTTTCTTATATTTTTTACACTTTTTCTTAAAAATCTTGTGAGGAAAAATATTACTTTTTTTATATTTCATTGTATTTATTTTTCTTCATAAATCCCTCTGTTATGATAACAAAAGATGCAACACCAAAAACTGAATTGTATTTACTATTTATAAATTATATATTTATTTTCAATATCTTCTATTCTAACTTTTTTTTGGTTCAATTTGTATTTTCATAGACATTATGCTATTATAAACCCTTTGGGACCAAAACCCTGCTTTGGACGCAACAGATAGCAGTAGCAAACCTTGGTTCATCTTCTTCACTCCACCATCTCATCTCAATTCTTCATTGTCATGGTGTTAGTGCATATCTGCTACTAATTAAACACTACTATAGCAACACTTTAGTTTAGTTTACTTACTCATTCTTCTCTTTCATTTCATCAAAGGAAGAATCCCTATTCTCTCTGATTGGGATGAACCTTCTCTCTCTAACATCGCCACTTCCCCTTTATTGTTCATTTCCTTCTGTAACGACATTTCCCACCTTCCCCTTTTCATACAAATGCACATCCTACGCAGGTTAGTCATTGTCAAGCACGCTCCTTCTTAGCTCTCAAAGTTGATTATTTTATTTCTTGTGTTTCTGGCTTTTCCTCAGTTTTAAGGAGATGTGTCAAAGAGGAAAAGGGTGAGGAGCTTCTAGAAGGGATGCCGAAGGAGTACTATGATGATGTATGCATTCTAGACACCTAATTCTACTACTATTCATTTCTGGCTAAGGGTGCTTCTCCTTAAACACTTCTAACAGAGACAATATAAAACTTCAAATAAACTCTTCATTTAGTTGAAAAGTTTAATGCAAGGACACGTATTTAAAAGTATTTAGAAGAAAGTCTCTCTTTATTAGCTTCTCTAGAACCTTATCTTTAAATTATGCATAAGCTTGTGATTATTTTTTTCTTTTAAAAGTGTTTATAGAAAAGCTAAAACCCTAAATTACTAATTGGTTTTCTTTTGTTATGAAGTCTGATAGCTTAATTTTCAGAATGGATGCTTTGTTGCCAATTCTTTCAGCTCTGTTTGAATTACTACTATGTCTTATGTGGGGACTACTTGTAAATTTTTTTTGTGCCACATACAGAAAATGGCGTTGTTTCTCGTAATTAGACGTAAGCGACAACATTGCATCAATTTTGTAACTATTGGATCAAATTGAGCCAATTAAATAAATAGAAGAATCGAACAATTAATTTAACCTTTGTTTTTTATAGTGAAATTGAGTAGATCTGTGAAGGAAAAATAGAAACTATTGTTTGTGTTTTGTTTAGGCTGTGTTTCAAGTAACAACCTTGGGAATATGATTAGGGAAAACATATCACCACATCTTTAATGCGATTCTGATTTCATGTTTGTTTTCTGTTTGATAACTATCATATTAAAATGGGTTCATGTCTTGGCTGATGAATATAGACTATAAAAAGGTTGATCCGGTGAAGGAACGTGTGTCTATCATTATATTTATGATATCTTGTAAAACCAAAGTTACTGGAACTTGGAAGGTTTTTATTTGGACAGTCTCATTAACCTTCTCTAAGATAGGAATGGCAAGCTCAGCAACGAAAGAAGACCAAGGAATTGCAACGGAGACGCAGACAGGAAGAAGAGGAAGAAGAAAAAAAAATGGGAGAGTATCGTGAAATTGGCTTACGGTTGAAGGAATACCCAGAAGAAGATGTCATTAAAGCAAGGAAACTAGTTTCAAGCTTTCTCAAGGTTCCTGAAGAAGTGGAAGAGGTAATTTCTTGGTGCAGTAATATACTGAACAGCGTGCAGTATTTCAACTTCTAAATTTAGTCATAATTAGATCTCAAGTCCTCATAAAAATGATTCTGCATGTTCTACAACAGATAGATGTTTAGGTCTCATCTTGATAAAATGTTGTGTAACCAAGCTAAAGCTTAGATTGCTTTTTCCTTGGCCATATAAGGATCTTCTTTCTCTTCTGGTAAGCATCAATAAACCAATTGCACTGCAATCGACATTCTCGATCGACACTAACTATAATATGAAATTCAAGGGAGAAGTACATTGTAAACTTGAAATTGAAGAACACAAGGTTGTTCTTAACTTTATAAATTTGATATCTTAGTTGGGAAATCTGACACGTATTAGAAATAGAAAATCTTCATCTTTAAATGAAGGAAACTGTAATATAGTTCACATTAAAAAGTCAAAACTGAGGACTAGCAAGATGAAAAAGTAAGGAATATAATGATCTTCATCACGATAGCCTTTTAACATGTTCTTGCATAATTTCCTCTCATTCAGTAATATTCTGTGTATAGTGTCTAAGTTCTTTATTCATTGATAGTTTGTGCAACACTTATGCATATAAATAAGAAAATGGTAATATTATAAAGAATATAATTTAACACTAGATGACGTAAGCCTTGTAATTTCTTTCTTCCTTTGATTGGTTCGTGCATTTTTTATGATGTATGTGTGCGTGAGTATTCAGAGATACTCACTGTCCTTTTTCTGATAGAGAATTGAGGAAGCAGCTGAGAAAGGAGAACTTACTGAACTTGTTTTAATGGTCATATGGAATCGACTTGATCTTGCTCGGCGTGATGTAAGTTACTATTTTAGCATGTGATATATTCTAGGTCAATTAACTTGTGCTAAGGATTTCATGTTGTGATGAAAAAGAAGTAGGCAAGTAGCATATATTTCTTACTCCTCTTCCATGACCTAACAATTAGATTGTAAATTTTTTCATCAGAGTTTAAAATCATTTGCATTGTCAGATTTTGACAGCTTATGATAAACAAATTGGTGCTTTGTGAATTAGAACCACAATTATATTTTGTTACAGACTAAAGTTCAGGGGACACCATGTTTGTACATAATATACTAACATTTTTGTAAATACTATCAAATTTTGTTAGATTAAAATTATATATAAAATTACTAATTCTTTTTAACACAAAAGAAAGTTGATTATATGCAAAGAGCGAGGTACTCTTTTTAAAACTGGAACTTTGTAACAGGAGGTAGCAGCTGGCCAGCAATTGATGGGCACTGCATTGTTCTGGACTAGGGAACTTATATCATGCCACAATTTTTTGAAATGAAACTTGACAAAATTATAATTTTCTAATGAAATTTCAATATTGTTTTACAAGTATAACTGACCATGTGTCTACTTCTGCAAGAGTGTGGTAAAAAATATTTCATCATCTGGCTATCATGATCTGGTTTTATTATACATTCTTTTATCACTCTTTGCAGGAAGAAAAGGATGCGATTAGAAGTCTGGATCTGTTATACAGAAGGGTTGAGGTAACAATTAACAATTGCCCTTTTTCTGGGACTATTATTATATAGCTGCTTTTATAATTAGGGGTGCCAGCACTTGTTCGAATCATTTCAGTTTTTTAGAGCTCTATTAATAAATAATAATAGTAATTCACAGTAAGGGCAAAGGGTTACTTACTACAATGTCCCGCCGGTACTTTGGTTTTTCCATTTTCCCGTGGTCATGATAGATGTTAGAATTGGATGATTTTCCCAAATTTTCCTTTATTTAATTATTTTGCTGCGGTCATTCTGCTGTTATGTGCACCACCACTTAGAAAGTTTTCCTAGCTTTTGTCTGACCTGGGGTGTAAGTTATTTCAATTACTAAGGTAGTTCTCCATGATGCAAAAATATGATCCGAGTATCCGATACAATACTTATACAATACAATGATACAATTTTTTTAAAGGAATATGGGATACTATACTATAAGATTCATATCTAGATATGTATCAAAATTCGTAAAACGTAAATATATAGTTGTAATTTTGCAAATCCAAATTAAGAACATACTTATTAGGCATTACTTAAAATAAAATAAAAGTTGTAAATCATTGTTATCATACATCACTTTCTATTTACTACAAATAGGAATGATATAAACCTCATCCCATTCCTCAAATCATCCATAAATAGGACAAATTTCCACTTTTGGTTTATCAAGGAACAATTCTTCTTTTTTATGATATACATACTTTTATTCTCATTTTTTTTTCATAACTTGTTTTAAAGTCTTAGATATTTCACAAATACATATGGGTAAAATACTCAAGAGTTTCAGTATCATATATGTATTGAATATAGATATGCGAGACAAATTAAAGTATCGGTAATTCATACTTGAACAATCATTGTTGAATTTAATGTTATATCCGTACTTCATACTTGAACATTTTTTGTTGAATTTGTTTTTTGACGTTTATGTTTAGGGGTGTGTCAATCTGACTTGTCACTAGTTGAGTTAAAAACGAGTCAACTAACCTTACTCACTTTATGTTGCGCTAAAAATTTTGTAGACCATCATGGACTAATGGGTTAGGCGGGTTAGTTTATTTGAGTATGTTTGTTCCTCAACTTATTTCATATATTTATTACAGTACAATTAAAGTAGGTTAGCTTGACCTACATATTTATTACAGTACATTTAAGAGTGATTTGTTATGGGTTGGCACGACCCTCATATTTATTGCAATTCAAAAATGTTGTCGAGTTGAGCGAGAAGAATCAGAGTTCATATATAAATGGGTTATGGATAAATCCACCTCCAACCTTGCTTGAACTTGTTTAAATTGCCGGTTAAATGAGTTCGGTTCATTTTGGTTTATATTAAAAATTTTGTTTATTTTTTACCTAATCAAGCTTGAACTTGTAGGGAGTTGTGTTGACTTACGAGTTTGAACTCATTTTGGAACTCCTAATTATGTTATTGGTGCGGAATATTCACCACCTTTGCCGACAATAAGTTTCCATCGTGGAACCTAGCTACCTTCAGTAGGAGGGGCCTGCCTTCCCAACCACATTTTTCTATCCACAGCATTTGAATCTTTGTTGAATTTAGTGCTAAAGTATATATAATTATGGTTTTGTATTCCTTTTTTTAAAATACCTCGGATATTTTAGACCTTTTCCTTCCCGTATTAGATTCGAATGAACTTTTATATACGCTTCTATTTAAAACAAGAGGAGCGTTGGGACACATTCTTTCTAAAATACTTCAATTTGTTAAAACTTGTTGAAGAGTATAAAATTATTAGAAGTTAATTAAGAAAGATGTAGAACCCACAATTTTTTTTAATAATTTTCAACAAAATAGAAAGTGTTAGATACTGTGTTCCTAGCATTTTCTTTAGAACAATTTTAGCATATTAGGTCGGCATGTTTTAACTTAAATCTCTTTTCAGAGTTTTTACTCTTTTTTTTATTTTCTTCTTCTTTATTATAGACTGAGATCTTGAAACGAGAGGCTACCCCTGCGATGAGATTGCTGAATGATCTTTTGATTATGTATGACGGCTATGATTTTGAAGCGTGGCTAAAGAAATGTAAAAAGGTCATGCTTGATGCATTTCCTCAGGAGGATCCATTTAGTATTCTTGTTCCACCAGGATTCGAGTCATTCGACATAGATAAGGTAAGATGCACCTGTAGATTACATTCCTTAGACATTAGTCAAGTGATACATTGTTGCTCCTTTAAGTTTGTTTGAGTATTTCCCCTCTCTCGTAAAATAACTGAAGCTGTAATTCCAATATATCTATATGATTGAGTGGGTTGTAAGATGCATTTGGAAGTATCAAATTCCACATGGTGCTTTACTGAATCTGTAATTAAGATAACCAAATGTTAGTCCACTTCACATGTTAGATAGTTTATTTGATTGATAAATTATTAACACAAATATATCCTCGATAACAATTGAACTATAACCATTGATATATATCGTCAAATTCAAGCTTATTTGTTTAAACATTAATAGTTGTTAGAATGATTCAAGTTTATTTGTTTATATATAAGTTTGGTTAAAACTAGAAGTGAGAAGGTCCAATTATGTCTAAAAATAAGTTGAAAATCACCTGTTTAAATCCCCTGACAAACTTTTGTTTTAAATCTTGTGTGGAATTAGCATCACGGGCCATTACGACCATCCCTTGAAGTTGATGAAACCCTTTTGAGGGTAGACTTCGTAAGGGAGGTGGATGAATTGCTGCAAGAGGTTCGTTCTGAACAGAGTGGAGTACAAAATGAATCAGGGTTTGATCTTGAATCTGTTGCAAATAGACTGAAACAACAGGAGAAGCAACAAACAATACGCCAAGTTGAAGCTCTGCTAGATTTAGCCATTGGTTTGAAATGGTAACTATTTTGTCTTAGCTTGCTTTCTGATTCATATTGCTTGAGTCATCCTACTGCCCATAGTTGTGAATAGGAATTGGCGTGCACTGGACTTGCAACCCGAATTAGCTTCCTTTCATGGTTTTCTTTTTTACCCTTTGATGTACGTAAACCAACCAAAAAAAGAAAAACCAGGACATACAATAAATGTAGTCATGGCAAAATTTGGGTGATCCTGTAAAGGTACAGACGTGTTAGAAATTAAGCTCTTGGATTTCCATACAATAAATGTACCTTAATGTACGTTTGTTGATCTCGTACTAAGTAAATCAGACTTCGAAGTTAAATTTTGAAATATATAAACCACAGAATTTTATTAAATCACCTCTGTTGCATTCTAGTAAAAGCTATGGTTTGATCATAAACATGAGTAGTGTCGTACTGGACCAGATTTGCTGCATCTGTAAATTCTATTCTTAGTCAAAGTGAAGGGGTGAAGGAAAAAGAGGAATATTCATAGCACTTGCATTTTGTACCTGGATATCACTTCTTGAAACTTAATTCTTTTCAATTTTGTAGAGATTTTGTGTGTATCTGAACCGAGACACTAATTTGCTTTATGTCTTTGAAAAGTGGAACAAAAATATCATGAATAAGTCTTACATATTTTTATCATGTGAAGAAGGAAAGAGAGAAAATGGTTACTGCATATTGTTTTAAAGGTATATTCCAAATATTTTTTATGAACATTATAGAAAAATCATGCTTATCAACTAGAAAACCACTTTTCCTATTAAATAGGAAATTCCCACACCAAATAAGAAACAACCAACGCATAAGATTGTTTATCGTCTGAAAGATTATAAAAAGTTCTTTTGACCAAGTAAAAACAACTCGGAATCCAAGTTTCTTTCATCAAACATTTCAAAGGAGTTGCAGTTATTTTATTTACATTCTTGGGATTGCCAAGAATATAATAAGTTCTACTAAAAGAATTAACCATTTGATGGTGTCAAATTCATGAATTTAATTATAGAATATAAGAGTAATTTTTTTAACAGATATTAGAGTACTTGTTTATTAGTGAACGAGTAAGTTCAACGCAAATAATATATTAATCAAAATATATGTCTGCCAACACTCTTTATAATTGGGCTAGTAAAAAGTATCTTAAAAAATCTAAGATAATAATATAATCATTTTTTTTCAAAACTTACAATTCTAAGTTAATTTTAGAGTATTGTATTAGTGTCAAATTTTAATAAATTTAAATTTTATATAATATTTAATTTAATCAACCGTATGTCATATTCATTTTATAAGGTTTTGAGACCCAAATTGATGAAAAAAATTAAAAACTAATCTAAATTTTTTTTATCAATCTAGATATTATTTTTTAAAATAAAGTAGTTTGGATCGGTCTACTTGACACTTTTGGATTAATTCAAATTAAATTGTACTAAAATTAATTATTAAATAAATTGAATCAAAATTAATTATTTAAATAATATTATGTTACTTATTAGTGGGTGACATAAATATTAAGTACTAATTAATCATTTGACTATACACCATGTTCATGATCCAACCCACAAGTATGGTATGGTGTATGAGTGATTATAGATTAGATCTAGATCCAGTTGAAATCCAATCAAATAGATTGGATTTTAATTTGATAAAACTAATTTGGATTTTTTTCAATCAAATTAAAGTAAATTAAATAAAATTAAATTTATATTAAATTTTCTTTTTCAGATTAAATTTAGATTATTTATTTAAATGATATTTGATTTTAGAAACTTTAGATTATCACATAAAGAAGAGTTATTATAATAGTGTAATTTTTATGAGATATTATGGATAGATTTTTAAAATTTTATAACAATGGATAAATCATGTGTTGAGGGCACGACTTCAAATTGAAGAAGTCGTATCCTATGATAATGACTTCTTGACCTGAGAATATTTTGTGCAGAACTCGTTTTTATAGGTGACGACTTCAGCTGTTAATGACATTGATTAGGGGAAGACTAATTGTGCATTAAAGAGTTCTGGAAGAAGTCGTGTGCCTCGCTAACGACTTTAGTGTATAAATTTTTTTCCAAAGTTGTAAGCTTAGGTGACGACTTCTTTGTTGAAATTTTTTTTAGGTTAATTTGTTGTAATTATTTAATTTATTAGTCTAATAATTAAAGAAGAAAAATATGTTTTGACACCTCATCAATGACCCCATCAACATATAATCCAACACCCTTCATGCTCGGTTACCAACCCATAATTTTCGAAAATCAAAATGATGAGGAGGAGGACAACAATAATGACAGTGATAATCCAGCTTCTTTGTCTCCTCATATACCAATTGAGTAGATCCTCCAGTCGAAATACGGGAAAACTCCATTCAATTCTCGATGGAAACGGAGTTTTGAGAATTCTCCTCGAAACTGGAAGATCATTTCGAGATCTTCGAACATATTCGAGGGTTCAATGTGATTATTATCACTTCGGCCAACACACAAGATGAGACTTTACCACCGTGGAGCGACTTTTTGCAAAAAGATGAGGGAGAAACTCAGTAAGAGATGTCGGAGAAACGAAATATACAAGATAACAAACGCAGATTGCGGAAGACCAATAAGACAAAGAAGAAGACCACCTTGTGGCACAAACTCACATAAATAATTTCATATTTCATTTTGTGATTTTTTTTTAATATGAACAATGTTGCTTTATAATTTCATGTATTATGCATTTTATTTTCCTCTCCAGATGTTTTGTTATTAATATCAGTGTGTAAATTTTATTTAGCTCTTCAAATTTTTCGAACTGCTTTCTTCTTAATATAAGTGCATAAATTTCACATTCCTCTACGAATTTTTTCCACCAAGCATGCAAATATTCATTCTTCAACAGAAGTTTCTAACTATGCACACGACTTCTTTCCACACAAATTCAACTGAAGTCGTGTTCTAGGAGCACGACTTCTTATACAATTTTAAACACCAAAGTCTCTAGCCATGCACACAACTTCTTCTATAACCAAAGTCTCTATCTATGCACATGACTTCTTCTATAACCAAAGTCTCCACCCATACACATAACTTCTGACTAGCTAATTAACTACACATATTAACCATGAAGTCATTACCTCAGAGCATGACTACTTTACAATTTATTTTTTGTTTAAGAAGTCGTGACCAAAGGTAATGATTTCTTCAATTAAAGTCGTCCTCCCAGCATACGACTTATTCATATCCATAATTTTCTCAAAATCTGTCCATTCTGGTAATATCGTCTCAAAATTGCACTAGTTTGGTGAATGAGCCTATCACATCACGACCTAGGCTTGGTCAGGCTGAGGTTGATTGGATCGGCACCTACTTAGGTCGACAACTTCCAAGCTGATTTGGAGACAAGAGAGTGCAGGTAGAAAAATATGCAGTGAAGGAAGAAATTGCCGCCATTATACTTGAGATTTCATAAAGCCCAAAAAGGCCCAAAATCTAAGGTTCGAATCCAGGGAGAAGGGCCCGTGGCATGGAGTATATTGGAAATGCTGTAGTCACGTGCACGGAAGTATACCAAAAACAAAATGAATGATCACAAAGCATATCTCATCTTTATCAATTTTCTACAGTCAGCACGGAGCGCACGTTAGCCCACTTCACCCATGCCAGAAGCCCATACTCCGTGTCTTGCTTCCACCTAACCAACTCATATCCCTGAAAAAAACTCTACTTGCGTTCCCAAAATCCCCTTCTACCTCTCTCTCTCTCTCTCTCTCTCTCAATTAGGGTTTGCGTTTTTACACTCTCTCCCACACCCTCCCTTTTCCTCTACCTCTGCTCCCCCTTGACCCCCTCCGTTTCAATGCCTGCCAAATCCGTCACTAAATACCAAACATTGCCCAACCGTTCCATTATCGACCGAATTCGGTGCTCGATTCAGTTCATATCGCTTCTTTTCCTCATTTGACTTTAGGGTTCTTTCCATGGCGCCTAGCCGCAGAAAGGGCGTTAGTAAGGCGGCGGCGGCGGCGGCCGCCTGCCGCCAGTGGAAAGTGGGCGATCTTGTGCTTGCCAAAGTCAAGGGCTTCCCTGCATGGCCTGCCACGGTTGGTTCCTCTTTCTAATTTATGAATTATTTTGAAAGTTGGTGTTTTTCTTTTGACTGTGCTGTTTAGAATGTTCTTTTGAGGCTGCATCGGGGGTTGCATGTCGAGTAGGGTTAGCGTTCTTGGTTTAGTGTGGTAATTTCCGCCATGACTGCGGATCCATGATTGAATTCCATGCCTTTTAATGTTTTTCCTAGATTATGGTATAGAAGATGTATATACCTGGCTTCTTGACCTGAGTCTTAAGCTTTCTATGTCATATATGTGTTTTATACGCTTCTTGGTTTGCTTAGATGAATATGTTGTGCATAACTGAAATGGGTTCAGCAGGTTTTAAAAATTTAATTGTGAATTCTGAAGCTTTTATTGCTTCTGACGGAGAAGGCGACTTTTGATTTATTTGGTAGCAAGGGGGAGAAGATGGAAATTAGTGAACATAGGCTGAAACCATTTGCAGCTTTAACTTTCCTGTTTCTCCTTCTCGAGGAAAAATAAATGTTGAATAATTACTGCGGCTATAGCATTGTGTTTAGTGTGCTTACAAATGAAATGATATTTTAGCCATTTTCATCTTGATTTTACCTATTTTCGTTAGGTATGTTTTTATAGAGTCCGAATGTTGACACCGTGACTGTGAACCAAAGGTCTCCTGTCTGCAACCCAGTTTCCCAACGATGTGAGGATAGTAGAGGGGTCTTGACTGCCACCGTTTAGTTGTTGAGAAAGCTTGGCTGAGGAGGAGAGATCGTTACAATCTAGAAGTTAGGGATTTAAAGTGAGACATGTAAGGCAATAGTGTGAGAGAGATGTAAGCCAAGAGTGTGAGGGAGGAGTGTGCGAGATTTGGAAATTTTATCCACCTGTCAGGCTTAGTGTAAGTTTACTTCTTGAAATTCGGAAAAGAAGTTACTTCTGTAACATTTTTTTCCCACTCTAATGGAACATGCATTTTACTTATAAAAATTTATTCTCAAATTTCACCTCCTACCCCAAACCCCTTTACCCTCTAACCAAACTCAACTTAATAAACCGCAATAGAAAAACAGGCCTTAGTTTATAGAATTGTATTTCTTTATTTTTGTTTGCCTTCTTTTTTGTAGTGGTTATTTCATTTAACTTATGATGCAGTTCTTTGCTGGTGGCAGGTAAGTGAGCCGGAGAAGTGGGGTTACTCTACTGATTGGAAGAAGGTGCTTGTTTACTTCTTTGGAACCCAACAAATGTAAGTATTCAAACTAATGTTTCATTTTATTGCTTGAATGCTGATAGTATGGTTGTTGTGGCAATTGATTTGTCTAGCATAGCATAACTTTCAGAATCTAATATACTTTCTTCAAATTTCATAATCAAGGTAATTAAGCCCAGCACTTGTTTGGTAATGTGGATAGGATAGGATGGACAAAGTAAGATGACAGAATAATATTTTATGTTTGGTGCCCACCAAATGGTCTGATAGATAGTAATATAAATTGTATGCAAATGACGAAGGTATTCATATTAAAAGTGGTGGCTGCGGCTCAGATTGTGATAATGGAGGTGGTGATAGAAGTGGGTCAATGGTTACAGTGGCATGATTGTTGTAATGGTGGTAGAGGTGGCGTGGGTTGCAGCAGTAGTGGCAACAATGGTGACAGTTCAGCAGCGTCCACAGTTGTAGTAGTGGTGGAATAAAGAATTTAAATAAGTGTGAGGGAAGGGGGTAACTTTTTTCTCTTGTATCCTATTTGTTCTTAACCCATCTCCGGTTGCCTCAACTTTTGAACTATTGAATAGGGTGTGATAACCAAACAGGATAAACTTATTCTATCGGTTAGAAAAGTTATTCTGAACCCATCTCCGGTTGTGTCAACTTTTAAACTAACGAACAGGATGTGATAATCAAACAGGATAAACTTATTCTATCGATTAGAAAAGCTATATTTAAATTGTGTATTTTGAGAAGCCTGTGCTTGTCACAACTCGTCCCTCTTCTTAAACTGTACTCTTTTTTATTATTTAAATGTGTGTTCAGTTGTTGAGTGCACTGTAATACTTTATCATTTTATCTTAGGAGGTCATTCTATTTTCTTAACTGTATCCTATCAGCTCACCACATAGTTGATTAAAATATACTATAGCTAATCCCATCCTATCATACTTATGCAGTACATGTAAGATATCCACAATATGATGATGACTTATGGATATCATGCTAACCAGTAAGGTTCAATTGTGGTTGTCTTGTCTACATCTTAAGGAGTGATATTTTCTAGATAATTATTAATTTCACTTCATTACCAACATTGTTCTGGAGAACTAGGCAGTGCTGTTGAGATGTTGTCTACTTTCAGCTTGCTTGATCTTACATGGCGTCTGTATATTTTGGTTAAAACCCTACTTTAGTAGATTATTAACTGTGATAAATATTTTCTGTAAGTTGATTTAATAATAACATTATTTATCAATTAGTAAGTGTTTTGGTTATGCGAATCAGCACCAAGTTCCGAATTACTTGTTCATGGTATTTATATACATTATAATTTCCTCGATCTCCATTAACCTTATTTTTTGTTGGTGTATCCATACACATTAAAGGGATACAATGTGATGGTAAAAGAAGTTCTGATCTTAGTTATTCTTTACTCTTAGGTGTATATTTTGTTATGCAAGATTGTGGCAGTTTCATTCTCTGTTTTCTCTAGTTATTTGAATGATGAGCATGTGACAAGTTTTCAGTAATTTGAATTTTAAGTATCAGTTAGGTGTGATACAAATTCATGAAGTTTGTATATGATATATTATCTTTGATGTAACTTTTTTTCCTTCTGCTACGTGCTTAAGTCACAATAGCATATTTTGGGTGGGTGCACTGCGTTGCACTGCTTTCTGCCATTACCTACCTTGGTCTAAACCTTTTCCTTTAGGTTATATAAAGTGTACTATGCATAGATAATTGAGTCTCATATGATTAAATCACATGAATAGTTTAGGGGTTAGCATATATGATAATTTTTGGCGACTGCATATTATTTTCCATACCAAATCTGATGCAATTTAAGAACTCTTGTAAATCAAGCCAAATAGTGGAACTATAACTGAGAGTGGCAAATGTTGCTGTGGCATTATGCTAGTCAGTCACTCGGGGTTGCAATCCTTATATTATTTGTGTCATGGTTTTTTTTAGTTGTGAATATATATGGCTCTAGTGCTTCTGCACATGATTTCTAGAAATAGTTTGATTTGTGATGTGAATTGTGCAAATTGATGTGCCTCACTCATCAGTGACGCAAATCAACGGGTGAATATGACGACCATAATCTTGCAAATCAAATGGAAATTTGTGATTCCATTTCCAGAAATGATTGTCAGAAGCTGCATCTGCAGCTACTGTGCTGGTCACAGTTGAGTGAAGTGAACAGCTTGATGCCACCCAAAATAATAAAAACAAGACATAAACCTTAAACAGCCCAAGTGAAAATTATGTGTTTTTATATTTTTCAAATTCACCATGTCTACAATGTCATTCTTCTTTCTTTTGGTGGTTGTCAGTTTCATATTTTTCTTTTAGTTACCTCCAGAATAGAATCCGATCAGATGCAATAATCTAACAAAAAAAATAATGTGACTTTGATTAGAAAATGAAACCAATTTCATCCATTTAACAACAACAAAGCCTTAATCCAGTAATTGTGGTCTGCTGCATGGATTACCCGACAATATTTGGCACTGTAAAAAAGTGAATTTTATGGATATTATTCATCATGGGATTTCCCTAGACAACTTCTTCCAAAGTCTATTTTGGTCGCCCTTTCTCCAAAGTCTATTTTGGTCGTCCTTTCTCCAAAGTCGTACATTCTATTCTTCTGACTATGCATCTCATGTTCTTCTTTGTATATATCCAAATCACTGTAATTGGCTTTCCATCTTTTCCTCAATTGGTGCTACACCAATCATTTCATGTACATAATCACCTTAATTTATTATATTTAAATGTGTAGAAAGTTTTTACATTGAATTTGTCAAATGTAATGGGATAATTTGATATTTGAATATTTTCATGTTCTTCTGCTATGTGCTTAAGTCACAATAGCATATTTTGGGTGGGTGCACTGCGTTGCACTGCTTTCTGCCATTACATACCTTGGTCTAAACCTTTTCCGTCAGGTTATATAAAGTGTACTACGCATAGATAATTGCTGCATGGATCACCCGACAGTATTTGGCACTGTAAAAAAGTGAATTTTATGGATATTATTTATCATGGGATTTCCCTAGACAACTTCTTCCAAAGTCTATTTTGGTCACCCTTTCTCCAAAGTCTATTTTGGTCGTCCTTTCTCCAAAGTCGTACATTCTATTCTTCTGACTATGCATCTCATGTTCTTCTTTGTATATATCCAAATCACTGTAATTGGCTTTCCATCTTTTCCTCAATTGGTGCTACACCAATCATTTCATGTACATAATCACCTTAATTTATTATATTTAAATGTGTAGAAAGTTTTTACATTGAATTTGTCAAATGTAATGGGATAATTTGATATTTGAATATTTTCATGTTCTTCTGCTATGTGCTTAAGTCAAAATAGCATATTTTGGGTGGGTGCACTGCGTTGCACTGCTTTCTGCCATTACATACCTTGGTCTAAACCTTTTCCGTCAGGTTATATAAAGTGTACTACGCATAGATAATTGAGTTTCATATGATTAAATCACATGAATAGTTTAGGGGTTAGCATATATGATAGTGGCGAATGTTGCTGTGGCATTATGCTAGTCAGTCACTCTTGGACTGCAATTGTTATCGTATTTGTGCCATGGTCTTTTTTAGTTGTGAATCTATATGGTTCTAATGCTTCTGCACATGATTTATAGAAATAGTTTGATTTGTGATGTGAATTGCGTAAATTGATTTGCCTTAGTCCTCTGTGACGCAAACCAACTGGTGTATGTAGCTACTATAATCTTTCAAATCAAATGGAAATTTGTGATTCCATTTCCAGAAATGATTCTGAAAAGCTGCATCTGCAGCTACTGTGCTTGTCACAGTTGAGTGAAGTGAACAGCTTGATGTCACCCAAAATAATAAAAACAAGACATAAACCTTAAACAGCCCAAGTGAAAATTATGTGTTTTTATATTTTTTAAATTCACCATGTCTACAATGTCATTCTTCTTTCATTTGGTGGTTGTCGGTTTCATATTTTTCTTTTAGTTACCTACAGAATAGAATCCGAGTTTGATCAGATGCAATAATCTAACAAAAAAAATAATGTGACTTTGATTAGAAAATGAAACCAATTTCATCAATTTAACAACAACAAAGCCTTAACCCAGTAATTGTGGTCTGCTGCATGGATTACCTGACACTATTTGGCACTGTAAAAAGGTGAATTTTATGGATATTATTCATCATGGAATTTTCCTAGACAACTTCCTCCAAAGTCTATTTTGGTCGCCCTTTCTCCAAAGACGTACATTCTATTTTTCTGACTGTGCCTCTCATGTTCTTCTTTGTATATATCCAAATCACTGTAATTGGCTTTCCATCTTTTCCTCAATTGGTACTACACCAATCATTTCATGTACATAATCACCTTAATTTATTATATTTAAATGTGTAGAAAGTTTTTACATTGAATTTGTCAAATGTAATGGGATAATTTGATATTTGAATATTTTCATGTTCTTCTGCTATGTGCTTAAGTCACAATAGCATATTTTGGGTGGATGCACTGCGTTGCACTGCTTTCTGTCATTACCTACCTTGGTCTAATCCTTTTCCGTCAGGTTATATAAAGTGTAGTATGCATAGATAATTGAGTTTCATATGATTAAATCACATGAATAGTTTAGAGGTTAGCATTTATGATAATTTTTGGTGAGTGCATATTATTTTCCATACCAAATCTGATGCGATTTAGGAACTGTTGTAGATCAAGCCAAATAGTGGAATTATAACTGATAGTGGCGAATGTTGCTGTGTCATTATGCTAGTCAGTCACTCTTGGGCTGCAATCGTTATGGTATTTGTGGCAATGTCTTTTTTGTTGTGAATATATATGGGTCTAATGCTTCTGCACATGATTTATAGAAATATTTTGATTTGTGATGTGAATTGTGCAAATTGATGTGCCTCACTCATCAGTGACGCAATCCAACTGGTGAATATCACCACCATAATCTTGCAAATCAAATGGAAATTTGTGATTCCATTTCCAGAAATGATTGTCAGAAGCTGCATCTGCAGCTACTGTGCTGGTCACAGTTGAGTGAAGTGAACAGCTTGATGTCACCCAAAATAATAAAAACAAGACATAAACCTTAAACAGCCCAAGTGAAAATTATGTGTTTTTATATTTTTTAAATTCACCATGTCTACAATGTCATTCTTCTTTCTTTTGGTGGTTGTCAGTTTCATATTTTTCTTTTAGTTACCTCCAGAATAGAATCCGAGTTTGATCAGATGCAATAATCTAACAAAAAAAATAATGTGACTTTGATTAGAAAATGAAACCAATTTCATTCATTTAACAACAACAAAGCCTTAACCCAGTAATTGTGGTCTGCTGCATGGATTCCCCGACACTATTTGGCACTGTAAAAAAGTGAATTTTATGGATATTATTCATCATGGGATTTCCCTAGACAACTTCCTCCAAAGTCTATTTTGGTCGTCCTTTCTCCAAAGTCGTACATTCTATTCTTCTGACTGTGCCTCTCATGTTCTTCTTTGTATATATCCAAATAACTGTATTTGGTTTTCCATCTTTTCCTCAATCCGTGCTACACCAATCATCTCATGTACATAAGCACCTTAATTTATTATATTTAAATATATAGAAAGTTTTTACATTGAATTTGTCAAATGTAATGGGATAATTTGATATTTGAATATTTTCATGTTCTTCTGCTATGTGCTTAAGTCACAATAGCATATTTTGGGTGGATGCATTGCGTTGCACTGCTTTCTACCATTACCTACCTTGGTCTAAACCTTTTCCGTCAGGTTATATAAAGTGTACTACGCATAGATAATTGAGTTTCATATGATTAAATCACATGAATAGTTTAGGGGTTAGCATATATGATAATTTTTGGCGAGTGCATATTATTTTCCATACCAAATCTGGCGCGATTTGGGAACTGTTGTAGATCAAGCCAAATAGTGGAACTGTAACTGAGAGTGGCGAATGTTGCTGTGGCATTATGCTAGTCAGTCACTCTTGGACTGCAATTGTTATCGAATTTGTGCCATGGTCTTTTTTTGTAGTAATTATACATGGCTCTAATTCTTCTGCACATGATTTATAGAAATAGTTTGATTTGTGATGTGAATTGTGCAAATTGATGTGCCTCCACTCATCAGTAACACAAACCAACTGGTGAATATGGTTACCATAATCTTTGAAATCAAATGGAAATTTGTGATTCTGTTTCCAGGAATGATTCTCAGAAGCTGCATGTGGAGCTACTGTGCTGGTCACAGTTGAGTGAAGTGAACAGCTTGATGTCACAAAAAATAATAAAAACAAGACATAAACCTTAAACAGCCCAAGTGAAAATTATGTGTTTTTATATTTTTTAAATTCACCATGTCTACAATGTCATTCTTCTTTCTTTTGGTGGTTGTCAGTTTCATATTTTTCTTTTAGTTACCTCCAGAATAGAATCCGAGTTTGATCAGATGCAATAATCTAATAAAAAAAATAATGTGACTTTGATTATAAAATGAAAGTTTTGCTATATCATTTTTGCTGTGGTGCATGATGGTATGTGGACTTACAATTTTTTTTTGGCATTATGATGTGTTCTTTGGTATGTGAACTTAAAATGTCATGTGAACTTGGAGTAGTAATGCCAGAAGAAAAAGTATTTGGCATTTTCACTCAAAATTTTGATAACTTGGCCAAATTGAATTTTTGTTTTTCTTAAGGAAAGACACAAAGATAGAAATTACTTTAGATCAATCTTTCATTAAATAAACCCAACAATAGTATTAATCAATAAATGTAGCAAAATATCAAATCCGAAACGATGCGGCTTGAGTTGAATCCAAATGTCAGATTGAATTATAGAAAAGACAGTTACATAAGATCTAATATGTTTTCCTAGTTGACATGACTGGCACTCTAGGACTTGGAGTTTGCTGAGTTTAGGAACCATTTTTGAGAGGTGTTGAGGACCCACGCAATCATGCAAAAGTTTAGGAGATGGTGATCTATAATAGGACATGGAAGATTTGATGCCAAGGTAGTAGAGTCCACTATATTGGTGTTGCTCGATGAGATGACATCCCCTATTCTATGATGATTGTTTTAGTTAAGCTGTGACGTTTGAGTATTCTATTTTAGTTTTGGGCATTTGGTATTTTGGACTACAAATTATATACACTATACCACATTTTCAGTTTTGGGGTAGGTTTGTCCTAGCTGGAGATTGGAAAGGAAATTATTTGAAGTTTAATTGAAGAAAGGTCCCCCTTTTAATTTTGAATGATAACAGTGGTGTTTTAGAATCTTAGCTTTGAAAACCGTACTAGTCGTCTAAAACCTAAACCAAGAACCTGTCTCCATATATAAACTGTGATTAATGATCTCTATTTGTAGTTGGTTAGGTGTCTGGTAGTGATGGAGTTTGTTAGGTTAGTTGGGTGGATTGAGATTGTAAAAGAAATAAAGCATATTGTCTATAGATAAGAGGAGAGGTTCAGAATGAATTCATCTCGTTGTATGAGAAAGGTATACTCTTGGAGAATGGGTGCTGTCACATTGGCACAATGTAATAGTTGGTATTTAGGGTTATTCCACAAACTTCTTTTCTTTGCTTTAGATTCTGAACTAGTTCTGTGATTGCTATCGTACGAAACTGGCCTAAGATTTGCAAACCAGATTTTAATTATATAGAATTTTCAACTTGGAGCATCTAAAATATGAACAATCCTATAGTCATGTCTGTCTCGTAAAATGGCCTATTTAAGCATATCTTTTTCTTATAAAGGCGGCAAACAGTTGCCTTCTTCACTTTAAGCCCATTTTTTTCTTTTAATCCAATGACTCTGAAAGGTAACACTACTTTAACTGTTAGATTGAAAGAAAATGTTCGTTAGGGTGAATAATGACTCTTTTAAAATTACTTCTGGAGTAACTTGATCCCTCGAATATATTGAAGTACTCTCATGACCTGCCCATTGTTACTAGTTTCAAAGATACTTCCCCCTTTTACCAAAAACGTTTAATTTTAACCTAATACTACCCAATTAGCTACAATTTTACTCTCAGGTCCTCACAATTTTGCAGATGACAATTCCAAACATAACGCAGTTTTGAAAATGAATTATTGAGCTAAACTGTTCTGGTGATTTTATTTGTTAGAAATATTTTTGATATTGAATCCCACGCCAAGAGTGTGAATATTTTCATGACCCCTCATGTTTTGGTATCTAGATTCTGCCACGTGGATTTTTTTAGTTGTTTTCTTGCTGACTCTATTATTGACCACGGATTTAGCAACTATTAAGTGAGAAGGTAATTATGCATCCAGCATTGATTCAAATAGAAGTGCTTTCTAAACATAACCTATTTTTGAATTGGAGGCTCCTTGTAAGGCTTATTTGTTGTACTGTGTTCCAATGTGGAAAGTTGGGTAGTTTGATTACTAATGATATATCTTTAACAATATATAATGGGGATTTGTGTACACAAATTGTTTTCCTATTTCACCCTTGATAATTTTGAAGTCACAATACAAAATTTACAATGAATGGCACGTATGTAAAATGATGAAAGAAAAAACAAATGAAATTAAAACATTTGGGATCAAATAAAAAGCAAACAAAAAAGAAACTATCTGATAGGGGGAAAGACTCCTGCTCCTGCATATATTAAAAGAAGTAACTATCCACATTCTTAGTAGAATTAAGCTGTAAGAAGACTCAAGCTGTAAGTGTTTAAAATATTTGATTCTATATAATTAATTTTTTATTACAATTCAATATTATGTATACTAAGTAATATATATAATTATCTTATTTTCATATAATAAACTAAATTACATAAGAAAATAATAATAAATATATATATATTTTGGCTAAATGTGTGTTGTGGTCTTATATATATTGTTTTTGCTAGTAATTAGAATTATTTTGGGTAAATGTGTGTTGTGGTCTTATATTAAAGCCTTTTTACTCCGTATCATTTATTTTGTTCTCTTGCACATTACATCTTATATCTATTTAGCTTGTGTTAGTTTTGAAATTATATATTTTTGTAGAGCTTTCTGCAATCCTTCTGATGTGGAAGCATTTACCGAGGAGAAAAAACAGTCTCTTCTTGGAAAACGTCATGGAAAGGGTGCTGATTTTGGTCGTGCTGTTCAGGAGATAATTGATAGTTTTGAGAAATCGAAAAAAGAGTCTCAGCTTGATGAAACTGGCCTTGTTGGTGATGTTGCTAATGCAGGTGTTTCAAATCCTGTGAACTCATTTGCCATGGATCAGACAGATGCCACTGAGTTGAGACACACATTACCAATGAATTCTTCAAATTCTATTATCAACAAACATGAAGAGGTAGTTTGTGCAGCTGAGGATGAGTCAGCTGCTGTATTTAAAGATGAATCTGATAATAAGGAGGCAATGTCGGGGGAGCCTGCTGATAAGAATGCTGTGGTAAAATCTCCTAAGCCAGTTACTTACTCTTCTAGAAAAAGGTCTGTGGCTGACTTGTGTTTGCAGGGTTGTGTAACACAGAGACATACCTCAGTACGAAGGTCTAGAAATCCATCACGTGCCCAAAACCTTGTGTTGCCTTATAATGACAGTGCAAAGGGTGCTGTTGACCCATCAACTACTGCAGCCCAGAGTGCATGTACCCGAAGGAGTAAACGCGGTAGAAAATCACCTGATCTTTCTGGCTGTGATGATTTTGAGTCATCTGTTTTTGTCTCGAATGGTAGCATGGAGGACAACAGTTCTGAAATTATAACAACTGATTCCGATACATTTAGCTTGAACGAGGGCAGTACAATGGATTCAAATTTTAAGCATGAACTCTCAGAAGCTATTGAATGTCCAGAAGTTGAGTTGAACAAAGGGCTTGATCTCGAAATAAAACCTGTGGTCAATAAGAAAAAAAGAAAACCCAATAGAAAAAGGGCAGCTAATGATGCTTCTAAGCCAACCAATAGGACAGAGGAGGAGGCTGGTTTGCAGAATGCCAGTCAAAGTTCACAGAATATTTGTGGAAATTCAAAAGAAAGATGCTTTGAACAAGATGGGGATGAGCACTTGCCCCTGGTGAAACGAGCAAGAGTCAGGATGGGTAAATCATCTGTGGAGGCAGAACTTCATAGCACTGTCCAATCTCAAGAAAATAACTGTAAGGAAGATACTAACTCAGCGCATCAGATGATCACATCCTCTAATTGTGAGAATAGTAGCCCTGCTGATGGAGACTCATCTGTACTGAATGGAGCTTTGGATAATGTTTCTCCGAAAATTTCAGTTCCATGTTCCAATACTCAGATTTGTAATACTAAGAAAGACCAAACCTTCAGCTCTGTGGACGGTGAAGCTGCTTTACCTCCATCTAAACGCCTCCATCGTGCTTTAGAAGCCATGTCAGCTAATGCTGCTGAACAAGGCCAAGCTCATATGGAAGCTTCATCATCCACCATAATGACAGCAAGTGGTATGTGCTGTCTATCTGCCGCGAAGAGATGTCCTATTATTGCCATTACTAATCAAGAAGGTAATGATTCTGTGCTGCAAAAGTTGGATACTTTAAACATTGATTCTTCTCATATCAATGTGAATTCAACCAGTTCAAATCCGATGATTTTTACAGAGAATAAATCACCTTTTCAAGTGGGTAAGCAACAACATGAACCTGGCAACGATGTTCTCCCAGGTGCCACAGCTCAAGTTGTTGAAGAGCTTAGTGATCATATGGTTTGTCAGTCAGAAAAAGCTGATTTAAAAATTCAGTCAAATGGACAAAATTCTCCTGTTGTTGATTTAAAATGTTGTGATGAAGGAAACATTCAAGATTCACCAGTCCCATCATTACCACCAAACAATGAAGACCACATTAGAACTTTGAGTCATTCAAATTCAGCATCTGATACATCAGAGCAGAATGCAATGAGCCTTGACCCTGTAATGGGTGTTAATGAAAATGATGCTTTTTCACTTCGTAATGTTGATGTGCCTCAGAATGAGGTTGCTGTACTTGAGGATGCTGAGTGCTTGAAGCCAGCAGTTGATAATATTGGCACAGCAAATGATATGTAAGCTTTAGTTATGGCACGTTATATTCTTAGCATTTTAACTCTCCCATTCAAATCCTAAAAAGTAGTGAGAAAAGCATTTTTATTCTTATATGCTTAAAGCTTTTTTTTCCTGTAATGACATGTTATAGAGTTTGCCAATTTGGTTGGATGAACTTGCACTTTTCTCATTTAGATCATTCATCATGCTTTTTTCTTTCTACTGCAAACTAATTGTGGGGTTCAGTTTGGTGGAATTCTTCAGGGTAAATTGATGTTATTAATTCATGTTTTAATGATGGTGAGTATGAAAGAGATCAATTGTTAGACAAAAGGTGTTCAATTTAAGAATGTTTCTTCTGATATTTAATTTCAGGCATGAGGTTGTGCAAGAGGTAAAATGTAAAGGTTCAGAGGAAGATATGAATTCTGTCTCAACATCTGATCACTGTCTGGGTGAAAAGGGTATTTTAGACATTCGGTCAAGTCCATCTTTGACAGATGGGGGAGATTGCATTCCGCAAGGATCACCTCCAACAACTTCTATTTGCAATGTTTCTACATCAGACAGTAGTAATATTCTTCACAATGGAAGTTGTAGCCCTGATGTACATTTACACCAGAAACAAACTATATCTGGTTCTCTTGATGGATGTAAAGATGGGTATGATGCAACTCAACAGTCAAGATGTATAGGGAAGTCAACTGAAGCAGGTCGAGCTGCTTTGTTGTACTTTGAAGCAATGCTTGGGACATTGACAAGGACAAAGGATAGTATTGGTCGAGCAACACGCATAGCTATTGACTGTGCGAAGTTTGGTATTGCAGATAAGGTAATATGGTTTTTTAAAATTAAGAAATCCCCCCTATCCTCTATATCTTGGTTATTGTAGTTGTAGAGTTGAAAGCCTTGTAAACCTTATTAGAATCCCATAATTCCAATGTGAGACTCAAAGACTTGCAATTGGGTCCTAAAAGTGTCTTTCTCTACCTCCCCTAAATCAAAATATTATTTTCTTACATAAGTAGGGTAGGGTAAAATTTATGCATATATAATTACACATCTACAATTTTCTAAATGAAAATTTTCAAAATCATATATGAATTGCAGTTTAATTTCATTACATATGTAGTTTTTTTTATTTTATAACTAGTTATAATAGTGAGATAAATAAGTTTTCCAACAATCATGCTAGTTTCTTTTAGGATATCTAAGCATATTTCCTTTGGAAGACTACAATGCCTTCCTTTGATTGAGCCACCTCAATTCCTAGAAAGTATTTGAGGAATCCAAGATCTTTAGTTTAGAAGTGATTGCATAAATGTTTCTTCAGCTGAGAAATCTTAGCAGCATCATTTCTGAGATCAATAAATAAACACATACACGATTAAATAAACACATTTTCCGAGAACAGAATGACAATAAAAAACAGAATGATCTGCTTTACTTCGTTTTAATCCAAAGATTTGAACAATGTGACTAAACTTCCCAAACCAAGCACGTGGAGATTGCTTGAGACCATAAAGAGAATGATGTAATTTACAGACCTAGTTAAACTCTCCTTGAGCAACAAATCCAGGAGGTTGCTCCATATAAATTTCCTCCTCAAGATCACCATGGAGAAAGGCATTCTTGATATCCAACTGATGAAGGGGCCAATGACGAATAAGTATCATAGCAAAGAAAAGGCGAATAATAGTCATTTTGGTTACAGGAGAGAAAGTATCACCATAGTCAAGGCCATAAATCTGAGTGTATCCCTTTGTTACTAACCTAGCCTTAAGTCGATCCACTTCACCATTTGGTCCAACTTTAATAGCATAAACCCAACGACAACCAACAATCTTCTTCCCAGGAGGAAAAGGAACTAAGTCCCATGTTTTATTGTGCTCAAGAGCTTGCATTTCATCAATTTGTCGCCATCCAGGATGATCAAGTGCCTTTATCACATTTTTAGGAATAGTAATAGATGACATAGAGGATACAAAAGAAAATAGGAAGGAGTACGAGTAAATGGGATGAGGATTACGAGTAGATCAAGTACCTTATGGATAGCAATAGGCCAACGAGAATCTTCATTATCAGGAGGCGTGGTATGAGTCGATAATGGTAAAGACTTGAAGAAGAGGACTCACCATGTGTCACGGGATCAATTATTCTGGTCCTTCTTTGGTAAGTGATAATTGGAGGTGATAATGGTCTAGATTGACTTGAATATTGAGAAGTAGTTGGATCAAGAGGAGGGTTTGGAACAGGGTTAGAAGTAGGAGACACAAAAGACTCAACTATGGGTATAGGCAGGACTTGTTGGACAAAATTAACATCTTGTGAGGAAGAAGGAAAGAAAGGAGTTCTTTCAAAGAATGTGACACTTGCAGACATAGTATTTCCTAGTGTTGGGAGAATAACATTAGTACCCTTTTAAGGAAAGAAAGGAGTTCTTTCAAAGAATGTGACACTTGCAGACATAGTATTTCCTAGTGTTGGGAGAATAACATTAGTACCCTTTTTGAAGACGAGAATAGCCAAGGAAGACACATTTGACAGCCTGGGCTGAAAGTTTGTCCAAACCAGGATGTAAGAAACATACACAACCAAAAACACGAGGAGAAATGTGAAAGAGGTTCATTTGGATATAAAATGGAGTACGACACTTTATTTTCCAGGGAAGATGACATGCGATTGATAAGATAACATGCACTATGAATAGCATCACCCTAGTGATGGATAGGCACATTGGCACCAAGTAATAAGGTACGGGCAGTTTCAACTAAGTGTTTACTTTTTCTTTCATTTTGCTGAGGTGTATGAGAACATGTGGATTGGTGTAAGATGCCATGTGAATTTAGAAGAGTAGAGAAACTAGAAGAAAAATATTCTTTGGCATTATCACTCCTAAAGACTTTGATAACTTGGCCAAACTGATTTTTTATTTCATTAAGAAAAGACACACAAACATGAAAAAGTTCAGACCGATCTTTCATGTGCAATGAGAATATTCATTAATAAGAGTATCAAAATATCGAAAACCAAAAGACGTGACCCGACTTGGTCCCCAAATTTTAGAATGAATTATTGAAAAAGCATAATTGTAACGTGTTTCATACCCTTTACCAATCATGTAACAATTTAGGAGAAGGAGATGCAAGATCAAGATAGTATAATTCTCTAAATTCATACCCTTTACCAATCAGTCGACCCATACCATGCTCTTGTATAATAAAAGAATTAGCATAAAAGGTTATAAAACAATTTAGAGATTTAGTTAATTGACTTAGAGAAAGTATGTTAAAAGGACAAAAAGGAACAAGGAGAACAGATTTTTAAGTTTAAAGATGTAGAAAGGGAGATTTGACCAATTTCTTTAGAAGCAACTTTAGACCCATTGACTAAAGTAATGAAGTGAGAAACTTTAGGAGAGAAAATGGATGAGAATAAGGAAGCATTACCGGAGATGTGATCTGAGGCACCTGAATCAATAATCCATAAACTTTGACTTTCCATAATTTGAGAAATGCATGAAGTTGAAAAAGTTGTCTGAAAATAAGACTATAGTTGACTACTGACTTTAGGCTAAGATATTCTGCATATTCCTCATTTGAAAAATTCGATCGAAAGGACAAAGAGGTGACGAGACCTGAAGACATCTTGAATGAAACTCGAGAGAGAAGTAACGAAAAGGGAGAAAATGTTCCAGTGATGGAGAGGTGGCACGTGGCTTGTGTGTGGAGGATTCCAGCGATGGCTGTCAAAACTGGACAGAGGTAGCAGCGTAGTGGACAACGGAAGTAGCGACAGCAACGCAGCGGAAACAACGTTACAGACAGCAGATAGCGGTAGCAGTGTAACAAACAATGGCGGATAGACAGCAGACAGTAAACAGCGGCGGACAGAAACAAACATCGTATAGCGGACAACGAACAGTAACGGACGTTGTTGGAAGACAAGGACAAGCAGAGCAGGATCGACCCAATACCAAGTTAAAGTTGGAAAAAATGATAAAAGAACTCAAGAGTATATTAGTCTCCTGCTGTTCCTCTATACTCCTAGGGAGTAGGAGCTAATGAGAAGCACAACTTTTAATTAATACCTCACTAACTACCTACCATAATAATAACTTATTCTAACAATTTTATAACTAGTTATGGTGACACCTCTTCACCTCTTCACTAACATTTTTTTTATTTCTAGTGTTCAGGTTTAATTAAATTTGTTTGTCTGAACCTAACCAAGAAATTTGCACATGTATGTAGTGTTGTAATTCTTCTGGACACTGATGAGACTTAAATTCCTTCAATAGACTTTGCATTTATTTCGTATATATAATTGCTGAACTTTAGTTACAAAATGCTTACATATCTATTGTTCATGCCATTTGCTATGTTTTGGGTCTTGGATTGTGTTCCAGGTCATGGAAATTCTTGCTCATTGTCTGGAAATGGAGTCTAGCATGCATCGGAGGGTGGATTTGTTTTTTCTTGTAGACTCTATTGCACAGTTTTCTCGTGGCTTAAAAGGTGACGTGTTTGATGATCTGCTAATCTTGATTCTAACTGAAAGAGAGGAAAGATAATGCCAAAGGCAGATTTGATAATTAAATTGAATATAAAATGTCTGATTTTGCAGGTGATTTTTGTGGAGTTTATTCATCTGCTATCCATGCAGTCCTTCCACGACTATTATCTGCTGCTGCTCCTCCTGGAAATACTGCACAAGAAAACCGTAGGCAGTGTCTCAAGGCAAGTAAATTAAGTTTCATGGTTAATGAAGTCAAACAAAATGCTCTTTCCTTACATCTGTTTTGCATCATCATATTTTGTTAACCTTTGCTTTGAACTTCCATAGGTTTTACGGCTGTGGTTGGAGAGAAAAATCCTACCAGAGCACGTGATTCGCCGTCACATCCGGGAACTGGATTTATATAGCAGTTCGGCTGCAGCTGGTGTCTTTTTGCGGCGATCGATGAGAACAGAGAGGGCATTGGATGACCCTGTAAGAGAAATCGAGGGCATGCTTGATGATGAATATGGAAGGTTTGAATTTGTTAGTACAGATTCTCATACTTTTTTATACTTCTGGAACTGTTCACTTATTGTTCATTCGATCTTGTAGCAACTCAACTTTTCAGCTGCCTGGATTCTGCATGCCCCGGATGCTTAAAGATGAAGATGATGGTGAATGGAGTGATTCTGATGGTGGGAACTTTGAGGCTGTCACGCCGGAGCATACTTCTGAAGTACATGAAATGACTTCTACAATTGAAAAACACAGGCATATCTTGGAAGATGTTGATGGCGAACTTGAAATGGAAGATGTAGCTCCCCCGAATGAAGTTGAAATCAATTTGATTTCTGATGCTGGTAGAGAAACTGCCAAGCAGTTTGAGAAGAATCTGCCTGTGTCCTTTGCTCCTCCACCTCAGGATGTGCATTCATCTTCCCCACCACCACCCCCATCATTCCTTCCTCCACCACCTCCTCCTCCACCCCCACCCCCTGTGCTACACCACATGCCATCTACCAGTGATCCATATAACAGCGTAGTTAATTCAAAAGGTTATAATGTTTCACAGGTAAGCTTCACAACTTCTGCTTATGATTTTGCCTCCAAGTAATAAATAATTCATAGCTTACTTTGTCCTTTCTAATTGAGCTCGTTTGCAGACTCTGAAGGACAACCTACTTCCCTCTATGGTTCAGCCCATGGCTGCCCCTAGGCATAGCCAACCTATCATTGATTCAGTGCACCATCAAGTCCCTGAATATAGAGATATGCACATGCCAGAATCTACTTGTTCTTTCAACAGTTTTCCTGTTCCTCCTCCAGACAATTTTGGACATAGTGATGGTGTTGCTCTACAGAATAAGGGGTATTCTATTCGGCCACCTCAACATGTGCCGTCCAATCAGTTTTCGTTTGTTAATGGGGAGCGGCATGTGAAACATCGAAGGGATGTTCCACCACCCCCTCCTTACTCCAGTAGGCAGCACTTTATGCAGAACATGGATAGAGAGAACTTCTATAATAATCACGAGAGAATAAGACCACCTCCTTATGATTACCAAGAAAGATGGAATGTTCCTGCACCTTATCCCGGTAAGATTGGGATAACTGATGATTCTTGTGATATTTATCATGTGTATTATTCATATTAAGTCGATAATAAATCATGCCATGGTTTGCTGTATTCATATGGAATGAAATCAAGTTTCTTTGTTTGGCAGGTCCTCGGTATCAGGATAAAGGTGTGCCTGCTCCTTATGGTTGTCATCCGTGTGAATCAACCAGAATACCAGATCATGGGTGGAGATTTCCTCCTCGCTCTATGAATCAGCGGAATTCCATGCCCTTTAGACCACCCTTTGGAGATGCAATTCCAGTTTCAAACAGAGGTGCTTTCCCTTTTTACACCACATTTTTACATTTTGTAGTTAGAAATTTTTTCTTTGATAATGTCTTTTGCTCCTATTATTGAATTCTGGGATAGAAAATAGTAAACGCTTAGTATTTTGTTTCAGGTCCGGGCTTTTGGCAGCCTAGGTGATCAGAAAACATCTAGAAACCATGGCTGGTATATTTCTATTTATCCTCTAGGCTATATAGTGCTTGTCCTTCAACTAGTAGTATTCTTGTGGGTAATGTTTCCTTCGTTTATTGCTAGGTATCAGGCCTTGTTTAGGAAAAGATGATTTACCATTCTGTACATGCATGAATCCTTGGAGGGGTTCGGCGGAATCTGCACAGCACATGTGAATGATCTGCTAGGTTTTGTACATATGTATTTTAGCCTCTTCTGCAGAATGCAGGGCAGGGCAGGATGAGTAATTGTAGAGTTGTTGGAGAGGGTTAACCTATTTAGGTTGTCATATGTCAAATTTTTTGCTCCAAATTTTATAACTTATTTAATGGAGAAGCCCTTACAGAAGTTAGATCAATATATAATATATGTGTATATACACACATACAGATTTCAGGGATGTTTCTTGATATTGTTGTTCTCTTAGTATATTGAAATTGTTCTCTTAAATGTGTGGTTTCTCCTGCCAAGTGTATGTCTTGTTCTTGGTGGCCGCCAACTTAAAATGGGTTGTTTGGGTCCCTTCCATATAAACGTGCAGTCCTGTAGGGACAGTTGGCACTATTCAACAATAGTGCCATTGTTGTGAGTCATCAACTTCCGATTTTTCTAAGTTTAGTTTCTAATTAAACGTGCAATGCCATGGATCTGTCTCTGTATTTTTGGATAAGTGTGCTTTGGGTAGGTATCTTAAATATTTTTTTTTAAGAATGTTTAATGGAGATGTAGTAAAGATTCTTTTTGTTAAAAGAAGTTTGATAGTATGAAGATATATTGTGGAGGAAAACGACTACATATTTGGATTTTAAATAACATTTAGATGCTTTTAAATGTAAGTAGTGCCGAATTAGTTGGAAAATAAAGGTAAATGTCATTTTTGAAAAAGAAATACTCTGATAGACAATAACGAGGGAATGTGAATTCTTATTATGTCAACATTAACTATATTAACACAAAAGAAAATTGTGATTAAATAAGAGAGGGAGAAGTGAGGTTCCACTGATTGTTTGATTGTACAAGTCTTCTGCAAATCTATTATAAAAAAGAAAGATGTTTCATGTTCTGTTGATAACTTAAATTTTAAAAAGATTGAAGAAAACAGAATTGAGAAGAAAAAATATTGAGGAAACCAGATGTAATATTGAGCAAGTAAATTATTTATTTAAATAATACGAATATTAGTTTTAATAAATTATAGTAGTTTATTGTAAATGATTCATTGTAATAATGCTTGATAGTATAACATGTTACAAGTTTATAACTTTAGTTAGTGAAACTATAATTGGAAAATGAAATATATCAAATGCTATAATCAGGTGAGATTGAACATTTTACTTTTTTACTATATTTTTAATGAATTTTTTATATTTTTCATCTTATAAAAATGTCATAATCCTTTTAATTTTGAAATTAAGTATTATGTGTACGTATCTCTCATTTTGTTGACTGTCAAACAATATGAAATATAATATGTATGTACTCAATTGTTAACTAAAAAATTGAAATATAAATTATTATTATATTAATATATATTTAAAATTTCCCACGTTAAAATGTTTAATAAACTATTTCTTTAAATAATATTCAAAGTAATATATTTTTAATGTAGATTTTAATTTATAATGATTATATTATTTCATCATATTTATTGGATGTACTCATTTATATTAAAATTATATTGTATAAATGAGTGTGACTCTACGTAATTTAAAGTAAATATACATTAAAATCTATTATATTATAAGAATAACTATAAAATGTACATTAAAAATTTAAATTCTTAATGTATAAGATATTATTCTTATAATCTATTAATGTAGATTTTAATTTATAATGATTATATTATTTCATCATATTTATTGGATGTCCTCATTTATATTAAAATTATATTATATAAATGAGTGTGACTATACGTAGTTAAAGTAAATATACATTAAAATCTATTATATTATAAGAATAATATAAGAGTGTGTGACTATACGTAGTTAAAGTAAATTTAAATTCTCTTTTTAAGAATATCTTATATTATTATAAAATCAAATTTTAAGTTAATTTTAATTTGATTTGAGTTAAATCCAAATTTATTTTTTAAAAGTATTTAATAAATATTATACTTAAGATATTAAAACTAATTTTAACTATTTAATAATATGCATTCAATTATTTAGGATAAAAATAAATGATAAATTATTTTATATTTATATATCATCTAATATTCTTGTAAACATGAAAACATATTAAAAAAACTTAGATACACAAAAATTAAAAAAATAGTCTATGGAAACACATGGTACCATTTTTAAAGTTAAGAAATAAAGATTAAGCATGTGATAATATAACAATAAAAAGTTATCGTGAAATCTGATGATGAAAAAAATGATACGTAAAAAGGACACTGAAAACAGATGGATTATTTATTTTTATTTATAATTTATAAATATATTACATTTGATAATTATCACAAGTAAAAGTGACTTTCCCAAATATACTTGTCCATTTATTAATATAATATTATATTTGACTGTCCTAACATTAAATATTGTATTCATTAATTATAATATCTAGTCAAACAAAATAACTTGATAAAATGTTTAAATGTTAAATTTATTAAATTTTTAAAGATACTGCATATTTATAAATAATTAATTTTACTATTCACAAATTTTTAAATTTTATTATTAAATATAATAAATAACAAAATAAGAAATATAGTTAGATATATATATATTAAATGCAACAAGTTGTCAGAAAGTTTGAATAGAGATAGAAGTCATTAATGCAAATATAAAATTAAGATATATTTAGATGATAGTATAATAAGGATTTATATAATATAAAATGATATTATATTAAAAATTCTGAATATACTATTTTAATTAATAATTAAGAGTACAAATTAAGAAATAAAATACTATGTAGGTATAATAACTATTTTATTTTAATTCAATATTTAAATGGTAATATATATGTTTAAATTTTTTATTTTAAAGATTGTTCAATTGTATTTATATATTTATATTTATACATTATATTATTAATTAAATACTTCATTTATGTTAAATCTATTTTACTCGTAGTCTTTTTTTTTTTGCATATATATATATAAAGAATTAAATTGTTGGATAGTTGAAATTAATAAAATAGTTCATATCTCATTCAGCTAATAAAGCATTATAAACTAGAACATTTTGATAATAAGATATTCACATAATTTCAAATAATTTTTCTTTTTTAATTTATACTTTTAGGTCTTACTTAAATTATGTATATCTCTTTTATGACTATTATTTTACCCAAATCAAAATATACTCATCTGTGAACAAATAGATAAGTTGGTACAATATTGTACCTTATCTAGTGCTCTTTGTAGCTTTGAATTTTGTAATGTAGATAAAATCCTATGCAAATGAAGAAGAGAAACCATTTTTGAACTGAATTTCATTCTTCCCAGCCCACACTACAAGGTCATGCAAACCATGTTATATTTCCAGGTTGTATGATGAGAAGTCAATACTTTAAAAAACATTGAAGTGTCCAACATCAATTCATTGACATGTAAAACAAATCTTTTGTAATCGTGTGAGAAGAAAGTACTAGTAAAATATTGGTTATTAGAATCTGGAGAATTTTTATCCACTTCATTATCGAAGTCAAGAGATTTCGTGCCAACAAGTTATTGAATCAGAATGGAGAATAAGAATGCTATAAATGCTTGAGCTCTGATTTGCAAGACATAAACATATAGCAGACTTACGTGTAGAACAGAAAAGAAAAGAGCAGAAGTGGTAAAAGAGTCTTTCACATCTTAGAACACACACATAAAATGGGTGCTTCTCAATCAATCTCAGAAAATTCCATCCATGAATTCACTGTCAAGGTACATTTTTTTGTTATACAAGCCTCAACCGAAACTAAAGTCTAAAATCATGTGTCAAAAAAGTAAAATGTACAAAATTTTGTAAATTTTAACCAATAGTGAAAAAATGCATTTAGAAAGAAGAGTGTTAAAGAATATGTTCAGACAGTCTCTCTTATCATTTTTACCTGAAAGATGCATAAACATATTTATTGGTCGTGGTTGGCACAGGATGCGAGAGGCAAAGATGTGAATCTCAACGCCTACAGGGGCAAAGTTCTTCTTGTAATTAATGTTGCTTCAAAATGGTTGGTTTTATTTTTTATCACACATTGTTTTGTTTTCTTTCTTTATAACCAAAAGAAAACAAAATTAGTCTTTCCTACTTCTTTTGTGGCTAACTGAAGTCATGCACTTTTAACAAACAGTGCATTTGCTGATGCCAATTACACCCAGTTAACTCAGCTTTATTCCACATACAAAAGCAGGGGTATGCATGCTATTCATTTTTTAACTTATTCAGATTGGTTGGCCCAAAAGGGAATTGATCATTGTTGTGTTGATGTTAGGTCTTGAGATATTGGCATTTCCATGCAACCAGTTTTTGAAGAAAGAGCCTGGGACTAGCCAGGAGGCACATGACTTTGCATGTACAAGATATAAGGCTGAGTATCCAATTTTTGGGAAGGTATGAAGCTTCTTCTTCTTCTTCTTTATGTGGAATTGACATTACTTGGTATTTAGAGAAAAACACCAAGTTTGTTAGAGATCTATTTATTTTGATTAGTTAGAAATTCAAGTTTGTTAGACACCACATAAAAGAACTAATAAATTTATTGTTTTAAACTTTTGAAACCGAAGTGATGTCATAATACTGAGATTTATTGGTGCAAGCATAAATAGAATAAACCCAAAATTATTTTTCTAATTGAAATGCAAAGAATTTCTGATTGTAACATCTGTGTTGCACGCACTTCGTTGTTTGATCCCAACCCTGCAATTGCATTTGAAATTGAACAAACAGACACACACATTGGAAATTGAGCCAATGATATTGGGTGTTTGTCGGAAGATTAGATTATATTGTCGGTGTGACAGTAACCATAGCCTTATTTTTGCCTAAAACTAAACAGGGTAAGCAAATAGTAATCTTTTCTTTTTGTCTTTGAACAATCTTGTAAGCTATGCAATTTTTGGTGAATTTTTACAGCGCTTGCAATGGGTATTCTTATTCCTAATCAGCTACTGTTGATTCAGTTACATTCCAATTCCATAATCCAAACAATGAAAACATTTTGCAGCTCAATAATTTCACCTATGCATGTTGAAACACTCCTTTAAACATATTATTTAGCATTAATTAACATTCACTAATTTATTTAATAAAGTTTATTATATATATATATATGTGTGTGTGTAGGTGCGTGTGAATGGATCAGAGAGTGCACCAGTGTACAAATTCCTGAAAGCACAGAAATCTGGAATTGTGGGATCCAGAATCAAATGGAATTTCACTAAGTTTTTAGTTGATGAAGAAGGTCATGTTATCCACCGTTATAGCCCAACCACCAAGCCATTAGCCATTGAAGTAATGTTCTCTCTCTTTCTCATGGATGTGAAATACAAGAAGGGGATAACCCCAATTATTAAAACATATATATTTAAATTTATTAAGATACTTTAACATTCTTTGAAAGTTATATTACTGTGAATAAAGATACAGATAAACTTTTCTAACAGATACTACACTATGATACATAAAAGTCAATCTCTTAATCTTTTCCTTACCAGGTTTTTAATATAAATGAAATGGTTGTTGAGGTCTGAAACTCACAAATGATTGTGTTTTGGTCTTTGACAGAATGACATCAAGAAAGCATTAAGGTTGGCTTGAAAGACGACTCTACAATTATTTCAAACCATTGCTGGTGCTCAACATATCTGATTCAAGAAAAGAAAAGATTATGTGATTGATGTTTTCTATTCATTATTTAGCTTACATTTTTATTTGTGGTGTTCTATCATTGTATGTAATTGATTTTCTGCCTTTCTATATCTTTTATTCTGTTAAAGTTTATTACAAGAAATTTATCATTCAATTTGTTTTTGCCACACTATGTCACTATGTACAGCTTATAAGCTAAAAAATAAATAAGCCCTTCGTTTTCACCTTTTTTCTTCTACAAAATTTCACTTGTTTAAACAATTTTATGCCAAGTACACCTAATAAAAATATGAATTATTTTGAGCAGGGAATTTAATTTTTTTTTATCAAGACTGTGGGAGCATATTTTTCTCTTTTTTTTTATGGGAAATCTAATTGTGGTCATATATATTCCACATGAAGCTTAGTTATTTTAACATTATTTCATGTATTTGATTATCTTATAAATTAAAAAAAAAAAAAAATATATATATATATATATATATATTAATTATATTTAAAAAAAATTAAGTCTAACTCATTTATAAGATTAATTTGTAAATTGAAATTTATATTTACTTCTATTTTGTAATTTGGTTTTACTTTTAGTAGAGGTGAGATCTCTAATTTATTATGGATTAATTAGACTTAAAGAATGCACAGATAACTTTATAGTGTAATGTTATTTAGACAGAGAAATTATTCAATGAAGAAATGGAGTGAAAGAGAGGTAATGATTGAAATATTTATAAGGTGTAGGTTGCATTTCTTTGTCACAATTCTGAGGAAACCAATGCATGCAAGTGATGGTTGAAGCATACATGCAACATATCGTTATCTTTATTTGAGATAAATTCTTTCTCCCTCAATCTTTTTTTTTTTAATTTGTAAGACATGCATTAGTTAGTGTCCTAAATTATCATGTTCTCTTTTCTGGGGTCTTGAGACATCTTTAGTCTTGTATGAAGAGAAGCTTTATTGTGAGAGATGAGTTATCAAATTTAAAACTTTAGAGGAGTGTTATAGTTTTGAGCAGCAAATGGGGTACACAATCACACTGCACCACAAATATCTCATCTTTTCAATTTGTTTTACTCATCCTTGCCTCTGGGAAAAGGACATCAAACCTTCTTTTACACAAATTCTCTTTCAATTCTTTTTAAGCCAAGACTTTTGGTTCTCTTTTTTTTTATTTCTTCTAATAAAAAATTAATCAGATAGAGACATAAGAATGAAATTTCAATAGTTTTCTGGACATTTCTGGAAAAAATTATATTAATTATTGCCATGTTTAATCTCACTAACTAAATTAACTAAGGACTTGTTTGTTACAGTGTTTTTTCACAGAAGACTCTATTCTTGTTTTGGAAAAAGAATTCACCTTGTTTAAGCTTTCTATTGATTAGTTTCAATTTTTCACTATAATCAGAAATTGAAAAGTATGTAAAAGTGGATAAAATTTGAATTTTTAGTTTGAAAAATGTATAGTAGAAGTAACAGTTTATATTTTTTTTTAAGAAAGGATGATCATTATAATTAGAAACAATCATGAAATAACTATTATTTTGTTCAAAACCTAGAAAAACTAACTATTATTTTACATCAAAAATCATTTTCTAACCTGTAATAATTGAAACATTAACAGTGACAAAAACTAATTGATTAAGAACTATTTGTTGGTAATTGATCAACATCTTGAGTTACTTCAACAGTTCATAGTTTTGTTTTACACTTCAATCTAGAATGAATCTTCTTATCTTTTTGGCCATGAAAGTTTCCTGCTACAGAAAAAAAAAATCAGAGTTGAGCTTTGCACGTGGGCCGGTCCCGTGACAGAGAATTCACAGGGAGAGACACACGTGTAAGAGTGAATGTACAAAACCCAATATATCAACGTTATTGAGGCTGGCCCAATAACGTTCATGGTGTCCACTTTTATAATAGCAGACATAGCGATGTGGGACTAATCTTTTAATGTGAGGGTGAGAGCACGTTTTGTGAAGATGAAATTCACCAGGAAAGGAAGGTCTTCAACATTAAGTGAATGGGAAGGAATTTGACGTGGTTTAATGGTGCCGGCAATGATAAGGGGAAGGCATGTCAGGTCGACAAAGACAACGACTTGGTTTTGCTTTGAGGCAACACAGTACACGTGATCATGGCCACTACCAGAGGGCACAACATTGCCTTCAACAAAATGTCCTTTGAGAAATCAGAACACATGATTGTGTAATGGCCTCGTGTGGAAAGGCATGTTCTATTTTAGGAGTATTCAACATCAAACCGAGGACGAATACATTAATTGCGTTACTAGTAGTATCCAGGTGTATTAAATTTACTCATCGCCCCACAAATTTATGTGAGATCTTCCTTTTTCTTATACTTTTTTTTCTGGGGGTAACGTTGCTGGTATGCTAATAAAAGCTAGTGTTTTGATTGTGTCTTTCAGTCTTTCACTGGGGTTATAGAATCTGAGAGATGACATTGTTAATTACTGTACATTAAACGTCGTATGGAATTTGAGGTCATTAACTCTTCTGAGGGGCAGAAGAAATATTTTAACATAGGAAGAAGGGACAAAAGACAATGTCGTCCGTATTCTATGAGCATCGTGTACATGAGTCAGCTTGTTCAAGCACAATAATTAATATATAGTGGTTTTGTCATGATAATCAATGAATAATCAATGAATCATGTCAACCATGACTTGGACTTGAACACTGTGGCAACGTCATCTTGGAAAAATTGTTATATTATCCTGGAGTTTCGTACTCTAGAGAGAAATTTCCAGCTCTAGTTAATTTCTTATCTTAATCCTGCTCTTCTTGTGCCACATGGTACAAGTGGAAGCTCCATTTAAGGATCTAATGCGATTATGCCTTAGAAATACTTGGAGTTAGATAATCTTATTCTTTAGTCATGATTGCAACTATAATGCTTCATCCACCGACTGGTTTAGTATTTTATTTGAGCCATAAACAGGCAGATTAACAATGTGGTTAGGCCTATAACCTATTGTATAACTGTCATTAAGAATGTCTTTATTTGCTGACAACTTGCAACAATCAATGTATTTCGTTATTTTACATTATCACCATTCATTCGTCATTTGTTTTTTTTATAGATACAAGGGGTTTCCATTGATGTCTTATTTAAATACGCAAAAGAAAATAAAACAAAATAGAAGGTAACAAACATTGTAGCAAAGTAGATGCAGACACATCCCACAAAAGAGATAGGCATTAACGATGGGGCGACAAGGATGACCCTTGGTCAGTAATAGTGGATGAGTAGTCCCTCTCAAGCATGTTTGGCAAAGGAGACAAGCTCATGGGTGTAACTTTGTCATCTTAGGTGGATAGTGGGACATGTCCCAAAGCTGCAACCAGAGGCCAGAAGAACATAAATCATCCACCACAGATTTCCTTCCTTCATATCTTTAAATCCTTCCCCTATATATATCGTTCAGTCTTCCCCTTGAGTATTCAGACAGCAAGCACAGGTTTTCACCGAGTCCTGAAAAACTTGGCATAAAATTTGAAGTAGAGAACAAATGGCAGCCAGTGTATTCTCAGTCAGGGGTTCAAAGCTTCGATCATGGGAGAGGTGTTCCAAACAAGTTCGGCAGCAGAGGACACGGCTTTACATAATCTGGAGATGCACTGTGTTACTCTTGTGCTGGCACGAGTGAAGTTAAATATTATCATAGTTTGGTCTTGGTGGCACCGGAAGTTGAAGAAATGACAGAGCTAGAGCTAGAGCTATGTTCATGCAGAAGCTGGGGTTCCCATTTTTGCTGAACAGCATAACGAGTATGAAGAGATGAAGTGAGACTTGTATTGTCAAAAAGGACAGCATTTAGGGGGTAGAGTAGGTATGAAGCAGGAGTTCCTGCTCAACATGTAAATTACAAACTAGCCTGTTTATAATTCAAAATGAAGATACAACTTAGCCTCATGCTTAAGTGTTTTTGATATCACAGACAATAACATATAAACACTGCTTTTGCTTTTTAGTTTTATCACTTTTGTGTTAGCGTGAATGCTAGGGCGACAACACAAATTTTCCAGGCTTAATTTTCTGGACTGAGAAGTTCCAATCCCTTATTACTGTCACTCTGAAACTAGTTGACTTATTCAGAGTCACCATTTTTTTTCCATTTGGCTACTAAAGTTAAGCGAGTTAAAAACATGATAACTTCTTTGTCAATTGATGATGGTACACCTCATGATCTTGTTGATATAGTGAACCTCACCCTAAATTACTTTAACATATGTTCAATTGCCCTTGCAAACTATGAGTTTAAAATTATAACAAAAAGTTGAGGGATAGATTCACCCAGATAACCCCTCATATTATCTCTCCTCAATAAAGAGGTTTTATTCAAGGGAGAGAGATTCAGATTGTCTCCACATTACTTCCAAAGCGTTCAACATATTGGAAAAAACACAATTTGAGGTAACATTCAGCTGAAGTTTGATATTGTGAAGGCATTTCATACTTTTGAGGAGATTTCCTGCTAAAACTTCTCTCAAATTTTTTGGATTCGTTATTACTTTTTCCTGCTAGATTCACTGTATTTTCTTTCTACAAGACTATCTATTTGGATAGATGGTAAATCTATTGGCTTTTTTCTTGTAGGAGAGGGAGAGGTTTGAGAATTCGCTCCTAACATTATTTTTTATCCGGAAATTCTGTCCAATTTGGAATACTTCCTTTCGAAAAAGAAATTGTTGATACTAAACCAACATTGGACCCTTCTATCTTTTTGAAACCATCAAATGTGATGATCCTAGTCTAACAGATGCAAAAGATGTAGATGAGCATAGAAGCTTTTCAATACAATAACATTAGAGATAATTGTAAAGATGGAACAGAATTGTTTGATGCATCTCATCAGAAGTACAATGAGAAAAGTGCTTACGCACATTCCAAATCTCAACCTAAAAGAATCCTACATAATATTTGATGATTTGGAAAATATTTTACGGAGAGAAGAAAAAGGTGGTATATGTGATATGCTAGATCTTAACTTATTTGAGGGAAAGTCTATTATCAAGCAACTGTAAGTTTTTGTTTTCTGTTGCTTTTCTATGCCTTTTTTCAACTTTGAATTGATAAATATTTGAATAAACAAGTGATACCAACAAAATATTTACTTTTCATTGGTGAGTTCTCATTTCTCCTAGCTCTAATCCGAAATGGGGTTCTTCTTTCCACATTCCCATGCCACCAATTCCTGGAATTTCTGCATTTGTTAATTTGAACTTTATGGCCAGTTCTCGAAGGCTTTTGTTTGCGTATGCCAATGCCACCATCCTTTCTCAAAATACGTTCAATTTACCTCCCTAATGTGCCAGAAGAATCCGAAATTTAATTTTGGTTTTCGCATTTCATAATTAGTAAGTCATTTTTTATTTCCCGAAGAGATTTCTAGTTAGACTTAATGAATTATGGACTTAACTAAAGATTTGTACGTAACTATATAGAACTTGAATTGGGTGATTCTAAAATAAAGTGAAAGTTTACAATTTGACATGTAATTTAGACTTTTAAGTAAAAATTTCGTAAAATTTAACTTATGATTAAAAGAAATTTGACATTCAAATACGAAAATTTGTAAATGAGATTTCCAGTGATAAACTCTAAAATTTGTCAAAATGAAAAAATAAAGAATCTGACCAGAAATACTACAATTAGACAAAAAATAACATAAAAGTGAACAAATAATAGGGTTTGATAAATCTTGTGGTCGCTATAAGAATTATGAAATTCTTGAAAAGATAAAATGGTTAATGGAAGAACCCTATCAGAGAAATTGGTCTCACTTCATTTGATAAATTTAAATAATTTAGATATTTCATTCTTTCTCAAATGATTTATACATTTTAGTTTCTTGCACTTCGTAGTACATAAAAGAAAAATATAATCCTAACATAGCAAGCATAACTAATATGTTTCAGTGGCTAATTTTTACATGATTTATACATAATCTAATTTCTAGACATAAACATGTAAAAGAAGATAGTCTAGCATTGGGCCTTCTATTCCAAGCAAGTGATACATGTGAGTAACATCTTCCTGGGCCTCCACATGTTGGGCACCCTCATGCAATTGCACCTCCATTAGATTAGCCACCATCTATTATAAATTTTCTTGGACCATATTAGCTCTTGCTCTTGTTACATGGGCCTAGTCTTTTATGTCCTCATCATTCCCTTATTCTTTAAAAGCATTTGTCCTCATATCTAATAAATCGTCTCCTACATCTAAAAGAGAGAGATCAACCACATTAAAAGTATTACTAACACCACACTCACCTCGTAAATCTATTGTGTAGGCATTATTATTTATCTTACCGAGTACTTGAAAAGGACCATCCCCTGTTAGTAGAAGCTTTGACTTCCTTTGTGAAAGAAATCACTCTTTTCTTAAATGTACCCATACTCATTCACCTAGTTCAAATGTCACATTTTTCCTTCCTTTGTTTGCATATTTTGCATACCCTTCCATTTTCTTCTCAATTTGGCCTTGACTTTCTCACGCAACTTCTTGACATAGTCTCCTTTAACCTACCCAAACTTATCCTTGAATTTAGAAATGTTATGTAGAGGTAACAAATCCAAAGGAGTCAAAGGAATAAAATCATAAACAATTTCAAAGGGTGACAATTAAGTAGTACTATGTATAGTCATGTTGTAAGCAAATTCAACATGTGGTAAACACTTTTCCCAAGTCCCAATTTTTTTTAATAGTAGCCCTAAGAAGAGTAGAAAGAATTTTATCACCACCTCAATTTGTTCATTTTTTGGGAAGGACAAGTTGTTGAAAACAACAATTTAGTTCCAATCTTACCCCATAAAGTCCTTTTGAAGTAACTAAGAAATTTGGAATCTCTATCACTTACAATACTTCTAGGCAACTTTGTTCCTTGAAAAACAAGTCAACAATGTGACACACATCATCTACTTTCTTGCAAGGTATGTAATGAGCCATCTTAGAAAACCCGTCAATCACAACAAAAAAAGAATCCTTTCCTATTTTGGACCAAGGCAATCTTAAAACAAAATCCATACAAATGTCAATCCAAAGATATTTTGGAACAAGTAACGGAGTATACAAACCATGTGGCGTGACTTTAGATTTAGCTTTCTTACAAACTATACACTTGTCACAAAATGGAATTCTTCATCCATCTTTTGATGTTTTATTGAGCCTGAATCGAATTGATGAATTACAATTTTTTTCACAATAGATAACTTATAAAGCATTCTAATTAATAATTAATAATTAATAATTTGAATATATTTAAAGGAATGTAAGATTGATTTTGATAAGATATATTTTTTTCAATATTATTAATAATAGTGATCAATTTTGTAATTACCATTTTGTCGACATTTCTTTTGTAAGACCCAATATTACTTTAAAATGAACTAATTATGACGTTTATAAATAGGAGTTAATGTGCATTTCTAATTTATTTTAAAGTCTATCACTTAATGTCTCTCTTCTCTGCATTCTTAAGAGAAAAGAATTTCTAACTGTACGAATCTCACATGATTAAAGTGATTAGGAGTTGGTGAAAGGTAAACCATTTCTACTCGATCTGAATTTTGTTTTGTTTGGAAGCTTACTTGAACTCATTGAAGCAGATAGTGAAAATAGATTTTGCAGTGTTTGAATTCAGGTAAATCCTTCTCTAAATAGATGTTAGTTGTTAGTAAATATGGGTGTTAACGGTTGTTCTTTTGATTGAATGAGTATGTGAAACCAATTTGTTGATTAATACACTGCTGATGAGTCTGGGATTGTATACAACTCTTGTATGGAGGCTGAATATGTGAAAAAACATGTTGTTGGTATGAATGTTGTTTTCGCTTAAGCAACATATGGTCACTCAAATGAGGCCTAGGCAATGCAAAATCATTATACCTATTGTCTTAGGTGGCTCAAGTGGCGTCCTACATCACTCAAGTGATGTATTGTAGCTTGAGAAAAAGAGATGCCAAGAATAAGCTCTCTCCCCTGGAAGAATGTCGTTCAAGCGTCAGTGGATTTGATGCTCAAGTTGTGCAGTCACTCAAGCCATGACGATAAAGCGAGTGATAATTAATAGTGAAATTGCATTGTTTTAATGATAGAATGATTTATACATATGTTCATTTTATGATGAGGTGACATTGTTTAAAACTTATATACATGGGATGATAATGACATGATATATATATATATATATATACACACACACACACAGATGTAAAGTAAAGATTGAATTATATATGCTCTCCATAGATATATAATTGTTAATATGATGCATGATATGTATGATGGAGTCCTTTAAGGATGATGATTGGAGCCTATCAAGGATGGTGAATTCTTTTATAAAATTGCTTACATTCATGTATATGGTTGTGGTATTGATGAATGTCTAAGTTACATTAAAAGTGAAATAGGATCTATCAAACATTATTAGAGACATATGTGAACACTTTAAATAGTTCAAATGTTTTAGACATGGGGTCAAAACTATTACACGTTTGGCAAGTGTACCAATCATTACTGTAGTAATAAAATTATCATCCTCGGAGATTGAATATGTCAAATACTAGATTACTAATTTACGTAATTTTGAACAATTCAAAATAGATGGACCAATGAACATAAAAGTTTAACAAGAATTCAATCAATATTAAAAATGTTAGAGTTTTGATTTCATATTCTTTCTTATAGATTCCTACCATCTTCAATTGATGCAAGAATTATCATTATCTACTCGAGTTTAATAAGAGTTGTTTACCTCCTAATCCCTTAGGAAAGTAAATCTATTCTTTGAATCTTAATCCCCAATTTCTTAGGTCAATTAGAAAATTCAAAAGAATCTTTGAAGAATAATTATCACCTCAAATGCAAACTAATTAGATATGTCCGATTTCCCAATTGTGACAAAACCTAATTTGTTATATCTATAATCGCAAACAATCCTCACTCTTTCAAGTGTGAAATTGTTTATAGAATAAGCATTAAAACATAGATAAAACACCGAGACAATGAAAATAAACTAAACATCAATTGAAAAGGTTCAGAAACTATAATCTAAAATATTATATCAAAACTCTAACAAAAAGGAAATTTAGTTCTGCATAATGTAAAATAGAAAACTAAAAGAGACTGATGATTTGTGTCTTCTTCTGATGTCTTGATGATTTATTTATAATTGAATTGTCCTTCTTTCTTTCCTTTCAGTTTCTGCCCAATTAAAAATCTGTCTTTTCCTCCTCTTTTAAGCTTTTTCTCACTTAAAGTCATTAAATTTCATAATTAGCGAAACCACAGGCATGGAAAAATCCACAACCTGCGTGTGCAATTCTCGGCTCTGACTTTTGCATTTCTGGAAAAATTCCACAGGCATGAAAAAATCCACAACCTGCCTGTGGAATTCTTGGCTCTGACTTTTATATTTCTGGAACAATTCCACATGCATGGATCACAACCTGTCTGTGGAACTGTCGGCCTTCAATTCTTCCTTCTGCAATATTTTCACAAAGCATGGTTAAATCCACAACCTACCTGTGGACTTCTTCAACTTCATCTTTTTCCAACATACTACTTTCTCTCTTCAAACTATGTTTTGAATACCTAAAACACCTATTTACAAAGAAAAACAAGAAAATCACAAGTGTAATCTAAAACAAAGATAATGCATGATAAAATCATTCAAACATTACAATAATGCATGTAAATGGCTTAAACTAAAGTATGAATGCAAAGACAATTTATACACCCATCAAAAACGAAACCAGCCCCTTGTTGATGGGTTTAATCGGTGCAAAATTAGATCAAGTTTTAAGAGGATTCAACCGATTAAAATCAAGATACAAGCCATAGGAAGCAATAGAAGATGAAAACAATGAATTTATCGGTGAAAATTGATTAAAATGAAGGATGAATGGTGCCACAATGATGAACACTTAAGAACAAGTAAAGAGAAAACATGGAGAAAACAAGAGAATGAAGAACACACCACTTTCAAGAGAAAGATAAGTGCAAAGGACAATTACCACTTGAATTACGAAAAACTCTAGATAAGATTCTAGAAATGAGGCTTACCTCTTGAACTTCAATGACAAAATTTGCTCTTACAATCTATTAATCTTCAAAGTTATGTTACAAATGAGACTCACACCCTTATATAGAGAGGGGAGCACGAAAATACATACACATGAGTGAAATTCTAAAAGGTTAGACCATGTTTGGAAGATGCTTCAAAGCTTCCCAAACAAGGCCCCTGTTTTTTATACTATCATTGTGTCCTAACAACTAGTCTCTTATTTCTATTTTAAAAAAAGATACTAAACTAACTCTATTTTTATTTACAAGGAAATTAAAAGAGCTATTAATATTTCTAATATCTTCTTTAAGTTTCTTGTAGATTTCTCTTTTTTTTCTTTTTTTTTTTTAAATTTCTTTATAAGTTTTTCTTTCATATTTTCTTTTTCTTATTTTCTTGTGGTGACTTCTTCTTGCATGGTTGAGATTTTTCATGAATTGAGATCACATAATATATATATATATATATATATATATATATATATATATATATATATATATATGCATGTAAGTTATTATTACCCTTGATAGGTGATGTTTAAAACTCTTTATAAGTGGTTGGAGGATATTTTTTCTTCGACATTATTCTCAAAAATACTTATATAAACAATTACTATTATTATTTAAAACCAATGAAGAATTATAACTTCTAACTCATTCTAATCAATAATTTTTTTTAGTTTAATATATTCAAATGAAAGTTAGATTGATTTTGATCTCGATAAGATGTATTGAATTTTAATCTTAATTCTTCTTATTAATCATATAAAAACGCACAAGATAAAAAATGTATCTCTTGATGTTTATTCTTTAGTGAAAAAAATAATTTGTGTCTATTATAACGAAGACATTAACACTGTAATATAGATGTAGAGTTTAAAAGTCTTTAAAGAACCAACATGAAGTATTTATTATATATATTAAATAACAACTTTATGTTTTGAAGATAATATTTCTAATTCATTCACTTTTTATATATATATATATATATATATATATATATATATATAAAAGAGATGCTTTTGCTGGATGAAGAGGTCAATCATTATTATTTACTTAAATGATTATGTAGCATTGAAACTATAAGTTCAAATACAGTATTTGAAATCAATATTTTTCCAGTCTGAAAATATAGATTGAAGGGATAAAAAATTGTCAATGAATTAATATGAATGAGAAGAAGGTTATCTTATACAAAATTTATGTGACTAAAAATAAAAATGATTAGCTAATCATCTTGTAATAAAGGAGCAAAGAAACTATGTGCAAAAATTGAATTATGGAAAATGAAATTCAACATAAATATGATTAGAATATTCTGGTATCTAATTTTGTAATATTTTACTTTGAGTTTTATTTGAACATTTTTATAGAACTTTCTTTAACACACAATTACTAGATTTATGCATCATCTTTATGGAATTTTAAGAAATGTTAATTAGTTCAGCTTTTTAAAATTTTAATATTAATATTTTAAAAATTAGTGACGTTTTTTAATTACCGGTATTCTATTTACTTGTTAAATAACCTACATGTAACCATTTTCATATTAATAATTCTTTTGAATGATTTTATTATATGATTTTTTCCTTTGATATTATTATCAAAATATGTATTAAAAAGTATTAAAAGGTATAACTGACAACTAAATCCATGTTTACTTCCTTAATAAAAATCTTTAATTTGTATCACATCATAAAGTTAAAAAAGTATTTAGTTAATAAATGTCGTGTATTTATTTACATACATGACATTACAATTAAATTATATTTTGAATTCACATTATATTTTTAATTAAAATTGGAAATAATACAAGAAAGTATTTAAGTTAATTTTAATTTTTATTAATATTTATTTTACTCAATGTTCATTCCAAACTTATTATTTGACAAACTTTCACAAACAAGTATATTAGTAGCTCAAAAAATAATATTATCAACATGAATATGAACTATAAGAAAGTTAGACTCAATTTTTTTTGTAAAAATGACTTATATCTACTTTCCTCTTAAAATGTTGTTTTTAATAAAGAAAAAATAACTAAATTTTCATACCAAATTTTAAAAAAAATATTGCTTGAAACTATATAAGGCTTCAGACTACACAAAACTTCAGACAAGTATTTCTTAAAAAAATTAAAATTTGTAAATTATGCATTATTTATCTGAAAATAATAATAAAAAATTAAAAAAGTGATTAAAAGTTTTTGGAAAATGAAAATTAAAAGAATATTTCATAACATTTAAATTTAAGTATTTTATAAAATTAAAAAGTAATTTATATTAAGAGAAAAAATAAAGAAAATATTTTATAAAGTCAGTAACTTTTCAAACTTAAAATATATTTATATCAATATATAATGAATATTCTATTTTTTATATTTTATCTTTAACAATATTTATTTATAGCAACATAGAAGCATTCTTTTATTTTAATATATATAAATTATTATTTTTTATATTTAATGATATTTTAAAATAGTAATATAAATTCACAATAAATGATGTTATATGAAAAATAAGATAAAATATAATAAAAAAACTTCCAATTAAAATGTTCAGTATCTACAATTTAAGTACAACTATATTTAAAAGGATTGATTTTATGTAATTAATTTTTTTATCATCATATAATTTTAATACAATATATAATAAATAATGTATTTAATTATCTTATTTTTTATAAAACAAACAAAATTATACAAACCAAAAAAATAATATATATATATATATATATTAATTATTTATAAAAGTATAAGAAGGCGAATAAATAGTAAACAATACATAGAAGACACTCTAATTGTGGTTTTTTTTTTTTATGTTTTGTCTTTCTTTCTGCAGTGTGTGGATCTGTAGGGTTTACCTCTACACCTTCATGATTTGTTTTTTATTCTTCGGAGTCAAATTTCTGTTTCCATTCTAAATTGTTGGCGGCTCCAGCAACCTCTGCCAAGTTCCCCATTTGCCTGTAGTGAAGGGTACGCATGCCGTCCCTTAACCTCGTATCTCCCTCTCTCTCTCTCTCTCTCTCTCTCTCTCTCTCTCTCTCTCTCTGTAGTTTCTTTCTTTTCTGAGATGTTATATTTACTTATTTGTGTGTAGGTTTTAATGGGTGTGATTGATTTCTACAACTCGGCTGCTTTGTGCTGGGTAAAGTCCAACGCCAATCTGAAACAGCAAGTGGGGTTGCCACCAAAACCCATTTGTTCATTTGAGGGGAATCAGAGGAAGTTTGTGACAATGGCTTCTACCATTCCTGTGGAGCAAGTCAACAATGGTCCTCTGCAGGTGACAGGCGACTCCTTCATCAGAGAGCATCTGAGGAAGTTGTCTCCTTATCAGCCCATCTTGCCCTTTGAGGTTGATGTCTTCAAAACTCAACTCCTTTGATTTTGTTGGTTCTTCGTGACTATTCCAACAATATTTGAATTTTCTTATCAAGAATTTGGTCTTGTCATGTGTTCGATATATACTGTTTGCCTAGCTCTAGTAACATACATGTGTTGTTATTGCTTTAAAATTGAAGATAAATGTTTATTTCTTCTTTTACCTTGTGGCATTATTGATTCTTCGTCTAAAATGTATTTTTATTCTGTGAGATTGGTTGGTTGCTTGCAAACGCTGTGCACTCAAATTGCAAGTTTTTTAACTTTAACTCTGTCTCTCGGCCTGCCGTTAAGAGACGGGTAGTTTGGTATTTGACATATTTTTATAGCATTTACCATGGACCCCCGGCCACAGCACTTGTCTATGGTTACTTTTGTGGGGAAAATTGTTCTACCACTATGTATGTTAGTTACAAAAGAGGCTTTCTGTTGTAGGTTTTATCTGCTCGTCTTGGACGGAAGCCTGAGGATATTGTCAAGTTAGATGCTAATGAAAATCCTTATGGTCCCCCTCCAGAGGTGCGTTTATATTACATTTTTTAATGGCTGTAATTTTCATACCACTATGTAAAAGTGGAAAATGATTTTCTGGTAATATGATATTTAACCATGTCATTGCGATTTCTTCTAATATTATCTCTCAGTTTTTAAGCTTTTAAATATTTTCTAAGCTATGCTCAAGTGTATGCAAGCAAATTGCTGAACCTTACACCCTATATTACTCGAGTTGACTATCAGAGGTTTGACAGGTCATGGAAGCCCTAGGATCCATAAAGTTCCCATATGTCTATCCTGATCCAGAGAGCCGCAGATTGCGGGCAGCCCTTGCCCAAGATTCTGGACTGGAAGCTGAATATATTCTTGCGGGATGTGGTGCGGATGAGCTTATTGATTTAATAATGCGGTTAGCACCAATACCTTTTCTATTGTAGATAAGCCTCATTCTTTCTCTCTTCATGCTAGTTTTCATAATAGCTATGCAATCACCATCATACATGCTTCTCTGTGTATACTACAGTTGTGTGCTTGATCCTGGGGACAAGATTGTTGACTGTCCTCCTACCTTCACAATGTATGAATTTGATGCTGCAGTAAACGGAGCGCATGTTATCAAAGGTAAGAATAACATTACCAAAAGACAGCTTTCAAAATGTATTTTTTTTTTAAAAAGTTGTACATCATTCTATACATGTCAAATGAGAAACTAATATCTCTAAAACTGATTGAACCTTAGTAAAGGGGTTTCTCATGAAATCAATTATAATTCTTCAGCTTTTCAGTCTCGTTGGAAAAAAAATATTCCTATCATGATGTGAATCCTTTTGTACTTGTTCAATGTAAACAAAAGGCCGTAAAAGAATTAACTTATTACTGTATTGTGGGTAATATCTTATGATCATAGTTACATTGTTGTTTTGTCAAACTTGTCTACTAAAATTATCTTCGGTATTATGGTTGATTCGTCCCTTCTATTTTTTTATTATTCCTTGTTGTCTTCCCAGCAGTCTATAATTTTCTTACTGTGTTTTAACTTTTTTCTTATTATGCCATGTCAGATGTGCATAACCATCTGCATTATTTAAACTGCAGTTCCAAGGAAGCCAGACTTCAGCTTGAATGTTGAACAGATCGCTGAAGTTGTTAAACAAGAAAAGCCCAAATGTATATTTTTGACATCTCCAAATAATCCAGATGGGAGGTAACTGTCAATTATCCTTTCTTACGCTAAAGTGAATAGTTAGAAAATTAGGTGCCTGCAGTTGTATGGTGGTGGTGCTTTCCTTTTCAATTAATTTGTTCTTCGAATCTACTGGAGTTCCTTGTGCACTTTTCTTTTCAATTGTGCTTTTGTTCAGTCACAATACAGTTATAGATTGATATTATTTGGCTGGCAAATAAACTGGGAAATGTAATCATTAATGTAGCCTATTATGAGTTCAGATATGTTTGCATGAAAACAGTGCTTCCCTATTATTCTAGTGTAATAGGCACTTGTAGTGTATTTTGTGGGGGTACCCCTTGTACCTCTGGATATAATATAATTTTTTTTGCTGACACTTGAGATAAAAAAAAGAGATTAGAAAATGATGATTTGAGAGCTTGTAATCCCTCTCTTGAGTTCTCTTATTTATATTGGAGAAATACACAGATTCAAAGATACATTTAAGAGAGGGTAATTAATAGACCTAGAGAAGATAAAGAAACTTATTCTAGGAAATAGGTTTATAGATAGATGCAACTAATCTAATAAATGTTCAACAATTCTCTACACTCCCCCTCAAGCTGGAGCATACAAATTGTATGTACCAAGCTTGGAACAAATGAATTTCATTCGAGGTCCCCTTAAGGACTTTGTTAACGCATCTGCAAGCTGATCATTAGATCCAACAAACTCAGTACAAATTTCCTTGGACAATAGTTTTTCATGAATAAAGTGACAATTGATCTCAATATGTTTAGTCCTCTCATGGAATACTGGATTGGAAGCAATGTGGAGAGCAGCTTGGTTATCACAATATATCTTCATTGGTTGAATCTCACAGAAGTTTAGTTCTTGAAGAAACTGTTTTACCCATATAAGTTCACAAGTGAGAGACGCCATTGCCCTATATTCAGCTTCTGCAGATGACCGGGCAACTACATTTTGCTTTTTACTTTTCCAGGAGATAATATTGCCTTCAAGGAAAACACAGTATCCTGTAGTGGAGCATCTGTCTATAGGAGATCCAGCCCAATCTGCATCACAATAACCAGAAATTTGGATATTTCTTTTATCTTCGTATAACAAGCCTTGCCCTGGAGCTCTTTTAATGTACCGAAGGATACGAATGATAGTATTCCAATGATCAACACATGGGGCCTGCATAAATTGGCTTACAACACTAACTGCAAAAGACAGATCAGGCCTAGTTATAGTCAGATAAATAAGTTTTCCCACCAATCTTCTATATCTTTCTGGGTCAGAGAAGGCTTCACCCTGTTCTGCCATTAATTTTAGATTTGGATCCATAGGGCTATCCACAGGTTTACAATCACTCATGCCTCGTCTCTTTTAGAATATCTAGAGCATATTTCCTTTGAGAAATCACGACACCTTCTTTTGACTCGAGCTACTTCAATGCCCAAGAAATATTTTAGACTTCCAAGATCTTTGGTCTGAAAATGACTACTCAAGTGTTCTTTTAATTGAGATATTGTAGCAGCATCATTCCCTGTAATAACAATATCATCAACATACACAATTAAGTAAATACATTTTCCAGGGACGTTGTGACAATAGAAAACTGAATGATTTGCTTCACTTTGTTTTAACCCAAAGGTTTGAACAATAGAGCTAAATTTTCCAAACCAAGCACGTGGAGACTGTTTTAAACCATAAAGAGAACGACGTAGTTTACAAACCAAACTAGACTCCCCCTGAGCAACAAATCCAGGGGGTTGCTCCATGTAGACCTCCTCTTCTAAATCACCATGTAAAAAGGCATTTTTAATATCCAATTGATGGAGAGGCCAGTGACGAATGGCAGCAATAGCAAAGAACAGTCTGACAGTAGTCATTTTGGCCACAGGAGAGAAGGTATCACTATAATCAAGACCATAGATCTAAGTGTACCCTTTAGCCACTAGTCTAGCTTTGAGACGATCAACTTCACCATTAGGCCCAACTTTAATAGCATAGACCCAACGACAACCAACAGTTTTCTTTCCAGAAGGGAGAGGAACCAGCTCCCATGTATTGTTGTGATCAAGGGCCTGCATTTCAGAAATCATGGCTTGTCACCATCCAGGATGATCAAGTGCTTCTGTCACATTTTTAGGAATGACAATAGAGGATACAGAAGAAACAAAAGAAAAATAGGAAGGAGATAATCTGTGGTAGCTAAGAAAATTGTAAATGGGATGGGGGTTACGAGTAGAGCGAGTACCTTTGCGAATGGCAATGGGCCAACTTGAGTCATCATTAGCGGGAGACGTGGTATTAGATGATGATTGAGAAGGACTCGTTGAGGAAGGCTCATCCCGGGACATGGGACTCGATCATTTGGTTCCTGCGTTGAGAGGTGATAAGAGGAGGTGATGAGGGTTCTAGTGGATTGTGTGAAGGACTTTGGGTGTCGGAAATAGGTGGTACAAATGACTCAATTAAGGGAACAGGGAGGACGTTTTGGATTGATCTAATATCCTGTGTAGAGGAAGGGAAGAAGGAAGTTGATTAAAAAAAGGTGACACTAGCAGACATATAGTACCTCTTGGTTTCAGGAGAATAACACCGATAGCCTTTTTGAAGACGAGAATATCCTAAGAAAACACATTTTATGGCTTTAGCTGAGAGTTTATCCAAACCTGGAGACATATCATGAACAAAACATACACATCCAAACACACGGGGAGAAACATGAAAAAGAGGTTCCTTTGGCAATAGAATGGAGTGTGGAACTTTATTGTTAAGAGAAGAGGATGACATTCTGTTAATGAGAAAACATGAAGTGAGAATAGCATATCCCCAATGATGAATAGGCATATTTGCACCAAGCAGTAAGGTACGAGCAGTTTCAACCAAATGTCTATTCTTTCGTTCTGCAATACCATTTTGCTGTGGTGTGTGAGGACAAGTGGACTGGTGTAAGATGCCTTGTGAACTTAAGAGAGTAGAGAAATCAGTAGAAAAGTATTCCTTGGCATTATCACTTCGTAAAACTTTGATTACTTTTCCAAATTGATTTTTTATTTCAGTAAGGAAAGTCTTAAAGATAGGTAATAGTTCAGAACGATCTTTCATTAGATAAATCCAAGTATATCTAGAAAATTCATCAATGAAAGTAACAAAATATCTATAGCCAAAAGATGAGACACGACTAGGTCCCCAAATATCGGAATGAACAAGACAAAAAGCAGTAATCACACCTAGATTCGTAATGTTTAGGAAAAGATGACCTAGTATGTTTCCCTAGTTGACATGATTCACATTCCAAATTTTGAAGATTTTGAAGTTCGAGAACCATTTTTTCAGTTTTGATAGGTGAGGATGCCCTAATCGTTCATGTAGCAGTTTTGGAGATAAGGATGCAACACAGGACACAGATGAATTAGTCCCAAGGTAGTATAAGCCTCCATATTCATGTCCTTCGCCAATCAGTCGATCCGTACCACGTTCCTGTATAACAAAAGAATTGACATTAAAGGTTATGGAACAATTCAAAGATTTTGTTAATTGGCTTAAGGAAACAAGACTGAAGGGACAAGAAGGAACAAAAAGAACATTTTTCAAGTTTAAAGAAGGAGAAATGGAGACTTGACCAATTCCTTTAGAGGCTACTTTAGATCCGTTGGCTAAGGTTATGAGATGAGGGGATTTAGGGAATGATAGAGAGGAGAACAAAGAGGCATTACCAGACATGTGGTCAGAAGCACCTGAGTCAATAATCCATGGATTTTGACTTTCCACAGATTGTGAAATGCAAGTTGTTGACGAATTTGGAGTTGCGGATGATTGTGCTAGACTGGCTGATTTCATCCTTAAATATTCTTGATACTCTTCATAAGAGAACTTAGGTCCAATAACTTCAGATTTTGAAATATTGGCCATCTTGTTAGGATAACCATGCAAAGCGAAACAATTTTCCTTGATATGACCTAATCTTTTGCAATGAGTGCATTGAGGACGTCCTCTTCCAGCACGTCCTCCTCTAGTTCCGTGATTACCTCTTCCACGAGTAGAAACCATAGCAGAAGATTCAACAAGTTCTTGACTATTTTTACTTTTGAGAGATGGAACACGAAGCAGTCTTGTAGTCAAACTCTCCATAGAAGGAACTTCTTGTCCAGTTAAGATTTGATCTCTAACATGATTAAATTCTGGATTCATAGCCCTGAGAATCATGACCATATAAAATTTATCCAACTTCTGCTTCATTTCCTCTAATGAATCCACCTCTAGGAACATCTCTAACTCTTCAACTGCTGATTGAGTCTCCGCAATAAAGGGCATCATATCATTATCCATTTGCTTGAGAAAGGCTAGTCTATTAGCAGAATCATAGAGACGTTGGATATCATTTGCAAAGATATTTTGGGCCTTTTTCCAAAAAGAATTGCAAGTCTTGAAAGATCTGAGATTGCTCAAAATATTTGGTTCTACCGACTGTCACAACAAAGCACAAAGTTGATAATCAAGTTTATTCCATTGTGGGGTCTGATCTGATGTTATTTTACTTCCATCTTCTTCTAAATGATCATGAAACTCTTGTCCTAGGAACCAAATTTCAACTGAAGAGGCCCAAGACAAGTAATTTTTTTCATTTAATTTCTCGGTTGTTATATTAGGAGTCCCCGAAAAAGAGGTTATGGGCCCTGAAGACATGTTAAAAAAAATTTGGAAATGTAGAAGAGGCACCTGGAGAGAGAGAAACCGTGTGTAGTAGGAGGGAGAGACCTTGAACCTCCAACAAACAGTGTTGGAACAGTAAAATAAGGGCCTATTCAGCCTCGGGACGGCGAGGCGGACGGCGGCGGACGGCAGCGGCGGATGGCGGCCGAACGGCGATTTTTCCGCCGGAGATGACAGAGACAGGCAGAGCGGGATGAACCCGCTCTGATACCAACTTGAGATAAAAAAAAGATATTAGAAAATGATGATTTGAGAGCTTGTAATCCCTCTCTTGAGTTCTCTTATTTATATTGGAGAAATACACAGATTCAAAGATACATTTAAGAGAGGGTAATTAATAGACCTAGAGAAGATAAAGAAACTTATTCTAGGAAATAGGTTTATAGATAGATGCAACTAATCTAATAAATGTTCAACAATTCTCAACACTGACCAAAAACAAAATACCGTGCAATATTGTAGTATCCTATTAGAAATTGTACCACAATGAAGGCAGTATATTTCTTTTTCATCAACAATCCGAAGTCAGGATATAGTTAGACTGGGGATTATTGTTATCATTAATATGCTCGAAATTTGAGTTTCCTTTGTTTGCTTATGATCTAGTATGTATGAATTTAATTCTAACTATTTCATGACAGTATAATTGATGATGATGTTCTCTTAAAAGTACTTGACCTTCCCGTATTGGTGATACTGGATGAAGCATACATTGAGTTTTCAGCAATTGAATCGAGGATGAGTTGGGTGAAGAAACATGAGAATTTGATTGTTCTTCGGACATTTAGCAAAAGAGCTGGTATGCCAATACTTTTTTTCTTTCACTATTTTAGACAAGTAAACTTGAATATGAATTGAGAATTCATGTTGTCCCCTTATCATAATAATTTTTTTATTGTAAAAACTGTTCCCTTATATGATCTTATCAAAACTCTAATAAAACTATGTTTTTCAGGCATCTTGTCTGCATGCTAATACATGCATTGTTTAGTTCTGAATATGAGAATATTATATTGTTCTTTATTTTATGGTATGCAGTATAATCTGTGTGTGGTTTCCTTTGTTATGGAGAATTATGACAAGGGTTAGAGCCTGGTGGATTTAGGTTAAATTTGAGTTAAACTAAATATGTAGAGATGAAAGTTTTTTATTTGCTAACATTACTATCGTAGAGATGGTGGGGGATAGGGTCAATGAATCACAATAGCAATTTCCGTTAAATCGGTGAGACACCCATCATGTCTGTGATTGCAATTTACATGGAAGCTGCAATATGATGCCATTGTGGTAGGGGATCAGCATGGATCCAGGCTGCTATAGGGCTATACCACCAGTAGCTTCTATTCAACAACTAAATTTTAAGTTGAATATGAGTTTTTAGAAGTGTATAGTATTAAATTGATTTGAATATTAATATTTTGACAAAGCAAGCACATAGTAGCAACAAAATAGGGGGTGTTTGATGATTTTTGAAATTAGGAGTTTATAAGTATAGAGGGAGGAAGAGAGACAAATGAAACACAAAATTAATATTAACTAAGATGTAGTATATATTGCTAACCCTTATTATATTTAATCGTATTCCTAATATTAATTAGAGAAATTGTTGGAGATCTCATATTGACTAGAGATATGGTTAAATTATAGTATATAAGTGGATCTACACCTCACTTACATGCTAGTTTAAATAATAATGATGTTATAGTCTATTCTAGCAAAGTTTGTGGGCCTATTGTGTCTCCTGTTATTGGGTCTATTGTGTCACTTTTATTGGATCGCTATTAGACCACTCGCAAATGTGTAGTTCCATGCTCGAGACATTCAATCTTTAGCGTGAGGATGCATGTTGGAGATTCTACATGAACTAAAGATATGACCAAATTATAGTATGTAAATGAGTGCAAACCTCAGCTTAAGCTGGTGTTGTAAGTTAGACTGTGCAGATCACTTTCTAAGAGAAACAAATCATGAGATAAAGAAATACGATAGCCAACAATCCTAGGAGATTATGTGAAATAGGCAAACTTTTCCTGATGGATAATTTAAGAAACTTTTAAGTTATAAGATATTTTCATATATTCTAACATCCCTCGAGCCGCAGCTTTATAAGCTTTGAGCTTGTTATGTGTATTCCTTTTGAGAAAATCAAGCAATATAATTTGTGATTGTAGAATGGTGGTATCAAGATGATCTGCTGGGAAGCTGCAGGACCAGGATGATTCTCTAGGATAGCCATGTTGAGGCCAGGCTGATTTTTCTTTGAAAATCATGGGGCTCGGATGATTCCTCTGCAATCCTACACTTCATGATTTGAACAAAAGAGGACAGACTTGAGTATGCGGGCAACAAGGAGAGAGAACATAATGTACCAATCCGTGGCGAATAACTTGAGAAAGGGGTCACAAGCCAGAAATTGACAAACATGTCCAGATTTGGGACATTAAGGGCTGCACAAATCTGGCAATGGCGAGATCAGCTGAAGCATGGCCAAGGTATACTGCTGCACATGGAAAATACTGACAGCTAGGTCTTGTGGTTATGTGAGAACTCTACTTGGGCTGGGCCGGATAGGGTTTTTCTGGTCTTTGGGATGGCAGTCTAGATCTGGCAGGTGATGGTTAGAAATGTATCCAAAAAAGGTGACTTCTAGTGAACAGAGCCAAAAGATGTTGAAAAAAAGTCACAGATGGCAAAATAGAGGTTTGAACTTGTTAAAATGATGAGATGGTAGTTGGGGACTGGCAACAGTGTTAAAAAACTATTTGAAGCACATCGGAAAATACATACGTGATAGGAACTGAATTGAAACTCAGCTGGAAAATATCTTAAGACGTTTTTGGATCTTGAAATCAGAGAAAGATTTGTTAGAAGCTCTTATTGACACTGGTTAGCCAAAAAAGTTATATGTAGTCTACCACGTAGGATAGAATTGGAATGGGAAGCATAATATTTATGATGGATCTGAATGACTTTCAGTTAGTAAATGTTTTGTAGACCTGAATTCTTAGGACCAAAGCTGAATAACCAACAATACCACTCTACAAAAGTAAAGTTTATTTGTAAATTTTCAGTTTATGGATTAGATACTGATGTTTCATGTATTTGTCGAATTAATATGTTCAAAATCCTCTGATAGTTAGCTACTTTATAACTTGGGGTCCTAGTCCTGATAATGTAAACCATTTAAATTCTTAATTTTCAAATTTTCTCAGGTTTAGCTGGACTTCGAGTAGGATATGGAGCTTTTCCTATGAGTATAATTGAGTATCTTTGGAGAGCAAAGCAGCCATATAATGTATCTGTTGCTGCTGAAATTTCTGCATGTGCAGCGTTGCAAAATCCTACCTATCTAGAGGTTTTTCTTATGTACCTTTGCATATAACACATGTATGTTATGTTAATTGGTTATCCACTTGATCATTTGGGTTATTGAAAGTTGTTATTAGAGTTTTAGTCTTTAACACAATTGTGTCCAGCACTGTCACATGTATATACATACTGGGTGCAATTACAGGATATGCAAAATACTAAAGTACCTTGCATGTTTTACTCGTTTATTACCTGTTATTATTGTCAACACAAGTGAAAGCTAATGTGTCAGTCTTAACATACAGAATGTAAAAAATGCGTTGCTGAAAGAAAGAGAGAGGCTTTATGACCTTTTGAAGGAAGTTCCATTCCTTCGGCCATTTCCAAGCCATTCTAATTTCATTCTTTGTGAGGTTACATCTGGAAAGGACGCAAAGAAGCTAAAGGTAATTTTCTTTCCATTTGTACATATAAACTTTTTCTTTATTTATTTTTTCTTATAAATGTTTGGGAAAATCATTGTTTGGTGCAAATTTTGATACTTCATTTCAGTTTGGTATTTGATTTGAGGGACATCTCTTCTGTCCCCCAAAATTACCATTCTGATCTCCTTAGGATAATAATCACATTTTTATCAGACGAATCAGAAATCAGATCATGATCAAAAGCTATTTCAAACAAATTATCGTAAAATCAGTTATTTGTTTTTTGAGAATGTTTTTCTCATTGTAAATAAACTTGAATCAACTTCTCTGCATCTTTCAAGAAAAAAATTAACGACTAAATTGTTTTATAGTAGAATCACTTTTTTTTTAATCTTTTACAAACTGACTGTTCGGACAGACTTTTGCATAATCACTTTTAGGGAAGAAATAAGATATCTTCATATTTTAATTTTTCTTATTATTTTTTTCTTCAAGTGTTCATAGAAAATCTTGTCTAAACAAATAGACACCAGGTTGTGAAACTCAAGTTATTTAACAAGATCTACATGAATTTCATCTAATATTGAAGAATGTGCAATACATTTGTTTCTTGCATGTCTTATTGAGAAATGTAGAGTCTTTTGTTTCAACCTTTTCCACACAACTATTGCAAATTTGTTGCTAACCGTGAGACTTTATTTTTATGTACATAGGAGGACCTCTCACAAATGGGTGTGATGATTCGTCACTACGACAAGAAAGAGCTGAAAGGATACGTTCGTGTAACTGTTGGTAAGCCTGAACAAACAGATGTACTTATGAAGTGTCTCAAGAAACTGTCGTAGGAGCAAAATTTTAATGTAATAAACATTGTAACAAGTAATGTTGAAATGTAATTGCGGAACTTCCCTTAGCTAATATTATATAGAGCCTTCAAAATTAGAAGAAAATATGTTAATTTTGGAAGGGAAGTGAACTCAGCTTGATATGTTATTGGCTTAAATGGACCATGATAAAGATCATGTTTTGCAATTTGTTGAAGTTACATCATTTGTATCTTAGTCTTTAAAATCCATTTATTCTATGCCTTTCTTTGTCTTTTCTTTTTGTGGATGAACCATTGTCCTGTTATCAGGAATACTATTGCTTCTATTTATTCGCTGTTAACTATGGCTGATTATGTCTTCAACCAACAAAAGTCTTTCTACTCCCATTTTAAATAAAAAATAATCTCAAAATTACTCTTATTTGGACATTTCGCACTATAATGTGTTTATATATTTTGAAGGGTCTATTTCCAATGTATTTTGATATTTTAGAATATTCATTGCATAATGTATATGTACAAATTAGAATACATTTAACAATGATCATTTTAAAATATAAATAAATATGTAAATATAAACAATATGCGCTCAATTTCATTAGGGTTATTCTAAAATATAAAAGTATATTTGAATGATCATTCGAGAATATAAACAATATGCATTTAATTATGGAATGATCATTTTTGAAAAAATACCTATTTTGGAACGACCATTCTGAAATTAAAAAAAAAATCTAGAATAATAAGAATTGTGAAATGAACCATTTGAAATATGAAAAATCACATTTTAGAATTATGTTCTAAAATACAAATTATATATTTCAAAATAATTATTTCTGAATATTAATATTCCAAAATCTAAAAAGGTACATTTCAAAATCACTATTTTACAATATAAATAATATATCCAATTGGTTATTTGAAAATTACACTTGTACAATATAAAATGCATTTTAAAATGACCATTATTGTTCTAAACATGGTGGATTAATGAATTTGAGTTCATAGCAACTTTATATTATTTAAGGACCCAATTTTCAAGATGTACAGATTAGGTTATGGATTTGGCAATCTAAAACGTGGATTAAAAATAGGAGGTTTAGGAGAGGGTAATGTAAAAAATTCACATTTTATTTTATTTGAGGCGAACGACAAAAATTATGGAATGTTGAAAGTTTTAATATGAAATATTCATACAAGGACAATTAAATGGCAAGATATTTTCATGGCTTACAATGATCTTGTTAGAGAAACAACTTGTACCTGGTACATCTAAAAGGACCTGAGTTGAACCACATATAACAACATCTTGGCTCATTTTGAAGTTTGAAATATTTGATTGGGTTGTTGAGTTGGTACCAAAATAACCAAGTTAATTCTAAATTATGCAATAAAGTTAACTTAGGTAAATTCCTTGAGACAAATTAATTCAATACAGATTTAGCTATGTTTCTTAAAATGCAAATTATCTATCTTGATCCATCAGGATATTTTTGGAGTTGCTTTACAAGTTTTTCTAGTTATATTAATATGATAAAAAAATCATGTTATGCTAAAAAAGTTAGTAAGGTTGAAATTAACAACACTAATCAATTTAAATTCTTTATTGTTATCATTTCATAAATTTGATATTTCCATTGTTTTCTCCTAAATTTAATTCTCAGTATTTTAATTATAAAATTTTGGTATATTTAATATTCTTACATCCATGGAGTTTAAGAAACAACTGTAGAGGATATAAATCCAGATATCCATAGCGTTTTACAAACTTATTTCTATTTTAAAAAGTTTGAACTCACGAAAGCACTGCATGCATGCACCCAGAAGTCTGATGATTATTGATGAGTTTTACAGTCAGAATGAAAACAATTCATTCTAACTACTGGAAAACAATTACTCAAATTTATTTAATATTTCTCTTCAATCAAACAATTCAATACTCAATTTATATATTATTTATTTCTCTTTTTTCAATTTACTTCATTTCTATTTCGATTTTTTTTCTTTTTTTTTCTTCCACACATCCAAACACAGGGCTAATGCCGTTTGCCTATACAGCCCTCTCTGTAATTAAATAAAGATAAAGATACGGCAATAACCATTACTGTTGACAAAGAAGAGATAAAGTAATTCTCAATGACATTTTATATACAAAATTTGCATAACAACGAGAACCGAACCTCGAGTACTACTATATATAGCAAAAATATCCAGATCACAACTAATCAGTGCCATCCAAGGATTCTAATATTTATTTTGTTGTATAAACAATAGCACGAACTACTGTTTTTTTTAACCCCTCAGCAGAACAGTCAGTGAAATCCAGAATTCAGCTCTGCATCTTTTTCAAAAATATCCCACCCATCATCAAGAAGAGCATTGTGATCAGCTTTGGATTTTTCCTCGTCTTGCCCACTTTTGGAAGAAAGGCTTTCACTTGAGGTTACCCGGCTTGTCTTACTTCTTTCAGATGAATCACTATGCACCGAACCTACATCAGATGCCGTGGTTTTGTGGGAGGTACCTGATGAAGCTAACTTGCAACTTGTCTGGCTTGAGGTGAAGGATTTACTCAATGGAAGATTTGCATCAAATTTCTCTTTTAGAAGCCTAATATCCTGACAAATAACAGAAATTTCTCCTCTGCAAAGTTAAATGAGAAGTAAATATATTAGATTAGAAAGTACAAAAATATTACAACTACAAAAGGTCAATTGATAAGATAGTACACAGATATGCATGTAAAGGTAAGCAAGGAAAGAATATTCAAGCCTCGTAAAGCTGGAAACAACAATTTCAGGAAAATGATGTCAAACAAAATGCCCTCTAGTACGACAATGAGCATTCAACAATATAACGTAATGGTCATAATCTAATAATCTGGAACCAACAGTAATTTTCAAAAAAGAATTAATTATTAACACCTAAGAGAATTGGATTAAAAAATATTAATACCAGAAACAAGAAGAGAAATGCAACTACGTTTAAACAGAAAAACAACTTACTGCAACATATCAACAACCTGCCCTCGATCCATGAGGAACTCCCGTAACTGCAGAGATTAAGAGGTAGAAATAAAAATCATAAAATATCAACGAAAAAACTTCTCTCGGTTGAGTTTGCCTCTAAAGTAAATAAGGGTGTACCATTCGTTAATTTAATATAAGGTGAATTACGATCTTAAACCACAAAAGATTTAAGGGCAGATTAACCCTAGTTCACTTTAAAAACAAACTCATTTAAAGGAGCTTTGTCCAAAATATTACATGTAGAATAAGCGGAATGGTTTAGAAGAATGAGAAACACTAGTAACCTTTGAGTTCTCTTTTGCCTCCTGCTCTAGTCTTCCTGATTCATGTAGTACCTTCTCCACCAGTTTTTCCTGTTCAACAAGAACCTTTCGTGCAGATTCCTCCTTTTCCAGTTTTTCATTCTCAGCTGCTTTCCTCAATTCTTCTGCTGCAGCTAGTCGTGCTTCAAGAATTTGGCGCATCTGGAAGCCAGAACAAGGAAATGAACCAAATAAGATACTAGCAATTTTACATCTTAATTGTCAAGTTAAGCAATCCAATTGCACAAACGAATATTTTTGAATCAGGACCGATATTTTTAAATCACATGCCTTCCTTAGCTATTATGTTATAATAGAGAAGACTCTGATTATTACAATCATTAGGAAGGGGTTCAAGATATTCTGAAATGCAGAAACATCTGCAGCAAAGGTATGATGATTAAGTTTCTAATGAACAAGCTAAAGTGTAAAGCACCTCATCAAGAATTGCGAGAGACTTATCCCTTTCATCAGACAAGCTGAGTAAGCGTGATTGAAGTTCCTTCAGTTCAGTTGCCAGAATTGCTTTTTCTCCGTACACTTCTCCTGCATGCTGCAAGAACAAGTAGACAATAAATACTTTTTGCTCATTTCATACAAAACAATAAATGCTAAAGATTTTGTGACTTCTATACAACCATGTCATTTGCTTCTTTAGCTTGTTCCAGCACTGTTTTATATCCTTCTGCCATGGCCAGAATATTAGACCCTCCAGTAGCAGCTTCCATATTGGCCAGCTCTGCAGCTTTCTCCTGAAGTTCCACATCCCTCATCAAGTTGATAAGGGATTCCATTGATGAAAACAAGGTTTTCTGCATCAATGTCAACTAATCTTAAGATGTCACAAGTAGTAAAATTATCACCAAACCATAAGCATATCATTCTATATTAACAAGGCTTATACATAGCTATGATATCTACTCTATTGTTTAATCATTCAGTATAGCAACAATGATTTTAAAGTCACCTTCACAACCTCTGCTACATATGATATATTGTTATAAAGATAGCATACCTAACATCCAAATATGAAATCTAGGACTACTAATACCTTGTTACTTTTGGCGTCATCAATGATTTCCTCAAGCACATCAATTCTGCATACTTGACTATATTGGCTAACTTCATTCTTCCCACCAATATCATCTTTTACATCATTAGTTTTGTCACCAGCACTAGAAAACCCAGCATTCAATTCTGATTGAAGAATATCTTCAGAATTTAGTGTATTCCCTTGAGCATGACTGACTGCTTGAGCCTCAGAACTTTCTACATCAATCAAGTTAGTTTCAATATCCTCCAGTATGTGACTTGTAGTGGCATCATAATCATCAGCTGAAGGACCTACAAAATCTACCCACTCTTCATTTATACGGTTTCCAGTTCCATTGTTATTAGTGGAAATAGCCTCCTTGCTAAGGTAACTATGCTCAGGTTCCAGCTCTTGACATGTACCAGAAGAAATCAAGTTTTCAGACTCAACATCAACATGAAGTCGTCTCTGATAAAAAATTTCATTATCTTCCTGACTAAATCCATTTGACGTCTCCAAAACAATCTTGTTTGGGATCTCCTCAATGAAGTTATCTTTAACATTCAGCAAACCATTTAGTTCCTTCATATCATCCATTTCAAGAAACTTTTCAGTAACACCATTTGAATTACTGACATTTGACAATGTAGACTTGTCAAGAGCTTCATTCAAATCTGGTACTAAAGAATAATCAGCTGTTTTGGTAGTTTCTGTATATGTAGAATGTGAAGCAGAAGGAGACCCCACATCTATGTCTTGAAAAAGCTGACGGTGCCTCAACCTACTGCCTTCCTCCTCACTTTCAGCTACATTTTGAACATGTCATGAGAGAGATATTAGTAAACCAGATCAATGCAAAAAAGGTACAGTGATAAGAAATGAATGTACAAAAGCAACTCCACCTTCAACATTTAGTGGGGCCCCATGGGCATTGTCCTGTGGAGGAGTTGCAAGAGGTAATTTTTTGGATATGAACGGGATGACTTCCGCAAGAACAATTCCAGCAGCAAGATCAGCATCCTTTGGGTGTTCAATAGCCACGGCTCTCAGTAACCTGGCATCAACCTGTTCAGAGAAAATTGATAAACTTCAGTCAGGATGAGGTGTTGATAAAAAGTTAGACACATTCCCAGTTTATACATCTTTATGAAATACTCTAGATTTCAGAATGTTTGATGATTTATATATAATTCTTGGCACCAGTAAGTTCATTCTCAAGAATATGTCAACTACCACAAGGATTTCCTAACAGTTGAACAGAATTTGCACTTTTTTATTCATCATGTTACGCAGCACAGCCACTAGCCAGTCCCCCACACCAAAAACAGAGGAACTAACAGAAATAATATCTATTCATCAAAATTAGACATGCTCGTGCGCTTAATGCTCAGATACAGAGTCCAATCATCTTTCTTTTTATTTGAGTAGTGATATACTGGAATTCCGAATCAATTTCACAAATCATAACTAATCCAAAAAACACTACTAGATCACAGAGCAACTAATAGTTGTACTTCAAACAAAATAATAATGGACTAATGTGCAATCACACTTTCGGGGGCGGGGGGAATTAAAGAGCTATACCTGCGGAAATAACTCCTGCAAGCTTCTATAGACAGAATTGAAGCCCATGATCAAGATAGACAATCTGCAAAGCTCCTAAAAAAGAGATTTTTGTTTTTAATATTGATATTTTAATAATATAAAAAAAGCACGTAAACGATTAAAACCGAAAAGAAATGAAAATTAGGGTTCGTGAATTATGAATAGAATTCGTCCAAAAAACGACATTGTGGAACCCCAAGCCAGCTGTTTGAATATGCAAAATTAAAAGGCTCTTCCTTCAGTCTCACCCCACATCGCTTTTCATTATTTTTGATAAAACCTTTGGCAGACAAAAATCGCTTGCTAATGCTAAAGTGAAAAACCCTGTCACTCACGATACGAAAAATAAAAATGAAAAGCCTGATCAAGATACCTTATTTTGAATAGGGCTAAGATGAGAGAACGAAAATTGGGAAGAACGAAATGGAACGAGAGAGAAGAATTGAGGGTGGAAGGGAAGAGATGAGTGATCTTGACCAGTCAGTGTGAAAGTGGAATTGAATTCGGGAGAATACGTAAATTACGCAATTTCCTATTTTCTGGAAATATGGAAAGTGACCAAGCTAAGCTATTGGATATTATTGTGAATTTCATTCAAATCGAGGGTTTTTTAGACCAAACGAAAAAGAATAGGACCAAATCCAACCTCGGAAATTTCATTATTTATCTTTTATTTTTTGTCCGAAGATAGAAACAAAGAGAGTGAAAATAAAAAAAATTAAAAAGAAAAAGTTGAATGCTTTATTGTTTAGTATAATAAAATAGATGATAAAAAAAAAAAAACTTTTTAAAATAATATAATTTAATTAAATTAATAAAAACTAAATTATTTGAATGATATATAGTACTCATTATACCCTTTGTCTTATACAACACAGTTCAACTATATAGGAGTAATATAATAATTTTTATTTTTATATTTTTCAATTTTCTCCATCAAATTATCCAAATTTAATTTGTCTCCTCTCTACCTTCATCTATCGCCTTCCCATCCTCACATGTTTAGAATTTCTTTTATTTATTTATAAAAATATTATACCAAATATGTATATATTTAACATTTAATACTATATCTATTCTTTCGAATTAATATGAGTTTTGAATTTTAATATAAAATTTAGTTTAACACTTATCTCCACTGTTTTTCTTTTTCAATCATCTCATATCATTTTTCTTTTTCACAATCAAAATCCTTTTCATTTTATTTTTTATTTGTATACGTATTTTTTAATCATTAATATTTCTACACATTAAAAAAAGTAAAAGATCAGTATGGGAAAGATCTTAAAAAATAATAAAAATATTATCCATTAAATCTGCGAGCAAAATGTAGCAAATATTAATAAGACAATTCTCAAAGGTGATCATAGACTTTGGATAGTATTTATTTTCTTTTTAAACTATTAGTTGTTCAGTTTCCTTCTCTGGACATTTCTTAGAAAGCAATATTCCCAATTATTATGAGACCTTTTATATTGTAGTTCTATGTAGGTTAATCATTACAAGATTGAGACATTGTTAAATAGCAAAATGTTCAAAATAGTGTAATCCACTATCTAGAAAGTATATTGATAAGATATAACACTTTCAAATTCCAATTTTCTAAAAATTGCAAACTAATTGCCATTGATGTTTAGTGACATTTCCAAAGAGGGAAACACCAGAGAACTTTTTCTTGTAATAGGAACAGTAAAATATTGTCTAAAAGTATTTTTGGTTATTGGTAAAGAGGATGGATTTAAACAACAACCTTGTGCCTATTCCAAAAGATGCACAAACCAGTGGAGAAAAGAATAACATTCCTTAATGCAACATTATTCCCAGTTGATTTATTTAAAGTTAATTTAATTGTTTCTAAATTTTATTTATTACCAAGTTATTCCAATTTAAACAAATTTTAAATGTGTATCTTGTAGTGATCATGAAGAAGTTAGAACTAAAATTTTTGAGTAACTCCATGGTCAAAATAAGACATTTCAAAAAATATATATTCTTGACAATATTAGTTCATAGGTTTTGACATTGTGGGTCGAGCCATGTTAGCATATAGTTCATTATAGTTTAACTCTGCATGTACAATAGTTTAACATGTATTATTTCAACTTCAGCAAGCTTCAAACGTCATGAAGAAGGTGGAATTAAGATTTTTTAGCAACGCTACAGTTGAAACAAGAAAATTCAAGGAACATATGTTGTTGACAATGAAATCAAGTGGAAATGCTCTTGTGATCAAAGAGTCTAAGGAAGTGTTTAATGTTTTGGGATAACTTGAGAGATTGTGTCTAAGGTTCATTATACAATATAAGATAAATGATCTCTAATAAACCACTTGTATGTTGTTAAGATGAAATAAACACAATAAAAAAGAGGCATCCCAAACTATGTAGTCAAGGAATGACTCTTTAAGAACAATGTTTAAAATTTAATCCTTGATGTAAGGTGATAGAAAAATGGTAACACATTTCACTACTACTCTATTAAAAGAGAGATCAGAAACGAATACATATGTATTTAATATAAACATAGTTGATATGCTCACAGAATATTATATTAAACCAAAATTCCACTCTATAGCGAAAGCAAAATAAAGAAATGGTGAAACTTTTGTAACAAAAAATTAAGCAAATGATACATTCTTGTAATTCTTTGAAAATTTAAAATACACTTGCAAGATACTTTTTCATTGAGTTATTCAATAAATTTTAATGCATATAGATTTAATATATTATTTGTCTACTATTATTAAGAGTAATGTGTTAAATAACAGTTTGTTTGAGAATTAATTGATTTAATATGATTTTGTGTAGTTTCATATATGTGCAATGTGGCATTGGTATTATCGCATTGGTATTAAATATGGTATCATGAGCAAAATATCCTTTTGGCATAAGAAACTAGTACATATCTCCACATAAAGAATGAAAAGATTAGTGAATGATGGAGTGATTTAGACTCTTTTTATTGATTTTAATACTTATGTGAATAGTATGTTACAAGTGACATCAATTATGTAGATAGAGTGAATCAAGTAGTGTTTGAATTGTTGTACTCTTAAGTAAAAAAAGTTGTATTCTGACTATCAGATACAAGTTTTAGCCTAGTGGTTAGTGTTGAATCTAACATGAACGGTATAAAAAAAACATACAAACAAGACAAAGAAAAATGTGAAAAGTAAATAAAAAATACTAGAAATCAATCATATTGATACATTGTTGTCTCGATATAGACTCATGCATATATAAATATTTAATATTTTTTATGATAACTACTCACAATATATGTATCTCTATTTACTTCATAATAAATATGAAGTTGTTCACTTCTTTAAAGTTTTCAAGATAAAAGTAGAAAAACAATCTGGTATACAAATAAAGATTGCAAGATAAGATAGAGGTGGGGAAATTTATCAAAAATACACTCAAAATAGACAAACACCTAGTCCTTTTGCTAAGTTCTTTTAAGAGCTTGGCATACTGGATCCATACACCATGCATAGCTCACCTGGACAAAATGGTGTGGCTAAAATAAGAAATTGGACCTTAATAGATGTGTTGAGGAGTATGCTTATCAACACTAGTATTCCTAGTTCTCTATGGAGTGAAATTCACAAGACAATAATGTACATATTGAATAGGATTCCAACTAAAGTGGTTCCTAAAACCTCTTCCAAATTATGGAAAATTTAGAAACCAAGTTTGAGACATGTATATGTATGGGGTTGTCCAACTAAAGTCAATATATATAACCAAATGAGAAAAAGTTATTAGTGCATATTTCATTAATTATGCTAAAAAATTTAAACCGTACAAATTTTATTATCCAACTCATAATACTAGAATTGTTGAGGCAAGAAATGAAAAGTTTCTTAACTCAATTAATTGGATTTGAGAAAAATCAACATAAACACACTAGTTCTACTTCAAATTATAAGCTAGTAATTTTTAATGATGTCTCCAAAATCAAGTAACCCAAGCTCCGCATAAAGTTGAACCTATTATGGAATATCAAGTTGAACAACATCCAATTCAAGATGTTGAGAAACCTACTCTACAACAAACTTTTCTAGAAACTAAAAATGTGACATTGGAAAGGTAAACTAAAATAAGGATATAGACAATTCCTACTTATTATCAAGTGTATTTACATGGGTCTCATTATGACCTTAGAGTTGAAAGTGATCTTGAATTATTTTCATAAATAATAGTAATAATAATTGTAAATTATTATATGATGCTATGAAAAAGAAATAAATTGTATAAGAAATAATGAGGTTTGGGATCTTATTCACTTATCTAATGGAGTAAAACCTATTGAATGTAGGTGGATTTTTAAAATCAAAAGAGACTTATTATGAAATATTTATGAGATACAATCTTTTTGGTAGCTAAAGGATTACAACAATGGAAAGGAATTTATTATAGATAAACATTTTTCTTTTATGTTTATGAAGAACTCAATGCATATCATAATGACAATAATTTCTCATTTTAATTTAGAATTATATGCTACATATGTGAAAACGACTTCTTTTAATAGTGATCTAGATTGAAGGTATATATAGTATAATTTGGAGGTTTTTCTTCTAGTAATGACATATGTTGGTTTGCAAACTCTAGAAATTTATAAATTGATTAACAAACATCCGATCAATGATACTCAAAATTTCATATTATTATTCAATCTTTTAATTTTCTTTATAATAATACATATACCACAAATTTACTAAAAATAAAATAATATTTCCAATTTTAAAAGTAGGTGTTATATTAGTTGTTACTAATAATTTTGGAATGTTAGATAAAATGAAACATTTTCTTTGTAATAATTTTGATATAAAACATAGAGAAAACATCGTATTTTATTAATAATAAGATTTAGAAAATTAGTTATATTAATATAAAAGATATTTTTTTAAATATAAATCAAAATTAAATTAAAATAAAAATTATATTTTCAAGTATCATATTAAAATATATTAAAATACGTAACATTGTTTAAAATTAAAATTAATTAATTTTATTTATATATTATTTTAATACTTATTTTACTAAAATATAATTATTAATAAAAATTAGTTATCTTTCATATAATTGATTATAACATGAACATAATCGATTCTAATATCACTTTTTCTACACCACTTTTTCTACATTACTTCGTATATTTGAAGAGAAACTCTGTATCACTACTTTTTCTCGAATTTGATGTTTATTCTTTTTAATTTTTACACTATTTTTACGTATTGAACAGTATTTTAGTCTCTTTCCGTCTGTCGAAAGAAACAGGAGCTAAATGTGTTATGATCACATCCCCACCCATTTTTAAACTCTTGTTGTTTTAGTCTCTGAATTTATTTTACCAAACACTTGATATTTTATTGTTCTGAGGTCTAATTGATTTATTTATTTTCATATATACTCTTATTTTTAAAAATAATAGACATATTTTTTTATGATGTAACATGGATTAATAGTTAAAATTGAAGATATTAAATTGAGTAATGATATCTTAAACATTTTGGAATAAGTTTATTAAAAAATTAAAATTAATTTTCATAAAATGATGGAGTAATTTTGAAAAGGGTATTTAATTAAATGTATAGAGGGAGTGAGAAGAAGTAAAAAGTGGTGTGAATAGTGGCATCTGCACCATTACTGTAACAGGCCCTAGTTTGACGTGCCAATTTTCAGCACTTCCAAGTTCCACCATTGCTCGCTTCACATACCAGTGTGGTGCTTCTGACTGTGCCGGTGCGGCTAGTTGAAGTTCAAGGTATGTTCTGCAAAACCAAAACCCACACTGTTTTCTACCATAGCAACGCAAGATCTATATCAAGCCTCAAAGTGGTGTGGCGCAAGGACCAAGCACTGGACCGAGCCATAGAGCACGACAAGCGTTACAAGCAATGTGCCCGCGTCGTCAAAGAGGTCCTCAACGAGCCCGGCCAAGTCATTCCTCTTCGCTACCTCGAGAAGCGCCGCGAAAGGATGCGCCTCAAGGTCAAAGCCGAAACCTTTCTCAACCAAAACCCCGGTTTGTTCGATGTCTACTATAACCGCATCAAACCCAAAACCGAACCGGTTCGCTTCATCCGCCCCTCCGACCGCCTTCACCGCTTTCTCCAGGAAGAGCAACGGATTTTCTCCGAGAACGAACCCTTCATTGTCTCCAAGTTGTGTAAACTGTTGATGATGTCCAAGAACAAGTTTCTTAGTGCTGATAAGTTGCTGCACGTGAAGAGGGAGTTCGGCTTCCCTAACGATTTTTTGGTTGATTTGGTTCCTCGGTATCCGCAATATTTTAGGTTAACTGGGTCTCCTGGGGAGGGGAAATCGTTTCTTGAATTGGTTAATTGGAACCCCTTGTTTGCAAAATCCGTTATTCAGGAAAGAGCTGAGGAGGAGAGTGAGCGTTTGGGGATTAGGGTCAGGCCTAGTTTCAATGTGGAGCTTCCGCCAGGGTTTGTGTTGAAGAAAGAGATGAGGGATTGGGTTAGGGATTGGATGGAGCTTGATTATGTGTCTCCTTATGAGGATGTGTCCCATTTGGACCAGGCTTCCAGAGAGATGGAGAAGAGATCCGTTGGAGTGTTCCATGAACTTCTTTCTCTTTCATTGCATAAGAGGATTCCTGTGCCGATCCTTGGAAAATTTTGCGATGACTATAGGTTTTCCAATGCGTTTTCCAGCACTTTTACCAGGCATTCGGGGATATTTTATTTGTCCTTGAAAGGTGGGATTGAAACGGCAGTGTTGAGAGAAGCATACAGAGGTGACGAGTTGGTTGACCGTGATCCGTTGCTTCAGATAAAAGATAAATTTGTTGAGTTGTTGGAGGAGGGGTGGCGGCAAAGAGAGGAGCAATTGAGGTTGAAGCAAGAAAAGATTAAGGAAGATATGCAGCTATTGGCCACGAAAGTTGGTGATTGAAAGTGTAAGCATGTTTGTTGATATGGAGAGCTTTCAATTTTTGTGAGGAAAAAGCTTGACCGTTGCTGCCCAGTACAATCCTTTTCACTTGGTATGCTTGTTGGTTAGTCTTAAGGTGCATGAATTGTTGCAGAAAAATTTAATGGTTACCTCTTAGGACTCTGTTACTTAAAGATGCTTCAGTAACAAGTTTTTGGCCTAGTAATATGTCTAGGGATTATTGTTCCCTCCATTTTTTGTATTGTTGAGACCAATTTAAAATATAGGGTTGTTGCTTAAATAATGTTCCCTTGTACTTGTGATGTTGCTTCCTTTAACATAATATCAGAATCAGAAATCAAATTATTGCATTGTGCTCCTTGAAATATTTTGATTTCAACCTAGAAATGTTCCTCAAATATGTTGGAAGATGAATGTTTTCCACATATTCCATCTGCTAATCAGCATTTATGTCGTCAGAAACTTGTCGATAGTCCTTTGGCTATTTAACAATCAACTTTATCAATCTTTGAGATCCATGATGGAGGTTGTGAATTTATCTAAATTCATTGTGCTTTGAAATTTAGGAACTTAATAGCTTACAAGCAGCAAACGAACATTTGTTTCGCGAAGGATCTATTTATCACATAAAAAAATTCTAATTTATATGACCTTCAGTTAGAAAAGTTAACCAGTTCTGCATGTTAGTAATTTGCGAATTATCTAATACACACTTCTCACCCTTTGTGATATGTGTTATTCGAAACATTGTTCAGGAACAAGGTTGGTGATTGTAACCCATTTAGAATAGTCTGTTGTCACCTACAAAGTCGTCACACTGAATGAATGAGAAATATATAAATAGTGACTAAGTAATCAGGATCTCCACTCAGTCTCTTACTAATTACGTTTTATAAAATTACAATTCATATTATTAACAACCTACTGTAAACAAACTCATGAACCTGCAATGCAAGTATTTAAGCAGTTCTAATCCATATGAAAGTTAAGGAAAAAATAAAGAGGGTGAAGGTTTTCAATTTAATAACTCTGGCTATGACATTTCTGTTGTGCCAAAGATGGAGTGTCAGATTTTGACACCAATTCTTCCTTTGCCACCATCTCTTCACCCACTTTGTTTATCCCAACTAGCATTAGTAAGCTATGCTTGTGCAATGTTGTCTCTCACCGCAACACCACCACCTCCACCCTCTCCTTCTTCCCCTGATCATGATCATAGGGGTAATGAGCGCTACATTCTTCAAGAAGAAAACTGTTGCCGATGGGCTAAGGAAATAGACAGCCAATGTGTATGTGAAATCTTAGTTCTATTGCCACCCTTCCTTACTAAACCTCAGCATCAGTACTCAATTAGCATTGGAGAATCGTGTAACGTCACTTACTCGTGCGGTGGCCCAATATAATTGACAAACTCATCTTTTAATGCCAGGAAACTTTAGTAGTGGAAAAGAATCCAATCTTGTCTTCAGTTTAAGGGTTGAAGTTATGGTTATGGTCTCTAATTCGTTTGTTGTGAGTTAAAAACAAAATATATTGTAGCACTTTCAAAAAGAGTTTGTAGCTTGCACTACGATAGTAACTGCTGATAAGGATATATATCACTAAGATACAAGGCTATTGGGCATTTACCAACGTCTATTCCTTCATTATTGACCTGCATCTCTTTAACGTATTCAGTACTGTTGCCATCTCATAAAAAGTTCCCTTCCTAGTCTATCGACAAAATCAAACACAAGTGGGAGAAGAAAGGAACCGTTCTTTCCTTTTTTGCCTTTAATGTAGGGAGGTAGGTCTATTTACCTGCATTGATTCGTGTAAACAAAGAAGTAGAAAGCCTTTTACATTTTCGAATAACAACAGCAATAATGTTAATAATATTAATCCTTCTTCACAGTGAAAAGAAACGAATAAAACAAAAGAAGCCACGACCCTTTTGTTAGCAGCCCCCTTTTGTTAGCAGCCATGGGCAGAGAGTGATGAAGACAAGGTGAAGTGCTTACAAAATTATATTTGTATGACACGGTGTTTACTCTAGGACGAGAGACTGTTCATAGCTAGGCAGTTTTACCTGCTATCAGTGTTCACTTTGATTCATTATGAGTGGACACTTTCCTCTTTTGTACTCCTATGATTAAAAACAAAAAAGTAAAATAAAAAAAAAAGCAAGAGTACCATCCCACCATGGTCGAATCGAAGCCAACTAGGTGGAAAGGTGAAGAGTAAAATATACATTATAAAGCAAGTAAGATACATGAATGTGGTAGATATCATGCAAGGGAATTCAAGGTTCTGACACTTGATTAAACAATAAGGTCATTCAGAATGTAGCTTACGTGCCACTCACACAACCATAAACATCTGAGCATATGTAACTTGTTGCATAGTTTTCATGCTATCAGATAAATGCAATAACAATTATGAATAATGTGTTGATTAATATTTTATTGTAATTTAAAATTTTTAAAGTATTTGTTTCTATATTATTCGAAATTAGTTTTTGTAATCAGTAACTTTTTTCCTATTATATATATATATATATAGGTTACATTTTCTTTTATTTAACGTTAAAAAGGAAAGAACAGTTTTAGTTTGCATGTTTAATATTTTTTTCAATGTACACGTTCTTGCCTATGTTTCCTTTATTCTGTGATTTAGTGCGCCAAGTGTGCAAAGGGTAGAAAGTGATTTTGGGATAAAGATTAATCCTAGAGAAAATATAGAGATATATTTTCGTACCAAAAGTACTCTCCCTTTCTCCTTGTTTTTATTATATTTTAAAAGATTTGATGTTCATAAGTTTTGAATATTTTTCCCTATATATTTTTTTATAGGAGATGTTGTTTTTATTTTAGAGGAGGCACATAACCATTCTTTTTATTTGTACAACATTTTCTATATAAGGATAATACTAGGTGTGTCTTAATTCATATTTTTTTAATTCTTTTCTTCTTTAATATTTTTATCTTGTTATTTTTTATTTTTATCTCTAGCATTCTAACTCTTTCTTTTTAATTTAAGTTATTAATTTTCTTTTTTTTTTCAAAAATCTTGGAGAGAAATTATTTTAAAATATAAAAGTCAAAGGTAGCATTTTATTTTATGAATATTTTTAGTGAATATAAATAAGTCTCCTTTAAAATCTAGAAAAACTTATGAGTGATTTTTTTTCTGTTGGCAATATCAAATGAAATTGAAACAATTGTCTATAATCTCCTCAGTTGAAATTAAAGTTTCTAATTTATTTATTGCCATAATTTATGGTTCAAAATCTTTAAATACTAAAAATAGTGTTTCAATAAAAATATTTTATGTTATGAACATATTTTAAATGTTTTGTATGATAATATTTATAAAATAATTTATTATATTAAAATTGTTATTAAATTGTGGGAAACACTTGAATTCAAATATGAATCGTTGAAAAAGGTTAAAATAGATATTCCTAATAAGAATAATTGTAATAAATATATTTTTCATTGGATTCATCAATTTGAAAATATAGTCCATCACATGAAATTGAAAGGAAATATTTTATTTGATATTATGTTTTCCTTTCATTATCTAAAGCCTTTGATCATCTGAAATTATTTCCTTCACATACTCAAAAGTTTAGTTTAAAATATAAACCTAAAAGTTTTTCACTTAATAATTTATTTTTTGGTATTCACATTGAAAACTCTATTAAAGCCTATGTTCTTGAAAACTCTATTAAACCTAACTCAAAGTTCTTAAAAAATGGTTTTTATGAAAAAAAAAAAAAGGTTTGAGAAAAATCTTCATATTTCTTACAACAACAATAAACTTAAGAATAAAAATTTAGAGAACGGTCCTTTAATCAAATAATTAATTTATGGGGAGATCAATTGACACCATTATTTCTTTTTTATTCCTAGCTCACAATTTTATTAATTATTACTTTAATATAATAATAATAATAATATATTATTATTATTTGAATATATATTTTATTATCAAAACGGTGGTAAAGTAGATGTAGTTTAAAAATGTAGTGTCATACTGTAATTTTATGAGATCAATGTTTATTTATGTTTGCGTTCATAAAACAATTATTTTTAATTTCGGGAAACCACATGTAACTTAAAACTCTCTCTTTAATTTGAGTTTGCTGGTATAATATTTGTTTTAGTCATATCTCTCACTAATATTATGAATTATTTATCGTTTTTTTCATCTCTCTAATTACCCATGCCCTCTTGAGTACTAATGAATCATTTGATAGAAATTTCAAAGTCTCTTTTATAAGAAATACCAAAAAATGGCTATTCGTTTTCATTTACATAACTTTACGTATTTTAATAATGATTTTTTGAAAAGTGTATTTGAAAAATTTTGTATTTTATATTTAAAATGATAAAGATTTCGTATTTGATATTGGTCATGTGGTGAGAGTGAAAATGAGAATGAAAAAAAAGTGAAAATATGTTTAATTAAGAAAAAAAAATAAAAAAAATAAATTTAAGGTTTAATGATTTGTTTGATGTGATAAAACATTTTTTATATTAGTATATTTAGAAAATAAATTATAAAATAAATTTTAAAAACAATTTGATGTAAAAAATATTTTAAAAAAATATAAATTAGAATTAAAATAAAATTATAATAAATAAATTTTATTTTATAATGACAATAATAATACATTAAAATAAATTATTTTACAAATCTTGACACTTATGCCTATAAAGTTAAATAACAAGAAATATATCTCGTTTTTTTCGCTTTTTTAATTAATTTTTTATTTTTTGTTTTACGTGTTTTCCGTTCCTTTTTTCACTTGCATATGTATGAGGAAATAAACGGTAATTTTTTGGTGTTAATTATTTTTATTAGAGATATAATCATGATCTTCAATATCTATTTCTCTCCATCACATCATTTATTACCTTTCAAATTATCATGTCTTTCTTTCTACAATTTATTCTATGAGTATTTTCCCTTTTCATTATATATTTTTTGTTATTAGTGAATTTACAATGTATTTTTTGTCATTATATATCACGTCAATAATGATTATATTTTATTGTACAATAATAAATTTAAGAGATAATATTGTTCAAACTAAAAGAATGGGTACAAAGTAATAATAATTAAGATTATAAAAAATATATATAAAAGAAACTTAAATTGTAAGATATTTTGAGTAGTGGAAGAATCAAATTATTCTACAAGTAACTTTTTATTTTTCATCTCCATTTTTAAATTTTTTTAATTTAATGAAAGAGTATGGGATTATTGAGAGAGAGAGAAATAGTTGTCTAAATTTCTCAGTCTTAAATCTGAATATAGGAATTTTGACTTTAGCTTCTTCTTCTTTTTATTCTACACGCAATTTTATTTAATTCAAGATATCTCTTGATTGCAAGTCAATATCTAATTTTTTGTGTGATACTAATTTCTTTTGAAAAGAGTTCATCTTTCTCAACAAATATTCTTGTACACACACACAAGTCTAATTACCAATTTAAGGAATAAAAATTTGTATCCATCATATCAGACTTAGGAAGAGGCATATAACAAGGTGGTGATTTTATAGATGTATAGCATCAATCAATAATATATATATATATATATATATAGTTAAGGATACATATAATGAAATATTATTAATATGAGGGTTGAGGTAGGGACACTGTGTCCTTCAATATTTATTTGCAAACACAAATGCATGGCTTTGGAATGAAAGTGGGACTTCTGTTTTGACCAAAAGCTGAGCTAAAGACATATCAGAATCCAACTCAACAGGGAAACAATACAAAAGGCAATATCTTGGAGGAACAACATAAAGCCATTTATTCATTCAATATTGTTTCAAAAGATAATCTATATGGACCTTTTTCCCTTGCAAAAACAAAATCATATCATGGTCCTTTTGTTCCATTAGACTATTGATGCTAAGTTTTAACAAAGGCTTCATTTTATTTGTTTTATTTTTAATTTTTAATTTATATGTTGTTTTTTTTAATTATAAAAAAGTTTACTTACATATTTTTAATTCTGTAATAAATTTAGATTTATTTCGTTCTTATATTTTATAAATTTATTTAAATAGATTATATATTAGAATTTTTTTTATTTTTTTTACTTCATATTTATCTTTTAAACTTTTTTATTTTTTCATTTTTTATTATTTTTTATTTTTAAATATATTTTTATTTATTGTAAGAATTATTTATACTGATTTATAAAATATAAAAATAAAATAAATCTAAAATTTATTCTAAAAATAAAATAAATTCTAACAAATAATTTAAAATATAAAAAACTTCTTTCGAATAATTTTGAGGATTTAATGATTGAAATGATACTCTAATTTTACTCTATGAGTGAAAAATAAATATTGAAAAAATGAAACCTAAATTTTATGTAAATAAAATAAAATAAAATTCTAATAAAGAATTTAAAAATTAAAGAAATATTTAACTCATCAATATAAAAAATATCTTTCGAATAATTTTGAGGATTTAATGATTGAAATGATACTCTAATTTTACTATATGAGTGAAAAATAAATATTAAAAAAATGAAACCTAAGTTTTATGTAAATAAAAATAGTACGGAAGGAGCGGCGATTGGTGTGATTTGAAGGACACTGAAATGGAAGATGCTAGGAAACTGTACGGCTGCGTTATGATTAGAGAAAAAGCACTTTTGTTTGATGGAATCTATTCAAAGGGAGTGAGAGCAGCAGTGCACACTATTCTTCATTTTTAACAGTGCACAGTCTCCACAAGCAGAAGAAAGAAGATGCAATCGCGTTAAAAATCTCAAATTATTCGTTTGCGTCGTCGTGCTTATCAAAGTGAGGGACGGTCGAATCATTCTTTCTCACTGTTTTTCTGTAAGGAAGAAGGAAAAAAATAAATAAACCAACTCCATCTCCCAATAATAGCAAGTGTTTGTTTGATTGAATGTGTATTTATTTACGGAAATGAAAATTTATAACTAGATTTAAATATTTTATTTAATGACTTTTAATTTTGATCTTTATAATAATTTTTCATATCTCTAATAAAAATTGATCAGGCCAACATATATTGATTCTCTAATAAGCAAAAAAATATAGATTCAACAACTTTTCAAATGTAATTCCGAGTGAAACTTACTATTACTTATCACATCAAATTCTCAATTTTAAAGAAAAAGACTAAAAAAATTTCTCCCATCTAGAACGAGATCCAAGACTTGAGGCAAGTAACACCGTAATTTGCCACCACCCCATCATAACTTGAATGAGTGCAATAACTTCTAAAATTTCGAAGTTTTAGTAATTTCAAGAATGAAAGAAAATTGCATAAATAAAAATTAATTCACTCATATTTTTTTGAAAGTAAAAGACATGTTAATAAGTTGGAAAATTTAGGTGTAACATATGATTTTATACGTTATCAATTTGTATTTGGAAATATCCTTTTTATAAATGTATCAGAATATTTATAATAAGACTTATTTATGAGAAACTATTATAAATTTTAAGTTTAATCGATATTTTGGTGCTAATATTTTATGAGAATTTGTAATGTTTTTTATATTTAATTTTTTTTTCAATTAAGTCCTAAATTTTATTAAAATCTTCAATATGATTTCTTCTGTTAGATTAATGTTAACGGTGTTAACTATATGAAACGTACATAATAGTATGAATATAAACATTATAATATGTGAATTCTTGACAACAAGAATCACATTGACAGATTTAATAAAATTTGAGACTCAATTGGAAAAAAAATTGAGACTCAATTAAGAAAAAAAATAAAATTTGAGACTCAATTAAAAAAATAATAAACATAGGAAAATATTACAAATTCTCATAAAATAGTGGAACCAAAATGTCTATTAAACTTAAATTTTAAATGAGTTCTATTGTATCACATTCTTTATAAGCAATTTATATTTTTATAATTTTTATTAAATGGAAATGACTTATAAGTACTTCTACTTTTTAACAACTTATACTATACTTTTTAATATATTAAAAAAATAATTATTATGGATAATATATAAATATGAATACCAAACAAACAAATTACATAATAAAAAAATACAATAATAAAAAAAATTATAAAATAAAATGAAATGAGAATTTTAAAATTTTTTAATAATAAAAGATGGAGATAATGCTTGATTTTTTTAAATAATTATAATAACTTTAAAAATTATATTGGTAGGATTCACGTAAAATTTTTTAATTGAACACAAAGAAAAAATATAAATAAAAAACAATCAATAAAAAAAATTTAAATACATATTTTTAATAATTTTAATAATCTTATAAATTATATTAATTTTTTATTTAATTATTGTAAATAATATTAATTTATAAAAATACCTCTAGACATAAATATAAAGTTTGATCTATAATATAAAATTTTTTTAAAAAAATTCCACCTCAAATCAATCTAATTTCTTATAAGTTATATTTCTTATTTCTTAATATTTCTCGAAATGCTCTTAACACACTCATTTTGGACAACAAAGATTATAGAAACTAGAGATTTGAAGTTGAGGTTTTCCTTATATCTTTCCATTTTCTCTTACTTTCACTTGTATAGTTGCGAATAACAAATGTTTGGAGAGAACATGTCATACTAAAGAATTTTGAATTTAAACCCAAAATTCCATGACCAAAATATTGGTTCTATATACACGCTTGATGAAGGAACCAAAAGTCCATTCTCAGTCACACCCCTTGCTTCTGTCCCCTCCCATTAACTACACCTATAGATACATGACAGGTTTGGAAAACACCATAGGAAAAACTTCAATCGTTTCTTATAGTTTTGAACTAGATCATATTATTATTACTATAACACTTTTTACAATTCTTTGTTTTCGATTACTTCATTATAATAACAACATGTTCATAGTTTTTCAATTTTGAAATATATTTAATTTAGGTTTCTTGGTTAAAATACTCGTTTATGTAATTAATGCATCACAAGTTATTTTATATGAAAAATGATCTCGACTTCGTAATTTATTATTAAACATTTAATTATGCGAATCTTTTAGCATTAATGTGGACACCTTAGGTAAAAGAAGTGCATGTACAGAGATTAAAATTCATAATAACATGAAAAGATTACATTTACGGATAAAAGAAACAAAATGATTAGTTTGTATATGAATTAGTAGCAGAGAATTTACTTTCATAAAACTCTTTATCCGCACAGTGATTACAGGTGCTTTCCCCAAACTGAACAAAAGAACAAAATCTTGGCTGAACAAAACCACAACTAAAAATTTAGCACGTTGCCGCAGCCATAACATTCTCTGAAGGTGGCAACACTCTAAGTCCAGAAACAACGTTGGCGTTGTTTTTGGAGTTATAGAGAAAGCGGGCAACGACCATAGCACTAGGTTCCGCCACGACCTTCTTCCACGCCTCGTTCGCTTCTTCCCCACGCCTTCGAAACACGGGCGTGGCGTCCAACCGATGAATCTCCCATCTCTTAACGTTCCTCAGCCTGTGAATCTTCCCCAACTGTTTCATGGCAAGTTTGCACGTGTTCAATTTCATTTCCTTAATAGCATGTTCCAACAACCTCTGTTTCGTTTCCTCGTCAACAAACTCCTCTCTCCCAAAGTACTCGTCAAATTCAGGAACCCCAATGGCTCTTCTAATCCCTCTCGAGTAATCGCCGTTGGGACTGTAAAAGGGTCTCAGTTCATCCACCATTCGGTTACGGAACATGTCGTCAACCCGTTCCGCCACGTAGGATTGAAGCACGGGCATTGCCACGTCAACCCAGAGGCAGAGAAAATCGTAGCGCGACCGGAACTTGTAATCGTCGTCGTCGATCAAGGCCTCGAGATACGAGTTGGAGCCGCCAACGATGATTGGAAGCTTCTGGGCACTGGTGATGGTGTCAATGGCCGATGATGACGTGTCAATGAAATCATTGGGTGTGAAGTCTATGTTGGGGTTTATTGTTCCTAGTAAGTGGTGTGGCACCCCACGTTGGTCCTCCTTTGGGATTTTGTTTGTGACTATGTCGAGACCTTGGTAGACTTGAATTTTGTCGGAGTTTATGATTTCTGATGGAAAACATGTGGCTAGGTCAATCGACAGCCTTGACTTCCCTGTCCCTGTTGCGCCCATTACAACCACTACTTTCTCTTTCTCAATTTGCCTGACATTCAGTTTTTTCCCACTGCAAGGAATGTTTATTATGGGTTGTCTTAATCTGCACATGAACATTGAGATGGTCATCGTGACTTACCAAGATCAACCCAGTGAAGAAAAAATATTTCTTTGGAGAAAAAGCTGAGGTGGCGAAAACAAGACAAGGCGAATGAAAGAAGGGTTTTTCCAAATTGAGGGTACAGAAGAAGTGAAGTAGTAGTGAATTGAGAAGGAAAGAGGGGTGTGTGGAGTATTTATAGCGTAGACAAAATGGGAAGATGTCAAGAGTGTCTCTCTCTGCTTCTCTGTTTCGTGAATAAAAAGTAGTACAGGAATTATTGATTGTCAACTTGGTGTCGTCAAATATTCTGCCAATATTTATATTAACTTTATGGCATATAGAAATGCTAATGGTCCACTGAAGGCTCAACGAAGCTCTTCAAAGTCATCTTGTTTCTGCTAAACCAGTGGGCACGGTAGGTTCTCCTTAGTGGGTTATATGGCAAGGAGCGCCAAATTGCATAAAGAATATCTCTATGATAAGGTTTTTCTTATTATTCCCTATTTTTTGTTTCTTTTCAATTTTGTCTATATATGTATCTGGGTCTTTTCTGCTAAGAGCTAGCTACCGTTTAGTGGTTAGAGCAGCTTTTCCACTCATCTTGTCTCACATGATAGGGTAAACTATTATTCTCTTGCTTTACAATAAAGAGAAATCATTTTAATTTCCAACCATATTTTATTTTTTGTATCATTAAAATACTCTCCTATTTTCATGCCACAATACATCACGAGATTAAAATAAATTTCTTTTAAGAAATGAATCTGTACACAGCTATTTCATATGTTGCTGTCGAAAAATAGTATTAACTGAAGATATTACTATAAATAAATGAAATGCTATATCGGAGTTATATACAAATATCGACTTCACTAACTAGACTTAACATGGATGTTCTTTAACTTGAAAATAAAGCAAAAAAAAAAGAGTTCGAGTTCATTCGTGATGGATGCGACAACCTTTCTCCATTCAAACATTCGTGTGATAAAAAAATGCATTTTAAAATGTTAAGCTGTGCAAGAATTCAACTAGAGATATGGTTATATGGTTCAAAATGTATAAAAAATTCAAGAAAAAATATATTTATTCGCTTCAACTTTGTTTACTCTGTGAATATTCCTTTTTAGTTAGCACTATACAAATAACTAGCCTAACTTTAATTAGCATGATGCTCACACATGTAAATCAAATAGCACGACCAGAAAAAAGCTATGAGTTTCAAACTCGTTCATGTTGGACGGGAGAACATTTCCCCCCTTTAAATATTTGTGTTGGAATCAAGACATTTCAAAATGTGTCACTGGGTAAGAATTTAACTAAAGATTACAAGATTCAAAAAATGTTTAAAATTTTCATTGATAAAAATTTATGCATTATTCGCTTCAACATTAATATATTTTTTTCTTTGTGAATATTCTTGTTTGGCTCCTTCCAGTAACTAGCCGTCCTAAAATTTCAGTGTTAGATAAAAAGAGTTTTAGTAGCATAACAAATTTCTTAAAGTATATTCTCTATTATTTTACAAAATCACGTTGTTGGGAGTATAAGTAATGCTAGAACGATATGAAGGGTGAGATATCGATATTGAAAGGGGTTGTTGGAAAAAAATTCACGAATAAGTGTAGATGATTGTAGAAGCTGAAGTTCATAAAAATATGGGAAACTTTCATAAGGTCAATGAGTCAGTAACGTCAAAACTTGGAAAAACTCAAAAAGAAGGTAATTAACAAGTGGATAACTTAATGATGAGGGGGTATAAACGTGGACAATAATCACACACACAAGAAGAGAAGTCATATAAAATACAAACGTGTGTAGAGGTTAGAGGTGAAAAGTGTTATAAATATATAGAAACATTAGTAACATTTTTAAATAGGTTTACACACGATAGCTAAAACACTCTCATGTACTATCAACAAGTAGAATATCTTCTTACTATTTGTTTGTTCGCCTTTCCAAAGGTACCTCTCTCTTTCAAGAGAATTCGCGGCGTGTCAAGTCCGGGTAAGGTTCTTTGTTTTGCATCGAATTAAACCACATGCTTCACCGCTTGTTTGGGTTTCCGTCAATTCTTTTGAGTTTCATTCTTGCGAACGTACTTCCCAGACGGAATACTTAACACTTTAGCTACAACATTGCACGGGGCGATACGCACAACGCCTATTATCCATCATTTACGGCTAGGACTATTGGGGTATCTAATATCATTTGCTCCCCTAACTTTCGTCTCTCAGTTTCACTGTCAACCCAGCATGCTTTTAACTTTTTATTTTCTAGCTTGGTCTTTTTCAGATTTTTTATTTAATTTGATTTCACTTATTTTTTCTCACATTACATTTTTATACAAAATAAAAAAAGAAATGGGGCTAAGTATTATAGTTATTATTGTATATCAAAATTTAGAAATTCATACTATTATTGATATGATACACTACTAATTAAACTCTCTTTTTAGAAAAAAAAAAATGGTAACTCACATAAAAACTCATTTACTAACTTTTTTTTTATCGAAAACACAGGTATAGAGAGTTTCATTAAACAAAAAGTAAGAGTCGTCAAATTTTATGATTTTGAATAAAATTAAATTTACAGTAGAGAAGTTGTTTAAAAAGGTGTCTTTAGTTGGGTAATGTCTTTTTGTTGCGCGCACGTGTTCGTCGTAGGGACCAAATTGGTTAGTGCCCCATATTGATGTTCTTGCAATCTTCCATGCACAGGAAAGAAATGGTGATGTGAAATGGTGGGAGCATGACCTAAGCAAACTCTGCATTTGTTGTGATATGGGTTTACTTCACACTGACTCTGCTCTTAATTTTATGCATGAAAACGAAAGTTGGCCATGGCAATATGGCTTCAGATTCTCACACGATAATTGCATGGATCCGTGTTCGAATTGATCCTTACAAATTAGTATGAAGCGTCAACTTCCATTTCAATGACCTTATAAGATCACATAAATCCATGATCATAGACTACTTTCTCCTATCCAAAAACCCTAAAACGGATTCTTATTCTTTTACACCCAAGTGGATTTAAGGTCGAATTAGGTGTACGCACATCTTGGTTTGGCTCCAGATATCAATATTCACATAAATCAAGCAATAACGAGGACAGAGTATCTCTTTGAGAATAAGAATACTATTTCTTAATACTCCAAACCAACATTTATTTATATAACAATAACAATGAAAACACTTCATAACAAAAATAATATCTTCAACCAACTCTTATTCTCAAACAAAAAACTAAGATTAAGGGTTCAAAAATTATCCAATCCAAATTTTTCAAGTAATTTCAAGAAATGAATTAGTTCCAGTGAGAATTGTTTGGGTTCGTGTGTGTCGTTGTTGATGTTCTTGTCTATTAGTGCGGTACATAATTATTAGATATAGTACATATTCCATTCCCAAAATGTCAATATTGAATTTAAGTATATATTCATTGCCATTGTCCTCAAATACCATATAGTAAATAATTTTTTTTTAAATTACAGTAGATGTATTGATGATATTAAATATTTTATTTTACTTTATTTACTAGTTTAATGGTTAACAAAATAAAATAGTTTTTTTTTACTAAATATTACGTATATTATATTAAAAGTATTAATGCTGTGATTTTAAATAGAGTATTCTGGGTGCGATTTCTTAAATTATTGTTTTCCTAAGGACCAAAAGAATTAATGAAGCTATTTTTATTGTTTGAAGTTACTAAAAAAAAATTAAAACACAACAAATTTTGTCTAAAATTTGAAACTATAAATGCTAAAATAAGGTAATTAAAAATATTTTAAAAAGTATTCTTCAACAATAAAATAATACCAATAAGAACAAATATATGTTAAGTTTTTTTATTATTATGCTTAATGTACATAGTTTGTGCTAGACTTTAGGGTTGATTTCTTTACACTCAAGGGATAAGAGGTGATAATTTAATGTTATTAGACCATGTTAATGAATTAAAAATATTTTTCATAAAAGTATTACTAAATTATTATTATTATTATTATTATTATTATTATTATTATTAATTTCACTTATCTCTTGCAAGATCATGTTAAATAATCTTCATCATCATTCTCCCAGTTTTAAGATATATACATTAGCATCTCTTATCTTTATAATAAAATCATGATCATATCTTTTGTAATAAAATGATAATCAATTAAATATTAGTTTTCATCTAGTATGGACAACACTAGTTAGTTTATTTTAAGAAATTTTTATTTTAATATATATATACACACAAATCTGTAGGGGTTTTCTGATATGTGTAAAGAATATATAAGTGTTTATTTTGCAATATGTTGCATGGATAAGAGGTTTTACTTATTAGAGTGATTGTTTGATAGCATCCTTAAATATAAAAGTTCATATCATACATATTACAATTGATGTATTACATTTTGTTTTTTTTTTTTCAAAGACCGCTCCTTAAACGGAAAATCATCTTTATAGGACTTTTCCTGTCCAACCTAAAGTTTAAAATACATGAATGTCAAATTATATTAAAAGGAGTGTAGAAAAATAAAGAAAATAAAGAAAATAAACCCTAAAAATTGAGGGGAAAAAACAATTTTACCTTGTTTTATTAATAATAATAATAATGAAATTTAAAATGCAACTCGGTGAAGTAACTTTTTTGTTTCTACAGTAATATATATTAAATGAACTCATGTTCTCTGTCTGTAAGTTAAAGTTTTAGTTGTTGTGCAAAACTCTTTTACTTTGTGAAGAGTGAAAAATCTTAAAGATTGTTTTGAAATTGAATGAAACAAATACCATGTTTTTCTTAAGGATGTGCTGCAGATTAAGAAAAATCATGATACACGTTTTTTTAATCTAATTTTGAGAATAGAACTTCTTATTTTTAACAATTTTAAGATTTTTTTTAAAAAATAAACCATTGTTTAACAAAATCTAGTCATTTCTAATTAATCATGAAAGGTCGATTTTTTTATACAAGAGTCATATTATAGGTTTTTTTATTTTATTGTATTGTATCATATTATCATATAATTTTAACATTTTCTAATTTTTATTTTTTTATAAAATTCACAATTTCAACTTTTTAAAAATTTAAAAATAATATCTTACTACTATAATTAAAGATCTTAAATTTCATGAATATCTATAGACCTTATTATATAACACGTGGTATAATCTATAAAATTCCACTGAATGCATCATTTAATGGACCAAACTGCTGACAGTAATTGCCATTTAGGAACCAATTTGAGGAGTGTTGTAAAATGGTGACCAGTTGATATAATTATAATTTAATAATTTTATTTAAATATCTTGTTTTACAGTCTCATCATCTAATGATAGATTATCACATATCATAAATTATGAAATGATAAATTATCATATTCAATAATATTTCAAAAGTCATCCACAATGATCTACTTGATTGACAAAAATAGACTAAATTTATTTCTCTTCATCTGTTAATTTATGAATTTCTACTGTTTCTGTATGCAGACCTACAAGTTCATCCACAAACATTGCCAGCACTCAGTCAATTTGTACTGAATTCAAAGTAAACCATTTCTTTACAGCTTTAATATGTTCAAGTTAGCGTGTGTTTCACATAAAGAACACTTTCTAATGCTCGTTGACTTGAATATTACACTCACAATAAATTAACATTCAACCACATTCAGTGACTTAAAATAGATATCTGTGTTGTCATGAAAGCAGTTGCCCCCAATCATTAAACATGGTAGGGTTTCTCATACAATAATCATACTATGCTAATAGGATTGAGTTTGCAGAAATTTTCAGTTTGGAAGAAGTCATAGATGTTACTGTAAACACAAACAAAGATACCAATCATACTACTGCCGCTGTCTAGTAGAAATTATCCATAATGAAGAAGTCAAATAAATACAAGAAAGCTTCTATCAGACTAGGGCACTCTCACCAAACATTTGCATAGCCTCACTCAACTCATCAACCAAAGCCATAGGCAGCAGGAAAAGACCCTTACTCTCTAGTAGCTGACCAGCTGCTGCAGAATGTTCTTCAAGTAGTTTCCCCATTATCTCCTCAAGGGGTTCATTCAGCATCTGTTGGTTGATATAATGACCGTAACCCTGCAATATTGAACATAAAAGGCTATGCACTCAATGATTTGACACTGATACGAGGAACTGTTAGATTGCATCCCTATTCGGGCAAACACGTGAAATCAATGATTATGTCTATTTACTGATATGAACTATATAAATTGTATACCTCATGAAAAACAAGTGGTATAGCAGTTGATTCCTCTTGCAATCTACTTCCACTTTGTTCCTGCAAGGAACAATCTCCTTAGTTATCTATAGCAGATCATCATCTATTTAGTCCCAACTTATTGGAGAACGTATATTATGCATGTCCCTTATGGCATTTAGTACAGTGCAATAAGACACTATCAGAAGCATATCACGGTAATTTATGCACGGATTCAGGAGCATGTATATAGTTACAAATGGTTAGAATATTAGGAGTTAAAGGGTACCTTTATTTGAAGCTGTAAATATTTGACATAGTCAATAATATCGTCCAGTATGTACGCTTGACTTCCCTACAAATTAAAATTTAGTTCGCTAAGTAAATGTATGATTCAGTCTATAAGAATGCAGCTATGTAAGTATAACTCCAAACTGTACAGAAAGTAAAACTTTGTGACCCGTGTTTTATTTCCACTTATGCATAATGACACTGTCTCGAGATATTCATAATTTAAACACTACGAAACAGTGTATTACCATTTCTGGTGGTTCTGTTTGAGTAGGTAATCACAATATCACACTATTAATGATAAATTGACAACATAGTATAGAAACCTCCTTTTGATTGACTAATGTTTATTCATAAACAACAGATTACCTCTGCTGGATTTGGAAGCAATTCGTGTAAGGCTTTGAGGTTATCAGAGATACGTTGCCTGCGTTGCTAATTTGAAAAGCAAATGTGTGAGGAGCCCAAATTCTATAAAAGAAATGGAATAAGATAAATTGGCATTAGTGTGAGGAATGGCAAGTTTAACATACACGGTCAGTCACACGTGCTTTCTCTTTTGAGGAGCTGCATCCTGGTTTGGGAAGTAAAGCAGGTGCACCAACCATTACCATTGGATCTTGCAAAGCATTATGCTTATCTACAAGAGAATCTGCAGTCCATAAAGCATGGCTCTGCCACAAAATTAGAGTATAAATCATTTCATAAATTTCAGAATCTTCGAAATATTTTAACAATTGTGTCGTCACAATTCATATGATACATGCATGCTGGAAAGACATCAACCGACCTCAGCATAAAGAAAACTTTGACTACTTTCAGTTTCAACTTTAATTACTTCCTCTCCTTCATCAGCTCTCCAAAAGCCCACCTGCTGAAAAAGCACATAAATCAAGGGATACATAATAAACCCACTATGCTATGATTGTCGTTTTCACTTAAATTGATATATGTTTTTTCCTGTTTAAAGAGCTTACCTTCTTAATGTCAAGGTCATTACTTGAAGAACCAATAGGCTTAAAGGCACAGACTTTTCCTGGATCATTGTAAAAGAAGTTTCTGTCTGATCCATTAACCGCATTACCATCATTGATGGTGCCAACAGGTAGATAACTACCCCCCATCATGTAATCAGTGGAAGTGTTTGGCAGATAAGTTGAGGATTCTGAAAGATACTCAACGTAGTTATGAGATGGTTTTGGAAAGCAAGTCCAGTGGCTCTCACTTCTTCCAGATGATGCTGCAATGACAAATTTTGGGTTGGGAAGGAGATGACCCTCAGCTGAATGAGAGGCATCATTGGTTGTTCCCCCAGTGTCACAGGATGTTAGTTGCGCAGGGCTCTCATGGTTACTTTGCTCTTCCATTGCTAACACGTTAGACAAAAGAGGGGGAAAATAGAATTTTATCATCTGCAAGTAAACATGTTACGTAACTAAAAGAAATGGTAAAAGGAAAGAACTTTCTCACTACCAACTGAAGAGAAGCACAGTGAAGGAAAGGGGTAGCAAAGAACGTGTCGAGATTGCAATGTTTTCGCAGCTAAAGTAATAATGGTTTCGATTTTGTTAGAAAAAAAAACAGAAGATATTTAGAAATGAAGAGAAGAAAGGGTAACCGAGGTAGGGTTTTGAGGAAGAAAGTGAGCGTGCTCTGTTTCTTCTCTGCTTGTTGATGCTCTGTTATTGCCGGCTATGTACGTACGCACGCAATGTGCATTGCGCAGTGCTGCCAACAGTACTGTGATTCTGGTGACGGTGTTTGTTACACTGAAATACCGAATATACCCCCTAAATATTTGTTGAATTTGAAATTAGATTTCGAATATTTTTATGTGCCCTTAGAAAAGATACCTATTAACAAACGTTGTCATTTACTTAATTTTATTTCTGAAACAGAGTTGTCATTTAGGATCATAATGTTCGATGACAAAATAAGGTTAGTAATAGAAGGGACTAATAGATAGATAAGATTATAAATTTAATATTTAAATTTTATAAGATATCATTTAAATTTTATATAGGATGAAATTTGAAACTATTAAGTTTTAATAACACTCTAACTCATAAAAACATTTTTAAAAAGTTAAACAAAGGAATATCTTATAATATTCTTTAATTAAAGAAAAGTTTTAAAATAATTAAACATACTTTAAAATATTTTAGTCACGTATAATAAAAAGATTAATATTTCTTTTTTACAAAAATAATGTTAGAGATTTATGAAATATTTTAGTAAACATAGTAATGTGTCTCTACACCACACAAGCTATGAGAAAAATCTTTAGAATTTTTTTATATTACTAAGCAATGAAGGTGTTTTTTTTTCTAATCAAACAAATTAAAAAATGAATGTTTGAAAACTTATATGTATTAAAAAAAGTATAAGGGAAATAATCTAGGAAAAATAAGTCTTTTATCATTAATACATTCATTTGACGATTATGATAAAATAATATAATTAATAAAAATAAAGAAATGATGAATAAAATAAATTGTAAAGTAGATATATTTAAAAGATAAATTGTCAAAATATTATTACTTAAAAAATTAATTATGTAACTTTTTAATTGAGTTATAAAATTTTCATATCACACAAAATTTCTATTAGTCAACACGTAAATTTAATAAAATGAATATTTATCACACTTTATTGCATATAATTTCAATTTTTCATATAAAATCCATAAAAAAACACAAAAACTAATAGTGTCTTTTGTTTTTAATTTAAAAACTCAAATACATCTAAGACTGCCAAGTAATTTTTCTCCAACTTTTTTGCTTGGATTCTCAATTTCTTTTGTCTTTCTTTATCCACTAAAAACCTCGCTAGTCTTATTACCAAAACAGATACAGAGAGGACATAGGAAAATAAAATAAAAATAGACGTAAACAATTAAATAACTCCATTGAGCTTTTTTGGGTTTTTTTGTCATTTCATTCCTTTTTTTTTGTCGTATGTGTCTTGAGCTTCAAATTGTAACCCAGCATGGTTTCTTCATATTTTAATTTCTGCACCATCATATTTCTTACAATTTCAATTTTACTCTTATGGATTTATTAAAGGAAGTGAGTGATCCATTTTGTAATCTGGAATAGTAGAAATGTTACTCAAGATTATGTGTTGGAATTAATTTTTACCGAAATATGTTATCCAAAATTATATAAATGATGCTTTATTTATATATAACTAGCATCTTTACCCCTACAATGCATAGGATGTTTTAAAAATAAAATATATTTATTATTTTTAAAAATAGTTTACGTGTTGTGTTGTGTAAAAAATAAACAATATTATATATTAGATTTATATTTGAATAATAATAGTAATTAAAATAATTAATAATAAAATATTTTATATATTATTATGAATTATTGTCGATTCTCATTTTATTATAATGTAATATCTTGATGATAGAACACCTATAAAAAAAGAATAAATTTAAGAAAATATTAATTTGTGTGACATAATTATCTTAGTGTTTAGCAATAATTTAACATTAAATATAAATTATGTTTTGAATATATATAATAATTAAAAATGTCTTCTTTAAAAAATAATATGAAGTAGTAAAATAATTTAATAACAATAAATAATGTATGAAATAATAATTATAAAATTTTAAGTGAGATAAAATGTGTTTCTATTTAATAATTAGTATAAGTTTAAATTTCAAAACATTTAAATAGAGAAATTAAATATTATTACTTTCTACCTCAAATATTTGTTTTCTTGTATTAAAGTAAGTGAATTTTTTATTGTCATCAAATTAAGTAATTGTTTATATAATGTTGATCACGACCTGATTTTTACTGTAGGATACATATCTTTCTATTGTAGATTTTTTTATTTTTCAATATATATTTTCATTAGTAAAATTTTTGATAATTTTGAATCAAAACAATTATGAATAATTTTATAAATTTTTATTTTATTTACTAATAAAATAAATTAGACATATTTTTATCTCTAAATTTATTTTTGAAAACTAAAAAATTTATTAAAATATGAATTAAAATAAATATAAAAGAGATTTTAAACGTTATAATTTAATAATTTTTAATAAATTAAATAAAATATATATATTATAAAATTCATTTTCCTGCATATTTATTTATAATGATAAAATTTATTTAAATTTATTTCATAAAAGATAAAAAATATTAATTATATCAAAATTAATTTTAAATTTTTTTCACAAGATTATTTTGTAAAATAGTCATCATAGTAAGTTAAATAAAAAAATTATTTAATTTTATAAAATTAGATTGAAATTTATGTGATATAAGTAATATTATTTTATAAATTAAATTTGAATTTCACTGTGTAACTTTACAAAATATATGGACCCATTCCTAAAATAATATGCAAAAAAATTATATACGACAATAAATAAAAATTAAAAATACTATAATAAAAAAGACATAAATTAGATGTTAATACTATTTTAAATAAATTAATCCTTCTAATAAATAAATAGTAATTTTATTATAAATACTATATTTTTATTTAATTTAAAACAAAGTTTTTATGTATTAAATTAAATTAAGTAATTAAAATCTTTTGATAATGTTTACTTCAAAACTATATAAATAATTAATTATTTGAATAAGGAGTTCTTTTTCAGAATTCAAATAATAAAATAAATTAATACTAAAAATACATTATAGTTAGAAAAATAAAATAAACTTGAAAATCATATAAAATAAAATAAAATTGAAGATTAATATGTAATGAATTACAACAAAATTAAAGTAACATAAGTTGAAAACAATTAATGATTACATAAAATTATTTTTCTATTTCAAATAAAAAATTATGTTTCAAAATAAAATAATAAAGATATTAATTTTATTAAATTTTTTAATAATATTGTTATTAATACATATCATTTAACTCTAAATGATTGTTCAACTTATGAAATTTTGATTATGGTACAATTAATCTTGAAGATATTAATCTTATTCATTAAAATTATGAACTTCTCTGTAATATGATAATTTAGTACATATTATTAATTGAGGAAATTAATATTAAATATTTAAAAAAAATAAGATAACATTTATACAAAAATAAAATTAACTCATCATCAAATTTAAAATTTCATGTGCAATATTTTTTCATCACTTATTTAATAATTTAGAAAATGAAATTGAGAAATTCTGTAATAACATATAACATATAAATTTTTAAGAATTTTAAATACTAAAATAATATGTATATCAAAATACAACATATAGTCATGACAAATACATTGAGACATGTTATACTATATTAACAAATTAAGTTATAATAAATATTTATCCTTACATATCATAAAATACAGCAATCGAATAGAAAATATACATATATATGTATATGTTTTTTATAATTATTTGTTAATCTTAATTATATCTTTAACGACATATCATCCTTTGTTAGATGAGAAGTAGTTAGACCATTTCTATTTCTTCTTGATTATATTTTTACGATTTTTACACTTAGTTCAATAACCATAAATTTAAATAGAGTTTAAAGAAAATATTGAGATTGCAGCTAAAAAATAGTTTAATTAGATTATAGATATACTTTAATTTATCCAACTTTCATTTTAGTTCAATTTAGCTCAAGCAAAACAGTCAAACGATTTTTACTTTTCCTTGATTATATCATGAAAGATACTTCTTTTTACCACTTCTTAATATTTTAAATATAATTTAAAGAAAATATTAAGATTGTAACTAAAAAATAGTTTAGTTAGATTATATATAGTTTAATTTATCCAAATTGCTTTTCAGTTCAATTTAGCTCATATAAATATTTTTTCAATTCAATTCAATTCAATTGTTGTACAATTTAGTGTGTCCATAGATAAAAGTATACAATTACTCTAATAAAATATTACTTACATGATGTCGATACTTAAAATATAGTTAATGGCACAAAAGATATATACTAATATAAATTTGTATCAAAATCAATTTTTTAGCATGACTTGAAATATCAAGCAAATTCCTTACAAATGCAATTAATCTTTCTTTCATAATATTTGGTGAATAAACTATGTACATACGTATATATATATATATATATATATATATCACTATCTTGAAAAACATGTTTACCAACCTTTACCATCCTGAGTGAAATGTCAACCTACAACAATTGATTGTTAGTTAAGAAAATGGAAAGAAAGCGTTTGGTTAGCAACTTTTGAAAAAGAATTTACAATGGTAATGATTTATGAAGTATAAAATTGTCATATAGAAATTCAATAATTCTATACTATGAAAGACTACCTCAATTAGGGATGACAATTAAACCCGTGTCCGTGGGGACCGAACCATATCCGCCCTGAGTTTGATGGAGAAAAACTGAGTTGACCGGGTTTGAGTTTTCCCCGTTCAAAGAAATCGGGTTCGGGGTCAGGATGGGTAATGCAATCCTCACCCCGTACCCGCCCCCGTTCCATCTTTAAATTTAAACATAAACCCTAAAACTAACCATATTCCTTCTTAGTGTTCTTTTTATTTTTCATATATAAAGGGTTACGATGTCTTCACTGTAACCTTATTTTTAATGTCTGTTCTACACTTTTCTCTTTTCTTCTACCAGTCACTCACTCCTTCAACTTCCTCAATCTCTTCAACCAGTTCAATATACTCTTCTCTTTCTCTCATCCTCCACGCATAAGACTAGTTCTTTGTTTCTTTATCAATTTCTAAATATTATGCATTGATCTTAATAACATCTATTTCTATTTTATTATCTGAAATTTTTTGTTAAAACTTCATTGGAGGAATTTGTTGAGTTATATTTTATAATCTCTTTGTGACTAATCTATTATATTTATGGTTAGATACATAAACTTTTACATGATTTTTCACAGATATTTTACATTTGTATACTGGTTTGAGTATGCTTATTTCTATTTTATTTTAATTTTCTAGTATTATTTTGTTTTTATTTTGTGTTTTTTTTATCTTCTTTACCTTTGATTTTCTTTGTATCTAAATTTTAAAAGTGTATTATTTGTAAACTGTATAATTGTTGTGATTGCTTATTAATTTTGTAGTTTATCTTTATCATGTTTTGTTTGTAATCTCTTCATGACGAATCTATTAAATTTATTATTAGATACATAATGTACAATTTTGCACTTATTTTTATATACTGGTTTGAGTATGTTTATTTTTATTTTTATTTTATTTTTATTTTCTACTATGATTTTATTTCTATTTTAATTTTTTTTCATTTTCATCTTTTTAACTTTGATTTCCTTCATAGTTAAATCTTAAAAGTGTCTTCTTTGTAAGCTGCATAATTGGTGTGATTTTTTATTAATTTTGTAGTCTATATTTATAATTTTTTATTTGTAATATCTTTGTGACTAATCTATTACATTTATGATTAGATACATAAATTTTTGTACAATTTTGGACATTTATTATCTTTATATTTGATTCTCTTCAAAATTAAATTTTAAAAGTGTCTTCTTTACAAACTATATAATTGTTGATATTTTTTAATAATTTTGTAATCTATCTTTATTAGGATTTTTTATAATTTGTAATCTCTTTGTGACTAATTTATTACATTTATGATTAGATACATAACATTTTGTATAATTTTGCACAGATTTGTTATGTTGGTATATTGATTTGAGTATGCCTATTTTTGTTTAATGAAATGGAGTGATGAAGGTACTCCTTTAATAGATAATACTACTTTATTTATTTATTTACTCTTGTGAAAGTACTTTTATTTTCTTTTTTAATGATAATTTCATTTTGAATTATATAGGTAAACTGATGGAAAGTGACATTACTTCTCATTTGAAAAATGATTATTAGATTATTTATTTGTTAAGAAACTGTTTCTTTTATATAATGTGTTTTGAAGGATTAATAGTTAGAAATTATTTATTTTATTAGTATTTTTAAATATGTATTTGATATTCATTTTGAAGGATTTTAGACTTTATATTATGTGTTTTGAAAATTGATAAATTAAAATTGATAAGTATATAACAAAAAAAACATTATCATTACATACATATTATAATATAAAAATAATAAACTAAAATATACTTCATTAGTAAAATAATTTAAAATTTGTAAGATTATAATATTAATTTATGTATAAGAAAATAATATATAAAAAAATATATTTAATATTAAAATATTTTGTCTCTATAAATTTATCTATAGTAGTATATATATATATATTATAGTTATGCTTAAACTTTTAGATTTATTTTAAACATTTTAAAATTATATTTTAAGAAAATAAAATGGGACGGGGATGGGGCGGGATGAGGAAACCCGACCCCTGATGAGAATGAGTGTGGGAACTAAATTGTTGTTCTCGACGGAACCGGGGGGAGGAAAAATTAAGTGAGTCGAGGACGGGGAGGCAAAACCTGTCCCCGCCCCACGCCGTTGCCATGCCTACTCAATGATATGAGTAGAGATTGCATCATTGGTTACATTCAATGCTTCAGTTACAGAATATTCTCTATTTAAACCAAAATCTTTAATCTTGGTTAATGTTGGTATAAAATGAATGTCAATAACCAAGATGCAACAATGTGTAAAGAAAGATGGTACTAATGGTAGTTTTGGTGCAACCATCAGTGAACTTTTCTGTGATATTTTAATCAACTTCTTAATCCTAAATGATTGTTCAAATCTAAAACTCTCCTCATTTTTACACCAACCTCAAATAGAATGGTATTATTTATGAGAACTTCAAATTCCTGTTGGAAAATTTTCTTAGGAAGAGGGTATAAGAGAAAAGATGACACCACTTCTAACATAAAACCTTAAGGCTCAATGTCTATGGGTCTTTGCTTTTCTTTTATACACTCAACTTTATCATTTCTACTCAATGTGGAACTTTATGCCCACTCTCACACTTGAATACCTAACAGTCTCCCCCTCAAGTGTGAGACTACCCTAACTGCTGTTGGGTTTACCACAACGGTCATCCCTTCGATCCCTTTCCAAATTGGTACACTCCCCTCAAGGAGATTCTCAACCACTACTTTTGTAGTGACCCTAACTACTGTTAGGCTTTACCACAATAGGACATGCTTGCCCTTTTGCCTGAGCCAGTTACCGAGATAACCTAGCTCTGATACCACTGTTGGAAAATTTTCTTAGGAAGAGGGTATAAGAGAAAAGATGACACCACTTCCAACATAAAACCTTAAGGCTCAATGTCTATGGGTCTTTGCTTTTCTTTTATACACTCAACTTTATCATTTCTACTCAATGTGAAACTTTATGCCCACTCTCACACTTGAATACCTAACAATTCCTTGGATAAGTGACGTGGGTGTTTAAGTATATAAGCATTCATTCAGTAAATCAAAATATCAATATTAACGTTGTCATGATATTAAACCACAAAGGACATGAGTTTTCTCAAAGAAACAAAATTAATCTTATCATGGGATTGAAGAATATCAGCACATAATTCCAACAAGTTGAAAATTAGACAAAGAAATAAATGAATTGGTAGATAAAAAATAAATATATTATCCTCTTACAAAGTGACGACTTGGCATATGTGGAGGAGAAGACAACTTTACCACAAACTTGAACTGTTCCAGTAAAAGATTTCAAGTTATTCAATTTGTATTTCAAATGGAAAAGATAAGCACTCTGTGCTACTTGTATTTCTCATTAACAACTCTTGTAGGATGGTACCTTCTTGATAATACAAATCATGCAAAATGAGAACACATTCTTTTAATTCAATAGAAAGAGGTCTTTAATAGGTTCTGAATAAATATGTTAGGATATATTTTAACATATTTAATTATAATTTCCTTAGTCAATCAATAACTTATGAAAGATTTTAAATTTCTCTATTTTTGAAATAAATATGTTAGGATATATTTTAAATTATTAAAAAAAGTTTGGTAACGAAAAGTTCTTATAGATAAAAATCAATTTCAGATTATAGATTAGTGATAGTATCTGAAATCTTTATTTTTCATTCTGGAACATATTTTTTCCAGAATATGTATTTCAATTTTTTAAGACGTGTTGACAAATACTTTTAAAAAATCATAAAAATTTTAAGAGATTATTTTTCATCCTTACAGAGGTACATAACGAAATTATAGGGTGCAAAAATTGAGCCCAATTGTGTTGATGACATACGTGGCCGGGCCCATTACTTGCGGTCCAAGGACACTGCCATCATGGGAGGCATAAAATATGAGAATCCAAGAAACACAAGAATATTCCTTAGTTTTCTCTAAATTTATTATCTTCTAGCTTTGCTGTGTTGTGAATCTCTGATAATTTATTATCTTCTAGCTTTGCTGTGTTGTGAATCTCTGATTTACTTCCTGTATCTATTCCAAAGCCCTTTCTTTTTAATCTTTCTCTCTGATCCCATTTCCTAGATCAGTTTGCTTCTTCCATTGTCAGCTAATCATGGTTCTTCACAGAGAACTCGACCATCTCTTTTTATCCCCTTTCAGCGACCCTCCCAAAGGTAATTCTTTTATTTTTTTATAAAATGCACCTATTGAATTTCAAATGATTGAACCTTGTGTGTCCAGATCGATGTTCCTCGTGTTCTTAAATTAATCAGTAATTTTGATGGAAATGATTAGATGGGTCGAAATCCAGTGGCATGTCCATCGAAAAGAAGATAGAGTTCCTTGAGAGCTTAACTGGAAAGGTTGGTATACTGTGTATATTACATGTGCAATTATAATTATTTGTTTACTGTGTTATTAGTGAGTAAGTATAGGTGTTTCTCTTCTATTTGATATGGAAATGAAATGAATATTTGTTCAGACTTGGCAAAATATCTGTCTACTTTTGTGTATTGACTTGCAAAATTTTATTACAATTGGTAATCTCATTAAGAAAACCGGTGAGCTAATGCAGTTTTTATTATGTGGCAAGGTGTTTTATGATTGAGTAGTTCTTGTTTTATTTAGGACAAAAGTTTAAATAACCACTCTAATCACAAATGTTCTCTTTGTGAATATTTTAAAATTAAAACGGTTTAATAATTTGTCTATTCTTGTATTTTGAAATGGTGGATTAGGAAGCATTGACTAGCTGAATGTGAGCGGGTGTTTGTATGAAATATGAATTATATTGTTGATCTCTCTTTTGAGAATTTTTACAGCATTTAGTTTAATGAGGTACTGCAGGATTTCCTATTCTATTTTATTTTTGTTTATATGGTATTTGGATCTCCCAAGAGGCTGATCTTTTGCTAATTGTTGTCAGTTCATAGTTTTATTACCTACTTTGAGTGGTAACAATCACAAGATATTAGTTTTTTGATTTTAGTATTAGGTTATGAATTAACTTTACTTATGTTACCGGTTTTAGGTCACAAATAGAAGGTCCCGGAGGTGGTTAAATGACCGTCTCTTGATGGAACTAGTACCACGGTTAAATGCAGAGGAAATTAGAGGCTTGTTTGCTCCACCACCTTGGGGTATTTATCTGACTCATCTGTTGTATGTGTTACTCATGGTGTTTTCATGGCTTCCATGTTTCTTTTTCGATAAGGCAATATAGCATTTAGACAAACAATAACTGAATTCTTTCACGCAATGCAAGATATCTTACTAAATTACATGGTTTTCTTTCTGAGTACATGATTTATTACACGTGCATAGGAATAAAAAAGGCACGTTCGAAATTTACATCAAATCTATAGAACACTTTGAAAGTGAAGTGCCTTTGAACTTTCAGTAATGATATTTATTATAACTTTTTAGTCATTTTCTGATGTGTTCTTTCTTTCCTTCCCTTTATGTGTCCGCTGATTGTTTCTGTTTTGTATGTTAAGAGTGATTGGATTCATTTTACAGGTGATGAAGTTCCGCCTTCTACATTTTCCATGACTAACATAGAGGAGTGGGACCGATTCAGGAATATAGACATGGATAAAGAGGTTATTTAGTTATATTTTTAACTTCTCTTTTTTGTGGACTCCATCTTTGAAATTTTTTACTGATTAAGAAAGCATTTTGGTGAACCTGCAATTGAACAAACATGCATCAATAATATTAATTTTTGGATTTTGACTTGTCTGTGATCACCAGCTATAACTTCAATTTTTCTTTTAGCCTTTAGTTAAAGTGGTCTTGGTCTTATTTATGTTGTGATTTTTGTTTCTGTTCAATAGTGCTTGAGAGCTGGGTACTGCAGTCGTGGTATGTCTGACATGTATATTTAATGGTTTGTGTGGATATTCATGTGAACCGATGTGTGTGTACACCTGAGGATCAGTATTGTCTAGATCAAGGTGAAAGTATAACGTTGAAACTTATTGTTGATTGCTGGGTTGACATATATCTTCGTGTGGTGTGGAAAAAACTGGCAAGCATCTCATAATAGATTTTGTTTGTTTTGGCAGGTTAATATAATTAATTCACTGGAGAACTCTTTAGAAAAAAGGAAAGGTCACATTGATGCTGACAAGATGGAAGTGTTGAATGGTTGGCATAGAATTGATTGTAGAACAAGAGATGCACTTCGTCGCAGTTCTCTTTCTGAGCTCATCGACAATTATGAGGTATATATATCTTATTAGTGATTAGTATTACCCCTCTGCATCACCAAATCATTATGTTGCGCAGGAAAGAGGCCAATATTGGTGCTTAAATGCTTTTCATTTGCTGTAACTAATTACAAATCTGTATTTTGGCATTTATGGAACCTTTTCTTTTAGGAATGTGTGCGAACATTCATAACAACAAGCACAGATGGAGATGTTCTTGAACTGCAAATTCAGGATCCTTTCCATAGGTTGCTACTGCATGGAGTTTGTGAGGTAATATGCTGCTCCATTTGTTAATGGTGATAACTAAATACTCTATTATTATCATCTTTATCCCAGAAAAGTAAGATTTGAAAATACTGCAAACACTAGTAGGAACATGTTCAGGGAAAGCTGTCATCAGTGTGCTGTAACCTAGAAAATGTTTTTCTTTTGAATGTTATCCCAAGGATTAGTTTTTTTTTTCGTGAACAAAATAAAATGATTTATATACCAAAATTCAGATAATATTTTCCATAAGATCCTTCAAACAAACTTGGACTTTTGTTTGAGGGACTGTACTTCATTTATATTGTTATACCCAATTAATTTCCTCTGGACGAATCAACATCCATACTACCTTTATTCTTGTACGCTAACTTATGTGTGTAATTTTTAATTTCGTCATATATTCTGTGAACAGTTCTACAATCTGGCATCGGATACAGTGACAGATTATAATGGGGTTTTATCATCAAAGATGACAAAGATAAAGAAGAAGAAAAAGGGTTCTCCAGTGCTCCCAACTATCACTCTGTCCCATTTCCTGAAGATGTCCAAGGAAGGAAGTTGGTAGTTTCTTCAGGCAAGTGTTGTCCATACAATAAAGCCGAACCATAGTGTTGTCCCATCATCAATAATGTACAATATTTAGTATTTCTTTAGAATATCACTGTAAATTGCTTCGATAACCTGTATTTTAATTGGTTGGTGCCATCAGTCAACGCAAGTTGTTGATTGTTGGTTTACATTGTTGTAGCCGATTATTCTGATTTTACAAGTACCATATTTTAAGGTTGGATTATTATTATTATCAGAGGTACATTTCTATCTAAAAGTGATATAATAGTAAATCGTTATATTGATATGGGATCAGGGTCCAAATTCACAATAACTAATATATAACAATAGTATACCCATTTTACCACCCTTATTTATATATAGCAATAATGAATTAGTCTACTGTTGAATTAAACAGAAAGGAATTCACAATATCTATGCTTGTATAAATGCTCTGATTTATCCAAGGAGTCGGTGTTGGTGTGGTGGTGGTTAACACCATACGTTCACATGTTGTAGGAAATATGTAGTAGAAAGTTCCTGCTTGATCTTATTGTATGTAAAAAAAATGTAAGAAACAGGTGGTAGGACAAAAATCTATATAGATGCTGATTACAAGCTGATAAGGTTTATCCCAAATATGTAGCATGAGTGAAAATAGGTTAGTCAGATCATGCTTAGACAAGTCTCATGTTGACATTCTTCATCAAGAAAAAGTAAAATCTAAGTTTGATCATATACTCTTTTTAAAAAGAAATGTTGTTGTGTAATGACTTTGCATACCCACTTTTATTGACTTTGAAAGTTGTACATATGAATTAGTTTTTGAGTAAGAACATTTTTTTTTTCATTCAGAAGTATGATTTTACTAGTGTTTTAGGTTGCGTGGGAAGGAGGATAGAAATATGGTGGTTTATGTATGTTAGACTACGAAAATTCTACACATGAATTGTTTTGCGTGCAAGACCAATTTGTTATTGAAAAACATGGTTGGAGTAGTAACTTTTCATGCCGATTTTTATTGACTAGGTAAATTGTATAGAAGTTAGGTTTTGTAAGAGCCAATTGTCACTGAAAAATATATAATTGTACATGTCTTTGGTGAGTCCATCCTTTCTCACTAATTAACTACAACAACAAGCACATTATACACTAAGAGAATAAGTGAGATTAAAATGAATTTTTTACAATAAATTAAAATGAAACTAATTCAACAACCTTAAATAGGTTGGTTAATCGAATTGGATAACTAAAATACTATTATAGTTTAAAAATTTAAAAAACATAGGAAAATAAAAATAAAACTTAAAAAATATTTAAAGAAATATGGCGGTTTTTGTAGAGATGAGACTAAAAATAAATACATAATTATGTATATGAGTAGAATTTTTTTTACGTAATTGGGTTAAATTGTATTAAGGTGATATGAAATTGAAGAAGAACTAGTAGCACTCTGTTACGAGTTATCTTCCAAATAATTTTTTTTGTCGTAAACTAAAATCGTATCATTTTAGGAAGATTTTAGTTGTGTTAGAATAGGTGAGAGAAATATATAGGTTGAATCTCTAATGTGTAAAATAACACATAGGGTAATGTATATGTAATAAGGAGTCATGCAGAGAATATGGACAAAATCCATTATAAGATTATTACAAATGATATCATATATAATAATATCTAACAATATGTAACAATATTTAAAAAATTGTTTCAATTTTTTTTCCTGATCAACTGATTGTATCTTCCTAAGAAGATTTCTTTTATTTTGTATTTTTTTTTTGCTGATAAATTGAAATCGTATTAACCTAGTGAGATTTCAATTCTTCCTGATTTTAATGGAAATCGTATAAGGATAGTGAGATTTTGTTTATTTGTTTTTTCAAAACTCGTATCATTGTTTATAATTTTTATCCTTATCAACTGAAATAGTATTAACATTGCACGTTTTGAGTGTTATAATTTTTTTAACCAACTAAATGATTGGTGGTGTGACTGTGGAGAATTTCAAACTCCTAGATTATCTTACTCTCATGTTATTGTTGTGTGTTCCTTTTGCTGTTTAGAACTAGGTACATATATTGACTCAGTCTATACCTTACACAATATTTTCAAAGCTTATGAACTACAATTTTATCTCATTCAAAAGGAAAATTATTGGCCCTCTTATACAGGTCCTAATTTTTATCTTAACCCAAGTATGCGACGAGATACTGTGGAAGACCTTCAACGAGTTACATACAAAATGAGATGGATGAATTACCTCAAGACAAGCCAAAAAAATGTTCTTTATATAAGAATGAAGGTTACAGTAGAAATAATTGTCCATAAAAATCATAAATTTATGATATATTTTACTTTAAATTGTATGTCTCTCAACCATTTTAGCATGTTTTCTTCAAATTTATTTTATTATTAAGCTAATCATATTTTTAATATAAAGAAGAAAACAAACTTGTATTACTCTAAACCCTAAAAAATAAACAAAAATTGTATAAAACCGATACAAGTTTTTATAAAAAAAATTATAATACTTGAAACGTGCAATGCTAATACTATTTTAGTTGATAAAAAAAATTATGAACAATGATACGAGTTTTATAAAAAAAATTAAATAACTGAAACCTCACTATCCTAATACAATTTCTATTAAAAATATGAATAACTAAAATCTCACAAGACTAATACGATTTCAGTTTATAAAAAATAATAAGTACAAATATCATAAATCTTCTTACGATTTCAAATACTCAAAAATCAAAATTGAAACAACTAATTTTTTTCTAAAATAATACAATTTTAGTTTACGACAAAAAAAATTATTTAAAGAAAAACTCAAACACTCCTATCATCCCGTATCACCCTTATACAATTTAACCAGTTACATAAAAATATTTGACTTACATGCATAATTAGTTGTTCATTTTTAATCCCATCCATACAAAAGCCCAAATATGACACATAACATTAAACAAAGGATGATATTTTATAGTTAAAATTAAATGAAAAGAAATTAGAAAATAAAGTCTCACTTATAGAAAATTAGAATAGTTATTAATTGTTAATGTTATATGTACAGAATTAATTAAATCTAAAACTCATAAACTCTATCCAATTCTATTATAGTTAAATTAATTCAAATGAACTGATCTAGAATTAATTACTCAATCCAAGTTATTTAAATATAATTAAGTTAAATTGATCGAGTTTTAGAGTTAACTCATATATATAGCCACATCTCTGTTATATTTCTTTTCGTTCGCCAGTTCTATAATATTATAAAAGAGAATAAAACTGAATACTTAACAATTCTTTGACTGGAAAATAAATTAATTTAAAAATGAAAATAAGTGGTTTTACTATTAGAATTATTTTAAAAATTATGATTTGGCATGGTAAGAGAATCTATGTTAAAAAAGTGAAGACTTTACAAAGCGAGAAATCCAAATGAAACACGTTTGGTTTGGTTTGAGCACTTGAGAAATGTGCTGGAATGTCAATGGCAAAGAAACCTGTGAAATACACTCTGGTATGTTTGTTTTCGAATTCAGATCTTCCGTTTCTTATTACATCATAAATATGAATCAGAGATCGCTGAATTGGAGTTGGATTTGCAGGTTGACGCGTTTACTGAGTCAGTGTTCAAAGGAAATCCTGCAGCAGTGTGTCTCTTAGAAGAGGAGAAGGACAAAAACTGGTTTCAAGCAGTGGCAGCTGAGTTCAATTTATCTGTCACAGCTTACTTAACTCGCATCACTGAGTCCCTTCACAACCTTAATTCGCTCCATGGAACCTCTAACAATCCTCGTTTTCGCCTCAGATGGTTTACCCCTGTTACTGAGGTAAATTTACCTGCTTCACCAGAATGAATATACTCAACCATGTATTTTTATCTTATTCATGTACCCCTTTGCAGATAGAGCTCTGTGGCCATGCTACCTTAGCTTCTGCTCACACACTATTTTCATCTGGTTTGGTGGATACTGATGTTATTGAATTTGTGACTCTTTCTGGAGTATTGACTGCCAGAAAGATCCCAGCTATCAATATCATTGGTGACTCAAACTTGCAAAAGGGTAAAGCTCAGGATGGGTTTTATATTGAAGTGAATTTTCCTGTTGATCCTGTTATAGAATTCAACTATGAGGAGACTTCCCAAATTTCTAGGGCATTGAATGGTGCTTCCATAATTGATATAAAGAAGACACAACATGGAGATGACTTATTTGTAATTCCTGTCTGCTCTCTTCGTTTTCTGTTATTGTCTAGTACACATAAGCAACACCTTAATTATTATTATTATTTTTGGATGTTCTGTCTGGTGAAGTAAATTTTTCATCTTTCTTACTTTTGGATGAATCCTCCATATTTGTTAACCTGCTTGATTATTGAAATAAGAACAGTATATATGTAACTTAACTTTTACCTGCAAAATAACAAGTCAGCGTTTTAAGCTATTTGTGTGCATTGAACATTATGAAAGTTGCAAACCTTCCTAGGTTGTGGTCACATCTGGAAGAGCTGTCGAAGAACTGCAGCCACAACTTGATGCAATAGTTAAATGTCCTGGAAGGGGGATAATTGTTTCGGCGATTGCTCCTCCAGGCTCAGGATTTGACTTCTGTAGTCGATTCTTTTGCCCAAAATGTGGAGTCAATGAGGTAAGTGGTTGAGAATTTGGATTTATAAGAAAAAGTGGTTGACAATTTAGTCTATAATCTTCCTCCAAAATTGCCTTCGGGGTCCACGCATGGTGTAGTTCAAAATGATTATGTACTCATCATTGTGGATGCAATTTTGGAACTGCATAGTCTTTTTACAAATGCTACTTCTCTTCTTTCCTTTCATTTTTGTTTTACCCTACAACCCTCATTTCTAGCTGATCTATGTCAAGTTTTACGAGTTACAACAACCAGTTCACTATTTTCAATTATATTAGAAAAGAAAAACTTTAATTTGAAGGCACATAATATTTTTTTTACTACGCAATTTTACCATGTCCATTGTTGGATTGGATCATTTAGAATAAAGCTAAAGCTATTATGGAAAGCAAGACCAATCTTACAAAGTAGAATTAATGAGAAAAATGTCAAATTACTATAATATTTCCTTTCAGGATCCTGTTTGTGGGGGTGCACATTGTGCATTAGCACCCTACTGGAGCAAGAAGCTAGGGAAGTGCGATTTCAATGCTTACCAGGTGCTCTCCTTCTCCTCATTGTTACTAATGATTATTTTTGTCAGTTGCTACAGTCATACTAACATGCAGATTATATTTTTGCAGGCATCAGCCAGAGGGGGAGTTCTCAATGGTCATTTTGATGAGCAGAACCAAAGAGTGTTTTTGCGTGGAAAGGCTGTTACAGTAATGGAAGGCTGTGTTTTGGTCTAGTCCTGTTGTTAGTAGCATTGCAGAGTATTTAATAGCACCACCAGATGACACTATTGAATACTTATTATTATCACTCAATAACCATCTGAGTAGTTTTATGTATATTTGTTTTAATCAAATTCCGAATACCAATGTTCACTCTAACTATGCCTTGCGGTTGAACTAACTTAACTGTGTTGTTTATTATTACTTACATTGTCAATTTGAGTTAGATGTGTTTTGAGTCCGAGTTAAATATGCAGGTTGACCATACTGCAGTGTTTTTTTATGTTATTTATAAAAAAATAATTCCACAAACATGTTCAAGAAGATGAAGATGATTCTCCTATTCCAAAATAGTCCTCATTTTGTTACAATAGTTGACTCCACTCTATGTGTTTTCATGGTTCCGTCTTTCCCAATTCTGTTATGTTTTCCATGTGTTTGTCCAATTCTGGTGTACATATATTTGTTGTCATCTGATAGAAAATAATTTCCTCTAGACCATGCAAGAAAAACATTGCACCAGATTATAAAATATATCTTTTTTCATATTAACTTTGGCGAAAAGTTGCTGCATAATAGTCATTATTTGGTACAATAATCTTTCTCAACCAACTTAGTGGTATTCTTCAAAAGGAGTTCTTGATGTTCCTTTTTTTATGGGAAGATAGAGAAAACTTATTTTTTATTTGACATATTAGGAATCATAACCATCTTTATGATTTTAAACCTTTCCCATTAACTCTTAATTGGTCAAATCTGGATTCTTCAATAGGATAATCTAAAGGTTAACTGAACTCACTAAAATTAAATCTCTTTTATTGAGCCTAACAAAGCCTATATAGTTAATATAAATGCTACAAATAATATAGTCCATATTAATTAATAGAAATACAATTTCCAACAATGCTTCTTATTCATTTAAGTATTTATATCATAAAAGTATTTAAGTATGCAACCTATGCTATTTACTTTTAGATTCGCCTTAAACAATCTGGTTCATCAAATACAATAATAGGAAACTACTACAGCTTTTATCATAACCCAATATGACTAAACCACAATGATCACCAATTCTATGTATTCAATGACATAGATCAAATATAGATAAGTGACATAGAAATTACATATAATGTGATATTAGTTATGTCTATTTCCAATTGGTCCAAAAAATATATATATACATATTCCACAAAGCTTACTCAAAATATAATTATGATATGAACTTTATTTCTATAAAAAATTCAAATAATACATAAAACATAAATGAGACTCCCACTAAACTAAGGCACCATAAGGAATTACATCTATATATAAGTAGTGTACTCATGAAAAGCTTCAATTTTAGGCACCAAATCCTTATTAAGTGGATCAGCTAGCATAAAACCAATTTCTGTATGTTCTATAGAAGTTTGCTTATTGTGAACTCTTTTATAAAATTTAGCAACCATATTTCATGTTTCGATGGCTCAAAACAAACATTTAACTCCATAAGCATGATTGAAGAAGCTATGCTAGCCTGTTTAACAGACTCTCGTAAGATAGTTCCTCTAGCCAACATAAAAAAAGATGTGAAGCGTTTATTATCTTTATTTCTAGCAAAATCAGAGTCTGAACATCTCTAGAATGTCAGACTTTTGATAAGTGAACATATATCTCCAATGCTGCGTCCTAGAATTCTAGGATTACTTAAGTATTTGCCTATCTACAGTGAGACAAGTACAAACTTGAGCATACATTGAACAACCCACAATTAAAGCACAGGAAATCTTTTTTTTTTTTTTGAAGATTATAAATTTGTCTCCCTTAAATACAAGGTATCTCCTCGTTTATTATCTTTCATGTCAAATAATGTCCAAAACTTTATGAATATAACTCTTTTGTGATAACCTTGGGAGACCAAGAGAACGATATCTTAGTGTATCATTAACATGTGACTATATTTATTTACCTCAAAACCATGAGGTAATAACTTAATGGAAGGTACTAGAATTTCTTATATTTCATGAGAATTTTCTATAAAAATTTGCAAAAGAAAAGTTTCTTGCTATTTTTCCTATAAATTTACAGAAAAATTCTCATGAAATATAAGAAATTGTAGTAGTATCATTAATTTGTTTGAGACCATAGAAAAATTTCTTTAGTTTGTATACCACAGACTTTTAGTCACCAGAATTTTTTTTTCATCATATAAATTGTTTCTTAAAAAACTTTAACATCCACCTCTAAAACATAATGTTCTAAAAGAATTCTTTCAAGAAACTAGATAATTTTTTTTTGTAATCAATACTTTCTAAGTAGAACTTTTAGTAACTAAACTATTCTTATCCTATGTCAAAAGAATCACATTTTACAAATAACACTTACAAAATTACATAATGCACGTACAAAATTACATAATGAAATATTCTTTTTAAAAGTCTTAACTCAAAGTAAATAAACAAAATTTCCTAGTCTTATCCCAGTGTCACATAGGTAATTCAAAAAGATCTCAAACATTATTGTCTTATATAGACTTCACCCCTTCCTTCATGGTATCAATCTATAGTAAAATTCTCATGAAATATAAGAAATAGTAGTATCATTAATTTCTTTAATTTGCATACCACAGACTTTGAGTCACCAAAATTATTTTTTTTTGCATCATATAAATTATTTCTTAAAAAACTTTAACATTCAACTCTAAAACATAATGTTCTAAAAGAATTCTTTGAAGAAACTAGAGAAAACATTTTTTTTAATCAATATTTTTTTTAAGTAGAACTTTTAGCAACTAAACTATTATTATTCTATGTCAAAAGAAACTCATTTTACAAATAACACTTACAAAATTACATAATAAAATATTTTTTTTAAAGTCTTAACTCAAAGTAAATAAAAAATATAAAAGGTTCAAATTTTCTACTCTTATCCCAGTGTCACATAGGTATTCAACAAGATCTCACTTCACCACATATCAATCCATGTAAAATTCTTATGAAATATAAGAAATTCTAGTAGTGTCATTAATTTGTTTGAGACCATAGATAAATTTCCTTAGTTTGCATACCACAGACTCTAAGTCACCAGAATTTTTTTTGCTTCATATAAATTGTTTCTTTAAAAACTTTAACATCCAGTTCTAACACATAATGTTCTAAAAGAATTCTTTAAAGAAACTAGAGAAAAGATTTTTTTGTAATCAATATTTTCATTTAAGTAGAACTTTTAGCAACTAAACTATTCTTATTCCAGGTCAAAAGTTTTACAAATAACAAGTACAAAATTACATAATGCACTTACAAAATTACATAATGAATAAAAACATAATATAGTCATTTGAAATTGCACTTCTCTCTATAGTGGATCTCCTCAGTGACATAATGCAAGTGTTTAAGGGAGAATTTCAACATTTCAAAGAAGAACTTCAACATTTTCTTATGTTCTCTTATGTTGTCTTCCTTCCCAAACTCAACATTCTCAAGAAATCTCGCATTCCCTGTCTCAAAATGATCTGGTAGTGGGATTGTAAAATTTATAGCCCATAAAGAATTCAGGATAACCAACAAAATAATAGCTAACATTCCAACTTGTTTTCATTTGATATATAAGGACATGCTTCAGCTGGACCAATTACGGAAATGCTTTAGGTTTGACCTTTTACTAGTCCATAACTTATAAGGAGTTTTGTTAACTGCTTTACTTGGTACCCTATTTAGGATATAAATGACAGTCTTAAGCACTTCTTTTCGCATAATGTCTATAAACATTCTACTGTTGATATTGAAATGTTAGGAATATTTGCTTAATACCTTTTTTATTTAAATTAGTTTCCAGAAAATTTTCTAGATTTTATTTTAGAATATCTTTTTCATAAAGATAAAAAATATATTCATTTATTATTTAGATTTAGGGAGTTAAAATTGAGATATTGTTAATATTTGATATTTTGTTACATTCTTATGAATAAAATAAAGTATAGCTCCTCCATACAATATATTTCTTATATCTCATATATCTCCACAACATATTTCCAAAAACCCTAAAAATCCCATCATGAAATAGACATTAAGGAAACCTTTTGCATTATGGCTCTCAGTAATAGAGTCCCAAAATTTTTGAAACATATCGGTTCATGATCATATCAAACACATTCGGTTTGAGCATTTTCACTTTTCAACCATATCTGCCTCTAGATTTTTCAAATTTGTAGTGGGTTTCTCATCCTAAAGTGCAAGATCAAGATCCATGCAGCCAAGTATTATCTTAGTTGGTTTCTTCAGACCTAAAAGTTTGTCTCATTAAATATGAGGATAAAATTAATTTGAGTAGACAAATTAACAACACTAACAACTAAAACTGAAAGAGAATATTCATAATCTTAATAACATGTTCATAAAAAAACTAATAATTTACATAATGAATTCATTACAAGATACCGAGCACAACATTAATTCTTTAGTCTTTGAATACATAAATTAATTTGTAATTGGTACCCTTGATGCAACAATCAAATATTGACAATTAACTCTTTAAAATAATAGTCTTTCTTTAGACTGACTATTATTCACATGAGTATAACTTTATAATTATTAGATATTTATCATCATAATTATTATTTGGCCAAATTGTGCCTTTCTTTGAGATGAACACAAAATACATAAATAATCTCATAATACTCTTAATGCAACAATCAAATGTTGTTAGTGAACTCTGTTAAATAATAGTCTTTCTTTGGAGCATTATTCACATGAGTATAACTTTATAAATATCACATGAATGTTATTATTTGGCCAAATTGTGTCTTCCTTTGGGATGAACACAAAATGCATAATCTCATATTAATATTTATATAATTTTAATTAAATCAATTTCTATAAGAGTGATTCCTTTGGCAATATATTACATAAACTGATCTAAAAAAAATTACCAGACAAATTAATTAAAAAAAATATAATTTGTCAAACAAAAATTAGGCCTAAATACATAACATAATTCAAAAATCATGTAATTATGTTTTCATACATCTAAATAAACTGTAATCGTGGGAATACGTACAAATCCAAATCTGAATAATCTGATAACAATGTTGGCTCTGATACCACTTGATAGAAAATAATTTTTCTAGTAATTATTAAATTACAAACCATAAAAGAAAAGCATTGCATTAGATTATCAAGATTTGACGAGTTCTAAAATATACATGTTTCCATATTAACATTAGCGAAAGGTTGCAGCGGAATAGTCCTTATTTGGTACAATGATCTTTCTCAACCAAATCACTAGAATCCTTAACAGGACTTCTTGATATTCCTCTTCTAATGGGAAGACAGAGAGAACTTATTTATCATTTGGCATATTGGGGACCATGACCATCCTTATGATTTTAAACATGTTAAAGGTTCCCATTAAATCCAAACGGGCCAAATCTGGTTTCCACTTATTTGAGTCCATATCAATTTTACTATTATCAATCTAAAGGCTCATTGATCTCACTAAAATTAGATCACTTTTGTTGAGTCTAACAAAATGTAAATAACCAATATAAATGCTACAAATAATATGTATAACCCACATTAATTATTAGAAATAAAATTTTCAACATCATCATCAATGAGAAATATACAAATTATTGTTCATCATATTTTCCTTTTTTATCATTACTTTTTATATTATTATCAATACATTATAAAGACGTTGACTGTCATATGTCATAGAGGGTTACTGTGAAAGTGTAAGCACTGAATGATCCTTCTATGAAGGATAATTTGCCTTCATCCATACTTTGTGGCCAAAAATATCATTAAAGCATTAGATAACAAAAAATGGGTAAAATCTATACAAGAAACCGGTAAAAGACATATGAGAGGAGTTAGATTAGTTCCAGAAGAATAATGTCTAAAAACTTGTAAATTTAAGATTGTTTGGGTTATACTTTGATTTGATTTTTGGTAAAAAAAAATACATTGAACCAAACATAAAAATTACGTAGTTCGGTTTGGTTCAATTTGAATAATAAAATATTAAAAATAAAACAAATTAATTTTTGCAGGGTTTGAATCAATCATATATTTTTAATAATTTTTTATCAGTATATATATTTGGTATTATCTTTTTAACATGACAATTTAATGCTATATTATAATGAATAATTTCATTCTCTATTTCACTATAATTAAATTTATTCTCTTTAATATTTTTATTATATTTTAGAATTTGTTTGCTTATAATAAAAACTTTTATCAATGAAACTAGAATAAAATATAAAGACACATGTGATGTCTAAGCTTTTATAACAAAGGACAAATAGGAAATACATGGTAGCTATATTTAATTTATACATTATGACATAAATAATAGATATAGTTATCCCTTTCATAAGCTTAACAAATCCTCTTAACACACCTCTATAATATTGTGTGAAATTCAAAACATAAATATTAAAATCAGTCACTTTATATTGTTTTCTTTTAATAATATTTTATTTTATTTTTGTTTTAACATTTTTCTCGCCCAAAACTAATAATGTAACATTCACATCACAAGGATTACTTTTTCTCCACCTCATTCATATGTTAAACATACTTTGTTAATTCTCAGTTACATATTTATAGGCATCAACCTAGATTTTCTCTCTTATACACATGTATCTCACATATAATTGATTTGGTTTGGTTTGATTTGGATTGATTTTGAAGTGTCAAATAAAAAATTAAATTAAATCATTCGTTTATGAAAAAAAATCCAATTCGATACATTTTTTTTGTTTTAATTGGTTATTAGTTTTTTGGATCAATACAATTCTAAACACTCTAATGTAAATCTTTTAAGGGACAAGAAATAAATAAGTGCAAAATGGATATTAAAAAAAATTAAGTGAGAAAAGCAAGGTTGTAAGAAACAATATTAGACAATGATCAAAGGGTACTCACAACTAGAGTTATGATTTAGGTCTGACGAGACTTAAAATTGTGGCCTAGATAGAAATAGGTATTTTTTTAGCCTAGCCCGTTTGGCTTGAGACCCATATGGGTCAAGGCCAAGCTAATGGACTGACCCGTTTTTTTATATTAATTTATTTTATTTTTAATTTTTATTTTATTTTAATTACACATATTATGTTATAAATATGTGATGCATGCCTAGGAGGCATTACATGTGTTGTAGGATCTCTCAAACATGTGTAGAAAGATAGGAAATCAAAATAACATGTATATTAGCATGGAAGAACATGAAAACTTTCCCCAAATGCAAGGGTTTCAATCGGTACAATCTCTTTAAAATTGAAAAATAATTTAATTCAACTGATTAAAATCAAGAATACATGCATATAAAGCCATAGAATGAATTAAACTTGAATTTAATCGGTGCAAATGGATGGAATTATCAATCAAGGTACGACACGTGAACAAATATACACGAACAAGAAATAGAAAACATGGAGAAGAATAGGAATGAAAAACACACCACTCTTTAAGAGAAAAGATAAGTGCAAAAGACAATTACCACTTGAATTTAGGAAAACTCAAGATAAGATTCAAAGAAAATGAGGAATACCTCTTGAACTTCAAAGAGAATTTGCTCTAGCAATGTATTCAAGCTTCAAAGTTATTTTACAAATGAGACTCACACCCTTATATAGAGAGGGGAGCACAAAAAAATACATACACATGGGTGGAATTCTAAAGGGTTAGGCCTGTTTGGAAGATGCTCTAAATCTTCCCAAACCAAACAAGGCCCTTGTTTTTTATACTATCCATGTGTCCAAACAACTAGGCTCTTATTTATATTTCAAAGAAAGACACTAAACTAACTCTATTTTTCTTTACAAGGAAATTACAAAAGCTATTAATATTTCTAATATCTTCTTCAATCTTCTTGTACATTCCTCTTGTTTTTCTTCCTTCCTTTTCTTCAAATTTTTTGTAAGTTTTTCTTTTATATTTTTCTTTTCTTATTTTCTTGTGGTGACTTCTCCTTGCATGGGTTGAGGTTCTTCATGAATTGAGATCATAGCAATATGAGAGACATTAATAAAATTGTTTCAAATAATATTAGATCAAATAATATTAGATAAAATAATATATATCTTATGGGCATATGTTATTTGGTATGTGTTTGAGTGTGGAGGATAAAGAATAAATGTGTCATTGAGACAAATGAGATTTGTAAAGAGAAAATTAATATATTTATTTTCATATCTGGGAATTGTACAAGATTAAGGACAAAATCAATTATCCTATGTTTTCATAATGGTGCTTTAATTCTTGTCTTTATTTAAATAAATTGCAAGGATATATGTACTTATAAAAGTTAGGTTGGATAGAGTGGTGGAGATAGACAAATTTGGACCCAATGTTAGGTTACATTATTCTTATTTGTTAGATAGAGAGTTTTTTCCTTGTTTTGGGTATGATATATCTTGTACTATTTCCTTTGTATGATGTTTTAAGTTTTTTCTTGATTCATTTTGCATTGTTCTATTATGAACAATTTTGCACAAACTTTTATACACACACACATAAATATATATATATATAATATTGTTACTAACAAAAAAAATTAGACAAGACATGTGATGTTGTTTTAAGTTTTTTCTTGATTCATTTTGCATTGTTCTGTTATGAACAATTTTGCACAAACTTTTATACACACACACATAAATATATATATATATATAATATTGTTACTAACAAAAAAAATTAGACAAGACATGTGATGTTGTTTTATAATGAATTTAGTTGTTAAATATTAAACGTTAAACTTTTTAACAATAATATATCATGATTTTTTGTATAGACATAGTTGTAATTATTTTAATTTTAATTTTTTAATTAGGCAAAAAATGACCCATTGGCCCGTTGACTCGACATAGGGCTAGGGTAGACCAAAATTTATGGCCCATTTTATAATGTAGGTCAGGCTAGGTTGCTAAATTTTCTGAACTTTGGCTCGTAGGGCTAGGCCAGGCCGTCCATTTTGATAGCTCTACTCACAACAAGAAGGTATTGATTATATAAAAGCTTATAAAGACTATAAACAATTTAAATTTTGCTTTTAGTATTATGAAACCAAATCAAATGGATGTATAAAATGCATTTATCAAAAGTTACATAAAAGAGGAAAGTTATACAGAAAAAATCTAGGTTTGAGAGTGTTACTATTTTTAGTCATATTTTTAAACTTAACAAAACTCTTTATAACTTAATGCGAACTCTGAAAGTTTAGCATGAAAGACTGAGCTCATTTTCAACAAAAAGATCTTTCTACAAAAGGAAAAGTATATACAATTCTATAAACTACTGACTATAATTTTCTGTTGTTCAAATTTATGTAGAATATGTTATTTTTGGCACTATAGATAAAGGTTTGCATGATGATTTTTCTAGGTTAATGTATAAAAAATGTGAAAATGAGTATTAGGTGAATTTATGTTCTTCTTAAGTCTTTAGATTAAGTGGACAAATGATGTCATCAACATATATTAGACAAAGCATGTGAATGAGTTCCTAAAGAAGTTCAAGGTGGACGGTTATAAAGAAATGAAGACTCACGCATTTAACAACTTTCACTTTTACTAAACAAACAAATGATTGATTCATTTTTTTATTTAGAATGTTTAGGCTTGAAATTATGTTTAATTTATGTTTATGTACTTGTTTTCAAATTGACCCATAAGAAACTTAACAACAATTAAATAATTTTTTGTATCTCATTTGAATAAATAACATTGATTTATGCATTAAGAGATGAGAAAACTTTAGGTTAATAAGTTACTTGATTTAGACTATACTAGAGGTTAGGTAGAATGCACAAGTACTAATGGAGGATGTTAAGACACAAATGAGTTAAAGTCATATTAAAATGTCTTAATGTTATAGTGTTGTTAATCATAAGAAATAAAATAGTTCTATTCCTTCTAATATAAGTTATCCAGTGTGAAACATGTACTAGACGAAAAATAGAAAATGATATACATCATGAATAGTGAACAAAATTTTAACAAGAAGCAAGTTACACCTCAAGCACAAAATGGGAGATCAAACAAGCACAATAGATACAAACATACTTTCTAAATGAATTCTTTTCTTCAATAGATGAAAAGGTTTATAAAGAAAAAATGCATTATATAGAAATAGATGCATATTACACAAGACACAAGCCTTACCAAATATAAGTGTAAAAAACTTAAAGTGTCCTAGATAAGCAATAAACATAGAAGAAGTGTTAGATGCAATTAAAGTTTAGACACATCTAGCCAATAACACAAGACACAAGTACAACTAAACGATAGTATACGAAACTTAAAGTAATGACAAACACTTTTGCTTAAAATACTAGATGATAAACTATGAAATCTGGATGACTCTTTTAAAGAGGCTCTAAACGGAAGACTATGAAGATCGAACGCTCTAGACAATTCAAGACTAGATGACCATGCTTTCAACATATGCAAGTTCCACTAATCAATCTACACTAGACCAGAAGAGTCTAATACAAGTGTTAAATGAAGATGAAAAACTAGAAACAAATAAAGTAGATTAGACATAATTAGAGTTGCCAAAATAGGTTTAGCCTGACGGGCTGGCCCATGTGACCTATAATTCAGGCCAGACTAGGCCTTAAAAATAGTAGCCTAAATAACAATATGCCTTTTTTAGCCTAGCTCATTTGGCCTGATGCTCATATGGGCCAAGGTCAGGCTGACCTGTAGGTTAATAGGCTGACCCATTTATTTTTATATTAAAATTTTAGTTTTTAATTTTTATGTTGTCACACCAAAGAAAAAAATCCTAATGTCTCAAAATCTCTCTTCTCTCATTTATTTCTTACTTTCCTTTCTCTCAAACTCCTCTCTCTTCTTTACTACACCCCATGCCTCACCATCCCAGTTTCACGCTTCCACCATAGCTTCTATGTTTCATATTAGTTTAGGTTCTTCTTTACTTTTTGTTAATTTATATTCTCATTTGTTACATTTTTAATCAAAACTCTATATATACTTCTGTTTTTTCATATCATTATGGGAGTTTGTCTCATTTTATTAATATTTGGTGAGTTATGTAAAGTAAAGTTGTTGTAAAATATTAAATATGTTTTTATGATTTTTTATCTACTGCACTACAAAGTTCTTATTCCATATGACAACACTAGGAGTACTCCAAATAGTAATCCATCTGTAATAATAAGAGAAATAATTTTGAACAAGAATATGGAGAGAGTAAGAAAATAAATGTTGTGAAGTACTAGAAACGTTTAACTATCTTGGAAGTGTCCAATAGGTGCTCTAAGTTTGTTTTATAAGTTGTTCAAATATAAAGAATTTTGCACAAAATTTCATATAAATTTGTTATATATTTATATATTATTTATTGTTGATAAAAAATATTATATTATGAATATGTTTTTATATTTTTTTAATTTTTAATTAGGAAAAAAATGACCCGTTAGCTTGTTGGCCTAACATAGAGTCAGGCGAAGCCAATATGTTTGACTCGTTTTAAAATATAAGTTAGGCTAGGTTATCATATTTTTTACCTTGGCCTGTAGGCCTAACCTGGTTAGGTTGGGCCATCCATTTTGACAGCTCTAAACATAATTTACAAGTGCTCAACGCTATAGACATCTCTAAGAGGTATCATTGTGTGATGTCCATGATAGTTGACTAAGAACACTCTCAAAGAAGAAATTGACACATATGACCATTTATCAATATGCATATGCAATTTGACATGTTTAGCGGGAGTAGAAGCACAATAGAGATAAAGAGAGTAAACAATACACTTATTCATACTTCATGGTAGAAGATTTCAACATAAATTCATGACCTTCTAAAAAAACTTGTCACAAGATCTCTTGAAACCCTTAACTTTCAACGATAATCTCTGCATGGCTATAAAAGGATGATCTCCCATGCAAACACTAGTGTGAAAAGAATCATTAACATCACCCTTTTTATGTTGGTTGGTAAAAAAATCGACTTAAAAATTGCACAGTGAAAATATTAAAATTTAAACAAACTTTTTTACGTTTATTGTATCTGAACAAATGTAAAAAGAGCTCTAATTGGAGTGAGTTTCAGGTTGGATCTTGGGTCATTCATACTAAACTCATGGGGTGGGTTAAATTCTGTAGATGAGGTTTGACTCAATCATAAATGAAATGCAATTTAATCTAATTGGGTTGGATTAGGTTTGGTTGGGTCATACGGTAACCCGATCCAATGGACACCTTTATAAACAAACATCCAATCTTTTACTAAATATCCACAAAAAATGACATTTTTTATTTTAAAATATAAAGTAAAATTATCATAGCATCATCATTGCAAATGTCACACAAATTTATAAGTTTAAGACATAAATAGTAAAATATCTTTATTACAAGATTCATACTCAAGGTCATAAGTCTAAGACTTGGATCTTATAAGACTTTTATATTGGAATATGCTGACATAAAAATAAAAATCAAATCAAATATCTTATTTCATATAATAAATTATTATTTGTTTGTGTTAAATGTACTTATGATGCAAGAGAATTAATGGATTGAAATGCAAATAATATATTATTAAATAAGTCTTATAAAACTCTTGTATGAAAAAAAAAATATATATAAAATTTTAAAATTGGTGTGGCATAATATGACCTACAAAAGATAAATTAAAACTATATATTATGATCCTTACAAATAGAGATACTCTTATATGACTTCTATATTAGAATATGTTAATATGAAAATAAAAATAAAACATTAAATTATAAATAAAAATATTATTTATTTACATTAAATGTAACTCTTATATTATTCTATCCATAAGTTAAAATATAAATAATATATTCTTAAAAACACATGCCACTGTAAGATTATAAACCAATAACCCATATTACCTTATGAGTTTTATGAGTTGTGTGGTGGAGGGTCATGTCAAGGATATAACAGGACTAAAAGGTATACGTTTAACATATTCCATTTCCTTGTGAGGCATGAGCTTTGGTTCAAGTGTACATTATTATTATGAATCCTCTTGGAACTCGTGGATACTAGTGGCTGTGGGGGGCATTGGTTTGTTGACCAATTTTTGTTGTCGGCTCGAGTTTTCCGTTGCGTGTTCGTGTGACAAAAATGGCTAAGAATCCTGTGAAATACTGTGTGGTATGTATATGTGTTTTCTGTGAAGTGTGATGTTTGTGAATTAGGTTTGTTCTGAATGTGACTTAAGCAGGTTAACGCGTTCACAGAGTCAGCTTTCAAGGGAAACCCCGCAGCAGTGTGTTTCTTAGAAGAAGAGAGGGATGAGGAGTGGTTGCAAGCTGTTGCCACCGAGTTCAATGCCCCAGTCACCTGTTACCTGACTCGCATTGATGGAACATCCAACAATCCACGTTTTCACTTCAGGTGGTTTACTCATCTTAACGAGGTAAATTTTGGACACAACATTTTTTTATGTTGTTATTCTTTTCTAATCAAAGCTTCATCTTAGAAATTTGTTTATTCACCAAATTTTTCAATGCATGTTTTTCTATTGCACATTATGACATTTTAATCATGATTGACACGAACAATATTTAAGAAACTTTATCTGGAAAATTTGGGAACCATACAATAAGCACCTGCACATTTTAGATTTTGCTAATGATGTCTCAACCAACTTTTCTCTGTTCTTGTTACTTGATGATATTCAATCTTTGAGCCCCACTTGGTAGCAAAAGCATTGTTTGAGAATCACAAACATCATTATGCAGGTTAAAATTTGTGGCCATGCCACGTTAGCGGCTGCACACAAACTATTTTCGTCTGGTATGGTGGATACCAATATTATCGAGTTTTATACTCTATCTGGAGTACTGATTGCCAGAAAGATCACAGCCATTGATAACTGTACTGGTGCCTCAAATATGCAAAACGGTGTAGTTAGGGGTGGATTTTATATCGAAGTAGATCTTCCTGCTCACCCTATTATAGAATGCAACTTCGATGAGGCTTCACAAATTTCCAGGGCATTGAACGGTGCTTCCATTATAGATATAAAGAGGACACAAATTGGAGATGACATACTAGTAATTCGTATACCTTCTCTTTTCCATTTTTATTATTTTCTAATACACATCAGTTACAGCTTAATTACTTCCTGCTTCTGGTGAAGACACTTTTCACCGTTGTTACTTCTGTGCATCCTAGTATCTATCTATCAAGCTGCTTGATCCTTCAAAAGCATTAAGTTGTGTGTCTATGCTAATTTTACCAGCAAAAGAGTAGCAACTATGTGGTTTGAACAATAACCTTACGAAGCTTTATCATTTCTCCTAGGTTGTAGTTACATCTGGAGAAAATGTGACAGAAGTACAACCCCAATATGATGCAATAAGTAAATGTCCTGGAAGGGGGGTAATTGTTTCGGGGATCGCTCCTCCAGGGTCAGGATTTGACTTCTATAGTCGATACTTCTGCCCAAAAGATGGAGTCAACGAGGTAAGTAGCTGATTATTATCGAATATGTTATTATTACTATCTACCTTTTCAAGGCAAATGAGATGGTATTTATTATAGAGAGCAAGTACAGGATTTCATTACACACCAGTATATGAAGATATAATAACTGAGATAATGTTAAATAATGGTATTTACTATCAGGATCATGTGTGTGGGAGTGCACATTGTGGCTTGGCATCATATTGGAGCAAGAAGCTGGGGAAGTATGATTTCAATGCTTATCAGGTATTTTCCTTCTCCTCACTGGGAATATCTTTGTTATTATGGTTCTAACAAGTAGATTACATTTGAGCAGGTATCACCCAGAGGGGGAGTTCTCAAAATTCATTTTGACGAGCATAACCAAAGGGTGCTTCTGCGTGGGAAGGCTGTTACGGTGATGGAAGGGTGTGTTATGGTCTAGTTCTGTTCCTAGCACTACAGATTACGTAGTTGTTGAGTTCATTTATTGCTTCATTATTGTTTTGGTTGATAGAGTGGTAGGGAACCACTTCTTTGTTTTGTACCATAACGCTGTGGTTTGTATTGTTTTGGCAAATTTCCTGTCGGGTTGTGAAGTCTCAGTGGACCACCTTCAATTTCATGAATATCTACATCTTTGCTTAATATTACTCAATAAAAAAATGCTTACAATTATTTTAATGAATATTTTTTGTCCCGAAGCACCTTAATTCTTGGTATTAGATAAACCATGACAGATGCAAAAGCTTTATTAACATCTTACCCCACTCTATAATTTGACACATGATAAGAAATTTGATAATCTTAATAAAGCTTTTCAATTAAAAGATTTACCTCTCTCTTTTTTCAAAAGTGACCATAATTTTGTCAACTGATGTGATGATGCATGAAAATGTATTAAACATAAACCCATATCCAGTAGGATCAAATACTATTCAACAACTTTTTTAAAACACAAGGAGTAATTACTTTTCCAACATTTCTCCATCCTCAACAAACTTTATTTTATTTCATACACAAATAAAATATTTGGATTATAGTTTGTACTTCTTAAAGTTTCAACAACAACTCATCTTTTGATATCAACGTTTTCTACACTCGAAAATGATGAATTTTACATAAATAAAACCAGTTTTACTCTTTAAAAATACTAGTATTACCAACAAGTTACAACAAATAAATACTTCTCAAATTGTTCCCCATGCTTAAGAATAAAGGATAAAAAATAACTGCAAAAATTCTTAGATGCCTTAGTTATTTGAGATCTTATCCCTAATATTAAAATTATTATAATTAAACTCTTATTTAATAGATTAAGAAAAAATCTAAAACCCTCGACAGGAGAGTTAACCTCCATTGTAATTAAGATAAAGAAATTAGTAAAAAATCTTCCATCTCTATGAATACACCCCACCAGAGACATTAATAATAATAGAAACTAACGCTTCAGACATAACGTTTGGAGGTATCCTAAAACAAAACAAAAAATAGACAAACACAAAGAACAAATTATTATATGATATTATTCGAGAACAAGAAATGATACACAACAAAAATATAGTGGAGTGAAAAAGAATTATCATCATTTTATGCATTGCTAAAATTCAAAATGATTTGACAAACAACTTTTATTTTGAATTGATTGTAAATTTTCAAAAGAAAAATTAGAAAAAGATATTAAAAACATTGTTTGAAAACAATATTTTACTGCATGAAAATGTTTAATGTCTTGCTTTGATTTTAAAACAAAATTTATAAAAGAAAAAAAATAACTATTTTTCTGATTTTTTTTAATTTGCAAATTTTTACAGGGAAATAAGCTCACCTAATTCCTCCTCATCTAAGGGTTTTTACCCGCATTTGATATGATTTTGTACCAAATTATTCCAAAGCCTTATCAGAAAAGATAAATGCTTCGATTACTATAGTATTACCCAAAATCCTAAATAACTCCACTGATCAAAATGAATTTACCCTCTCAAGAACTGTACAAGAATCATACAAAGAATCTACTGTAGATTCTATTTTTTAAAAGAACCCTGTAAACCCGTAATTACCCTTGAATCAAGTTTGAATATAAAGAACCCCATCAAGTAATACCACATTTAGCCCTCCCAATTGGGGTTCGATCCCGACAAAAAGTTAATTTTTTTTTTATCAGCTTATAATATTAGATACTATGCTCTCACTGAATATGTTATTGGAAATTAAAAATCTCAAAGGTATCTCATATATTGATTGAAATCCGCAATCTCTCACTTAAAAAAGAATTTCTCAATACCCTTTAAACTCCAACATGCAATTGTTTTGATTATCAAGAGCCCTGCTATAAAATCCTTTTGGACATTTTTAAAATTGAGAAACTTGATTAAAATTTTTTTTATAAAAAAATTAAATTGAAAAAATAAATAGATAATAAGAAAAATATGACAATATATATTAAAATTACCTATTCCTATATTTTTTTTTGTCTTTTTTCTGTTTTTCCAATTATTTCTTGACACCTTAATTAATTATAGCAGTATATGTGATAAGTTTTCATTTTAATATTTAGTACATAATGTGTTTGATAGAATGTCAATTAGAAGGAAAGCCTTAAGAAAGATTCTCACTGCACGAAGATAATCCCGAAAGTTATCTAACTGTGAAAATTCACTTTACAAGGAGCTCAAGAGGAGAAAGGAATGACAAAAAATAAAAACCAGCCAACACAATTTAAGACAAGGCTTGAATCATAAAGATATAAAAGTAAATGACATGAAAGTAAAGTGCTGAAAATTAAAGAGCATGAAAGTAAAGAACATGAAACAATAACGGATGAAGAGATTGAGAGAAGGGGAGGGGAGTAGAGTGCTACACGCCATTTGGGGGATGGTCCAACCCAAGATGAGTGGTGTTAGCCGCCACTTGAGCCAAAGCTCAAGATAAGACTCCAAGAGGGGGAAGAACACTCAAGAAATATTCAACCCTTTTACAAGAATGAGAGGCCTCCTTATATAGAGTTGGGGTGGGGACTTAAAGGGAATTACATTGGAAAAGATTCCTAAACATATTCCACTCTTGGTGGTAAAGACTCACACATTCTAGAAGGTAGGGCACAAAAAACGGGTGACCAATGATTGGGATGATGAGAGGACATTTTCCAAGGGTTGTAGAAGGTCAAGATTGACTTCTTCACCCCCCTTGGATGTCCCAAACTTGGGCCTCAAGCCCAAGTGCTCCTTTTCTCCAAACAAGGCTCTACTTGTAGAAAAAGGGGTGTCAAAAGCAATCCTGCAAAACCTAAAAGAAAACATGAGTTTAGAAAATATTTAACAACTAATGGAAATGCTAAAAAGGCTAAATAAAAGGGGAGAGGAGGAAGTGTCCCTTCTCATCATGCTTCTAGTAATCCTCCTTGGACACTCCTCTTCTTTATTTGTAGTCAGGGGCTCATCATCCTCCCCTTCTTGGGGAGAATTCAACCACGAATTTGCAAAACCTGCATCAAAAGGAGTAAGATCGCCAACATTAAAAGTGCTACTAACATTATACTCTGAAGGTAAATCTAACTCATATGCATTATTGTTGATCTTGCGCACAACTTGGAAAGGTCCATCACCTCTAGGGTTAAGTTTGGACTTCCTTTGATTAGGGAACCTTTCCTTCCTCAAGTGAAGCCATACCCAATCCCCTGGTTGGAAGATGACTTCCTTCCTTCCCTTGTTGGCACTTTGTTGGTATTGACCAACCTTCCTCTCTATCCTAGCCTTGACTTGAGAATGCAAGTCTTGGATCATTTTTTACCTTTCCAACCCATTTTGGCTAGTCCAAGCCTCATGAGTTGGGAGAAGGAGGAGGTCAAGAGGAGTTAAGGGGTTGAACCCATAAACAACCTCAAAAGGAGAGTGAGAAGTGGTAGAGTGAACCACCCTGTTGTATGTAAACTCTACATGAGGAAGAAGATCTTCCCACTCCCTAGGGTTCTTGGAGATCATGCATCTGAAGAGTTGAGACAAAGTTCTATTGACCACCTCAATTTGACCATCAGTTTGGGGGTGGCAAGTAGTAGAAAAGAGGAGTTTAGTGCCAATTTTTCCCCATAAGGTCCTCCAAAAGTGGCTTAAGAACTTTGTATCTCTATTAGATACAATAGTCCTAGGCAACCCATGCAGCCTAACAACTTCCTTAAAGAAGAGATTTTCAACTAAGCATGCAACATCATCTTTGTGGCATGGAATAAAATGAGCCATTTTTGAAAAACAGTCCACTACCACAAAGATAAAATCCTTTCCCTTCTTTGTCCTTGGAAGCCCAAGCACAAAATCCATGGATATGTCTATCCAAGGCAAAGTAGGGATAGGCAAAGGGGTATAGAGTCCATAGGGTTGGGCTCTAGACTTGGCCTTCTTGCATGTGATGCAATTCTCACAATGTTTCTTTACATCCTTTCTCATGTGTGGCCAAAAGAAATGTTCATTCAAAATGTCTAGAGTCTTAGAAGCCCCAAAATGTCCCATTAAACCTCCCTCATGAGACTCTTTCACTAGTGATGCTCTTAAGGACCCCTTGGGTATGCAAAGCCTTCTACCCTTGAAAAGATAAACTTGGTGTAGGTAGAAGTCTTTGTAACCCCCTTTGGAGCATGCACTGTAGACTATAGAGAAGTCATCATCATGAGGATACAATTACTTAATGTGATCAAAACTAAGAAATTTAGTTTCAAGAAGAGTGAGTAAAGTGTGGCACCTAGATAAGGCATCCGCCACTATGTTACTCTTCCCTTGCTTATGTTTGATCACATAAGGGAATTGTTCTATGAATTCTACCCACCTATCATGTCTCTTGCTAAGCTTGCTTTGGCCTTTCAAAAATTTAAGGGACTCATGATCACTATGGATCACAAATTCCTTTGGAAGAAGATAATGTTGCCAAGTTTGCAAAGCTCTCACAAGGGCATACAACTCCTTGTCATATGTGGAGTAGTTGAGATGACTACCCTTAAGCTTCTCACTAAAGTAGGCTATGGGGTGGCCTTCTTGAAGTAAGACAACCACAACACCTACATTAGAGGCATCACACTCAACCTCAAATGACTGGTGAAGTTGGGTAGTGCTAAAAGTGGTGCATTGATCAACTTTTCTTTCAAACTAGCAAAGGCCTTTGCTTGATCAATGCCCCATTTGAAGCCCACATCCTTTTTCACTATTTCACTTAAGGGGGTAGCTATGGTGCTAAAGTCTTTTACAAACCTCCTATAGAAACTAGCCAACCCATGAAAACTCCTCACCTCACTCACATTCCTAGGAGTTGGCCAATCCCTAATAGCCGCCACTTTTTCTTCATCTACTTGAACTCCATTGGAGCTTACCACAAACCCTAGGAAGACTACATGATCCATGCCAAAAATGCACTTCTCTCTATTCGCATACACAGTCTCCTTCCTAAGGGTCTCAAGCACCCTTCTCACATGATGCACGTGCTCTTCTATAGACAAACTATATATTAAAATATCATCAAAATAAACAACAACAAACTTGCCTATAAAAGGCCTAAGCACATGATGCATTAGCTGCATGAAGGTACTTGGTGCATTAGTTAGCCCAAAGGGCACCAACCACTCATATAATCCAAGCTTTATCTTGAAGGCGGTTTTCCATTCATCTCCTTCTTTGATTCTTATTTGATTATAACCACTCTTCAAGTCAATCTTAGAAAATATGGTGGCATCATGTAACTCATCTAGCAAGTCATCAAGTCTTGGGATAGGGTGCCTATACTTGATGGTTATGTTGTTTATAGCCCTACAATCTATGCACATGCGCCAACTCCCATCCTTTTTGGGGACAAGAATCATTGGCATAGCACATGGACTCATGCTATTTTGCACCCACCCTTTATCCATTAATTTCTCTACTTGCTTTTGAATCTCCTTAGATTCCTCAGGGTTAGTTCTATAGGCTGGCCTATTAGGCAAGGATGACCCCGGAATGAAATCAATTTGGTGTTCAATTCCTCTTAGAGTTGGTAACCCTTTAGGAGGCTCTTGAAAAACATCTTTGAGGTCATCCAAGACTAATTCCAATCCCCTAGAACAACTTGAGGGTTCATGAAAAGATGGAGATGACCCTAAGGTAGGGTAAGCTACATACATGATTTATTGGTAAGCATTACCTTCTTAACTCCCTTGTGGGAGATCATGATGCCCTTCTTCTTGGCCTCCTTGCTTGCTTTTTGTTTTTCCTTCTTTTCTTCTTTTCTCCTTTTTTTTCATTTTCCTTTGGTCCTCACTAACTTCTTGAGGGGAGAGGGGTGCTAATGTGATCTTCTTACCATGGAAGCTAAAAGAAAATTTGTTGGTAAGGCCATCATGGAAGGTTTGTTTATCAAATTGCCATGGCCTACCTAGAAGAATGTGGGTTGCTTCCATAGGTACAACATCACAAAGTACCTCATCCTCATAAATCCCTATTGAGAAGTTAATAAGGACTTGTTTATTTACCTCAATCTAACCCTCCTCACTAAGCCATGAGAGCTTGTAGGGCTTGGCATGAGGAGTGGTAGGTAAACTAAGTTTGTCTACCACCCTTGTGCTAGCCACATTGACACAACTTCCTCCATCAATGATGAGTGAGCAAAGGTTGTTGTTAATGAGGCACCTGGTGTGGAAAATATTTTCTCTTTGAGAGTTATCAAGTTCATTTTGAACTTGTCCTAGCATGCGCCTCACTACCAACAAATCTCCCTCACAAGGCTTAACCTCTTCATCACTAGAGGAAGAGTGGGAGGAGTTCTCTCTTGAAGGGGAAGGGGGAGAAGAATTGTTAGATTCAGAGATATATCAAGAAGGGGGGATGAATTGATATAGGATTTTCTTCGAAAACTGTTGAGTATCAAATTTTTCTGTTGCTGTCAAGAACATAGTTTACTAATTTTAGAAAATAGTCGATTAGTTCTATCAGAAACTTATTAAAGAAGATTAAAGAAAAGAAAGAATGCACAAGAATTTATACTGGTTCATTCTTTTTCAAGAGCTACATCCAGTTTCGATCTGTAACACTAACAAATCACAATACACTAAATGATCAAGTCTTTACAAGAACCCCTCTTCTAAAGACTAACAAAACCAAAAAGATGAAATTCTAAACACTATAGAATTCAATCTAACCCAGACTCACACCAAGTCTACAGTGATCACCCCAATCACGAAAATATAGGTTTTGTAACTTCACAAAACAATCTCAAACCAAAGAACAATAAAATTCAGACTACACTAATGAAAACCCTTTTCTTGATTCTTTCTAATGCTGAATTCTTCAATAGATTTGTGAGAAAGCTTTTTCGTAATTCACTCTTCTCTGTTCTTTCGCACTTTGAATCTTCCATGAGACTTGTATTTATAGAGAAAGAGATAAACTCCAATAAGTTGTTATTATGTTTCTGTCATACTGGAAAACCTGGAACAAAATAGTTAGCTAAACAACGAAATAATTAACTGATTTCATTAAAAGCACATTCCTAACATATTTCCTATATTAATGAAAATAGCCGACTAATATATCAAAATTAGCTAACTATTTAAAGATTAATGAAAATAACAGACTAATATATCAAAATTAGCTAACTAATAACAGATAATCTAACAGCTATTCAAAACTGCAGAAACACCATTTAATCATCACTGTTCCAGCAACATCATCAAATCAAATTCATCAACAAGAATGTTCACTCTCAACTTCTCCATTCTCCCGCAGGGTCATGGTTCTCTTGGTTGGGCAATTAGAAGCAATGTGCCCATACCCCAAACATTTAAAACATTTAATTGAACTTGACCTTTGGGGGTGGGAGGAGGAGTTAGGAGTGTCCCTAGCCATTTGGTCCCTAGGAGTGGAGCCATGGTGGGATTTGGAAGGCTTCCTATCATGTTTTTCTTTGCTTCTATCCTTCCAAGAAGAACTATAGTAGTCATTATGTGAATTACTCCTCCTTGGGCCCTCTTTTCTTTCCAATTGTGTTTCAATTTTGAGGACCAAGTGAAAAACATTCTCAATTGAGGAGTATTCATATAATTCTACCAAGTCTTGAATATCCCTCCTTAATCCACTCACAAACCTAGCTATCTTGGCGTCATTTGTTTCTTCATACAAGTCGGCCTTAAGCAACAGAGATTCAAGCAGTTTATAATAATCATCCACACACATATTTCCTTGTTGAAGCAGTAGGAGCTTCAAAAGGATTTCCCTCCTATAGTAGGAAGGAACAAATCTAGCACGCATTAAATACTTAATATCCATCCAAGAGGCCGCAGGTGGCCCTTGGTTATAGTCCATACAAGTTTTATGCCACCAAGTCATGGCATATCCCTCAAACTCTACAACTATTACATTAACTTGCTCATGCCCCTCAAGAGGGTTCACATTCATAATTTGATCCACTTTAGCCTCCCATTCCAAGTAGACGTCCGGATTGTTGTCTCCATAGAATTTTGGGATCTTGATGTGAGAATAGTTGGACTTGTGTTGAGGAGTATTGCGCCTAGCTCTTCTCCTACCTCCATAGTACCTTTCATCTTCTTCATTGTGGCTTGATGGGGAGTGTGTTCTTCTTCTTCTCTCCCTTTCTCTCTCATCTCTTTCTTCTATTTCCCTCTCTCTCTTCTCTTTCCCTCTCTCTTTCTCTTTCTCTTTCGGCTCTCTCTTCTCTCCTCTCTCGCTCAAGCCTTGCAATGGTTTCCCTCATGTAGTTCTCACTCTCTTTTCTTGAAAGCTCCATCTCTCTCATTAGTTCTACTAAGGGCAACTCACTTTGGACTCTTAATTGGTTTTCTAAGAGAGCACTCTCTCTTTTGGCTTCATTAGGGGAGATTGGTGAGGAAGTGGCAGACATGATTCCTACAATCAAAAATAAAATAACCAAAAACAACTAGACAAAGGCCAAAAAAAAGATTTAATGGTTAGAAGGGAAATAAAAAAAATATATAACTCTCAAAGTGTTTGGCTAACTTCCCAAAGATTGATGGTATGTTTCACTCAACTCTCTTGTGTATCAAGAGTGTTCCAACCCTTAATGGTGAACTTTTAATCTTGAGTGGACTCAATGAAGGATGTTCGGCCACCACACTCAAGAAACAAGAAAGAAAACTTCAAAAACAATACTTATAGAATTCCTAAAGACAAAGCAAGAAAAGTTCAAAACAAGAAAGAGAGGAAAATACAATCAACTTAACAAGAGATTATAAAAGAGAAAAGCTTGAAAGAAAACTCCATGGAATCACTTAGAACATGCAGAAAAAATTTCCAGCAAACCACACATATCAAGAAGATTAGGATCCTACAAATGATGGTACTAATTTGTCACACTCATCCTTAAGCATACAACCATGTAGTTAAATTCTAGAATCATGCACTTGGTCATTTTTTCTTGCAATTTTCTTTTCAAAACAGCATATATAGCTCATGACCTTGATGATTTTTAGCTCTTCTCAATGTTCTTTAATTGATTCTAGACTTAACATACACACTTGCAATGGTTGTAGATGATTATGAAGCACTTAGTTCCTATGTTTAGGTTCAACCAATCAATTCAAGTTACATGCAACTTTAGCTAAATATTTTATCAAACATGTTCAAGTATTGGAAGCAAGGATAAGAAAACTCAAAGGGAAAAATTATGACATGTGACTCAAGCAAAGGGAAAGCAACAAAAAAAAAGACTCTAAACTTGACTCAAGCATATGATCAAACATGTAGCTTTCATGCAAAAACTAGTTCAAACTTGAGTTTTATGACTAGTATTCATGCACACACTCAACATACTTCATGGTGGATCATTTTGGCATGAAAATTAAGCATCTAATAACAAAAAACAGCAAGCAACAATTCCAGAATTAGGTGCAGATTTTTTTTGACGAAAATTAGCTATGGAACTAGTTTTGGATAGATTTTGTCATGGATTCACAATTTGCACAAGCTACCAATAAAATATGGATGAAACAAGAAGACAAACACCTTGTAAGCATGAAAATTAAACCAAATCTCTTATTATCAAATGATAAGTGTTCATTTTAATATTTAGTACATAAGGTGTTTGATGAAATGTCAATTAGAAGGAAAGCCTCAAGGAAGATTCCCACTGGACACGAAGATAATTCTGAAAGTTATCTAAGTGTGAAGGTTCACTTCACAAGGAGCTCAAGAGGAGAAAGGAATGACAAAAAATAAAAACCAGCCAACACAATTTAAGACAAGGCTTGAATCATAAAGACATAAAAGTAAATGACATGAAAGTAAAGTGCTGGAAATTAAAGAGCATGAAAGTAAAGAACATGAAACAATAATGGAGGAAGAGATTGAGAGAAGGGGAGGGGAGTAGAGTGCTACACGCCACTTGGGGATGGTCCAACCCAAAATGAGTGGTGTTAGTCGCCACTTGAGCCAAGGCTCAAGATAAGACTCCAAGAGGGGGAAGAACACCCAAGAACACAACATAAGTTCTAAACTATGCAAGAATGCTCTTTATTTCATTAATATTCAACCCTTTTACAAGAATGAGAGGCCTCCTTATATAGAGTTGGGGTGGAGACTTAGAGGGAATTACATTGGAAAAGATTCCTAAGCATATTTCACTCTTGGTGGCTAAGACTCACACATTCTAGAAGGTAGGGCACAAAAAATGGGTGGTCAATGATTGGAATGATGAGAGGACGTTTTCCAAAGGTTCTAGAAGGTCAAGATTGACTTCTTCACCCCCCTTGGATGTCCCAAACTTGGGCCTCAAGCCCAAGTGTTTCTCTCCAAACAAGACTCTACTTGTAGAAAAAGGGGTGTCAAAAGCAATCCTGCAAAATTCAAAAGAAAACATGAGTTTAGAAAATATTTAACAACTAATAGAAGTGCTAAAAAAGCTAAATAAAAGGGGAGAGGAGTAAGTGTCCCTTCTCATCATGCTTCTAGTAATCTTCCTTGAACACTCTTCTTCTTTATTTGTGGTCAGGCATTCATCAATATGTTATATTAATTAAAGTGTGAGCACCACAAAATTTAGGTAGAGGTGATATTAATGCATATAAAGACACCCGAAGTGCAATGATGCAAATGCTTTTCTAACTATCTATGATGCAGTTGGGATTTCTAAAGTTTGATTTGGATGTAGAAGTTTCTTACCTACCTACCTACATCTCTCATATTTGTTTCTTAACTTGCATTATAGATTCTGATGACCCTCTTGACTCGCTCAGTGACATCTCTAAATCTAATCCCCGTTTTCGCCTCAGATGGTTTATTCCTATTACTGAGATCAGTTTTCTCTAATTAGACAATTGCATAGGTGTGTAAGACTAATTAGGTGTTCTACTTTATTCCCTATATTCAGAGCTTGGATGAAATAAATGTTTTGAAGGATTTAATTAGTAACTTCTTTCATAATAGTAATCTGAATCTGTTTTAAAGATAAATGTTGCCTTTTTTTCTTAATAATATTTTATTTTCATTTTTTTCACCCCTTTTTCCACCTCATAATTATATTTTCATTTAGGAATAGTTGTTAAGAAAAATTAGTCATAATGTGGATTATTCTTCAATAGTTTCTATTTAAGTTGGTTCTGTAACGTTGTTATTCCAACGGTTATTACGGTGATTATGCCTTTTTAAGGTTCAAGCGTGGTTCTTAGATATACAACTCATCACCAACAATATGCTTGAGTAGAACCGTTAATAATATTATCTGGATCACCCTTATGCAGGTTAAACTTTGTATTAGCTGCCGCACACACTTCATCTGGTTCAGTTGATACCAGTATTATTGAATTTGTAACGCTATTCTGCAAAAAGAATACGAGCAATCAATATTTCCAGTGCCTCAAACTTGCAAAATGATGAAACTGAGGATGGGTTTTACATTGAATTGGATTTTCCTGCTGATCCTGTAACAGATTTCAACTTTGATGAAACTTCACTAGTTTCTGCCTTGAGGGGTGCTTCCATAATAGAAATAAGGAGGACCCAAGTTGCAGATGACTTACTTGTAATTCTTAAATCTGCTCTCTTCGATATTTATTATTTAATATATGCATGTTAATATTACCATACCCCATTAAGGCAATCCAAGCTCCAAAATGTTGAATTCTAGTAAGTTCGGCGATTATTCTAGTATAGTACTACAGTACTCTTATTGTGTTTCTAACAGTTATTTAGGATTTTATTATATAAATTAATAAAAGAAGTAATTTTTATAATAATTTTTTTATTATTTAAAAGAATGTGTATTTTTTATTTATGTAATAAAAAGTATTTAATTTATTATCTTTTCACTTAAAAAAATAACTTTTCAATTTTGAAGATACTGTACTTTAAACATTTTTTTCTCATATTTATCAAAACAAGTTTTTTTCAATGACTTTTAATATTAAAATTTTCACCACAAAAAATTTTGATTTAAAAAATTTTAATAATATTTTTGTTCTCACAAAAATTTGATATCATACTCAATTTCACTCTAACAGAATCTTGATTAATATCATTTTTTATGTTATCAAATAAGTCTTTAATTCTCTCTATAATATAAATGGTAACTCTTATCTTTTTTTTTTTAATAAATATCAATGTTTTTTTTATTTTTTTTATAATTTCCTTTTAACATATCTTTTTATAAAAGAAACAAAATTACTTTTCTTAAATAACTTTTATTTACAAACAAATCGAGTAATTCAAAACATTATATACACGTGAGTATGTTTGAATGATAAGAAATCAAGATATTCACTAGTTATTTTTCATTGTAATCATTATTTTTGAAAATCTAATTATCAAGATTAGTTATTTATTAAGATCATCAAATTTCAAGAAAATAAATGGTTAAGGTGAAAATAAAGATCCTAAAGTTACTGGAGGAGTAACTTGAATAACGATTATCTTGCTCCTCTGGATAAGTTTCTCCCTCTCATCGAGTGTGTTTCTCCCTTCTGAACAGGTGGTCGCATCCGCTGAGTCAGCTCAAATAGCTTCTTTAGAAAAATATAAATACGACCAAAGGGATGCGTTTGGATCTGGATTGTGTGAGAGCCTTGATTTGAGAAGTTTTAACAGTTCAGAGTTGAGTTCATACCCCTTCTTTTTCCTAAGACTATCGGTCAACTTCTGCGTCGTGTTCTGTGTTCTCTATGGCAAAGAAACCTGTGAAATACTTTGTGGTATGTGTTTGTGCATGAACTGTGTTAATTTGTTTGTTCTTACTATGCTATTGTGAACTAGCTTGTGGCCTTAATGTCTGGATTAACACCCAGGTGGACGCGTTCACCGAGTCGGCGTTCAAGGGGAACCCTGCAGCAGTGTGTTTGTTAGAGGAAGAGAGGGAGGAATCTTGGATGCAAAGCCTAGCAACTGAGTTCAATCTCTCTGAGACATGCTACTTGACTCGGATTGCAGACTCCGAGAGATCTGATGTCACGTTTGATGGCTCCTCAACCGATGGTTTCCACCTCAGATGGTTCACTCCCACTACAGAGGTGAATTTACATTTCATATTCCGTGTCCTTTTCTTTTGGTTAAATCATGTTCACATTCTTGTTGTCTTGTCTTCCTAGGTTGAACTTTGCGGCCATGCCACCTTAGCATCTGCACACGTTCTTTTCTCATGTGGTTTGGTGAAGTCCGATATTATTGAATTTTTCACTCTGTCTGGAGTTCTAACTGCCAAAAAGGTCCCAGGGATCAATGAATCAGGTGCCTCAGATGATGGGTGTTTCATCGAATTGGATTTCCCTGCTGATACAGTTGCTGAGTTCAATTCTGCGGACATTTCACAAATTTCGGCCGCTTTGAATGGTGCCCATATTATTGATGTAAAGAGGACAACTGTTGGAGATGACCTCTTGGTAATTCCTTGTATCTGTTTCTGATTTCTGTTTTGTTTTCTGGCACCATCAAACACGCTCGTTGGTTTATGTCTGCTAAGTGTAATATGTTCTGTTGAAGATATAATGTGTTAATTAATCATATTGTATATTGGGAAATGGCATGTTGGAGTTGAATCATAAAAATTGCATATTGTGTGAATGATGAAGCTAATGATGTTTCCTAGGTTGAACTTACTTCAGGAAAAGCCGTTGTAGAACTACAGCCAGATATTGGTGCAATAGCAAAATGCCCTGGAGGGGGCATCCTGGTTACTGGGACTGCTCCTCCACAGTCTGGATTTGATTATTATTGTAGAACTTTCTTTCCCAAATTTGGAATCAATGAGGTATATATATGTTTAGTACAAGCTAATTTGTGTTGTCAAGTGGCTGAAATAATAAAAATCTCTAATGTGTTCCCAATTTGGTGATAAATCTCTAACAAGTGTTAGACAAATTTCTAATGCATTAGATTGACACTCAATGCATCTAGTAAGGTTACTACTACCATACTACTGAAAACCAATTGTTAGGGACTGCATACTTCCTTATCCTCAAGTTGCTATTTGTCATTTTCTCTTTTTCTCTCATTTGGTATCTGATGGATATGTAGCTTACTTAACTAACTAAAAAGTAGCGTTTTACCTGAGTAAATTGAAAAAAATGGTCTGTTTTATGTATGAGAAAGGTTTGTTCCAATATTTTCTTCTACTGTAAAGAATTAGCTAGGGAGATGTTGAAACACTTGTTGATTCGCTTCAGGATCCTATCACTGGAAGCGCACAATGTGCCTTGGCACCTTACTGGGCAAAAAAGCTGGGGAGATATGATCTCAGTGCTTATGCGGTACTCTTTTCTCTTCAATTATTGGTATATTATTGTTATTTCTCATAATAAATTTGCGGGTTACTTTTGAACAGGCATCACCTAGAAGTGGAGTTGTTCATGTTCATTTTGATGAGCAGAGCAAAAGGATATTGATGCGCGGAACTGCTTTAACTGTCATGGATGGGTGTGTTCTGATTTGAACTCCAATTTTATTTTAACATTGCAAAGAACAATAGATTCAGAAACTGTAATTGGAGTTTATACCTGAATTCTAATCTCAAGTTGATGATTTATATAAAGTGGAGTTTATTTTGTATTGCACATGTAAGTTGAGTTAAACTCTGTAGGTAGCATTTCCTTGCAATCAACTCTATTTTAGTACTTATTTATTTTCACACAGTATGTATGTCTATAATAAATTATTCCATCTATTCCTATATAATACGTGTTTAAGTTCTTTTACTTAAAATAAGGAAAATGTTTAATTATTTTATTTTCAATACAATTTTAAATAAGTTATTTATTATATTTTTTATTTTTCTCTTTTCAAATATTTTTAATGGATAATAAAAATAAAATTAAAGATATAATTGGAAAAAAAAGCTATTATTTTGAATTTTAAAAATGAAAGAAAAAAAAATATTTTACTTAATTAAGTTTTAAGTTACATAAGTATTTTCAATTCTTCTTAAAAGAATTTATTCTATTCAATACTAAAAATAGTTATATTTTTTTTATTGAGTTTCTAATGTTTGTTTTTGCTATTAAATAAGATGATATATTTTTTTACCTTGTATAGTTAGTCTTCACATGAAAAATAAAAAATAACTTTATTAAATTTTAAATTCTTCGTAAATTTGGTATGTTTAATTGAGTCTCTATTAAATATTTTTGTTTTATTGAATATCTAAAATATTTATTTTTATTTTAGAATTTCGTTGTTATTGTAACGATCATAGAAATTGTTATTATTATTGTACTCAGTGTAAAATAATGCATTGACTGAATATAAAACATATGTATTATAATTGTATTATTTGTTACAAAAAGGAATCTCTACTAATAAGGAATTCTCAAACTACAAAAATACATATAATAAATTATTATCTATTCTTGTCGTCCCAAATCTCCAGCTGAATCACCTGACGAAGCATTCGTTCTCGTGCACAAAAACGATCATCACAGATCATAAGATGTGTTAGGGTAAGTATCCATTTAAAAACAATAATATTCATAAATAATTCAACATATAAAGTATCCTTCTCAAAATATCACAACAAACTAAACTCAATACAAATATCCTCATATCATACCAAACATGTCCATCTATCCATACAACATATAAAAAATATCATGACTGTCTTTTGAAAGACTAGACTACTATATCCGAACTCAGAGGTTACCATCTATGGGTCACATTGTGATCGCCTATTGCACTAGGCGCACTGATAAGACAGTTAGGACCCAAACCACCCTACCCACAGAGTAGGATCACTGACCCCATCAACCCCTCTTGGCGTACCTCATCTTGTAGCCCTGATCATTCCGCCAGTGATCCCCCTATTGGCTCCTCACCACATGGTATCTTAGTCTATGTGACCAGAACTACCAGTGGAACCTGAAACTTCATCGGATCTATATTAATATAGCTCACCACACTAAAATAGTGTACCACCTCGAATATCATACATAATATACATGTAACATATCTCAATCATGCAAATAGTTTATAAGATCTTACCCTAGGCTTCATATAGCCTACCACAACACTCAATAGATTTTGAACAATAAGAATATAACATCGAAACTCCAAAACCGAAGAAAAACCACAACCGTTGTCTAAAGACAACCAGAGAATGACACTATGTGAAAATTCTTACAACACATGGACTACTCTCTCATGCCCTTGACCCCAATACGTCCACACTCTCCAAAGCAAGTAGTTAAATCAAACCTCACAACACTCTACTTCAAGAGTATAAGAAAAGTCAAATATAAGCTTAAAGTGGTTTTGAGAGGGGTGCCTAAACATCATGGACTCAAGTCCATTATATAACTTCTGTCACTCACTCTTTTGTTTATCCAAGATGATGTGAGACTTTCAAGATGTGTTATTTTCATCAACCCCAACAATCTCCACCATGATTAAAATAAACACATCTTCATTTTTCATTGCCTACACTAGCAATCATTGTTAGTATCAACAATTATACTCCACCATAAAGAGTATACCCCTTTGGAATTAAATCATCCCAATAATTCACTGCACACCCTACATCAATGTCAACCAATGTCCGTGTATAATCACCACACATCTTGTATCAATGTTAGTTGAGGCTCATGTACAATTACTGCTACCGCACACCTTGCATCAGTGTCAACCAATATTCATGTATAATCAACACACACCCTGCATTAATGTTAGCCAACACCTGTGTATAATTAACGCTAGCAAAAACTCATTATTTCTATGGCATTGTGAATATGCCATGAGAATACTTAACTCATCTTTTACAAAAGATCATTGATGGGTGTATAAATTGTCTTTACATTCATACTTTAGTTTAGGCCATTTACATGCATTATTGTAGTGTTTGAATGATTTTATCATGCATTATCTTTGTTTTATATTAAACTTGTGATTTTCTTGTTTTTCTTTGTAAATAGGTGTTTTAGGTGTTCAAAGCATAGTTTGAAAAGAGAAAGTATTATTTTGGAAAAAGTTGAAGTTTGAGAAGTCCGTAGGCATGTTGTGGATTTAACCTTGCTTGTGGAAATATTAGAAGCAAGAATTAAAGGCCAAGAGTTCCATAGGCAGGTTGTGGATTTCTCCATGCCTCTGGAAGTTTTCCAAAAATGCAAAAGCCAAAGTCGAAAATTCCACAAGCAAGTTGTGGATTTTTCCATGCCTGTAGAATTGTTCCAGAAATGTAAAAGTCAAAGCCGAGAATTCCACAGGCAGGTTGTGGATTTTTCCATGCTTGTGGTTTCATTAATTACGAAATTTAATGACTTTAAGTGGGTAAAATTGAAAGGAAGAAGAAAAAACATATTTTTAATTGGACAGAAACTGAAAGGAAGAAAGAAGGACTATCCTCATCTATAAATAAATCATCAGGAGATCAGAAGAGAGAACACAAATCATTAGTCTCTTTTAGTTTTCTATTTTACATTATGCAGAACTAAATTTTCTTTTTGTTAGAGTTTTGATGTAATATTTTGGATTATAGTTTCTGAACCTTTTCAATTGATGTTTGGTTTATTTTCATTGCCTTGGTATTTTATCTCTGTTTTAATGCTTATTCTATAAATAATTCACTCTTGGGAGAGTAGGGATTGCTTGCAATTATAAATATAACAAATTAGGCTTTGTCACAATAGGGAAATTGGGCATATCTAATTCGTTTGCATTTGAGGTGATAATTTTTCTTCAAAGATTCTTTTGAATTTTCTAATTGGCCTAAGGAATTGGGGATTAGGGTTCAAAGAATAAATTTACTTGCCTAAGGGATTAGGAGGTAAACAACTCTTAATAAACGATCGAGTGAGTAATGATAATTCTTACATCAATTGAAGAAACTGAAAATCTATAAGAAAGAATATGAAATCAAAACTCTAACATTAATATTGATTGAATTCTTGATAAACTTTTATGTTTGTTGTTTTATTTATTTTGAATTGCTCAAAATTACATAAATTAGTAATCTAATATTTGACATATTCAATCCCTGAGGACGATAAATAGTAATGATTGGTACACTTGTCAAACGTGCAACAATCATCCTCCCCAAAACGAGAGAGACCATTCCATCAAATTTCTCTATGTCGCATTTGATAGCACTTGCAAACAACATTGCAACTTCAATAGCCAAAGATGATTTCCCAACAATAAGGAATTAATCTTTTTTTTTATATGGCGAATCAAACTCAGCTGCAACCATAGAGCATACTAAGACTATCTTTTACCCATGGAAAATAATCTTTCTAATAGAGAAATAAGATAATGCAATAAAAATAACCAACACAAGAATATAACGTGGAAACTTCAAAACCAGAGAAAAATCACGACCACTGTCTAAAGACAACCAGAGAATAATAATATGTGAAAATTCTTACAACACATAAATTATTCTCTCATGCCCTTGACTCCAATACATCCACACTCCCCAAAGCAAGTAATTAAACCAAACCTCACAACACTCTACTACAAGAGTATTAGAAAAGTCAAATACAAGCTTAAAATATTTTTTACTAGGGTGCCTAAACATCATGAACTCAAGTCCATTATATAGTTTTCATCACCCACTCTTTTGTTTATCCAAGATGATGTGGGGACTTTCAAGATGTATTATTTTCATCAACCCCTACAAAATTTCAATGTATCTTTATGGATGTGGGTTAGCCTGTTTAACTCGCGAGTTTTGCGAGGCGAATACAATTTATAAAAATTAAAGGGTGTTTAAAATGCGGGCTATACAGGCGGGTTTTTTAATAGCATGAGTTTATGCAGATGCAAACTTGAATGGGCGAACCCGTCCGTATACTCAACTCTAATATTACTAGAAGTCATCATGATTTTGATAGGAAATCCCCGTATTGACTGGAAATGGGTAATACCTAAATTGGATATGAGGATGAGGGTGGGGAAGTATATATCCACTCCATCCATGTTCCCATTCTCGTCCCAACATCCTGTCTCCATCCTCGTACACATCCCTGTTTTAAATTACCAAAATATATTTAGTTTATTAAGTAATATAAAAAACTTATATTAAATATTTAGTTTTGTCACATTTGATCATTTTTTTATTTTTTTTCGATAATTATTTTACTTTTATTCAATTGTTATTTGATAATATTCTAATTTAAGATTGAATGTTGATACACATACACTTAAGTTTTACCAACACTCTTGTGACCCCAAAAGTTTTTATGTATTATTTTTTAATAATATAATTAATTATTTAATTTAAATTTAAAATGCTATATATGTGACATGAGTATAGTATTAACTTTGAGTGGTCTTTGAATATTTTTTCTTTGAAATTTATGCAATTATATTTTTTTATTGATATTTGTCATTGAATAAAAGAATATGTGTATCATTTTGACATTGAATATTTTATAATATCATGTTTTGTCTATTGTGATTTTTATTTTTATTTTTGTAAAAAATTATTTAATTAATATTTAAAATAACAAAGGATAAGTATGATTATAATCATTACTCAATAGAGATATATTCGTACCCGATAGAAATGAAGATGAGACAAAAAATTTATACCTGTCAGATATGAAGACCAAGATGATGAGGATCAATTTTTATTATGAAGATGAGAAAGTGGAACTCATCCCCACCTTTTATCATTCCTATTTTCAGTATTAGTAATCTTAATTTACAAGATAATAGAATGAACTATTAAATATAAAGAAATAAATAAAATGACCAAATCTTTTAAAATATAAAAGTTAATTTACATTGTTATAATTTTATTTATAGAAACTAAATGTTATAAATATTATTCGAATATAAATTTAGTAAACAAATTACATAACAATTTTACTTTTATATAATAATAACTATATATGTATAAATTATTATTCAAAATACTATTTTATAGATTAAATTTCTTTTTAAATTTTAAAATATTGAATTTAATTTTAATTTTTTTATTACTAAATTAAATTCCTTTTTATTGAAATTTTGGTTTAATTTTCTAGGACTAAGGTTTAATAATAAAAATTTACATCATTGAAGAAATATATGCATACTTTTTATACATAAATTGTATGAATAAAAAACAACTTTTTAAGCTTTTTCAAAAAAAAATATTTTTATCATAATATAGGTTGACATGTATATTACACGGTTTAAAAAAAATCTATAATTACATAAATTTATAAATATTTTATCACGTGAAAAAATGTAAGATTGAATAAATTTATAACATTAATTTTTTAAATTTGTAACATTAAATATATAAATTTTATTTGATAAAATTATATTCTAATTTAGATTAAATATATTTTTAGTGTTTATAAATAAAAAAATATTCATTATTTTCTTTGGTTACCATTTCTGTCCAAAGAAAAAGAGAACTGCAACCGCGCATTGCAAGTACTGGTGAATAAATTTTTTTTCTTTTGTTTTCACCTATTTTAAATTTTTTTTTATTTAATATATATTTTGATTTTAATATTTTTTGTAAAAATTTATTTTAACGTTAGATTAATATTAATCATGTGAAGTGTATGAAATCTGGTGTATTTAAGTTAACTTAAAAAAAAAAAAAACTCGACGAGGGAGATGCGGCGGGAAAGGAAAACGCTTTCGGAGATCGAGATTTTTTTTTGTTTTTCATCGAAAACGAAGAAGGCCTACGGTGCGTGTTATCCGAAGGGAACACGCTTTTTCGACCGCGGTGTATGATTGCCGGGCCCTCTCCTCGTTCCGCGTGCTGGCCTATTGGGATAGCAGCCTTCGGGCTTTGTCTGCCCTTTTTTTCTCGGCCCGGGAAAGTGCTGGCAACAACAGAAAGGAAGGGTCCAAGTAGCTGCTGCGTCCGCCCCCATCTTAATCAATGAGGGCAGCAGGTTCGGCATCTATTAAAGCGTAAATAATAACAAAAAATTTGAATACGAATATGAATATTACATTAATTTTAATAAAATTTGAGATTGAATTGAAAAAAAAAATATATAAAAAATATTTATAAATTTTCATAAAATATTGTAATCAAAATATTTATTAAATTTTTTTTCCTTTAATTTTTATTATTTTGTATGTACAAATTAGAAACTAAGTATTATAAATATAATTTAAATATAAGTTTAGTAAAAAAATATATAAGAGTTTTACTTTTATATAATAATAATTATATATGTATAAATAATTATTCAAAATACTATTTTATAGATTACTTTTCTTTTTAAATTTTTAAATATTAGATTTAATTTTAAATTTATTATTATTAAATTAAATTCCTTTCTGTTGAATTTTCTAAGACTAAGGTTTAATAATAAAAGTTTATATTATTGAAGAACTATATGCATAGTTTTTATACACAAATTATAAGAATAAAAAATAACTTTTTACGTTTTTAATTTTTTTTTATCAAAATATAGGTTGACATTTATATATTGCACTATAAATTCAGTTAAAAAATTCTATAATTGCATAAATTTATAAATATTTTATCACAATAAATAAGTGAAAAAAATCTATGATTGAATAAATATATAAATATTTTATCATGAGTATATATATATATATATATATATATCTTCAAATTGATTTTTTTTTTCAAAATTAAATTAGGTTCTATAAAAATGTTTTCTTTTGTTGGGTTTCAAAATTATCACTTTTTATTTTTATTTAATGATATATAATTTATTTAAATTATCGTTGATTCATATATTTTATACCAATAAATATTATACTAATGAATCACTTGAAAATCTATTATTTAATTATTTTATAAAGATTTTATCACAATTAAATAAATTAGTTAGAAAATCTAAAATTAAATCTAAAATATTATTATATTTTAATTTAAATAATTCATGCTAAAAGATAATTTAAAAAGCCAACTGTCAATAAAATTTAACAATATTATATTATGATAGAAGTAAATATAAGTTTATTCATTAATTTGTTATTATTTTTTATTATTATTATACATAAATATTAATGCATATGAAGTAACAGATTTTAACAGATTAAATCATATTTTAATAAATATATTGTATTAACAAAGTTTATTTTCTAACAAATCAAAAAATAAAGATATTAACAATTTTTATAAATATTTGAAATTAAATTAATACTAAAATTATATTTTTATTATTGTAAAAAATAGAAAAAATAAACATATCATAATAACATAAAAATTGAAGTGAAAAAAAAAGTAAAAAAAAAACATAAATTGTAAGATGAATTTATAAATAATTTTCTATCACTTTTTACTTATAATAGTGATATTAGTTAATCATGATTCTCATTATTTATAAATCAATAAGTATTTTAAAAAACAAAAGAAAATCTAATTAATTTTATTTTATTCAAGATTGAATACTAACAAGATTAAAATACATTATTAAAAAAGGTTTGAATTTTAATTTTGTTAGAGTAAAGAATTTATATATAGTATAGTATAATATAGATTAGATTAATAGTATTTAATTTGATTTTAAGTTTAATAGACAGAGATAATTCAGATTTTTAATTATATTTATATATTTGTATATATTTTATGTTCCTATTTTGTTATTAATTATATTTTAAAATTATAGCAGTTTGAAATTCTAGTTATCTTCCTTATATAAGAAGAAAAAGAAAAATAGAAAATATAAGATACTCATCATCTAAAAATAATTATATATGCATTTTTACTATATAATATATAGTTATATTTTTTTCTTTTACGTAAATCTATTTATATTGTTTCTCAAACATTATTTTCATTTAAAATAAATATATTTTATTCAAATAAATATATAAAATAAAAAGAATATAAATATTATATTTTAACTCATTAAAATAGTATAACATAATAACAAAAACACAAGCACGCAATTAAATTAATAAATATCGGGAGATTTTTTAATTTAAAGCAATTAAAACTTGAATAATAATATATTATATAAATTAATTTAATTTTCAAATCATTAAAATCATGGAATCATAATTACCATTATTATATACTTACATGAAATATAAAAATATTTATTTTTTAATAAAATAAACGATAAGCCAAAATTCATTTTATATATTTAATTTTTTAAAATAGTAAAGTTATCAATTAAAAATAGTTGTTATGTTATAGTTGAGGTATTTGACTAACAGATTTTTTTTAATATAATCATCGGACTTTTATTAAATATAAATAATAATAATAATTTAATATATATTTTAATTAAATATATTAATTTAATTAAAAATTAGTTGTGATTTGATAGTTTTAAAGATAGAAAGTTTGCTCTTTGTATATCTTTTTCCTTAGTATTAGAATATTTTGAAGTATAATTATGAATAAGTTAATAGTTTGATTGTTATAATATTTATTTTTAGGAATCATAATTAGAGATAATTATTTTATCACCATGTATGCATATTTTTTTTATCCAAAAACCCTAAATAATATAACCCATACAAGCACTTAAATTCGTTGTCGGTGGTTTCCTATTCTTCCTCCTTTGCCTTCCTATTTGCAAAGCGGTTAGTGATAGCACAGTTATTTTTTTTTAATTTAAATTTTAGACCTTTCATCTACATTTGATAATATTATTACTTTGTTATTTATTTGTTGTAGAAAGAACATGAAGTTCTCCACAGTATCAAATTCCTTTAAGAACCATGGTGGTTTGTTGGATCCTGACATAATCTTTAATTCCCTTTTGCACATTTTTTTGAATTTTGTTTAATTTTGATGTTTTTCCTTTTACTTTTGCAATTTTGAGATTTTGATATGTGATGATCACGATATAATAGTTGTAACATATGATAAAAATTAGCTTTGTGTTCTGGGATTTAATTTGGAGTTATTTAGTTTTGTGTCAAATATTCAGTCACAAGAGCTATTTCCATGATCGTAATTTGAAGGTCTCTGAGGTTAGGCATCAAAATTTTCCTGTTATAATGTATAACTACTTTCCATCCTTCAGATAAAGCGTAGGACATAAACTAGAATATAAATTTTAACAAGACAAATATGTTTTGGAAGATATTAGTTACTGTCACTATATTTCTCATGGAAACAATAACACAAGGAAGTTATTTGTTTTTTCCAAGGTTCATGCATATGCCTTTTAACTTTCTCATTTTTGCTTTAGGTTGCAATACCCATTCATATGGCTTGTATATAGTCAAGTTGAGACAATATCATAACTGAAATAGAAGTAGAATTGCATAAGCTCTCAACATTCAAAATAAACATATAAATCTAAATCAAATATGTCATACTAGTTATATGATTAATTTTAATAAAATAAATTAGCAATAACAAGTTTACACGTTGAATGAAAAACAAGATAATACATCAATATACTATAAATAAATTGTAAAAAAACTAAGATATAAAAATGTAAATTAATAGATAAAGTAGTTTATACCAATTTGTAAACTTTATAAAACATGTCTTTCTGTTTTTTATTTTTAAAAAGAATTAGATTACATTTAAAAAATATATATTCTCTTTCGTGACTGTGAACTATTTTTCTCAAGTACTTAAATGTCTTGCTGGTTTCCGACAAGCTCTCACCAGTACTGAAGGTGAGATCAGTTTTTTTACCACTTTTCAAAACTATGGTATTTACAATATTTCTCACAATACCAATCATGATTTTTGTTAAAAAGGGTTTAACTAGTATTTGTTAACATCTTTTAAGCTAACATCTTTTAAGCTTTCTGGAATTTTGTTTGTTTTCAGGTGCAAGACAACGTATACACTATTTGCTTCCTAGAAACCACAAAAGATACTTTTTATGACCGTTCTACCTTTGCACTTGTTTGCTCGGACATAGGGAATAGCATGGATCATGTCGATTTGCCAACTCCTGCAATTGTTAAGGTGAGAATGGAGCTTATAAATGTGACATGCACTAGATTCAGTATTTTGTTTATCCATTTTATTAGTTTGAGCGTGTATATCTATTTGTCTCTACGTGTGTTTTCTTTCTACCTCTTCCTATCTTTGAAAACTTCCAGTAATATACAAGTTTAATCTTTGATATCTTCTTGAGTATGCAACATAACATTTTTAAACAAATCATGACTCAGACTTCCTAAATTTATTAAAATAAAAAGATGAAATGAAATATTTGACTATATTTTAAGTTGTATGAAATTCAATAAACTTGGTTACCTCAATCAAAGTTTCAGGTTAATGGATGGATTGATGTGATGATAGTTAAAAGTTGTTTAAATGAATATATGGGCCAAGAATTCCAAAACTACTTTAATTGGGAAAGAGCTCCAAGGAAGAAAATATATTATATATCTTCTTTTAATAATTGACTTTGTTTATAAAAAGACAAAATTCTACAAAAGAGACGTGTTATGAGGATAAAAAACTAGTAATAGCTGGATGGATAATAATGTGTCACAAGGAGACATCCATTTTACTAATTTATATTGTTATTGTATATGTTTTACTTCTTTGCAGCCTGTTGAACTTTGGAGTGGTAAGCATCTATTTAACTTTCTATTGTGTCCACAAGAAAATATGGGAGTGTCTGTGGATCATCTTACTGTTAAGGAGAAAACATACACAAAGCATGATGACAAGAAAAGAGAATTGAAAACATTGTGCCCGAATGATGGGTTTGTTTACTTTCGTAATAGTGAGTTGATCTCCGGCCAAATTGGAAAGACTACTTTGGGTTAGTTACTCCAAAATTACCTTGCTTCTTTCTTTTCATGAGTACGTGTTTTAAATATGTAGATAAACTTAAATTCTCAAGACTGTTGTGTATATTTGGATAAAACTATTGAGATTGAAGAAACTTTGTTTTGTCAACTTCTCGAGAGTGATTTTAAAACAGAAAAAAATTACTTCCCAATGAGTGATCTTCTATTACATGCTTATATCTGTCAAGTTATTTTTTATGTTGGGTAGATACACTTGATATATATATATATGTTGGGGCGTATTCCTTTCTATACTTTCAATGATCTCTTTTCTGTATATCTGATCATTTTTGTCGTTTCACCTTTCGTATTACAGGAGTGTTTTTGTTTTTAAAAAGTCTGAATTTGCAATCTAGTTGATGTTTAACTCCTTCACATAGTTTGGTATTAAATTTTAGTTTTACCATTAATATTTGCATGTTCTTGCAATTTTGTTGAAGTCCTGCTTTGTTTTGCATGAGTTCAGGAGATGGCAAAAAAGATGGATTGTTCTATGCGATTCTGAGAGACTGTAACGCACATGCAGTTGCCTCTTTTGTGAATCGTTTAACTAGATTAAGGTAAATGTGTTTGCTTTATGGGTATTAATTAAGTGCATTAGTCTAAGAGAAAAACATGCTAAAGTAATTTCTTTTATAAGCAGTCATTTTATGCCTCTCAATATTGTATTTTGCATTTGGATGGTTGTATTTAGGAGTTTCACAAAACATGATCATTTTACTTGGATGTAGAATGCAAAATCATGGGTTCTCGATAGGCATTGATGATTTTGAACAAGAAAAGATGCTGACTAAAAAGATAGATGAAATACTTTCAGAAGGTTATAGGAAATGTGATAACTACACAGAAGCTTTCAATAAAGGAAAATTGGAACTCATGGCTGGTTGTGATGCTGCTCAAACATTAGAGACTCGGATTACTGAAGTATTAAACGGACTACGTGATATGGCATGGAAGGTAGGTATCCTTTAGTTTCCTGAGGTAATTTATCTGTGGTTCAGAAAAATTTCTGAACTTTAATGAGTTTGTAATTTTCACAGGTCTACATGCAAAACATGCACAGGAACAATAGTCTATTGATCATGTTGCAATGTGGATCCAAAGGATCTATCGAAATTAGTGAAAAAGTTGCCTGTGTTGGTCAACTGTCTATTGGTGGTCGTCGACCTCCTAATGGATTCCAAGATCGAAGCCTTCCTCATTTTCCTAGAAATGCAAAAACTTTTGATGTATGTTCTGTTCTCATTATTTAACATAGAACTCCGTCTTCACTCATTCTTAACTTTTTCTTCTTTACTTTGCTTGCTCAGATGTTGCAAATCTGGTTACCTTAAATTGTTCTCGTTGATTTAGATTATCTTATCTTTTAAGACTAGTTTTCTTATTTCCTTGGTTTTTGTTTTATTATGATCTCATGAATATTTCCTTATTTAATTTCGATTTGTTCAATATTAGTATTAAATAAGGATTAGTGATTCATGTTCTATGTCACTTTATAGCATGTCACAATAGATGAGAGTATCATTTGAAGTCACTTTTATTTTAGTCATTATATATTTGAATCAAATCCAATTTCTGTTAATTCTATCAGCTGCCTCTGCACAGTTTAAATTTCTGTTGTTGAATATCGCCCTGATTATGTTATCAACTCAGTTGTTTCATAACATTGAATAATGATGTGTTGCTCTTGATGCAGGCCAAAGGTTTTGTTGCTAATTCCTTATACAGTGACTTGACGGCTACTGAGTTTTTCTTCCGTTTAATGGTAGAGCGGGAGAACTTATCTTGTCGATATGGAAGTAAGATGATGGCATGGATCCAGCATGCTTGAAAGGAAGAAATGGAAAACCATCAAATTTTTAAAAGCAACCTTTGAAGGCTGCCTCTGTTATTTTACTAGGCAATACACTCGTGCAATGCACGGAAAAATAACATAAAAGTATTAAAATAAATATAGTATTATTTAAAATATTTTGTTCGAAAGTAATTTATTATTGAGTTCTAAATAGAAATGTTTGATATATTTTTAAAGTTTTTTTATATATTATGATTAATGTAGTTTTTTTATTTGTCAATAATATTTTCATATAATATAACTTGTTAAACAGAAAAACAAAAGTAACTCTATTAAAAATTTTGATTTCTTGTTTTCATTATCTAATTTTACAATATTACATTATGTAATGATATTAATTTGATATGTCACTAAAAAAATAACTTATAAAAAATTACACAACTATTACCTCTATAACATTAAAATATTAATTTTTATCAATAATAGTTAAAAAAATAGAATTTTCTCAAAGATAAAATTTTAATTTGTTTTATTCTTTTATATAATTAATAAATATTATAAATAAGATATTATTGTAAATTTTTATAATTAAAAATTAATTTAAATAAATATCAATAAATATTTTAAATATTATATTAATATTCTTATTAAAAAAAATATTTTTAATTTTGTAACTTTTCTCTTAAATATTTTTTTTATAACTATAAAATTATATTAAAGATCGAATACAAATTTTTAATTAAAAAAGTTGATCGGTAGCTTAGCCTTTTCTATTTTTTTAATATAACATATTTATTTAAAATATTTTATTCAATAAATTAAATTTAAAACATTTTGTATAGTTTTGTTAGAAATTATTAAATATTAATGTGATTAAATTTAAAATACTTACCTATAAACGGTGTGTTTTTCTTTTTTATTTTAATAAAATTGTAATATATTTATTATGTTATTTTACTATTAATATATATAATTTATGTTTTATGAAATAAAATTTTAAATAATTCTAAATAATCAATAAAAAATATATAATTGTTTATCTAAAAATATTTTTAAGTATTAATTTTTGAAGATAACTTTTATAAAATTGATTTAAATTTTTTTATAAATAATTAAAAATATATTATTTATATAAAAGTATTTAAATTTTTTTTCAAAAATTATTCTGTAAAATATTTACTGTAGTAATTTAAATATAAATATTTTAATTTAATTCTTAAAAATAATTTGATATTTGTAACAATAATCTAATTTTAACTCACTTAATCATTTTATTAATTAAATAGTAATTTTCTTTATATATGTATATATATTATTTTACTATATGTAATTTAATAAAAAATATTGATTGTATAATAAAATTTGTTAAATTAACATTATAGTTATAAATTAAATTAAACATATTTTTATATGTTATTTTAAAAAAAAAATATAGTTTCTATTTCTTCATTATAAGGGAAAAAAATCACAAAATTATGAATTAAAATTATTGTAAAAGTATATAGTTCGAATATAATAATTTAATAACTTGTCATAAATTAAATGAAAATTATTTATATCATAAAAAATAATTTTTTTTATAAAATTTAATTTTATATAAAGTATTATTTTCATATATTTAAAGTTATTAATGACCTTACAAGATATTAATTTTAATATTTAAAAATAATAATTTTATCAATACTTAAAAAACTTTAACAACAATTATTAAGTATATAAAATAATAAAAAAATATAAAATAAGAAATATATAAAATATAAAAATATAAAAACTTATAATTTTTTTTAAAATAAATTTTAAACTTTTATAATTTAAATAGTCATCTCTTTAATATAAATTTCTATAATTTTAATTTTTAAAATTCTTGATTTAAACAATGCTTTTATAATTAAACATTTCAAATTCTTTTCTAAAAATAATTCCTTATTAAAATATACTCATTCAAATTATAGGGTTTAAATTTTTTTTCTTTTATTCTTATAACCACAAATATAACATCCAACTTAATAAACAATTTCCATATTATAAAAGAGTTTCTTAGTGTATATTAAGAAAGAGTTTGTTATTTTTTCAGAAATCTCTTCCCAAACAACAACCAAACTAAAATTATTTATAATGAGAATCACATCCTGCTTAAGACAAAATGAATCAAAATCATCATCTTGGTGAGTTTAATATCTAAATTCATAACAAATGAATTCTTGTTTTGGAGATCTACAATCATATACATCATTTGATATTAATACATTATGTTTTACTCTAATTCCTATATCTTATTGTCCATCTCATCAAATGCGCATGAGTTAACAAAAAACCAGTTACCAAATAAATTATGATATCTATTTGACATATTTTTCCTACGTAGTAAGAATTAGTAAAATAATAAATTAAAAGATGTTCTTTTAAAGATAGAGTTTGACATATACTTTCCTCTAAATTAAGGCATAAATTTCATTTAGAATTAGAACGGAAATATTCACAATCAGATCTGCAAAGAACAACAATTCAAATGAAAATACAACAATTGATTCCTTAATAGAGATTGGTTAAATTCATCAATGTATTATTTTGATAAAAAAAAACTTGATAGAATATAAAAGGATTTATTCATCTTTTCTTATAAATAAAAGTAGTTTTAACCTCAGAGCATGGATTCCATTCATTTATTTGGAATGCAACAATTAGAGCCAACAACATGTCATTTGGTATCATCCTCTGTAGAATGTTTGGAAGAGTTTGTTTAGAAGCCCTGACCTTGTGGAGATTCCAAACTTTCACACATCCTACGCAAAGTTCAAACATATGAGAGATTATAAAACAGTGAATAATTTATTAATATACCTTTTCTTAAGATTCATTACTTGTTCACATTGATTATTATATATTATCTACTTACAGCCAATTCAGTTCTAGACATATACTTTATCTAAAGCTCAGAAAAAAAAAACAGAAAAATCTATTACTATAAAAAATATAACATAAACAAAAAATCAAAACCAATCATAATTGTTCTTATCTTGAAATTTTTTCTCTTCCTAAATTGAATGATAACCATAGATTGTTGAATTTCGTCAGAGGTAAAAAAAACATTGAGAAGATAAATTGAAAGGATAAAACAACAAATAATAAGAATAAGATATTTTTTTATTCATATAATGGCAAATATACCTCGTACAAATATACCCCATGTTTAGAAACTATAGTAAGAAATGATGGTAAAAAATCTATAACTACCTACAAATGTAATGACATGAAAAAGTAAGAAAAAAATTACCTACAAATTTTATCTTTGTTGCCTTGCTAATTAATATGTTGACCAAAGTTAAGAGTTTTGGGTACATTTCTCATAATATTTTTTTCTCCTAAATGATATGCTTCTTTTTTTCAGATGAGTAATGTGTTTAAAAAGAAGAAAACCTAACAATATATCTACATTAATTTTCATGATAAAGTAATTTACCATCTTTGGTAACATCTTGTTTTGGGACAAGAAATAAGATTAAATTTAAATTATAATTTTAAGTATAAATTTAAATTAATTCTAACATTAGTGGATGAGATTAAACTGATTTAATTTTTGGATAAAAAATATATCAAATTTTTAATACCTTAAAGTAAAGAAGTATTAGGTAAACAATTTCTTCAAAATTATGGTTATTTTTATAATAAATTAATAAACACAAAAAAGTAAGCAATTGTAAACATTGATAATTAATAATTAAAAAATTGGAAATGTTTAACCATTAAAATTTATCATGATCCAACAGTGATAAAATTTTAAATTGAAATTATTTTTCAAATTTTAGATTGAAATCGTTTTTCAAATTTCAAATTTTAAATCATAATTTTCTCTTTTAAGAATAAATTCTTCTTAATAGAATTAGTTTCTGGAAAAAAATATTTAATTCAGTTTATTTTAAATTATTCTAATTTTATTCAAATTAATTTGATAAAAAAAGTTTTTTTAATTTGATTCATCAATTTGAAAATTAACTTTTTTTTACATTTAAAATTAATAATTGACATTTATCATCATGAGTTAATAAAAGAACAAAACATTCATATTGATTTGTCTTTCTAGGAGTATTAGAAATTGATGTTTAGTTTTTTTCTGTTCTTATAAATTAACATAGGAAATAATTCATAATGATTTTATTTTTTTCACATCATAATTAGGCAAAGAAAGAAGAATTAAAAAAATGTGTGATAAGTTTGGGATTTCAACCATATAGCTGAGGGTTGTGGACCAGGGCTAGGTGCAGCAAATCTAAAATGTGAGCAGGGGTATTTCTTTCTCTACCCAATAGCTTTACTCTCTGTAATAATATTTAAAAATTTTAAAATTATTTTATTTTATTATTTTGTATTATTTTGTATTATTTATTCGGTTTATATTCATTTTGAATATTATAATTTGATAACATTTCGAATTATATAATTTCAAAATTTAATCTAAAAATATTTTTAGATTACATAAATTTAAAAATTAATTTTTATAATTTAAAAGTTAAAACGAACTTTTAAATCATATAATTTAAAAATTAAAATGTATTTAAATTTTTCTTTTAAATTTTATAATTTAAAAATTAAAATAATTTTTAAATTATATCATTTAAAAATTAAAATTATTTTTTTGAATTATGTAATTTAAATACTTTCCAAATTATATAATTATATAATATAAAATATAACTTATCTTTTAAAATGTCAAATCTGGAAAATAAAATTTCTTTCTGTCTAAGTAGAATACTCTTTCTTTTCCATGTTTCTCTTCTCATTCCAGTCACACCATTTCTCTTTCCAGCCGCACTGCACCTCATTGTCTATTTGATTAGTTGCCTCTTGATAAGCCTCATCAATCTTTTTATTATTCTATATGTCTATTCCTAAATTTTTAGGATTTTCAACAGATGGAAGAGAATAGAATAGGAAGGAAAAGATCAAGTGAGTGGAGGGAGCATGGACAGGACTGGTGTGGACGACGACACAACAACGACGATGGTGACTTGAGATGCAGCAGTTTAGGGTGCAGCATAATGAAGAAAATTATAAACTAGGATACTTTTGTCATTTCCAGGATGCCATGGAGGTGGAAGATGAAACCATGGAGGTGGGAAAAGAGCCACCCAGTGAGTTGGGGGTGACAACAATAAGAGGGGTGCAAAGAAGAGTCAGAAAGGATAATGATTTCAATTTTCAAATACATCCCTTATTTTTAATACAACATGAATTTAGATCATGTGAAAATTTTAGGGTTTACATCAATTCATTAATAAAGTAAGTCAGATACCATTAAATCAAAAAGATAATGGAAAATATGGAAACTTCATGTAATCTGATAATATGTACACATTTTTCAATGTTTTTCTGTCTTAGTCTCAATGCAGTTTGCATAAATATAAGTATTAATACTTTTATAATCAAAATATGGAAAATCTAACATGTGAGTATAAATTTAGATCCATGTAAAAATTTTACATCAATTCATTGACAAAATAAAGATCAATTTTTTTTTTCAAAAAACATGTAAGCTTCAATCATAATAAGTTATAACTATTTTATAGGTTGCATCCTTAGTTTTACATTTTAATGATTTACATTATATTATTATATGGACTTTGATATGTTTATATAGTTTAATAATGGTTAATACATCTTTTCATTTCTATATTTATCTTTTTTTTCAATATAAATATATAATTTTTTAAAATTTTCAATTTCCTAATAATTTGATAAAAAAAACAAGTTTTTTTAATTTGATTCATCAATTTAAAAATTAACTTTTTTTTACATTTAAAATTAATAATTGACATTTATCATCATGAGTTAATAAAAGAACAACACATTCATATTGATTTGTCTTTCTAGGAGTATTAGAAATTGATGTTTAGTTTTTTTCTGTTCTTATAAATTAACATAGGAAATAATTCATAATGATTTTTTTCACATCATAAGTAGGCAAAGGAAGAAGAATGAAAAAAATGTGTGATAAGTTTGGGATTTGAACTATATAACTGAAGGTTGTGGACCAGGACTAGGTGTAGCAAATCTAAAAAGTGAGTAGGGGTATTTCTTTTCCTACCCCATAGCTTTACTTAAATTTTTTAATATTTGTATTATTCTGTTTATATTCATTTTAGATACTATAATTGGATAATGTCTCGAGTTATATAATTTTAAAATTTAATGTAAAAATATTTTTAGATTATATAAATTTAAAAATTAATTTTTATAATTTAAAAGTTAAAACTAACTTTTAAATCATATAATTTAAAAGTTAAAACTAACTTTTAAATCATATAATTTAAAAATTAAAATATATTTAAATTTTTTTTTTAAATTTTATAATTCAAAAATCAAAATAATTTTTAAATTATATCATTTAAAAATTAAAACTATTTTTTGAATTATGTAATTTTAAATACTTTCCAAATTATATAATTATATAATGTAAAGTATAACTTATCTTTTAAAATATCAAATTTGAAAAATAAAATTTCTTCCTGTGCAAGTAGAATACTCTCTTTTTCTCCATGTTTCTCTTCTCATCCCAACCACACCATTTCTCTTTTCAGTCGCACTGCACTTTATTATCTATTTGATTGGTTGCTTCTTAATAAGCCTCATCAATCTTTCTATTATTATATGTCTCTTCCTAAATTTTTTGGATTTCCAAGAGATGGAAGAGAGAATAGAAAAGGAAGAAAAAGATCAAGTGGTTGGAAGGGACATGGATAGGACTGGAGTGGACCGCGACACAACAGCCACGGTTGTGACCTGAGATGCAGCAGTCTCGGGTGCAGCAGAATGAAGAAAATTATAAACTAGGATACTTTTGTCATTTCCAGGATGCTATGGAAGTGGAAGATGAAACTATGGAGGTCGGAAAAGAGTCACCCAGTGATTTGGGGGTGAGAACAATAAAATGGGTGCAAAGAAGAGTCAGAAAGGAGAATGATCAATTTTCTACATCCCTTATTTTTAATACAATATAAATTTAAATCATATGAAAATTTTACATCAATTCATTAATAAAGTAAGTTAGATACAAAATGATATCATTAAATAAAAAAGATAATGGAAAATATGGAAACATCATCTAATCTAATAATATATACACCTTTTTTCAATGTTTCTCTGTCTTAGTCTCAATGCAGTTTGCATATAAATATAAGTATTAATACTTTTACAATCATCATCTTCAATATGGAAAATCTAATATGTGAGTGTAAATTTAGATCCATGTGAAAATTTTACATCAATTAATTGATAAAATAAAGGTCATTTTTTTTTCAAAAAACATGTAAGCTTCAATCATGATAACTTATAAGTGTTTTATCGCTTGCATCCTTAGTTTTACATTTTAATGAATAACATTAGATTATTATATGGACTTTGACTTTGATATGTTTATATAGTTTAATAATGGTTAATAGATTTTTTTTTCAATATAAATCTATAATTTTTAAAATTTTCAATTTCCTAATTTTTGAATTATACATATTATTGAAAAACTTGTTTCTCTTAGTGAAATATTTTTAACATTTAAATTTAGAAATCAAAATGGCTATCTTTAATTAATATTCTCAATTACATTAAATTTATATACAAATAAAAAATATTCACTTTTATTTTATAGAAAAAATAGTGTAACCATATATGTTTAATATATGAATAATAAATATTTATTTTTTAAATTTCCATAAACACTAATAGCTAGTATTATTATAATAATATATTTTGAAATGAATTAGTCATTACATTTATAAATAAAAGTCATACATTAATTTATCAATTTTATAAATTTTTTATTCTCTACATTCTCTCTCAACTTGTCGAGTTTTTAATTATTGGATTCTCATATTGTAAAACTAGTGAAGGATAAAAACAAGTTGAATCGATTAAAATTTGATTTTGGTAAGTAATATGTTTTAAGTTTTTTTCTCTTTACTCTTTCCTCTTTCTTGTTCTATTTTAAGATGAGGTTCTACCCATATAAAGATTTGTTTTGGAGGTTTACTTAGGTAGATTGAAGTGAAGGGCAAGTAGTTGTTTGTATTGGTGTTTCAATCTAGGTAAGAGGATATAATAACCTTTCTATAAAATATATGTGAATTGTTTGTTTATTTGGTTGTTTGAGGGTTATAGAAGTTCTATGAAATCTTATAACATGTGGATATTGAGATAGTTATTGGATATAAATGGAGATATTGGTTGATGTAGACTGTTAAATACATTATTAATGAGTCAAGGGATGTGAAAATTTTGTGTATGGGTGTAGAAACTTTGGAAAAATGTTGTAATTGAATTATTGGAGTAGTTCTTAACTTTGTTTTCACTCAAGCCAAAGTTAAGTGGTAGGTAATCATTATCTCCACTACTTAAGGTCACTCAAGCAAAAAGAGACTTGAAACTTCAGGAACTATTAGCTTGATTTTTGCTCAAGCAACATGTATCACTCAAGTGAAAAGAGACCTTGAACTTGACGATCTCTTATTTTGAATTTTGCTCAAACGACAAGTGTCATTCAAGCATTAGTGTGTTATGATGTATTATGTTGACGATGTTGTAAAGTGGTTAAGAATGCTTATATACACAAGTTGTGATTTGTATGATGTATAAAAGTAAGTTGGAATTATATATGCTCATAATAAATATATAATTGTTATTGTTATTGTGATGCATGACATGTTGTATGCATCATTAGAGTCCTTTATGAGTGATGATTCATTTATAGATAATATATATGATTGGAGCCCTTGATAAGTAGTGTTTGGAAGCCTTTTATGAGTGGTTTAAGAATACTCGAAGTTATAATGTCTTGGGTGACGATAATAAATATGAGACTCGCTTAACAAGAAATCTTAGCTTTATTGTTATTTAATCATACAATCAAGATTTCAAGTGATGAGAAGTTTAGAGAGACTTACGACAAACTTTAGAAATAGATATATATCACGTGCTCTCGATAGCATATACTTTACAGTATATTAACATTGAAATTTTTTTGACTGATTTTAGTATGTGTCAAGTTTTAATCTTTAATGAGACATATTTATCATAATTAGAACATGATTTTAATATATATATATAATAATGTTAATAGTTATAAGTTGATGATGATTATTCAGTATCTTATTATATTTTTATTAGTTTATTTATTACTAAACATTATTATTATGATGATATTTTATAAGAGTATAAATTATTTTACCAATAAACTTAAGAATAAATATATTTTTTAATAAATATAAAATGTGATTTGTTTTATTTATTACTTTTTATTTTAAGGACTATCTCTCTCTATATATATAATCATATTAGTGAGATATAATATATTATTATAGTACTTAATATATATATATATATATTTATTTATTGTGTGTGAAGGTTAGATTAAGTAAAATAATCTTTTATTCTAAAATGTAATTACATGAAAAATTGCGTAAGGATTATCTCAATTACTCTAGACCTACATGTAATCGATTTTTTATGCAAATTTGTATACAATAAAACTGCAAACAAGAGAAAACTTGCACATACAATCTTTGACAGTATTGTTGAACAAAAGAGTTAAAACTTTATGTTAAGGATATAAATGTATTTATTTACAAAAGGATAAGATTAAGATTAAGTAAAAAGATTAATTTAATCTTTAAAAGATTATAAAAATTTTAATTTAATAGTAAAATTAAAATAAAATTTCTAAAAGTCATATATTTATATGACTTTTATTTGAGATAGATATGTCGGTTATCATGAAAATGTTATTTAAGTTTTATATATTATTATTAAAATATAATTCAGTTTATATATAAAATCTAAATTATATTTTAATGATAATAGATAGAAATTTGTTTTAAAAAATACAAATAAATCTGAAGTTTTTTTAATTAAAGATTGTATATTAATCTTAACATCTCAAAATTACCTTAGACATAAAAACTTTAACAATCATATAGTATTATTAGCAATAATTAAAATTATTTTAATAATTTTTTAATTTATTGAATATATATTATATTATGAATTGGGCCTTGCGATTATGATTTGATCCAAAAACAAATAATGAACAACAATATTAAAGTATTTATACTATATAATTATAATAAGCTAAAAGTTGGATAGAGGCAGTCTTGTTTGACGAAGCTAATGGGTGAGTTGTCCGTGGCTTACTGCACCGCACAAACCAATCAAAGGTGGCAACTACCATTAACATATAAATAGAGAAACCTCTGCACCATCTCTTCAACTTCATTTCTATTTCAAATCTCAAACACACAATGGATAATACTTCCAACTTTCTACGTCTCTTCACTCTCTTCCATCTTTTCTTCATTGCACCCTCTTTCGCTCAACAATCTTTCAGGCCCAAAGCCCTCGTTGTCCCTGTTACAAAGCACGCATCAACTCTCCAATACGTAACTCAAATCAACCAAAGAACCCCTCTTCTCCCACTAAACCTTGTGCTTGACATCGGAGGCCAATTCCTCTGGCTCGATTGCGACAACAACTACCTCTCCTCCACTTATCGCCCTGCGCGCTGCCGCTCCGCCCAGTGCTCCCTCGCCCGAGCCACCGGCTGCGGGGACTGCTTTTCCGCCCCCAGACCCGGCTGCAACAACAACACGTGCGGCCTCATTCCGGACAACATCATCACCCACACCGCTACCAGCGGCGAGCTCGCCGAAGATACCGTCTCCGTCCAATCCACCAACGGCTTCAACCCGGGACGAAACGTCACCGTTCCCCGCTTCCTCTTCTCATGCGCCCCCACCTTCTTACTCCAAGGACTCGCCAGTGGAGTCTCCGGCATGGCCGGTCTCGGTAGAACGAAAATCGCTCTTCCCTCACAGTTCGCTTCCGCGTTTAGCTTCCACAGGAAATTCGCCGTCTGCCTCTCCTCCTCGAAGGGCGTCGTTTTCTTCGGCGACGGCCCTTACGTTTTTCTCCCCAATGTCGACGCCTCTCAGTTACTCACCTTCACGCCGCTGTTGCTCAACCCCGTTAGCACCGCTTCCGCTTTCTCCCAGGGAGAACCCTCCGCTGAATATTTCATCGGCGTGAAATCCATCAGAGTCGACGAAAACGTTGTGCCCATTAACACGACTCTGTTATCCATAAACAGCGACGGCGTTGGCGGAACCAAGATCAGCTCCGTTAACCCTTACACTGTGTTGGAGGCTTCGATCTTCAAAGCCGTGACGGAGGCTTTTGTAAAAGCGTCTGCTGCGAGGAATATTACGAGGGTGGCTGGTGTGGCACCGTTTGAAGTGTGTTTCAGCAGTGAGAACGTGTTGGGCACGCGGTTAGGGGCGTCGGTGCCAACCATTGAGCTTGTTCTGCAGAACCAGAACACGATTTGGAGGATTTTCGGGGCGAACTCGGTGGTGAGTGTGAGCGATGAGGTGCTGTGTCTTGGGTTTGTGAATGGTGGTGAGAAGCCGAGGACTTCTATTGTGATTGGTGGGTATCAACTTGAGAATAATCTCTTGCAGTTCGATCTGGCCACTTCAAGTTTGGGTTTCAGTTCTTTGCTCTTTGGAAGCCGAACCACGTGCGCAAACTTCAACTTTACCTCCACGGTCTAGAACGAACATTTCCATAATTACCATTTTCTCGTTTTCATTGATAATAATTGATAATAAATGCTGGCTATGGGATTTGAGTCTGCACTGCCAACTACTACTTTCGTGTAAACAAACACCTATGTTGTACAATTTACATACAACAAGGTTTCCTCTATCATAGTATATATGTTTGAACATTTTATATATTTTCTTTTTTATTCATTAAATTGTGGGAATCCTCCATTCTTCTCTGTCTGCTGAGAGTGATGCATCACAGATACCTTTGCTTTATTTAATAATTTAATAATGCATGTTTATAATTTCTCTTTATCTTAACTTTTTGAGATATTAGTAGTATTAAGTATTATTAAATAAATTTGTTATGACTATTTTAAAACTGCGAGTTTTATCTTTTTATTATAACTTGTTTTGATTTTTAATATTGCTTTTTTTTTTAAAAAATCATTTAAATTATATTTATTTTTAAATCAAATTAGTATAATAATTAATTTATTTTTTAATGAGAATGGAAGAGTAGTTCCTCCTAAGATTGTTTTAGATATATAATAAATTTTCATTCAATATGTTAAGATAAATTCAATAAATAAGAAAGAAATATATATTGAACTAAATCTTAAACATGTAAGATTATGTATTTATAAATAAGTAAAATAAAAGTAAATAAAGGTTTAAGTCTTGTTAGACAAATGGTATCAAGAGAGGGGTGAATTGATGTGATTAAAGATGTTTATCCTTTTTCGATTTACCTGATAACGTTAAACGGAGCGGAAACAGTAAACAAAATAAAATAAAAGGATAAGGGAAGAGAAAAACACAAGGATTTATACTGGTTCGGGTATAGCCAACCCTACATCCAGTGCGCAGACACCTCAATTTGAGAATGACTCCCCAAACACTATCTTTAGAAAATTAGTTACAACCAATATTACAATTGAAACATGTAAAAGAAAATCTAAAGACTGAACACCTCTCTTGAAACCCACAAGAGATGAAAACACCTCCCTTGAAAACTCACAAGGGATGAAACACTACACCAACAATGGTATTGACAGATATACTAAACAAATATAAGAACAGTATCACCTGGAAAGAGAGAATCCAAAACAATGTCACTGATCGTCAGCTCCTTTCACAAGTGATAAAAGAAAAATGTTGTAGAACAGAGTGTAAACAAATATTTTTGTGCTCAAGGTTAGCTCTGTATCTATCAACGTGTATTTTCCTCTTTATATAGGAAATAAAAACTGAGAAAACTTTCACAGTATTAAAAACTATTTATGAAATCGTTCACACATTTAAAATCTGTTTATGATGTATGAAAACGTAAGATCTGTATAATAATTGAAAACGTTCATGATTTTAAATGCCAGTTTGAATTTCAAAATACTTTTCGAAAGACAGTCGATCACAATATGTACAAAATCGATTCCGTGAGAGTTTTATAAAAACTTTAAACAACACAACATAATCGAATCGATTTCATTATATACATAATGACATAATCGAGTCAACTACGTTTTATCAAAAAGATATAATCGAATCGATGTAAAAAGGTTTGTTTGAAAAGCACAACATAATCGATTGTGTTAAAACCATCGATTATGTTATATCCAAAATCGATCGATTAATAAAAACAGTTTTACCCATTAAAAAAAAACACGAGTGAAAGAGTGCTGGATCTATGTTGTTTAGTTTCGATTTCTCTTATTCTAGAATGATTCGACACTAACGTCTTCGATAAAAGCTCCATCGATTCTTCAAAACTTCATCTCTTCGATCTCTTCATATCTTCGATCTGGCTTACTTGAGAAATCATCAAAACTCGATATATTCTTCAAAGAGTGATGACTTGATCTTCTTTGGTAACATTCTCCCCCTTTTTGATGATGATCAAGAAAACACCTATTTAAGAAGAAATGGAAGAAAATTGCTTGACTTTGTAGTCAGCTCAAGATTAGTACAGAGTTAGTGTAAAACACAATAAAATTACGTACTCCCCCTATTTATTACTGTACTCCCCCTTAAACAAATAATTTTTCCAAATAACACATTATACTCCTCTTTTTATTGATAATCATCGAAAAACATACAGAGAGACAACCAATTAAGAAAACAATATCGATTAAAATCATGTTATCGATTTTCACACACAAAAACTTAAATATTAAATCGAATTTCCATCCAAAATTCCTAATGCTATACGCAATTCATAAAACCTATCTCTAGACAAAGGTTTTGTAAAGATATCAGCTAACTGATGTTTTGTATCGATATATTCTATTAGGCAGTCTCCTTTTAATATATGGTCTCTAATAAAATGATGCCTAATCTCTATGTGTTTAGTTCTAGAATGCATTATAGGATTTCTAGTTAAATTAATTGCACTAGTACTATCACACTTAAGAGGGATATGATCTAAGAAAATATTATAGTCTTCTAGTTGATGTTTCATCCATAAACTCTGTGCGCATCAAAAATCGGCTGCTATATATTCAGCTTCAGTTGTGGATAGAGTAACACAAGCCTGTTTCTTGGAGTTCCAAGAAACAAGTGAACAGCCAAGTAGGTGACATGTCCCACTTGTACTTTTTCTGCCCAGTTTACATCCTCCATAATCTGAATCTGAATATCCTATAAGGCTAGGTGGACCTCCAGAGGGATACCAAAGACCAAACGATTTAGTTCCTTTTAGATATTTAATTATTCTCTTAACAGTAACTAGGTGTGATTCCTTAGGATTAGATTGAAATCTAGCACAAACACACACACTATGCACAATATCTAGTCTACTTGCTCTAAGATAAAGTAAGGAACCGATCATACCTCTGTATTTGGTTTGATCCACCATCTTACCTTTTTCATCTTGATCTAAATAACAATATGTTGCCATCGGGGTAACTGCTTCTTTTGCATTTTCCAGTTTGTATTTTTTTAAGAGTTATGAGCAATACTTTGTTTGTGAGATAAAGATATCTTCGATATTTTGTTTTACTTGTAGACCAAGAAAATATGTTAGTTCGCTCATCATCGACATCTCGAACTCACCCTACATAATCTTAGCAAACTCTTGGCAAAGATCATTGTTAGTCGATCCAAATATTATGTTAAATTTATCTATAACATCATTTTCATTTTCAATGTAACTTTTTTTTTACTAAAAAGGTGTAGCACTAGATTAATATTCCATTTAATAGAGAAAAAAAAACAAAACGAAATGTTTAGTTAAAAAAATAAGTAAAAATAAGACAATTTTATTTATTATTAATAATATAATTTTTATTTTAATAATTCTTTTATTATAATAAAAATATCATAATTCATTAAGATGTTTTATAAATAATATAAAAAGCACTTATTATTTTAACCACATAGAAACAGTCTTAGAAGATGTCAATTAAACTTTTTCTTTCATTAATTTCTCCAAATTAGTTTTAAAAATCTAAGAACAACTTAAGACTTTAAAAGACATAAAGTAAACTTTAGAAATGATTTCCAGAGCCAATGGATTGTGACCCTTAAACCAATCTTCTTACATTATTAATTGTCCAAAACTCTCCTATTTTTATCTGGGTTTTCTTCCAAATCAGTTTTTTTTCGTTCTTCACTTCCTCTGCTGCATCTGTTCTCGTCTGGCTTCTTCTGTTTTTAGCTGCTTCTTTTGTCGTTAATCACTCATGTCAGATATTTAAGGTGACTACTTTCCCTCCTAGTAATTTTGCTATGCTTATTTAGATATTAGCACGTCTGTTATTTTCTGTATATCCTCATAATTTTGACGTGCTGAATTTGACTGCATTTCTGTTTATTTCCAAGGTTGCGTTCTCAAGTTTTTTATCTTTATTGGTTGTTTATGTTTTATGTTTAATTGGAGGAATACTGTTGTTTATCAATTTGTAATGTTGAACAGTTGAAGTAAAAGGGTATTCTGCTGCAGTCATATAAAGGTTGCAGGTTATTTTCTAAATGCGTGTTTCCTTAATGGTTAAGGCTCATTGGTTAAATGCGTCAATGATAGATATATATTTTTTTCCAATAATAACCATTAATAAAAAATTATAACGTTATAAATATTAAATTAAAGTATTATCAAATAATAATTAAATATAGATCAAATAATTATAAAAAAATAAAAAAATTATTAAATATATGCTATAAAAATAAATTATAAAATTTAGAATTATAAAAAAATTAATATAATTTTTTAAAATTACTTAATAAACTAAATGTGTTTTAGTAATTTAAAACAAAAATAAATATTAGACACGAATATGAGAGCGGGGACGGAGCGAGTATGTTCATTTCCATTTCCGTCCTCATATCCAATTTAAAAGTCCAGTATTTCCTATACCCATGCTATATCCAATCAATGCGGAAATTTTCCGTTAAAATCGAGACGAGTTCAAATAATACTCGGGAAGCGGATGCATTTGCCATCTCTAATTCCATGCTCCAAGGAGAGAGACTAAGAGTATATATTTTTTAGGAGTGATTTGAAATGAAGAAAATGATAAATTAAAAAAAAAGTCAAAATAAAGGAAAAGATAATTAAAAGTAAAAAGAAATTTTAAAATAAAAAAAATATTTGTGAAAATTTACGTGTATAATTTAATTTATATGATAATTTAAAATTAATTTTATAATTAATAAAATTATATATTTTCTATTTTATTTTTAAATAAACTCGTCATCATCTTATTATGAAGATGAGCAACACAAGAACAGTATCCCAATAAGAACATCTTTCTTTCCAGAGCCAATGGATTGTGACCCTTAAACCAATCTTCTTACATTATTAATTGTCCAAAACTCTCTTATTTTTATCTGGGTTTTCTTCAAAATCAGTTTTTTTTCGTTCTTCACTTCCTCTGCCGCATCTGTTCTCGTCTGGCTTCTTCTGTTTTTAGCTGCTTCTTTTGTTGTTAATCACTCATGTGAGATATTTAAGGTGACTACTTTCCCTCCTAGTAATTTTTGTATGCTTATTTAGATATTAGCACGTCTGTTATTTTCTGTATATTCTCCTAATTTTGACGTGCTCAATTTGACTGCATTTCTGTTTATTTCCAAGGTTGCGTTCTCAAGTTTTTTATCTTAATTGGTTGTTTATGTTTTATGTTTAATTGGAGGGAGTCCTGTTGTTTATCAATTTGTAATGTTGAACAGTTGAAGTAAAAGGGTATTCTGCTGCAGTTATATAAAGGTTGCAGGTTATTTCCTAAGTGCCTGTTTACTTAATGGTTAAAGGCTCATTGGTTAAATGCGTGAATTAATATCAAAATGATACATATACATATATATATACATATACATACATATACATATACATATATATATATATACATATATATATATACAATAATAATTATCAATAAAAAAATATAACTGTATAAATTTCAAATTAAAATATTATCAAATAATAATTAAATATAGGTTAAATAATTATAAAAAAGTAAAAAAATTATTAAATATATGTTATAAAAATAAATTACAAAATTAAGAATTATAGAAAAATTAATATAAATTTTTTAAATTACTTAATAAACTAAATGTATTTTAGTAATTTAAAACAAAAATGAATATTGGACATACGGATATGAGAGGGGGGACTATGCGAGTATGTGCATCTCTATTTCCGTCCCCATATTCAATTTAAAAAATCGGGTATTCTCCATATCCATACTCATACCCATATCCAATCAATACGGAGATTTCCCGTTAAAATGTTCGGATAATACCCATCGGACGGATGCATTTGCCATCCCTAATTCCATGCTGCAATCAGAGAGACTAAGAGTGTATTTTTTTTAGGAGTGATTTGAAGTGAAGAAAATGATAAATTAAAAAAAAAAGTCAAAGTAAAGGAAAAGATATTTATAAGTAAAAAGAAATTTTAAAATAAAAAAATATTTGTGAAAATTTATGAGTATAATTTAATTTATATGATAATTTAAAATTAGTTTTATAATTAATAAAATCATATATTTTTATTTTATTTTTAAATAAAAATTATAAAATAAATATTAATAATTTATTTAAACTTAATTTTCATCCATCATTCTTGAATATCAAATTTTTTTTATTATCTAATATTACATATACATACAAAAGATATTGAAAATATATTTTATAAAAATTAAATTTAAAATATTAAGAAATAAATATTAATAATTTATTTAAATTAATTTTTCACATTTTTATTAAAATATTATTTCTATTGTGTATTCTTAATACCAAATTGAAAAATAATTATAAATTATTTGACATTACTAATATATAAAATATATACAAAATATATTTTATAAAAATTAAATTAAATTTTAAATCAAATTTTGAAATAAAAAATAAAACAAATATTTAAATTAAATTGAAATTTCAATAATATAATTAAAATTATATTAATAATAATAATTAAAATTAATTATAATAATTAATATAATTAAATTAGGTAATTAAAATATAAATTTATTATTATTATTATTTTGACATTGAATCTTTTATAATATCATGTTTTTTCTATTGTGATTTTTATTTTTTTTTTGTAAAAAATTATTTAATAAATATTTAAAATAACAAAGGATAAGTATGATTATAGTCATTATTCAATACATATTCGTGCCCGATGAAAATGAGGATGAAACAAAAATTTTATACCTGTCAAATATGAAGACCAATATGATGGGATCAATTTTTATTATGAAAATGACAAAGTAAAACTCGTCCTCGTCTTATTATCATTCCTATTTTTTCAGTATTAGTAATCTAATCTTAATTTACAATATAATAGAATGAACTATTAAATATAAAGAAATAAATAAAAGGACCAAATCTTTTTAAATATAAAAGTTATTTACACTGTTATAATTTTATTTATAGAAACTAAATGTTATAAATATTATTCGAATATAAGTTTAATAAAAAAATTACATAACAGTTTAACTTTTATATAATAATAACTATATATGTATAAATCATTATTCAAAATACTATTTTATAGATTAAATTTCTTTTTAAATTTTAAAATATTGAATTTAATTTTAATTTTTTTATTACTAAATTAAATTCGTTTTTATTGAAATTTTGGTTGAATTTTTTAGGACTAAGGTTTAATAATAAAAATTTACATTATTGAATAAATATATGCATAGCTTTTATACACAAATTATATGAATAAAAAGCAACTTTTTAAACTTTTTCAAAAAGAAATATTTTTATCATAATATAGGTTGACATGTATATTGCACTAATAAATCGGTTTAGAAAAATCTATAATTATATAATTACATAAATTTATAAATATTTTATCACGTGGAAAAATGTTAAATTTGTAACAAATTAAATATATAAATTTTATTTGATAAAATTATATTCTAATTTAAATTAAATACGTTTTTAGTGTTTACAAATAAAAAAATATTCACTATTTTCCTTAGTTACCATTTCTGCCCCAAATCTCTCTATTTATATTCAAATCTCCAATCCAACTTAACACTTTAGTATAACAAGCCACGTGATCTCAAGTGGTGATAGCAAGATACACCGTTCTCAACTCGATCATTTTGTAACAGAATCTGGAAACGATTGAGGAAAAGAAGAAAGCCTCCGACAATAGAAGGAGGAGAAGAGAACTGCAAAGAGAAGAAAACCAGCAAAGATTCACACATTGCAACTACTGGTGAGTAAATTTTCGTTTTCTTCCTTTATTCTCACCTATTTTAAAGTTCTGACAAAATTAAAATTACACAGAATGATTGCATTCTATATAAATAATGTAATCTCTATTGTAAAAGGAGAAATAGGAAGGGATATATATAGAGAAAATAATATCATTGACTTTTCATTAAAATTCTCTGTATTCTTGCGTCGAGTTCCGCAGATTTGTTTGTAAAAGTCTCAAGTACTGGTATCAGTTTGCGGGTCACGACGTGAGACAACACTACGATGCTAGAAACAGCACAACATGATAATAAATTTTTTTTATTAAAAAACGCAATTGACAAGTTGTAGAATATGAGAGAAATATAATTCGAATACAAGTTTAGTAAAAGAATTATATAGATTAGTTTTCTTTTAAAATTTTAAAAAATTGGATTTAATTTTAAATTTATTATTACTAAATTAAATTCCTTTCTGTTGAAAATTTCGTTGAATTTTCTAAGACTAAGGTTTAATAATAAAAATTTACATTATTGAAGAAATATATGCATAGCTTTTATACACAAATTATAAGAATAAAAAATAACTTTTACGATTTTAATTTTTTTTTATCAAAATATAGGTTGACACTTATATATTGCATTATAAATTCAGTTAAAAAATTCTATAATTGCATAAATTTATAAATATTTATCACAATAAATAAGTGAAAAAAATCTATGATTGAATAAATATATAAATATTTTATCATGTGTATATATATATATATCTTTAAATTGATTTTTTTTTTCAAAATTAAATTAGTTTCTATAAAAATGTTTTCTTTTGTTGGATTTCAAAATTATCACTTTTTATTTTTATTTAATTATATATTTTATCTAAATTGTCATTGATTCATATATTTTATACCAACAAATATTATACTAATAAATCACTTGAAAATATATTATTTAATTATTTTATAAAGATTTTATTATAATTCAATAAATTAGTCGAAAAATCTAAAATTAAATCTAAAATATTATTATATTTTAATTTAAATAATTTATGCTAAAAGATAATTTGAAAAATCAACTATCAATAAAATTTAACAATATTATATTATGATAAAAGTAAATATAAATTTATTCATTAGTTTGTTATTATTTTTTATTGTTATTATATATAAATATTAATGCATATGAAGTAACATATTTATATCAATAACAGATTAAATCATATTTTAATAAATATATTGTGTTAATAAAGTTTATCTTCTAATAAATAAAAAAGTAAAGATATTAACAATTTTTATAAATATTTAAAATTAAATTAGTACTAAAATTATATTCTTATTATTACAGGAAATAGAAAAAATAACATATCATGATAACATAAAGCATCTGAAGTGAAAAGAAAAAATAAATATAAGTTGTAAAATAAGTTTATAAATAATTTTCTATCACTTCCTACTTATAACAGTGACATTAGTTACTCACAATTCTCAAGATTTATAAACCAATAAATATTTAAAAAAAAACAAAATCTTATTAATTTTATTTTATTCAAGATTGAATTCTAACAAGATTAAAATACATTGCTAACTATTAAAAAAGATTTGAATTTTAATTTTGTTAGACTAAAGAATTTATATATAGTATAGTATAATATAGATTAGATTAATAGTATTTAATTTGATTTTAAGTTTAATAGACGGAGATAATTCAGATTCTTAATTATATTTATATATTTGTATATATTTTATGTTCCTATTTCGTTACTAATTATATTTTAAAATTTATAGCAGTTTGAAATTCTAGTTATCTTTCTTATACAAGAGGAAGAAAAAAAAAATATAAGATATTTATCGTCTAAAAATAATTGTATATGCATTTTTACTATATAATATATAGTTATATTTTATTTTTCTTTTATGTAAATCTATTTATATTGTTTCTCAAACATTATTTTCATTTAAATAAATATATTTTATTCAAATAAATATATAAAATAAAAAGAATATAAATATTATATTTTAACTAATTAAAATAGTATAACATAATAACAAAAACACAAGCACGCAATTAAATTAATAAATATCGGGAGATTTTTTAATTTAAAGCAATTAAAACTTGAATAATAATATATTATATAAATTAATTTAATTTTCAAATCATTAAAATCATGTAATCATAATTACCATTATTATATACTTATATGGAAAAAAATATTTATATTTTAATAAAATAAACGATAAGCCAAAATTCGTTTTATATATTTAATTTTTTAAATAGTAAAATTATCAATTAAAAATAGTTGTTATGTTATAGTTGAGATATTTGACTAATAGATTTTTTTAATAAAACCATCGAACTTTTATTAAATATAAATATAATAATAATAATAATAATAATTTAATATGTATTTCAATTAAATATTTTAATTTAATTAAAAATTAATTGCAATTTGATAATTTGATAATTTTAAAGATAGAAACTTTGTTCTTCATATATTTTTTTCTTGATATTAAAATATTTTGAAATATAATTATAAATAAGTTATAATTGGATTGTTATAATATTTATTTTTAAACATCATAATTAGAAATAATTACGAGAAGTGTCATCCTCGTTGATTGGGATAAGTTGTCGATTGGATCGGATCCAGTCATGTGACAGTTGATATTTTCCCTGTCTTTTTCGTCATCCATCCATTTTCACTCATAAAGCGACTTCAAATCGACCAACTTCCACGAAAGACCGTGTTTTTTATGAAAGAGCATGCAGGTTTCTTTGCTTTATTTTTCTCTTACGCAATTTATTCATTGATAAAATCAGGATCTTTCTTCTCTCTTCGTTCCTATCCTGTTTATTCATTAGGGCGAATTACTACGTTCCTATCCTGTTTATTCATTAGGGCGAATTACTACGTTCCTCTTCTTCTTATTCCCTCCCATGCATCAACAGTTCCAATTTATTGGATAATCCGAGGCAAAGGCCATCTCCCGAAGCTAACTCATAACTCTTTCCCGAGTCAACTCACCCTTTTTTCATCCAAAAATCCTAAATAATATAATTCATACAAGCACTTAAATCCATACTTGCAAAGCGGTTAGTGATAGCACAGTTATTTTTTAAAATTTAAATTTTAGACCTTTCATCTACATTTGATAATATTGTTACTTTGTTATTTATTTGTTGCAGAAAGAACATGAAGTTCTCCAGGGTATCAGATTCCTTTAAGAATCATGTTGGTTTGTTGGATCCTGACGTAATCTCTAATTTCCTTTTGTACATTTTTTTGAACTCTCTTTAATTTTGATGTTTTTTCTTTTATTTTTGTAATTTTGAGATTTTGATGTGTGTGATGATCACGACATAATAGTTGTAACATAGGATGTAAAATTAGCTTTGTGTTCTGGGGTTTTAATTTGGAGTTGTTTAGTGTTGTGTTGAATATTCAATCACAAAAACTATTTCCTTTACCGTCCTTTAGATAAAGCATAGGACATAAACTAGAATATAAATTTTAACAAGACAAATATGTTTTGGAAGATATTAGTTACTGTCACTATATTTCCCAAGGAAACAATAACACAAGGAAGTTATATTCGTTTTTTCCAAGGTTCATGCATATGCCTTTTAACTTTCTCATTTGCTTTAGGTTGCAATACCCATTCATATGGCTTGTATATAGTCAAGTTGAGACAATATCATAACTGAAATAGAAGTACAATTGCATAAGCTCTCAACATTCAAAATAAACATAGAAATCTAAATCAAATATGTCATACTAGTTATATGATTAATTTTAATAAAATAAATTAGCAACATATAACAAGTTTACACGTTGAATGAAAAACAAAATAATACATCATTATACTATAAATAAATTGCAAAGAAACTAAGATATAAAAACGTAAATTAATAGATAAAGTAGTTTATACCTATTTGTAAACTTTATAAAACATGTCTTTGTATTTTTTATTTTTAAAAACAATTAGATTACATTTAAAAAATATATATATTCTCTTTTGCGATTGTGAACTATTTTTCTCAAGTAATGTCTTGCTGGTTTCTGACAAGATCTCACCAGTATTGAAGGTGAGATCAGTTTTTTTTTACCACTTTTCAAAACTATGGTATTTACGATATTTCTGACAATACCAATCATGATTTTGGTTAAAAAGGGTTTAACTAGTATTTGTTAACATCTTTTAAGTTTTCTGGAATTTTGTTTGTTTTAAGGTGCAAGACAACGTATACACGAATTGCTTCCTAGAAACCAGAAAAGATACTTTTTATGACCGTTCTACCTTTACACTTGTTTGCTTGGACATAGTGGATAGCATGGATCATGTCGATTTTCCAACTCCTGCAATTGTTAAGGTGAGAATAGAGCTTATAAATGTGACATGCATTAGATTCAGTATTTTGTTTATCCATTTTATTAGTTTGAGCGTGTATATCTATTTGTCTCTACGTGTTTTTTCTCTACTTCTTCCTGTCTTTGAAAACTTTCATTAATATACAAGTTTAACCTTTCATATCTTTTTGAGTATGCAACATAACACTTTTAAACAAATCATGACTCAGACTTCCTAAATTTATTAAAATAAAAAGATGAAATGAAATATTTGACTATATTTTAAGTTGTATGAAATTCAATAAACTTGGTTACCTCAATCAAAGTTTTAGGTTAATGGATGGATTGATGTGATGATAGTTAAAAGTTGTTTAAATGAATATATGGGCCAAGAATTCCAAAACTACTTTAATTGGGAAAGAGCTCCAAGGAGGAAAATATATTATATATCTTCTTTTAATAATTGATTTTTGTTTATAAAAAGACAAAATTCTGCAAAAGAGATGTGTTATGAGGATAAAAAACTAGTAATAGCTGGATGGATAATAATGTGTCACAATGAGACATTCATTTTACTAATTTATATTGTTATTGTATATGTTTTACTTCTTTGCAGCCTGTTGAACTTTGGAGTGGTAAGCAGCTATTTAACTTTCTATTGTGCCCACAAGCAAATATGGGAGTGTCTGTGGATCATCTTACTATTAAGGAGAAAACATACACAAAGCATGATGACAACAAAAGAGAATTGAAAACATTGTGCCCGAATGATGGGTTTGTTTACTTTCGTAATAGTGAGTTGATCTCCGGCCAAATTGGAAAGACTACTTTGGGTTAGTTACTCCAAAATTACCTTGCTTCTTTCTTTTCATGAGTACATGTTTTGTACATATGTAGATAAACTTAAATTCTCAACACTATTGTGTATATTTGGATAAAACTATTGAGATTGAAGAAACTTTGTTTTGTCAACTTCTCGAGAGTGATTTTAAAAGAGAAAAAAATTACTTCCCAAAGAGTGATCTTCTATTACATGTTTATATCTCGTCAAGTTATTTGATGTTGGGTAGATGCACTTGACGTGAAATGAATTATATATATGTTAGGGTGTATTTTTTTCTCAGTACTTTCAATGATCTCTTTTTGTATATATATGATAATTTATGTCGTTTCACCTTTCGTAGACATGAGAGTGTTTTTGTTTTTAAAAAGTCTGAATTTGCAGCCTAGTTGATGTTTAACTCTTGCAATTTTGTTAAAGTCTTGCTTTGTTTTGCATGAGTTCAGGAGATGGCAAAAAAGATGGATTGTTCTATACGATACTGAGAGACTGTAACGCACATGCATTTGCCTCTTTCGTGAATCGTTTAACTAGATTAAGGTAAATGTGTTTGTTTTATGGGTATTAATTAAGTGCAATATGTTTTGAATTAAAATAAATGAAATATTTGAACTTAAAAGCACATTTTTGATGCATTAGTCTAAGAGAAAAACACGCTAAAGTAATTTCTTTTATAAGCAGTCATTTTATGCCTTTCAATATTGTATTTTGCATTTGGATGGTTGTATTTAGGAGTTTCACAAAACATGATCATTTTACTTGGATGTAGAATGCGAAATCATGGGTTCTCCATAGGCATTGGTGATTTTGAACAAGAAAAGATGTTGATTAAAAGATAGATGAAATACTTTCGTAAGGTTACGTAAAATGTGATAACTACACGTAAGCTTTCAATAAAGGAAAACTGGAACTCATGGCTGGTTGTGATGCTGCTCAAACATTAGAGACTCGGATCATCTGAAGTATTAAACGGACTACGTGATATGGCATGGAAGGTAGGTATCCTTTAGTTTCTTGAGGTAATTTGTCTGTGTTTCAGAAAAATTTCTGAACTTTAATGAGTTTGTAATTTTCACAGGTCTGCATGCAAAACATGCACTGGAACAATAGTTTGTTGATCATGATGCAGTGTGGATCCAGAGGACCTATCGAAATTAGTGAAAAAGTTGCATGTATTGGTCAACTGTCTGTTGGTGGTCGTCGACCTCCTAATGGATTCCAAGATCGAAGCCTTCCTCATTTTCCTAGAAATGAAAAAACCTTTGGTGTATGTTCTGTTCTCATTATTTAACATAGAACTCCGTCTTCACTCATTCTTAACTTTTTCTTCTTTACTTTGCTTTCTCGGATGTTGCAAATCTGGTTACCTTAAATTGTTCTCATTGATTTAGATTATCTTTTAAGACTAGTTTTCTTATTTCCTTGGTTTCTGTTTTATTATGATCTCATGAGTATTTCCTTATTTAATTTTGATTTGTTCAATATTAGTATTAAATAAGGATTAGTGAGTCATGTTCTATGTCACTTTATAGCATGCCACAATAGATGAGAGTATCATTTGAAGTCACTCCTCTGTATACCTAAAATAAAAATGTTTTTATTTTAGCCATTATATATTTGAATAGGATCCAATTTCTGTTAATTCTATCAACTGTCTCTGCACAGTTTTAAGTTTCTATTGTTGAATATCGTCCTGATTATATTATCAACTCAGTTGTTTCGTAACATTGAATAATGATGTGGTGCTCTTGATGCAGGCCAAAGGTTTTGTTGCTAATTCCTTTTACAAAGGCTTGTCTGCTACTGAGTTTTTCTTCCGTGTAATGATAGAGCGGGAGAACTTGTCCATATGGAAGTAAGATGATGGCATGGATCCAGCAAGCTTGGAAGGAAGAAATGGAAAACCATCAAATTTTTGAAAGCAACCTTTGAAGGGTGTTGTTTTACTACACATACACTCGTGGAATGTGATAACTTTGATTTCTTATTTTTATTACAATATATAATGATGTTAATTTTATATGTCACTAAAGAAATAAATTATAAAAAATTACACAATTATTACCTTACAATAACGACATCTATAACATTAAAATATTAATTTTTATCAATAATAGTTAAAAATACAAGTTTTTTAAGATAAAATTAATTTTTTTTCTTTTATACAATTAATAAATATTATAAATAAGATATTATTGTAAATTTTTATAATTAAAAAATAATTTAAATAAATATCAATAAATATTTTAAATATCATATTAATATTCTTATTAAAAATAATATTTTTAATTTTGTAACTTTTCTCTTAAATATTTTTTTATAAACTATAAAATTATATTAAAGATCGAATACAAATTTTTAATTAAAAATATTGATCGGTAGCTTAGCCTTTTCTATTTTTTTAATATAACATGTTTATTTAAACTATTTTATTCAATAAATTAAATTTAAAACATTTTGTATATTTTTGTTAGAAAATATTAAATATTAATGTAATTAAATTTAAAATACTCACCTATTAAAACAGTGTGTTTCTCTTTTTTATTTTAATAAAATTGTAATATGTTTATTATGTTACTTTACAATTAATATATATAATTTATGTTTTATGAAATAAAATTTTAAATAATTCTAAATAATCAATAAAAAAATATAATTATTTATCTAAAAAAATTTTAAGTATTAATTTTTAAGATAATTTTTATAAAATTGATTTAAATTTTTTTAAAAATAATTCAAAATATATTATTTATATAAAAATTATTTAATTTCTTTTTCAAAAAGTTATTCTGTAAAATATTTACTGTAGTAATTTAAATTTAAATATTTTAATTTAATTCTTCAAAAATAATTTGATATTTGTAACAATAATCTAATTTTAACTCACTTAATCATTTTATTAATTAAATAGTAATTTTCTTTATATATGTATATATATTATTTTACTATATGTAATTAAATAAAAAATATTGATTGTATAATAAAATTTATTAAATTAACATTATATTTATAAATTAAATTAAACATATTTTTATATGTTATTTTAAAAAATATATAGTTTCTATTTCTTCATTATAAAGAAAGAAAAATCACAAAATTATGGATTAAAATTATTGTAAAAGTATATAGTTTGAACATAATAATTTAAGAATTTTTCAAAAATTAAATGAAAATTTTTTATATCATAAAAAATAAAACTTAATTTTATATAAAGTATTATTTTCGTATATTTAAAGTTATTACTAACCTTATGAGATATTAATTTTAATATTTAAAAATAATAATTTTATGAATACTTAACAAATTTGAACAACAATTATTAAGTATATAAAATAATAAAAATATAAAAAAGAGAAATATATAAAAATATAAAAACTTATAAATTTTTATTTTTAAAATAAATTTTAAACTTTTATAATTTAAATCATCTCTTTAATATAAATTTCTATAATTTTAATTTTTAAAATTCTTGATTTAAACAATATTTTTATAATTAAACATTTCAAATTCTTTCTTAAAAATGAATTCCTTATTAAAATATACTCATTCAAATTATAGGGTTTAAATTTTTTTTCTTTTCTTTTATTCTTATAACCACAAATATAACATCCAACTTAATAAATAATTTATATATTATAAAAGAATTTGTTAGTGCATATTAAGAAAGAGTTTGTTAACTACTCTTCTATATTTTTTCATAAATCTCAATCCAAACAACAACCAAACTAAAATTATTTATAATGAGAATCACATTGTGCTTAAGACAAAATAAATCAAAATCATCATCTTGGCTTGACGAGTTTAATATCTAAATTCATAACAAATGAATTCTTGTTTTGGAGATCTACAATCATATACATCATTTGATATTAATACATTATCCTATATCTTATTGTTCATCTCATCAAGTGCGCCTGAGTTAACAAAACAACAGTTACCAAATAAATTATGATATCTATTTGACATATTTTTCCTACGTAGTGAGTGAGAAATTAGTAAAATAATAAATAAAAAAGATGTTCTTTTAAAGGATAGAGTTTGACATATACTTTCCTCTAAATTAAGGCATAAATATCATAAAACAATAGAATAGTTTCATTCATTTAAAACAGAAATATTCACAATCAGATCTGCAAAGAGCAACAATTCAATTATGAAAATACAACAATTGATTCCTTAATAGAGATTGATTAAATTCATCAATATATTATTTTGATAAAAAAAACTTTATAGAATATAAAAAGATTTATTCATCTTTTCTTATAAATAAAAGTAGTTTTAACCTCAAAACATGGACTCCATTCATTTATTTGGAATGCAACAATTAGAGCCAACAACATGTCATTTGGTATCATCCTTTGTAGAATTTTTGGAAGAGTTTGTCTAGAAGTCGTCACCTTGTGGTGGACATTCCAAACTTTCACACATCCTACACAAAGTTGAAACATATGAGATTATAAAACAGTGAATAATTTATTAATATACTTTTTTTTAAGATCCATTACTTGTTCACATTGTTCATTATATATTATCTACGTACAGTCAATACAGTTCTAAACATATACTTTATCTAAAACTAAGAAAAAAAAATAGAAAAATCTATTACTATAAAAAAATATAAAATTAACAAAAAATCAAAACTAATCATAATTGTTCTTATCTTAAAATTTTTTTCCTTCCTAAATTGAATGATAACCACATATTTTTGAACTTTGTATTGTAGCTTTCTCTCACAGTCATCATTACTCTAATAATATTTGCATTTGGAAGAAATGGTCAAAATTGTTGTTATAATATATATACCAAAATGCATTAGCCCTCTTAAACATGTTACTTTAATTTGCTAACCAAAAAGTTACAATCCTATTTCAAAATAATATTTGATATTGAGATGAAAATAGATCAGAAACCAAATTAGTTAGAAATCAAAATATAACAGAAATCTTCACATCATTAACATTATATTAAGATTACATTTTTTTTATTGGAGTGAACGTATGTTAGTATTTTATAAAAAAAATCATTCTAAATAAATTTTTTTTTGTTCTTTAAGTTGCATGATGAAATAATTAGATAGTTCTTCCTATATATATTACCATTTATATAATGTAACAATTTCAACTCTTAGATTGAAATGAATGTCCATAACTATTTATATTGTGAGAAGAATTAATATATTTAAAATAAAAATAAATAATAACATTTAAAAAAGTAATTTTAAAAGAGAAAAAAAACAATTAGTTACCAAAGAGTAATTTTATATTACATGTAGAAAAATAAAGATTGAATGTATAACAAATTTTAATGATCAATATTATATTTATAAATTAAATTAAACATATTTTTATTTTTAATTCTTTTAAAAAATATATAGTTGATATTTGTACATTATAATAGAAAAAATTTATAAAAATATGAATTAAAATTTTTGTAAAATAATATTCTAAACAGTGTAATAATTTTCCGAAAATGAAGTGAAAATTATTTATATTATAAAAATTAATTTTTCAATAAATTTTATTTTATACATAAAAAAATATTGTTTCCATATAATTAAATTCATTAATAAATATTATAATCAAGATAGTAGTTTTAATATTTAAGAATAAAAAATCATTTTAATAATAGTTATCAAATATTATGAACCATGATCAATATAACTTAATGTAATTATTTTTAACTTCTTATTTTTTTATTGAATTAATGCACAAATTTGTTCAGAGTTGCAAATTTTGTTATCTTTAATTGTTTTTGGTTTAAGACTAATTTTTTTATCTTTGTTGACTTGCTAATTAATATGTTGACCAGAGTTAAGAGTTTTTATTGACTTTGGGTACATTTCTCAGAATCATTTTTTCTCCTAAATGATATGCTTTTTTTTCAGATGAGTAATGTGTTTAAAAAGAAGAAAACCTAGCAATATATCTCCATTAATTTTCATGATAAAGTAATTTACCAGTAACATCTTGTTTTGGGACAAGAAATAAGATTAAATTTAAATTATAATTTTAAATATAAATTTAAATTAATTCTAACATTAGTGGATGACATTAAACTGATTTAAAAATTTTTAGTACCTTAAAGAAGAATTAGGTAAACAATTTCTTCAAAATTATGGTTATTTTTATAATAAATTAATAAACACAAAAAAGTAAGCAATTGTAAACATTGATAATTAATAATTAAAAAATTGAAAATGTGTATTAAAATTTATCATGATCCAACAGCAGTGATAAAATTTTAAATTGAAATTATTTTTCAAATTTTAGATTGAAATCGTTTTTCAAATTTTAAATTTTAAATCATAATTTTCTTATTTTAAGAGTAAATTCTTCTTAATGGAATTAGTTTCTAGAAAAAAATATTTAATTCAGTTTACTTTAAATTATTCTAATTTTATTCAAATTAATTTGATAAACAAAACAAGTTTTTTTAATTTGATTCATCAATTTAAAAATTAACTTTTTTTTACATTTAAAATTAATAATTGACATTTATCATCATGAGTTAATAAAAGAACAACACATTCATATTGATTTGTCTTTCTAGGAGTATTAGAAATTGATGTTTAGTTTTTTTCTGTTCTTATAAATTAACATAGGAAATAATTCATAATAATTTTTTTCACATCATAGGCAAAGGAAGAAGAATGAAAGAAAATGTGTGATAAGTTTGGGATTTGAACTATATAACTGAAGGTTGTGGACCAGGACTAGGTGTAGCAAATCTAAAAAGTGAGTAGGGGTATTTCTTTTCCTACCCTATAGCTTTACTCTCTATGTAATAATATTTAAAATTTTTAATATTTGTATTATTATGTTTATATTAATTGGATAACGTCTCGAGTTATATAATTTTAAAATTTAATGTAAAAATATTTTTAGATTATATAAATTTAAAAATTAATTTTTATAATTTAAAAGTTAAAACTAACTTTTAAATCATATAATTTAAAAATTAAAATATATTTAAATTTTTCTTTTAAATTTTATAATTCAAAAATCAAAATAATTTTTAAATTATATCATTTAAAAATTAAAACTATTTTTTGAATTATGTAATTTTAAATACTTTCCAAATTATATAATTATATAATGTAAAGCATAACTTATCTTTTAAAATATTAAATTTGAAAAATAAAATTTCTTCCTGTGCAAGTAGAATACTCTCTTTTTCTCCATGTTTCTCTTCTCATCCCAGCCACACCATTTTCCTTTTCAGTCGCACTGCACTTTATTATCTATTTGATTGGTTGCTTCTTAATAAGCCTCATCAATCTTTCTATTATTATATGTCTCTTCCTAAATTTTTTGGATTTCCAAGAGATGGAAGAGAGAATAGAAAAGGAAGAAAAAGATCAAGTGGTTGGATGAGACATGGATAGGATTGGAGTGGACCGCGACACAACAGCCACAGTTGTGACCTGAGATGCAGCAGTCTCGGGTGCAGCAGAATGAAGAAAATTATAAACTAGGATACTTTTGTCATTTCCAGGATGCTATGGAAGTGGAAGATGTGAGAACAATAAAATGGGTGCAAAGAAGAGTCAGAAAGGAGAATGATCAATTTTCTACATCCCTTATTTTTAATACAATATAAATATAAATCATATGAAAATTTTACATCAATTCATTAATAAAGGAAGTTAGATACAAAATGGTATCATTAAATAAAAAAGATAATGGAAAATATGGAAACATCATCTAATCTAATAATATATACACCTTTTTTCAGTGTTTCTCTGTCTTAGTCTCAATGCAGCTTGCATATAAATATAAGTATTAATACTTTTACAATCATCATCTTCAATATGGAAAATCTAATATGTGAGTGTAAATTTAGATCCATGTAAAAATTTTACATCAATTAATTGATAAAATAAAGGTAATTTTTTTTTCAAAAAACATGTAAACTTCAATCATGATAACTTATAAGTGTTTTATCGCTTGCATCCTTAGTTTTACATTTTAATGACTAACATTAGATTATTATATGGACTTTGACTTTGATATGTTTATATAGTTTAATAATGGTTAATAGATCTTTTTTTTCAATATAAATCTATAATTTTTAAAATTTTCAATTTCCTAATTTTTGAATTATACATATTATTGAAAAACTTGTTTCTCTTAGTGAAAAATTTTTAACATTCAAAAGTCAAAATGACTATCTTTAATTAATCTTCTCAATTACATTAAATTTATATACAAATAAAAAATATTCACTTTTATTTTATAAAAAAAATAGTGTAATCATATATATTTTATATATGAATAATAAGTATTTATTTTTTAAACTTCCTTAAACACTAATATCTAATATTATTTTAATAATATATTTTGAAATGAATTAGTCATTACATTTATAAATAAAAGTCAGACATTAATTTATCAATTTTAGAAATTTTTTATTCTCAATATTTTCTCTCAACTAATCGAGTTTCTAATTATTGGGTTCTCATATTGTAAAACTAGTGAAGGATAAAAACAAGTTGAATCGATCAAAATTTGATTTTGGTAAGTAATGTGTTTTAAGTCTTTTTCTCTTTACTCTTTCCTCTTTCTTGTTGGATTTTAAGATGAGGTTCTACCCATATAAAGATTTGTTTTGTTTTGGAGGTTTACTTCGGTAGATTGAAGTGAAGTGCAAGTAGTTGTTTGTATTGGTGTTTTAATCTAGGTAAGAGGATATAATAACCTTTTATAAAATATATGTGAATTTTTTGTTTATTTGGTTATTTGGGGGTTATATAAGTTCTATGAAATCTTATAACATGTGGATATTGAGATGATTATTGGATATGAATGAAAATATTGGTTGATGTAGACTGTAAAATACATTATTAATGAGTCAAGGGATGTGAAAATTTTGTATATGGGTGTAGAAACTTTGGAAAAATGTTGTAATTGAATTATTGAAGTAGTTCTTAACCTTGTTTTCACTCAAGCCAAAGTTAAGTGGTAGGTAATCATTATTTCCACTACTTAAGGTCACTCATGCAAAAAGAGACTTGGAACTTGAGGGACTATTGGCTTGATTTTCGCTCAAGCAACATGTATAACTCAAGTGAAAAGAGACCTTAAACTTGACGATCTCTTGTTTTAAATTTTGCTCAAGCGACAAGTGTTATTCAAGCATTAGTGTGTTATGATGTATTATGTTGACGATGTTGTAAAGTGGTTAAGAATGCTTATATACACAAGTTGTGATTTGTATGATGTATAAAAGTAAGTTGGACTTATATATGATCATAATAAATATATAATTGTTATTGTGATGCATGACATGTTGTATGCATCATTAGAGTCCTTTATGAGTGGTGATTCATTTATGGATAATATATATGGTTGGAGCACTTGACAAGTAGTGTTTGGAAGTCCTTTTACGAGTGGTTTAAGGATACTCGAGTTATAATGCCTTGGGTGGCGATGATAATTTGACACTCACTTAACAAGGAATCTTAGCTTTACTGTTATTTAATCATATAATCAAGACTTCAAGTGATGAGAAGTTTAGAGAGACTTATAACAAACTTTAGAAATAGATATACATCATGTGCTCTCAATAACATATTCTTTGCACTACATTGACAATGAAATTTTTAGACTGATTTTAGTATGTGTCAAGTTTTAATCTTTAATGAGATATGTTTATCATAATTAGAACATGATTTTAATATATATATATATATAAATAATGTTAATGGTTATAAGTTGATAATATTGGTTATTTGGTATCTTATGATGTTTATATTAGTTTATTTATTATTAAATATTACTATTGTGATGGTATTTTGTAAGAGTATAAATTATTTTACCAATAAACTTAAGAATAAATATATTTTTTAATAAATATAAAATATTATTTGTTTTATTTTTTATTTTTTATTTTAAGGACTTCCTATATATATATTTATTGTGTGTGAAGGTGAGATTAAGTACAATAATCTTTTATTCAGAAATGCAATTAGATGGAAAATTGTGCAAGGATTATCCCAATTACTCTATACCTAGGCCTACACGTAATCGATTTTTTTATGCAAATTTGTATACAATATTGAAACTGCAAACAAGAGAAAAGTTCCACATGCAATCTTTGTCAGTATTGTTGAACAAAGAGTTAAAACATATATGTTATAAGAATATAAATGTATTTATCTACAAAAGGATAAGATTAAGATTAAGTAAAAATATTAATTTAATCTTTAAAAGATTATGAAAGTTTTAATTTAATTGTAAAATTAAAATAAAATTTCTAAAAGTCATGTATTTATATGATTTTTATTTGAGGTAGATATGTCAATTATCATTAAAATATTATTTAAATTTTATATATTATTATTAAAATATAATTCAATCTATATATAAAATCTAAATCATATTTTGATGGTAATAGATAGAAATTTGTTTTTAAAAAATGACAAATAAATTTAAAGTTTTTTTTAATTAAAGATGGTTACCTCTTCTGCCTTAAAGTCTCTCTATCTATATTCAAATCTCCAATCCAACTTAATCCTTTAGTATTACAAGCCACGTCACCTTAAGTGGTGATAGCAAGATATACCGTTTTCAACTTATGTTTTCTTCTAAGTCATAATAGTGTATAACCAATTTGATCATTTTGCAACAAACTCCACCCACGGGAAGAAACAGAATCTGAAACGATTGGGGGATAGAAGAAAGCCTCTAACAGGGGAGGAGAAGAGAACTGCAACTATTCAAGAAGACAAGAAAACCTGCAAAGATTCACGCATTGCAACTACTGGTAAGTAAATTTTCGTTTTCTTTCTTTATTCTCACCTAGTTTAATTTTTTTTATTAGATATTTTGATTCTAATATTTTGTGAGAATTTATAATATTTTATCAATTGAATTCCAAGTTTTATTAAAATCTGTCAATGTGATTCTTACTATTAGATTAGTGTTAACGATGTCAACTATATGAGATGTGGCGCATCTAAATTAACTTATGGCACGTGAATAATGACTAAAGGATATGAATACAAACACAAATACAATACTACAATCTATTAATTAAGGATTACATTGATAGATTTTAACAGAATTTGGGATACAATTAAAAAAAACGTAGAAAAAGATTACAAATTTTCACTTGTGACAAAAATACCTATTAAACCTTTTTTTTTCTTTAATCTTTACTATTTTGTATGTGCGAATTAGAAACTAAGTATTATAAATATAATTCGAATATAAGTTTAGTAAAAAAATTATATAACAGTTTTGCTTTTATATAATAATAATTATATATGTATAAATAATTATTCAAAATACTATTTTATAGATTAGTTTTCTTTTTTAAATTTTAAAATATTGGATTTAATTTTAAATTTATTATTACTAAATTAAATTCCTTTCTGTTGAAATTTTGGTTGAATTTTCTAAGACTAAGGTTTAATAATAAAAATTTACATTATTGAAGAAATATATGCATAGCTTTTATACAGAAATTATAAGAATAAAAAATAACTTTTTACGTTTTTAATTTTTTTTATCAAAATATAAGTTGACACTTATATATTGCACTATAAATTCAGTTAAAAAATTCTATAATTCTATAACTGTATAAATTTATAAATATTTTATCACAATAAATAATTTAAAAAAATCTATAATTGAATAAATATATAAATATTTTATCATGAGTATACATACATATATATATATATATATATATATATATATATCTTCAAATTGATTTTTTTTTCAAAATTAAATTAGGTTTTATAAAAATGTTTTCTTTTGTTGAGTTTCAAAATTATCACTTTTTATTTTTATTTAATTATATATATTTTATTTAAATTGTCGTCTATTCATATATTTTATACCAATAAATATTATACTAATAAATCATTTAAAAATTTATTATTTGATATTTTATAAAGATTTTATCACAATTCAATAAATTCAATAAATTAGTTAAAAAATTTAAAATATTATTATATTTTAATTTAAATAATTTATGGTAAAAAATAATTTAAAAGATCAACTCTCAATTAAATTTACAATATTATATTATGATAAAAGTAAATATAAGTTTATTCATTAGTTTGTTATCATTTATTATTGTTATTATACATAAGCCCTCGTTGTCCCTGTTACAAAGCACGCATCAACTCTCCAATACATAACTCAAATCAACCAAATAACCCTTCTTCTCCCACTAAACCTTGTGCTTGACATCGGAGGCCAATTCCTCTGGCTCGATTGCGACAACAACTACCTCTCCTCCACTTACCGCCCTGCGCGCTGCCGCTCCGCCCAGTGCTCCCTCGCCCGAGCGGCTGCGGGGACTGCTTTTCCGCCCCCAGACCCGGCTGCAACAACAACACGTGCGGCCTCATTCCGGACAACACCATCACCCACACCGCTACATTGCTAACTATTAAAAAAGGTTTGAATTTCAATTTTGTTATACTAAAGAATTTATATATAGTATAATATAATATAGATTAGATTAGATTAATAGTATTTAATTTGATTTTAAGTTTAATAGACAGAGATAATTCAGATTCTTAATTATATTTATATACTTGTATATATTTTATGTTCCTATTTTGTTATTAATTATATTTTAAAATTTATAGCAGTTTGAAATTCTAGTTATCTTCCTTATATAAAAGGAAGAAAAAGGAAAAAAAAATAGAAAATATAAGATACTTATCATCTAAAAATAATTGTATATGAATTTTTACTATATAATATATAGTTATATGTTTTTTCTTTTACTTAAATCTATTTATATTATTTCTCAAACATTATTTTCATTTAAATAAATATATTTTATTCAAATAAATATATAAAATAAAAAGAATATAAATATTATATTTTAACTCATTAAAATAGTATAACATAATAACAAAAACACAAGCACGTAATTAAATTAATAAATATCGGGAGATTTTTTAATTTAAAGCAATTAAAACTTGAATAATAATATATTATATAAATTAATTTAATTTTCAAATCATTAAAATCATGTAATCATAATTACCATTATTATATACTTACATGAAATAAAAAATATTTATATTTTTAATAAAATAAACGATAAGCCAAAATTCATTTTATATATTTAATTTTTTAAAATAGTAAAATTATCAATTAAAAATAGTTGTTATGTTATAGTTGAGATATTTGACTAACAGATTTTTTTTGTAATAAAATCATCAGACTTTTATTAAATATAAATATAATAATAATATAATAATAATAATAATAATTTAATATGTATTTTAATTAAATATCTTAATTTAATTAAAAATATTAATTAGTTGTGATTTGGTAGTTTTAAAGATAGAAATTTTGTTCTTCATATATCTTTTTCCTTGGTATTAGAATATTTTGAAGTATAATTATAAATAAGATATAGTTGGATTGTTATAATATTTATTTCTAGGAATCATAATTAGAGATAATTATTTTATCACTATGTATGCATATATTTTTTTATCCAAAAACCCTAAATAATATAACTCATACAAGCACTTAAATTCGTTGCCCGTGGTTTCCTCTTCCTCTTATTCTTCCTTCTTTGCCTTCCTACTTGCAAAGCGGTTAGTGATAGCACAGTCATTTTTTAAAATTTAAATTTTAGACCTTCATCTACATTTGATAATATTGTTACTTTGTTATTTATTTGTTGCAGAAAGAACATGAAGTTCTCCAGGATATCAGATTCCTTTAAGAACCATGGTGGTTTGTTGGATCCTGACGTAATCTCTAATTCCCTTTTGCACATTTTTTTGAACTCTGTTTAATTTTGATGTTTTTTCTTTTATTTTTGCAATTTTGAGATTTTGATGTGTGTGATGATCACGACATAATAGTTGTAACATAGGATGTAAAATTAGCTTTGTGTTCTGGGGTTTTAATTTGGAGTTGTTTAGTGTTGTGTCGAATATTCAATCACAAAAACTATTTCCCTTATCGTAATTTGAAGGTCTCTGAGGTTAGGCATCAAATTTTTCCTGTTATAATGTATAATTACTTTCCGTCCTTTAGATAAAGCATAGGACATAAACTAGAATATAAATTTTAACAAGACAAATATGTTTTGGAAGATATTAGTTACTGTCACTATATTTCCCAAGGAAACAATAACACAAGGAAGTTATATTCGTTTTTTCCAAGGTTCATGCATATGCCTTTTAACTTTCTCATTTGCTTTAGGTTGCAATACCCATTCATATGGCTTGTATATAGTCAAGTTGAGACAATATCATAACTGAAATAGAAGTACAATTGCATAAGCTCTCAACATTCAAAATAAACATAGAAACATAGAAATCTAAATCAAATATGTCATACTAGTTATATGATTAAATTTAATAAAATAAATTAGCAATATATAACAAGTTTACACGTTGAATGAAAAATAAAATAATACATCATTATACTATAAATAAATTGCAAAGAAACTAAGATATAAAAATGTAAATTAATAGATAAAGTAGTTTATACCTATTTGTAAACTTTATAAAACATGTCTTTGTATTTTTATTTTTAAAAACAATTAGATTACATTTAAAAATATATATATTCTCTTTTGCGATTGTGAACTATTTTTCTCAAGTAATGTCTTGCTGGTTTCTGACAAGATCTCACCAGTATTGAAGGTGAGATCAGTTTTTTTTTACCACTTTTCAAAACTATGGTATTTACGATATTTCTGACAATACCAATCATGATTTTGGTTAAAAGGGTTTAACTAGTATTTGTTAACATCTTTTAAGTTTTCTCGAATTTTGTTTGTTTTCGAGTGCAAGACAACGTATACACGAATTGCTTCCTAGAAACCAGAAAAGATACTTTTTATGACCGTTCTACCTTTACACTTGTTTGCTCGGACATAATGGATAGCATGGATCATGTCGATTTTCCAACTCCTGCAATTGTTAAGGTGAGAATAGAGCTTATAAATGTGACATGCATTAGATTCAGTATTTTGTTTATCCATTTTATTAGTTTGAGCGTGTATATCTATTTGTCTCTACGTGTGTTTTCTTTCTACTTGTTTCTGTCTTTGAAAACTTCCATTAATATACAAGTTTAACCTTTCATATCTTTTTGAGTATGCAACATAACACTTTTAAACAAATCATGACTCAGACTTCCTAAATTTATTAAAATAAAAAGACGAAATGAAATATTTGACTATATTTTAAGTTGTATGAAATTCAATAAACTTGGTTACCTTAATCAAAGTTTTAGGTTAATGGATGGATTGATGTGATGATAGTTAAAAGTTGTTTAAATGAATATATGGGCCAAGAATTCCAAAACTACTTTAATTGGGAAAGAGCTCCAAGGAGGAAAATATATTATATATCTTCTTTTAATAATTGATTTTTGTTTATAAAAAGACAAAATTCTACAAAAGAGATGTGGTATGAGGATAAAAAACTAGTAATAGCTGGATGGATAATAATGTGTCACAATGAGACATTCATTTTACTAATTTATATTGTTATTGTATATGTTTTACTTCTTTGCGACTGTTGAACTTTGGAGTGGTAAGCGACTATTTAACTTTCTATTGTGCCCACAAGCAAATATGGGAGTGTCTCGTGGATCATCTTATCGTTAAGGAGAAAACATACACAAAGCAAGATGACAACAAAAGAGAATTGAAAACATTGTGCCCGAATGATGGGTTTGTTTACTTTCGTAATAGTGAGTTGATCTCCGGCCAAATTGGAAAGACTACTTTGGGTTAGTTACTCCAAAATTACCTTGCTTCTTTCTTTTCATGAGTACATGTTTTGTATATATGTAGATAAACTTAAATTCTCAATACTGTTGTGTATATTTGGATAAAACTATTGAGATTGAAGAAACTTTGTTTTGTCAACTTCTCGAGAGTGATTTTAAAAGAGAAAAAAATTACTTCCCAAAGAGTGATCTTCTATTACATGTTTATATCTATCAAGTTATTTGATGTTGGGTAGATGCACTTGATAGAAAGGAATTATATATATATGTTGGGGTGCATTTTTTTCTGTACTTTCAATGATCTCTTTTTTGTATATATGATAATTTATGTCGTTTCACCTTTCGTATTACAAGAGTGTTTTTGTTTTTAAAAAGTTTGAATTTGCAATCTAGTTGATGTTTAACTCTTGCAATTTTGTTAAAGTCCTCATTTGTTTTGCATGAGTTCAGGAGATGGCAAAAAAGATGGATTGTTCTATGCGATACTGAGAGACTGTAACGCACATGCATTTGCCTCTTTCGTGAATCGTTTAACTAGATTAAGGTAAATGTGTTTGTTTTATGGGTATTAATTAAGTGCAATATGTTTTGAATTAAAATAAATGAAATATTTGAATTTAAAAGCACATTTTTGATGCATTAGTCTAAGAGAAAAACATGCTAAAGTAATTTCTTTTATAAGCAGTCATTTTATGCCTTTCAATATTGTATTTTGCATTTGGATGGTTGTATTTAGGAGTTTCAAAAAACATGATCATTTTACTTGGATGTAGAATGCGAAATCATGGGTTCTCCATAGGCATTGGTGATTTTGAACAAGAAAAGATGCTGATTAAAAAGATAGATGAAATACTTTCAGAAGGTTACAGAAAATGTGATAACTACACAAAAGCTTTCAATAAAGGAAAATTGGAACTCATGGCTGGTTGTGATGCTGCTCAAACATTAGAAACTCGGATTACTGAAGTATTAAACGGACTACGTGATATGGCATGGAAGGTAGGTATCCTTTAGTTTCCTGAGATAATTTGTCTGTGTTTCAGAAAAATTTTCTGAACTTTAATGAGTTTATAATTTTCACAGGTCTGCATGCAAAACATGCACAGGAATAATAGTTTGTTGATCATGATGCAGTGTGGATCCAGAGGACCTATCGAAACTAGTGAAAAAGTTGCATGTGTTGGTCAACTGTCTGTTGGTGGTCGTCGACCTCCTAATGGATTCCAAGATCGAAGCCTTCCTCATTTTCCTAGAAATGCAAAAACCTTTGATGTATGTTCTGTTCTCATTATTTAACATAGAACTCCGTCTTCACTCATTCTTAACTTTTTCTTCTTTACTTTGCTTTCTCGAATGTTGCAAATCTGGTTACCTTAAATTGTTCTAGTTGATTTAGATTATCTTTTAAGACTAGTTTTCTTATTTCCTTGGTTTCTGTTTTATTATGATCTCATGAGTATTTCCTTATTTAATTTTGATTTGTTCAATATTAGTATTAAATAAGGATTAATGAGTCATGTTTTATGTCACTTTATAGCATGCCACAATAGATGAGAGTATCATTTGAAGTCACTCCTCTTTATACCTAAAATAAAAGTGTTTTTATTTTAGCCATTATATATTTGAATAGGATCCAATTTCTGTTAATTCTATCAATTGCCTCTGCACAGTTTTAATTTTCTATTGTTGAATATCACTCTGATTATATTATCAACTCAGTTGTTTCGTAACATTGAATAATGATGTGCTGCTCTTGATGCAGGCCAAAGGTTTTGTTGCTAATTCTTTTTACAGAGGCTTGTCGGTTACTGAGTTTTTCTTCCGTGTAATGATAGAGCGGGAGAACTTGTCGATATGGAAGTAAGATGATGGCATGGATCCAGCACGCTTGGAAGGAAGAAATGAAAAACCATCAAATTTTTTAAAGCAACCTTTGAAGGCTGCCTCTAATGTTTTACTAGACATACACTCGTGCAATGCGATAACTTTGATTTCTTGTTGTCATTACAATATGTAATGATGTTAATTTTATATGTCACTAAAGAAATAAATTATAAAAATTTACACAACTATTACCTTACAATAACGACATCTATAACATTAAAATATTAATTTTTATCAATAATAGTTAAAAAAATAGAATTTTTTCAAAGATAAAATTTAAATTTTTTTTATTCTTTTATATAATTAATAAATATTATAAATAAGATATTATTGTAAATTTTTATAATTAAAAATTAATTTAAATAAATATCAATAAATATTTTAAATATTATATTAATATTCTTATTAAAAAATATTTTTAATTTTGTAACTTTTCTCTTAAATATTTTTTTATAACTATAAAATTATATTAAAGATCGAATACAAATTTTTAATTAAAAAAGTTGATCGGTAGCTTAGCCTTTTCTATTTTTTTAATATAACATTTATTTAAAATATTTTATTCAATAAATTAAATTTAAAACATTTTGTATAGTTTTGTTAGAAATTATTAAATATTAATGTGATTAAATTCAAAATACTTACCTATAAACGGTGTGTTTTTCTTTTTTATTTTAATAAAATTGTAATATATTTATTATGTTATTTTACTATTAATATATATAATTTATGTTTTATGAAATAAAATTTTAAATAATTCTAAATAATCAATAAAAAATATATAATTGTTTATCTAAAAATATTTTTAAGTATTAATTTTTGAAGATAACTTTTATAAAATTGATTTAAATTTTTTTATAAATAATTAAAAATATATTATTTATATAAAAGTATTTAAATTTTTTTCAAAAAATTATTCTGTAAAATATTTACTGTAGTAATTTAAATATAAATATTTTAATTTAATTCTTAAAAATAATTTGATATTTGTAACAATAATCTAATTTTAACTCACTTAATCATTTTATTAATTAAATAGTAATTTTCTTTATATATGTATATATATTATTTTACTATATGTAATTTAATAAAAAAATATTGATTGTATAATAAAATTTGTTAAATTAACATTATAGTTATAAATTAAATTAAACATATTTTTATATGTTATTTTAAAAAGAAAGATATAGTTCCTATTTCTTCATTATAAGGGAAAAAAATCACAAAATTATGAATTAAAATTATTGTAAAAGTATATAGTTCGAATATAATAATTTAATAACTTGTCATAAATTAAATGAAAATTATTTATATCATAAAAAATAATTTTTTTTATAAAACTTAATTTTCTATAAAGTATTATTTTCATATATTTAAAGTTATTACTGACCTTACAAGATATTAATTTTAATATTTAAAAATAATAATTTTATAAATACTTAAAAAACTTTAACAACAATTATTAAGTATATAAAATAATAAAAAAATATAAAATAAGAAATATATAAAATATAAAAATATAAAAACTTATAATTTTTTTAAAAATAAATTTTAAACTTTTATAATTTAAATAGTCATCTCTTTAATATAAATTTCTATAATTTTAATTTTTAAAATTCTTGATTTAAACAATGCTTTTATAATTAAACATTTCAAATTCTTTTCTAAAAATAATTCCTTATTAAAATATACTCATTCAAATTATAGGGTTTAAATTTTTTTCTTTTATTCTTATAACCACAAATATAACATCCAACTTAATAAACAATTTCCATATTATAAAAGAGTTTCTTAGTGTATATTAAGAAAGAGTTTGTTATTTTTTCAGAAATCTCTTCCCAAACAACAACCAAACTAAAATTATTTATAATGAGAATCACATCCCGCTTAAGACAAAATGAATCAAAATCATCATCTTGGTGAGTTTAATATCTAAATTCATAACAAATGAATTCTTGTTTTGGAGATCTACAATCATATACATCATTTGATATTAATACATTATGTTTTACTCTAATTCCTATATCTTATTGTCCATCTCATCAAATGCGCATGAGTTAACAAAAAACCAGTTACCAAATAAATTATGATATCTATTTGACATATTTTTCCTACGTAGTAAGAATTAGTAAAATAATAAATTAAAAGATGTTCTTTTAAAGATAGAGTTTGACATATACTTTCCTCTAAATTAAGGCATAAATTTCATTTAGAATTAGAACGGAAATATTCACAATCAGATCTGCAAAGAACAACAATTCAAATGAAAATACAACAATTGATTCCTTAATAGAGATTGGTTAAATTCATCAATGTATTATTTTGATAAAAAAAACTTGATAGAATATAAAAGGATTTATTCATCTTTTCTTATAAATAAAAGTAGTTTTAACCTCAGAGCATGGATTCCATTCATTTATTTGGAATGCAACAATTAGAGCCAACAACATGTCATTTGGTATCATCCTCTGTAGAATGTTTGGAAGAGTTTGTTTAGAAGCCCTGATCTTGTGGAGATTCCAAACTTTCACACATCCTACACAAAGTTCAAACATATGAGATTATAAAACAGTGAATAATTTATTAATATACCTTTTTTTAAGATTCATTACTTGTTCACATTGATTATTATATATTATCTACTTACAGTCAATTCAGTTCTAAACATATACTTTATCTAAAGCTCAGAAAAAAAAAACAGAAAAATCTATTACTATAAAAAATATAACATAAACAAAAAATCAAAACCAATCATAATTGTTCTTATCTTGAAATTTTTTCTCTTCCTAAATTGAATGATAACCATAGATTGTTGAATTTCGTCAGAGGTAAAAAAAACATTGAGAAAATAAATTGAAAGGATAAAACAACAAATAATAAGAATAAGATATTTTTTTATTCATATAATGACAAATATACCTCGTACAAATATACCCCGTGTTTAGAAACTATAGTAAGGAATGATGGTAAAAAATCTATAGCTACTACAAATGTAATGACATGAAAAAGTAAGAAAAAAAATTACCTACAAATTTTATATTTGTTGACTTGCTAATTAATATGTTGACCAGAGTTAAGAGTTTTGGGTACATTTCTCATAATCATTTTTTCTCCTAAATGATATGCTTTTTTTTTCCAGATGAGAAATGTGTTTAAAAAGAAGAAAACCTAACAATATATCTACATTAATTTTCATGATAAAGTAATTTACCATCTTTGGTAACATCTTGTTTTGGGACAAGAAATAAGATTAAATTTAAATTATAATTTTAAGTATAAATTTAAATTAATTCTAACATTAGTGGATGAGATTAAACTGATTTAATTTTTGGATAAAAAATATATCAAATTTTTAATACCTTAAAGTAAAGAAGTATTAGGTAAACAATTTCTTCAAAATTATGGTTATTTTTATAATAAATTAATAAACACAAAAAAGTAAGCAATTGTAAACATTGATAATTAATAATTAAAAAATTGGAAATGTTTAACCATTAAAATTTATCATGATCCAACAGTGATAAAATTTTAAATTGAAATTATTTTTCAAATTTTAGATTGAAATCGTTTTTCAAATTTCAAATTTTAAATCATAATTTTCTCTTTTAAGAATAAATTCTTCTTAATAGAATTAGTTTCTGGAAAAAATATTTAATTCAGTTTATTTTAAATTATTCTAATTTTATTCAAATTAATTTGATAAAAAAAGTTTTTTTAATTTGATTCATCAATTTGAAAATTAACTTTTTTTTACATTTAAAATTAATAATTGACATTTATCATCATGAGTTAATAAAAGAACAAAACATTCATATTGATTTGTCTTTCTAGGAGTATTAGAAATTGATGTTTAGTTTTTTTCTGTTCTTATAAATTAACATAGGAAATAATTCATAATGATTTTATTTTTTTCACATCATAATTAGGCAAAGAAAGAAGAATGAAAAAAAAATGTGTGATAAGTTTGGGATTTGAACCATATAGCTGAGGGTTGTGGACCAGGGCTAGGTGCAGCAAATCTAAAATGTGAGCAGGGGTATTTCTTTCTCTACCCAATAGCTTTACTCTCTATGTAACAATATTTAAAATTTTTAAAATTATTTTATTTTATTATTTTGTATTATTTGTATTATTTATTCGGTTTATATTCATTTTGAATATTATAATTTGATAACATTTCGAATTATATAATTTCAAAATTTAACGTAAAAATATTTTTAGATTACATAAATTTAAAAAATTAATTTTTATAATTTAAAAGTTAAAACGAACTTTTAAATCATATAATTTAAAAATTAAAATGTATTTAAATTTTTTCTTTTAAATTTTATAATTTAAAAATTAAAATAATTTTTAAATTATATCATTTAAAAATTAAAATTATTTTTTTGAATTATGTAATTTAAATACTTTCCAAATTATATAATTATATAATATAAAATATAACTTATCTTTTAAAATGTCAAATCTGGAAAATAAAATTTCTTTCTGTACAAGTAGAATACTTTTTTTTTTCATGTTTCTCTTCTCATCCCAGCCACACCATTTCTCTTTCCAGCCGCACTGCACCTCATTGTCTATTTGATTGGTTGCCTCTTGATAAGCCTCATCAATCTTTCTATTATTCTATATGTCTATTCCTAAATTTTTAGGATTTTCAACAGATGGAAGAGAATAGAATAGGAAGGAAAAGATCAAGTGAGTGGAGGGAGCATGGACAGGACTGGTGTGGACGACGACACAACAGCGACGATGGTGACTTGAGATGCAGCAGTTTAGGGTGCAGCAGAATGAAGAAAATTATAAACTAGGATACTTTTGTCATTTCCAGGATGCTATGGAGGTGGAAGATGAAACCATGGAGGTGGGAAAAGAGCCACCCAGTGAGTTGGGGGTGACAACAATAAGAGGGGTGCAAAGAAGAGTCAGAAAGGATAATGATTTCAATTTTCAAATACATCCCTTATTTTTAATACAACATGAATTTAGATCATGTGAAAATTTTAGGGTTTACATCAATTCATTAATAAAGTAAGTCAGATACAAAATGGTACCATTAAATAAAAAAGATAATGGAAAATATGGAAACTTCATGTAATCTGATAATATGTACACCTTTTTCAATGTTTTTTTGTCTTAGTCTCAATGCAGTTTGCATAAATATAAGTATTAATACTTTTATAATCAAAATATGGAAAATCTAACATGTGAGTATAAATTTAGATCCATGTAAAAATTTTACATCAATTCATTGACAAAATAAAGATCAATTTTTTTTTTCAAAAAACATGTAAGCTTCAATCATAATAACTTATAACTGTTTTATAGGTTGCATCCTTAGTTTTACATTTTAATGATTTACATTATATTATTATATGGACTTTGATATGTTTATATAGTTTAATAATGGTTAATACATCTTTTCATTTCTATATTTATCTTTTTTTTCAATATAAATATATAATTTTTTAAAATTTTCAATTTCCTAATAATTTGATAAAAAAAACAAGTTTTTTAATTTGATTCATCAATTTAAAAATTAACTTTTTTTACATTTAAAATTAATAATTGACATTTATCATCATGAGTTAATAAAAGAACAACACATTCATATTGATTTGTCTTTCTAGGAGTATTAGAAATTGATGTTTAGTTTTTTTCTGTTCTTATAAATTAACATAGGAAATAATTCATAATGATTTTTTTCACATCATAAGTAGGCAAAGGAAGAAGAATGAAAAAAATGTGTGATAAGTTTGGGATTTGAACTATATAACTGAAGGTTGTGGACCAGGAGTAGGTGGAGCAAATCTAAAAAGTGAGTAGGGTATTTCTTTTCTTACCCAATAGCTTTACTCTCTATGTAATACTATTTAAAATTTTTAATATTTGTATTATTCTGTTTATATTCATTTTAGATACTATAATTGGATAACGTCTCGAGTTATATAATTTTAAAATTTAATGTAAAAATATTTTTAGATTATATAAATTTAAAAATTAATTTTTATAATTTAAAAGTTAAAACTAACTTTTAAATCATATAATTTAAAAGTTAAAACTAACTTTTAAATCATATAATTTAAAAATTAAAATATATTTAATTTTTTTAAATTTTATAATTCAAAATCAAAATAATTTTTAAATTATATCATTTAAAAATTAAAACTATTTTTTGAATTATGTAATTTTAAATACTTTCCAAATTATATAATTATATAATGTAAAGTATAACTTATCTTTTAAAATATCAAATTTGAAAAATAAAATTTCTTCCTGTCTTAGTAGAATACTCTCTTTTTCTCCATGTTTCTCTTCTCATCCCAGCCACACCATTTCTCTATTCAGTCGCACTGCACTTTATTATCTATTTGATTGGTTGCTTCTTAATAAGCCTCATCAATCTTTCTATCATTATATGTCTCTTCCTAAATGTTTTGGATTTCCAAGAGATGGAAGAGAGAATAGAAAAGGAAGAAAAAGATCAAGTGGTTGGAAGGGACATGGATAGGACTGGAGTGGACCGCGACACAACAGCCATGGTTGTGACCTGAGATGCAGCAGTCTCGGGTGCAGCAGAATGAAGAAAATTATAAACTAGGATACTTTTGTCATTTCCAGGATGCTATGGAAGTGGAAGATGAAACTATGGAGGTGGAAAAGAGCCACCCAGATGATTTGGGGGTGAGAACAATAAAATGGGTGCAAAGAAGAGTCAGAAAGGAGAATGATCAATTTTCTACATCCCTTATTTTTAATACAATATAAATTTAAATCATATGAAAATTTTACATCAATTCATTAATAAAGTAAGTTAGATACAAAATGATATCATTAAATAAAAAAGATAATGGAAAATATGGAAACATCATCTAATCTAATAATATATACACCTTTTTTCAATGTTTCTCTGTCTTAGTCTCAATGCAGTTTGCATATAAATATAAGTATTAATACTTTTACAATCATCATCTTCAATATGGAAAATCTAATATGTGAGTGTAAATTTAGATCCATGTGAAAATTTTACATCAATTAATTGATAAAATAAAGGTCATTTTTTTTTTCAAAAAACATGTAAGCTTCAATCATGATAACTTATAAGTGTTTTATCGCTTGCATCCTTAGTTTTACATTTTAATGACTAACATTAGATTATTATATGGACTTTGACTTTGATATGTTTATATAGTTTAATAATGGTTAATAGATCTTTTTTTTCAATATAAATCTATAATTTTTAGAATTTTCAATTTCCTAATTTTTGAATTATACATATTATTGAAAAACTTGTTTCTCTTAGTGAAATATTTTTAACATTTAAATTTAGAAATCAAAATGGCTATCTTTAATTAATATTCTCAATTACATTAAATTTATATACAAATAAAAATATTCACTTTTATTTTATAGAAAAAATAGTGTAACCATATATGTTTAATATATGAATAATAAATATTTATTTTTAAATTTCCATAAACACTAATAGCTAGTATTATTATAATAATATATTTTGAAATGAATTAGTCATTACATTTATAAATAAAAGTCATACATTAATTTATCAATTTTATAAATTTTTTATTCTCTACATTCTCTCTCAACTTGTCGAGTTTTTAATTATTGGATTCTCATATTGTAAAACTAGTGAAGGATAAAAACAAGTTGAATCGATTAAAATTTGATTTTGGTAAGTAATATGTTTTAAGTTTTTTTCTCTTTACTCTTTCCTCTTTCTTGTTCTATTTTAAGATGAGGTTCTACCCATATAAAGATTTGTTTTGGAGGTTTACTTAGGTAGATTGAAGTGAAGGGCAAGTAGTTGTTTGTATTGGTGTTTCAATCTAGGTAAGAGGATATAATAACCTTTCTATAAAATATATGTGAATTGTTTGTTTATTTGGTTGTTTGAGGGTTATAGAAGTTCTATGAAATCTTATAACATGTGGATATTGAGATAGTTATTGGATATAAATGGAGATATTGGTTGATGTAGACTGTTAAATACATTATTAATGAGTCAAGGGATGTGAAAATTTTGTGCATGGGTGTAGAAACTTTGGAAAAATGTTGTAATTGAATTATTGGAGTAGTTCTTAACTTTGTTTTCACTCAAGCCAAAGTTAAGTGGTAGGTAATCATTATCTCCACTACTTAAGGTCACTCAAGCAAAAAGAGACTTGGAACTTCAGGAACTATTAGCTTGATTTTTGCTCAAGCAACATGTATCACTCAAGTGAAAAGAGACCTTGAACTTGACGATCTCTTATTTTGAATTTTGCTCAAACGACAAGTGTCATTCAAGCATTAGTGTGTTATGATGTATTATGTTGACGATGTTGTAAAGTGGTTAAGAATGCTTATATACACAAGTTGTGATTTGTATGATGTATAAAAGTAAGTTGGAATTATATATGCTCATAATAAATATATAATTGTTATTGTTATTGTGATGCATGACATGTTGTATGCATCATTAGAGTCCTTTATGAGTGATGATTCATTTATAGATAATATATATGATTGGAGCCCTTGATAAGTAGTGTTTGGAAGCCTTTTATGAGTGGTTTAAGAATACTCGAGTTATAATGTCTTGGGTGACGATAATAAATATGAGACTCGCTTAACAAGAAATCTTAGCTTTATTGTTATTTAATCATACAATCAAGATTTCAAGTGATGAGAAGTTTAGAGAGACTTACGACAAACTTTAGAAATAGATATATATCACGTGCTCTCGATAGCATATACTTTACAGTATATTAACATTGAAATTTTTTTGACTGATTTTAATATGTGTCTAAGTTTTAATCTTTAATGAGACATATTTATCATAATTAGAACATGATTTTAATATATATATATAATAATGTTAATAGTTATAAGTTGATGATGATTATTCAGTATCTTATTATATTTTTATTAGTTTATTTATTACTAAACATTATTATTATGATGATATTTTATAAGAGTATAAATTATTTTACCAATAAACTTAAGAATAAATATATTTTTAATAAATATAAAATGTGATTTGTTTTATTTATTACTTTTTATTTTAAGGACTATCTCTCTCTATATATATAATCATATTAGTGAGATATAATATATTATTATAGTACTTAATATATATATATATATATTTATTTATTGTGTGTGAAGGTTAGATTAAGTAAAATAATCTTTTATTCTAAAATGTAATTACATGAAAAATTGCGTAAGGATTATCTCAATTACTCTAGACCTACATGTAATCGATTTTTTATGCAAATTTGTATACAATGAAACTGCAAACAAGAGAAAACTTGCACATACAATCTTTGACAGTATTGTTGAACAAAAGAGTTAAAACTTTATGTTATAAGGATATAAATGTATTTATTTACAAAAGGATAAGATTAAGATTAAGTAAAAAGATTAATTTAATCTTTAAAAGATTATAAAAATTTTAATTTAATAGTAAAATTAAAATAAAATTTCTAAAAGTCATATATTTATATGACTTTTATTTGAGATAGATATGTCGGTTATCATGAAAATGTTATTTAAGTTTTATATATTATTATTAAAATATAATTCAGTTTATATATAAAATCTAAATTATATTTTAATGATAATAGATAGAAATTTGTTTTAAAAAATACAAATAAATCTGAAGTTTTTTTAATTAAAGATTGTATATTAATCTTAACATCTCAAAATTACCTTAGACATAAAAACTTTAACAATCATATAGTATTATTAGCAATAATTAAAATTATTTTAATAATTTTTTAATTTATTGAATATATATTATATTATGAATTGGGCCTTGCGATTATGATTTGATCCAAAAACAAATAATGAACAACAATATTAAAGTATTTATACTATATAATTATAATAAGCTAAAAGTTGGATAGAGGCAGTCTTGTTTGACGAAGCTAATGGGTGAGTTGTCCGTGGCTTACTGCACCGCACAAACCAATCAAAGGTGGCAACTACCATTAACATATAAATAGAGAAACCTCTGCACCATCTCTTCAACTTCATTTCTATTTCAAATCTCAAACACACAATGGATAATACTTCCAACTTTCTACGTCTCTTCACTCTCTTCCATCTTTTCTTCATTGCACCCTCTTTCGCTCAACAATCTTTCAGGCCCAAAGCCCTCGTTGTCCCTGTTACAAAGCACGCATCAACTCTCCAATACGTAACTCAAATCAACCAAAGAACCCCTCTTCTCCCACTAAACCTTGTGCTTGACATCGGAGGTTCTCTGGCTAGATTGCGACAACAACTACCTCTCCTCCCCTTACCGCCCTGCCGCTCCGCCTAGTGCTCCTCGCCCGAGCCACCGGCTGCGGGGACTGCTTTTCCGCCCCAGACCCGGCTGCAACAACAACACGTGCGGCCTCATTCCGGACAACATCATCACCCACACCGCTACCAGCGGCGAGCTCGCCGAAGATACCGTCTCCGTCCAATCCACCAACGGCTTCAACCCGGGACGAAACGTCACCGTTCCCCGCTTCCTCTTCTCATGCGCCCCCACCTTCTTACTCCAAGGACTCGCCAGTGGAGTCTCCGGCATGGCCGGTCTCGGTAGAACGAAAATCGCTCTTCCCTCACAGTTCGCTTCCGCGTTTAGCTTCCACAGGAAATTCGCCGTCTGCCTCTCCTCCTTGAAGGGCGTCGTTTTCTTCGGCGACGGCCCTTACGTTTTCTCCCCAATGTCGACGCCTCTCAGTTACTCACCTTCACGCCGCTGTTGCTCAACCCCGTTAGCACCGCTTCCGCTTTCTCCCAGGGAGAACCCTCCGCTGAATATTTCATCGGCGTGAAATCCATCAGAGTCGACGAAAACGTTGTGCCCATTAACACGACTCTGTTATCCATAAACAGCGACGGCGTTGGCGGAACCAAGATCAGCTCCGTTAACCCTTACACTGTGTTGGAGGCTTCGATCTTCAAAGCCGTGACGGAGGCTTTTGTAAAAGCGTCTGCTGCGAGGAATATTACGAGGGTGGCTGGTGTGGCACCGTTTGAAGTGTGTTTCAGCAGTGAGAACGTGTTGGGCACGCGGTTAGGGGCGTCGGTGCCAACCATTGAGCTTGTTCTGCAGAACCAGAACACGATTTGGAGGATTTTCGGGGCGAACTCGGTGGTGAGTGTGAGCGATGAGGTGCTGTGTCTTGGGTTTGTGAATGGTGGTGAGAAGCCGAGGACTTCTATTGTGATTGGTGGGTATCAACTTGAGAATAATCTCTTGCAGTTCGATCTGGCCACTTCAAGATTGGGTTTCAGTTCTTTGCTCTTTGGAAGCCGAACCACGTGCGCAAACTTCAACTTTACCTCCACGGTCTAGAACGAACATTTCCATAATTACCATTTTTCTCGTTTTCATTGATAATAATTGATAATAAATGCTGGCTATGGGATTTGAGTCTGCACTGCCAACTACTACTTTCGTGTAAACAAACACCTATGTTGTACAATTTACATACAACAAGGTTTCCTCTATCATAGTATATATGTTTGAACATTTTATATATTTTCTTTTTTATTCATTAAATTGTGGGAATCCTCCATTCTTCTCTGTCTGAGAGTGATGCATCACAGATACCTTTGCTTTATTTAATAATTTAATAACGCATGTTTATAATTTCTCTTTATCTTAACTTTTTGAGATATTAGTAGTATTAAGTATTATTAAATAAATTTGTTATGACTATTTTAAAACTGCGAGTTTTATCTTTTTATTATAACTTGTTTTGATTTTTAATATTGCTTTTTTTTTTAAAAATCATTTAAATTATATTTATTTTTAAATCAAATTAGTATAATAATTAATTTATTTTTGAATGAGAATGGAAGAGTAGTTCCTTCTAAGATTGTTTTAGATATATAATAAATTTCCATTCAATATGTTAAGATAAATTCAATAAATAAGAAAGAAATATATATTGAACTAAATCTTAAACACGTAAGATTATGTATTTATAAATAAGTAAAATAAAAATAAATATAGATTTTAAGTTTCTTACATTTAACACTTATATAAGTAATACCTATCAAATTTATTATAAATATAATTAATAAATATATAAATAATATGCATAAAATTTATTATAAATATAATCAATAAATATATATATATATATGTATTGAGTGTATAATAAATATAATCAATAAATATATAAATATTATACATCAAGTTTATTATAAATATAATCAGTAAATATATAAATAATATGTATATTATAAATTTAATTAATATATAAGTAATATGTATGAACTTTATTATAAATATAATCATAAGTAATATGTATCAAGTTTATTATAAATATATAAGTAATATGTATTAAATTTATTATAAATACAATAATTTTAGGTTTAAGTAATAATTTAGTAAAAAATTTACTAGATTATCATTAAAATTAATAAGCTTATTTTTTTATATTTCCAGTTAATATAAATCTTACTATATTAGGTCCTTTTATAAAATATAGATTTAAATTAATATAAATATTTTTTGAATTCTAATTTTTTAAATAATAGTTTAAGTTAAATAAGTTTAAATGTAGTATAGATAATTTTATATTCTATTTTTGCATTAGATTTTGTTACAACATTTTCTTTCTTATTCTTTAAAAAATTAAATTACTATTAATGATATTTTTTATTAGGACGAGACTTAATCAACATTTGAATAATCAATAATTTTAGTATGATTATTGTTTTTATATAATAAAAATTTTCCATAAAAACTTTTAATATACTTCAATATACAAATAACAATATTCTAATGATTTATACATGGAAAATTAAAAATTAACTCACCACACTAATAAATAATTTCAATATACAAATAACAATATTCTAATGATTTATACATGGAAAATTAAAAAATTAACTCACCACACTAATAACAAGTGAGATGTCACGACGAGTAAGAGTAAGATAACTTAATTTTTCAACTATTTTGCTGTACTTCTCAAGATCTAGTAACTCCCATAATTAGGTAAAATTCATGGGAGTGTTAATAGACTTTGAATTCATTAATCTAGTTTCCTTCAAAATATCTAATGCATGTTTCCTCTAAGAAATAACAATTACATTGTTGGATTATGCTACCTCAATCTCCAACAAATATGAGTTTGTCAAGACTTAGTTTGAAAATGGCGACAAAGATGTTGTTTACATGTAAGATGTCATGGTGATCACTATCTATGATACAATATCATCAACATATAGTACTAGATAAATATACCCAACACTCGAGTGACGATAAAAGATTGAAAATCTACCTCACTTTGAGTCATACCAAATTTATCAAGACTAGGACAAAACGTGAAAAAAACATGTGGACTTGAATATTCTAAGGGGTAAGGGATGAAGTGGTTCATAGGGAAATAAAGTAGAATGAGAAATTTTATTATCTAAGATCGAAGATGACATATGTGATTAACGAGATAACATGCACTAAGACCATTATCACTCCAAAATCGTTGGGGAATCTGATCACGAACTAAAATCGTGCAAGTTGTTTCAATGAGATATCTATTTTTATGCTCGGCCACGCCATTTTGTTGAGTTTTATTTGTACATGAATTCTGATGAAGAATGTCATGAGAAGCCTTAAAATTTTTAAAAGAATGAGAAAGGTACTCACGGACATTATCACTATGTAAAACACGAATAGAAATACCAAATTGAGTTTTAATTTCATTGTAAATAGACGATATGGTTCCACGTCATCTGATTATAATGGTTTCTTGATCAGATCATACTCATACGCTAACGCTAACATTTATGAGTATCTTTATTGTGCAGGAACATTCTTCTAAGCATCCCTGAAGCTTAACGTACAAAGGTTATCTTACTTTCAACCGCACCTCAAAAGAAGAACTAAAGTTGCTCAAATTCACCAAATTTCTAACATATGCAGTTTTAGACACCTACTTTTGTTCCAGCTAAAATAATACAATGAAGAGAGGATTGAAGAGAAGCATATTACATAACAGAGCCTTATCCCTGAAAAATCTCAAGAATCTCATGAAGAAACTTGGGTAGCATTTAGGGAAAAGGATGTAAAGAGGGGATATTTGTAAAGGAAGAACATGTTGTTCTCAACCCAGAACGGGTCGTTCTCAGTGAATTAAATGCATGTTGAGAACGGGTCGTTCTCACCCTAGAACGGGTCGTTCTCAATGCATTTTATGCCATTTATGGCGAGTTGAGAACGGGTTGTTCTCCCCTGAGAACAAGTCGTGTTGCACCTCGGGAAATGTGTACAAATAGAACAATTTGTAAGTCATTTTCACACACTACTCAAAATACTGACTAGTGCACTATAAACTGGAAATTGTAGCTCTAATATTTCTTCTTTCCCTCTTTGAGTAATATAAAGTTTGCTTCAGAGGTTTTAATCTCTCTCTTTCTCTTTATAGATTTTATTTATTGCTTTTGTAGTAATAAGATAAAGTAGAACTAGAATAATAATCATGCAGATAATTAGTTTATTTTTACCCTTTGTACAGGGTAAGGGTGACCATTGGGTGTACATTCTATATTAGCAGACGACATCATAGGATAACGACAATGGACATTGTGGAGGGTGTCTAACGCATTCCCTACATGTAAGCGATCCCCAAACTTGAACTTTGGTTGTGACGGCCTAAGTTTGCTTTGTTGAAAACCTTTTCTTTTTCCAGTGTTTTGAGTAAAATATTGGTGACGAATCCAAGAATCTTTTTTGAAAAATCCTTTCTAAACAGTGAGGCCCGTTGGTAGGTTGTCGGTCGACGACAACAAATTGTCAACCTTGAAACACACCTATCATGTACAGAAGTCAACTTTTACAAAGGGAGAAGTAAAGTTAATTGTCCAATGGAGGATAAACGCAACAAGTTATCAGGAACCGTGCCAAAAGAAGGACATCCATTTATTGCATGAAGAGTAACATTTAATGTACTTTATGTGAAGCCTCTACAGATAATAAAATATCAAGCTTGTTAAGCCAACCCAAAGCTAGAGGATGTCATAATGGGACTCCAACGGCTAATTACTTTTGAGCACTATATAAGAACCATGTTTCAAAGAAGAAAACTTGTACGCAATTCTAAGCTAAAGTGCAAAAAATATGTTGTTTTCTCTTCACATTCTTGTAAAGCTTTGGAAGAATATTTTCTGTGTTTTTAGCAAAATATAAAAGGAGATCTTAATCTTGTATTTGTCTTTAAGACACAAAGACCTTGTGATTGTAAAATCACACCTCTTTTTATAAAGAGTTTTTGAGTTAGGAGTGACTTATTGAAAGAATACTTAATCGAGCTAGAAGTGACTTATGGGAACAATATTTGCACAAGTTAGTCAAGAGTGGCTACGAGTCAAAATAATACTTGTATCTTTGCAACGTGAGTTTGCTTGTGGAACTTAATCAAGTTGATTGAGAACTTAACGTAGTCTATTGTTTTTAGACGAACCAATATAAAAACATGTGTGTAGTATCTCTTACTTAATTTCCTTTCATTTGAATTTTCTTAAATTATCTAATCTTAAAGGGAGATTGATTTTGTTTCTAACAAAGAAAGTTTTTAAAAGTTATTTTAAGCAATAGACCTAGTTCGCCTGTTGAGCCTAAGTATCTCATTTGTCAAACACTTTTCAACAAACGATATTAAAAAGTTTGTCAAAAAGTTTTTAAAATACAATTACCCTCCCTTCATGTGTTTTACTTGTTTTTTACAAATTTCCCAATACTTTCCATAATTAACTAGAAAGGATTTCCTCACTTAAGTGGTCTCATGCCGCTTGAGCGAGATACTTTTAGAGATTAGAACTAGGTTTTGTCCCTTTCCCGCTTAGGTGTCAAACTCCTCGCTTGAACGCCCATCACTTAAGGATCCACAATGCTTGAGTGCCCATCAGCATTTATAACCCTTGAGCAATACGTTCTTGCTAGGTTTCTCCCAACAAGTTTTAGAACTTCAGCCACCACTACATCAAACTTGAACGACTAACTCTCATTTGAGCGTCCTGACATGGTTGCATGTTCTTCCAAACTCTAGAAACCATGGAACACCACCACTAATATCTCTTATGCCTTCAACACAATGCGTACAACATACCACTTGAGCAATGTTCTTCTAGAGGAGAAAGAGTTTCCTCAATCTCTCCTACTCAAGCTACAAGCTTTCACTTGAGTTAAACACCTCATCACTTAAGCATCTCACCTTTCACTAAATAATGTTAAGTGTAATCATTACACATCGTTTGAATGGTGAGACACTGCATGAGTGATATCAAGTCTGGGAGCACCAAATATCATTCAAATCTTCCAATAATATGATATCCAATAACCAAAGCTTAGTATCATCATACATATACTCCAAATTATTTTAAATATACTAAAAAATATACATATAACATCTTTCATATACATATATATAACAATTCAACCATCACACATTATCTAAACAACCAATCTATATAAACACTAACTCCTCTTAGCAAGAGTTAGTCTGTATGCTAATACCATCTCCCATTTATCAAATGCCCAAACAAAAGTATAAAAGAACATAATTTTTAGTGGAGATTGAACCACTTACCAAAACTCCACTCTTACTCCTTATCCAACTTCCTCTTTAAGATTACAATCATCATAACAACAATAATTAAATCTCTCTTTAAAACTAGAAAGAATTAAGAGATAACATAGAAATAAAAATAAATATCTTATAACTTTTTATTCTTTATTCATTTAGAATTTATTTTTAAATATAACTCAAATATAATATAATATATTTTTAAATATTTTATTTCTGCTTTTTATTTGAGAAAAAAAAGTTGACATATCAGTAAGATAATGGAAATTTTGATAGTGAAAAAAGTATTTTGTTAAAGTTAATAATTTGTTAAAAATAAAAAGTTACTCGTTATTATAAAAGACTATTCCATGATACATAAATGAATCTACATCTTTTTATAAAATAAAAAGTAAAAATTTACCAAGTCATACTATTCTCTCTCTATATAAAATATATAGTTAATTAAAAAATTACCAAATCATAAAAAAGTTACTAGTTTAATCACATTTTATTAAATGTTACATATATTTTAGTAATATTTTTACATATTAATATTGTTATAAAAAATTTTAATGACAAATTTTTAATAAAAGAATAATATTTTAAAATATTACTAAAATTATTTAATAATTTTTTTAATAAAAAAGTAACATTATAAAAATATTATTAAATTTTTTTCTTAATAACTAAATATTATAAAAACAATATTATGTGAACTTTTATATATTGTTTATCTTTACTTAATAATGTTACATAAGATAGGAATGAATTGATACTTTTAAGATGTACTAATAAATTTATCCTTTTTAACTTTTCTTAGTTTGTCTTTACTTAATTTATTTTAATTTAATACTTAAGCGGAAACAAAAAATAAAGTAAAGAGATAAGGAAAGAAAAGTACACAAAGATTTATACTGGTTCGGGTATAGCCAATCCTATATCCAGTTCCAGTCACCTCAATTTGAGAATGACTTTCCATTTACTATCTTTATAAAATTCAATTACAATCAATATTACAATTGAAACATGCAAAAGAATAAACCTAAAGATTGAGCACCTCTCTTGAATTCCACAAGAGATGAAACACCTTCCACGAAAAACTTCAAAGGATGACTACACACCTCTCTTGATCACACAAGAGATGAAACACCTCCCTTAACAATCACAAGGGATGAAAAATACACCAACTATGATGTTTACAAATGAACAAACAATTATAGGAACAGTGTCACCTGGAAAGAGAGAATCCAAAATGGTAGCACAAACCGTTAGCTCATTTCACAAGTGACTTAATCAAAATTGTAGAACAAAGATTCGTGCTCAATGTATATTCTTTTTGTATATTTCCTTGCCTCCTAGATTAGGTTAATTATAAAGACATTATGTTGAATTAAATTAAAAAATAATTCAAAAAATAAAATCAAAGTAATTTCGAAAATCAATTTTAATCCTCTAAATAACTGAAGAAAAATCTTTAGGAGAGAATATGAGAAGAAGTTTATCTTTTAAAAATCAGTTTGTATTAAAAGATATTTTATTTTTAAAAATCTGTTTGAAATAATCAATTATGTTATGCACATATGTGAACACCAATATCGACATTTTCAAATAGCAACATAATCGATTATGTTTTCCACGCAATCGAGTATAACAGAACCATGTTTTCAAAAAATCAGTATCATAATCAATTATGTTATGAGCATAATCGATTATGTATGCATAAAAACTCAATTTTATTCTTTTTAAATGGTCACTAGTGAAGGAGTGCTTGATCTGTGTTTTCCTCTTTTGATTTCTCTTATTCTAAAATGATTTGACACACTTCAACTTGAGCTCAATTCTTCATTCAATGATCTTGATTTGCTTTGCTTGATAATTCATCAAAACTTATACTTTTATATTCAAAGACTGTTGACTTTCTCTCTTTGATAACAAATACCTTACACATAGTAAATCTAACATCACCTTCAACCTAAAATATTAAGATAATGGTGATGGTTCTGTGAATTTTTTTCTTTATTTCACTCATTTTTACTTAATGTAAGACTTTTAACTTATTTTCAATTTTTTAATTAAAAAACATAGTTTTTTTAAATCATAAAGAAAGTAATGTTTTTTTTTATGTAATACATTCTTTTTCTTAGATTATGAATATTTCATTTAATAGAGAAAAAAAAGAAAGTAGAAAAGAAAATAAAAGGACAAATTGTTTAGTTAAAAAAATAAGACAATTTTATTTATTATTAATAATATAATTTTTTATTTTAAGAATTTTTTATTATAATAAAAATATCATAATTCATTATGATGTTTTATAATTAATATAAAAAGAACTTATTATTTTAAGACATAGAAACAGTTTTTTCTTAGAAGAAGACAATGAAACTTTTTCTTTCATTAATCTCTCCAAATCAGCTTTAACAAACCAGAACTATTGTCTCTAATTCTCTTATTCTCATCCAATGGAATATTCCATGCTGCAAGCAGAAAGACTAAGAGTGTATTTCTTTTAGAGTGAATTTGAAGTGAAGAAAATGATAAATTAAAAAAAAAGTGAAAGTAAAGGAAAAGATAATTAAAAGTAAAAAGAAATTTTAAAATAAAAAAAAGGTTTGTGAAAATTTACTGAGTATAATTTAATTTATATGATAATTTAAAATTAATTAAATTATATAATTATTATTTTATTTTTAAATAAAAATTATAAAATAAATATTAATAATTTATTTAAACTTAATTTTTATCCAGCATTCTTGAATATCAAATTAATTTTTTTTGAATTATCTAATACTACATATACATACAAAGATATTAAAAATATATTTTATAAAAATTAAATTTAAAATATTAAGAAATAAATATTAATAATTTATTTAAATTTATTTTTCACATTTTTATTAAAATATTATTTCTTTTGTGTATTCTTAATATCAAATTGAAAAATAATTATAAATTATTTGACATTACTAATATATAAAAATATATACAAAATATATTTTATAAAAATTAAATTAAATTTTAAATCAAATTTTGAAATAAAAATAAAACAAATATTTAAATTAAATTAAACTTTCAATAATATAATTAAAATTATATTAATAATAATAATTTAAATTAATTATAATAATTAAATTAGGTAATTAAAATATAAATTTATTATTATTAGTAATATTTTTATAATACATTATTATTATTTTAATAATTTTTTACATTATTATTATTATTTTATTATATTTTATACATAATGCATAATCGATTACGTAGTGCACCATTTTTTCTTGAATCAACCCAAATCCTTGAATAGAAAGGGGGAGTCACCCGTTAAAGTTATTATATTTTGATAGAGCCCTATTAAAAAATTCAAATTTAATCAATTGGATAATTAATTATCTCTTTCTGATGATTACGTGCATACCTAAAATGAACCAACTGACAACTTGCGTTTATAATACTTTTTTTGCTAAAAGTAGTTTTGGGACGTGGCAAAATCTGTGTGGCGAACGGAAGGGGCACTGCATGGCGTTCACCTCAATGAGTTGAGTAAGAAATCGTTGACCTCAAAATCTGCCCATGCTGTTGCTCCTGTCCTTTCAAGGATTAGTTGAGAACAACCAAGAACCAGAGCAGCACAAGAACAGTACCCCAATAACATCTTTCTTTCCAGAGCCAATGGATTGTGACCCTTAAACCAATCTTCTTATATTATTAATTGTCCAAAACAAAATCCTCGTATTTTCATCTGGGTTTTCTTCAAAATCAGTTTTTTTTTCGTTCTTCACTTTCTCTGCCCCATTTGTTCTCGTTTGGCTTCTTCTGTTTTTAGCTGCTTCTTTTGTTGTTAATCACTCATGTGAGATATTTAAGGTGACTACTTTCCCTCCTAGTAATTTTGGTATGCTTATTTAGATATTAGCACGTCTGTTATTTTCTGTATATCCTCGTAATTTTGACGTGCTGAATTTGACTGCATTTCTGTTTGTTTCCGAGGTGGCGTTCTCAAGCTTTTTTATCTTTATTGGTTGTTTATGTTTTATGTTTAATTGGAGGGAGTCCTGTTGTTGATCAATTTGTAATGTTGAACAGTTGAAGTAAAAGGGTATTCTGCTGCAGTCATATAAAGGTTGCAGGTTATTTCCTAAGTGCGTGTTTCGTTAATGGTTAAGGCTCATTGGTTAAATGCTTGTCTTCATAACTGTTATCCGACGAGTAGTTTCTAAAGCCCTGAAGAAAACAAAATGCACTATAAAAGTTACTTTCTAAACTTAATGTATGAAATGTATAGCTCAGACGTACACTTAGCTTCATGCTTTTCTTACGGACAAAACTTTGGTGTAGCACTTTTGGTTCTATTTTCTATTTATAATTAGTGTTTTTTAGTCTGTTTGGTTGTGATTTAAGGAAGGAAGGGAAAATTTAAATTTGAATTGAAGAGAAAGTGGAAAAAAGAAAAACATAGATTTCTTTTTTCTACAAGTAATTTTCTTTTCTTTTCTGTACACCACCAAAGGTTATTAGGCTGAAACTTCAATTTTAACAAGAGAATAGTACTAAACCCACCTAAAGTACCGTACTTAAATTTTGTTCTTTCCTTATTTGGTGTTTAACTTGATACTTTTATCATTGCCATCTGTTGGACGCTAGGTTTGGAATTTTCAACTTAGTTTTTAATAGAATTGAAAATTTTTGTAGTGAAAGTCTGTTCTGATTTCTCTTTCACTTTCAGTGCTAAAATTGTAGGAAACTATTAGTATTTAATATAATTAATAACCCTATTAAAGGAAAATGCTTTCATTTACACTAATATTTCACGTATCGACGTTTTCCTTTCAATATTTTTTCTCTCAATTTAATTTTTAACATGTTTCAAACAAAAACCACTAAATCAAGTTCAGTGGTGTTGAATTTTACGTTTAGACTTGAATTGAAGAGAATGTGCACAGGTTTTACAAGCTAGAGTTCAATGTATGTGTTATCTTTGGAAATCTTAGTACCTGCTACCTTGAGAAGGTTCTGCTATAAATTAAATGCAAATCGACCCTCATGGATTTGTCACAAGTGCATGCTGATCTACCTGTTAAGATAAGAATTGAATATCTTATGTTATTGGAACGCTGATCTTGAACAGCCAATTATCAAAGTTAACAGGTGATTGATATGGAATTTTCCTCTTAATAGTTTAGTTTACTATGCTTAGTGTCTTATTTATACTCTGTACTAGTAATGTACTGTCATGACGAAGCATCTTTTCCAAAGAGTGAATTTGAGCGCTTCCAAGTAGCTTACCTTGAGTGCCTTGTATTGAATTAGATGCTATAATCTATGCTATGTAGTAGTTTATGGGAAGAGAATATTTATTAAAAGGGATATAGTACCTGTTGGGTTCACAGAACAACTAAAAAAAGAAGAAACACAAGAATAAGAATGACTGAAGAATCTGTATCACAGCAGAACAATTATCAACCCAATGTACCTCAAAAGGAAAAACATGTCTATATATAAAACAAGAAATAAAAAAAATAGTTAAGAAAAAATACCTTCCAAGAGAATACTAGGGGTAGATGTTAGACAGTCTAATTAAATTTAAGAATACTAGACAATTCCTAACAGATGGTCCTATGTTTTCTTCAAAAAACGATAGAAGCAATACATGGCAGAACCTTTGTTACTTTTTTATTACTACTTTAATTTCTCAAAAAGTAATTCGGTGTTGATATTATCTTCGCTCTAATACTTAGATTACTTCTTAAATGCATGATAACAAGATCTAAAAGAGACTTATGGCTTTACTGGTCAATAATAGAGACTTGAATAGCAAGCTCCCCAAGCATGATTTCATAATTGCAGGCTTTGAAGAAGTATCTGTCACTAGTTTACATTCAATAGGATGTTCTGTACTGGATTATCTAAAAGAGACGTTATTTGACATTAACAATAGCCAGGCCTACACTCCTTTCTATGTTACAGGGTATATTGATACAACATGCCTTACTATGTTAGGTTTTAGAAAGCTCACATTTATTTTGAATTCCAACCTTTTAACTCGCAATTAAGTTTCTTAGATTACGGAAATTTTATTAATTTTATTCTACTTTTAGAAACTTCAGAAGATCAATTACTCTCCCACAATATGATAGTAACGATATTTTCCTTTAAATTAAAATTGAAGTAGTAGTTATTTTGATATGACAAGTTTAAGCTATCTTGTAGTCATCAATGAACTTTGGATTGAGTAGTTGTTGTTGATTTTGGTGGTTGGCACTGATAAACTAACTGGTTTCCATTGGTCCTCACGAACACTATACAGGCACTAGTCTTTACAGATTGAGATTGTCATTTTACCATAACACTAATTGTACGCTCCATTATTGACTAATGTATTAAAAAGGCTAACTCGTTTTTTCTACATTTCTGTGTTAGTTATTTTGATTTGAATTATGTTCTTTGACAGTCACAGGATTATTGCTATGGCAGTTGCTCCTGCTGAGAGTATTGCCTCATTGAGTAACGATCTCTTCTACGACATATTACGACGTCTTGACGGCCCTACGTTGGCTTGTGCAGCTTGCACTTGTGCCTCATTTTGTTCCATCTCAAAAGAAGAGATTTTATGGAAAAATGTGTGTTCGTCTATGTGGCCTTCAACAAATAGGGAAGATGTCAAAATTTTAATATCTTGTATCGGTGGATTCAGAAAATTCTACTCAGATTGTTTTCCTCTTATTGTTAACAAGGAGGTTGGAGATTATCAATGGAACAGCTATCTTGAGTACCCTGATGATTGGACTGAGGCTGAGTATTATGGGGATATGAATGAATTGGAAAGCATCTCTCCATCCGATTTTGTTTCCATTGTGGATATCAAGTTTAAGGAGAAACCAATCTGCTCCAAAGTTCTATGGGGAATTCCAGATGCAAATGGCCATGATGGGTGGTTCAACAACTGTCCTTTTCGGATTGATCTTCTCAGTTGTGCAGATAGAGATGATAACAATAATGGTGTGGTTACCCTTTCTGTTTCTGATGGAGTGCCACCGGTTACTTCTATGGAAAGGGAAAAGAAAGATGGGAAGCTATGGCGGGAACTTCGTGATGGTCTCTTGCTTAGTTGGATCATAGTAAACAAGAAATTTAAGCAATCTGCTAATCTTGCTAGCTGGAGCCCTCTAGATGTACAAAGACATTGGCCAACAGAGAAGGATTTTGTCTTTCGTTTTGGATCTGTTCTCTCTGCCAAGGACATTCTTCCTTCTCAAGTAGTGCAGTGCCTCCTCATCATGAAGTTTAGAGTGGTTCACACTGAACAAGAGGGTGTTCAAACAACTCTTAGATCAACAGAGCTGAGTATGCAGTTGGAAGACATGGAAGGTGCGCATGTTAATGGGAGGAACAGTTTGCTTATTCTTAAGAAAGCACTTAGTTGCCGAAGGAGTAAAAATTATAGTGAAGTACTTGAATCTTGTCTTGCGTACTCAAAAGTGAAAAATAAGTTAAAAGAGGAGAGGATTAGAAACGAAAGTAGGTTAGACACAATTTGTATTCTAAGTAGCATTGTTGCTGTAATGACATTCTGGTACTATGTTTTGTGATGTGGTAAGGCATTGCTCGTTTCACTGAAATAAGCTAGTGTTGATCTAGCATATTATCAACTTTGGCACCCCTCTTATGTAACACAAGATTCCAATATAAAGTAACTAATCAATGACAGCATCATTGTGAGATTTGAAGTTTTCTTGCTCTGAACCTTATGCAAATTGACTGTATCAGCAGGAGCTGGTATTACCAAAATGTTTGACTGTTTGGAAACTCTGTCACTGTTCTTCAAAATTTGAAATACGTGACTTTTTTAATTTATGAGAATTTATTCACTTTACCTACCGATTTATGTACTTAGAGATAATCTTCTCCAAAATAAACCATTACCTTAGCTACTTTCTTATTTAACTTCCCGAATTAATTAATTACGTGTTTATTTTATCTAACACTTGCTCAAATGTTTAATCTTCTGGCATACCAATGCAGGAATACAAAACCTATCTGACTTGACCTTTCTTGATATATACTAAATATATCTTTTAATATCAAATTAAGTTAATTAAATCACGCATTTACTAACTTTATTATTGAGTGCTTTACATTTGTGCTTGCAATTAAGTTTGCCTACTACAATAAGTAAATTAATCATAACGCAAAACTACATAAGCAAATTGAAATCAAAATAAGAGTTGATGATGAACGAATAGAATAAGTAGTATTTGACTTTATTACAAACAGATTTATTGCTTACAAAGGGTTCTGGTGGAAACATGAAAACATAGCTCCAACAATTCTGTATCTCTAATCGTCAAATGGGTACTGCTCATACCTGATTGTACAATCATGCAGCACCGAGCGAGCTCCTATACGTTTGGGACATGCGTTGAACATGGCTGTTTTAGCAACACCAAGGCAGGTTTTGCAGTCAGAGGTTGTGAGATTTAGGTTGCAAGCAGCATGTCCGTAGGCAAAGGCATTAGGATATGGAGAAATGTCGTAGTAATCGTAATTTTTCTGCGTTGGAGTCTCTCTCTCCAATTCTCCAACAACATATGATAAACTGATAGCAAAAGGATCACCTGAGGTGTACCCACCAACGTTGCACAGAGTGGTAGTGATGTTGGTGTTGAGAACACTGTCAGCAAAACTCCACAGGCACAACAAAACAATCGTAGCTGCTGCAATTTCTGAAGAAATGCCCATCTTATATTATGCCCTTCGATTAATTTCAATGACACAGTTTGTATTTTGTGGGTAGGTTTTGGTCTTCTTCACCGATTTTTTTTTTTAATTTCTCTTCTGATCAAGTTGCAGTTCGCATGTTTTGTCATCATTCTCGTACCAATATTCAATAGTAAGTACTTAATTATGCCCTGCTGGAATACGATTCACTGTCCTCCTTTTGTTATAGTTGATTATTGACTATTAATAAGACAAGAGAAGCGATAAAAATGGTTTGTATAATTAATACTATACCTGTATTAAACCGTCTACTATCTGTATAAGAAAAGTGAGGTAATGCATGTGGAAATTACTCAAGTGACTTCTTAAAAGTCTGGATTATGTCCTTAATCAACATGTAACATGTACTTTTCACCACCAATCTCTAATTACTTCTAATAGCTTCCATATTTGCTTTCACCAAAATCCCCAATGTTTGTACTTCCAGCCACGGATTTGTAAAGAAAGATATCAAACGAGGAAAAACAAAGAAAGCACATAAATCAAGAAATAAAAAATTAATAAAAAATAAAAAACGAAATATAAATTTGACTGTTATCTTTTCTCAAAAAATGCAAAGATTCAGAGAAATAGAAAAATTCATAGATATAAGCTAAATGTATAATCGATTATATATATAAATGTAATAAAATATTATTATCATATAATATTTTATTATATTTATATGTTTATAATTATTATATTATTTATTTATATTTTAATTTAATAATATTTTATTTTTTTATCTTATAATAAAAATAAACATAATTAATTATATATTATAATATAATAAAAATAATAAAATTATAAATAATAATAATAAAATAAAAAGTTTACTAATCAAAATATATTTATATAATAATAAATATCATAATCTTTAATTATTATTAATTTTTTATTAATATCATTATATAAACTTATTTAATAATAATAAATAAAAATATTATTATTAATTACAAAAATTAATTTAAAATTATTACATTAATCAAATTACTCTTTTTTTTTCTTAAAAGAAAAAATTCTACTTTTCACTTTCTTTTCTCTCAAAATCATTCTTTTTTTTCCCTCCCTTAAATCCATTGAAGGAAAGAAAGCCTACAACTTTGAAACTCAATGGATGTGTACCGTGGATTGAATTATGAAGTTCATTTCATTGTTGCATACTCTATCTATTGGCCTTATATTTTTCATTATATTTTTTATCTGGATTATTAGCTGATAATTAGGTTGATCCACAAATTTGAATCACGCAATTTTCAATTAAACTGTGAACCCTTATCAATCGGTGCACGGTGAGATTTCTTCCAAAGTGGAGAAAAATTCTTGAATAAGGTAGTTGTAAAAGTACTGAATTGGGGAGGGAAGCTTGCATTCGGTGGTTTTGATTGATTCGCATTGAGTGAAACAGTTTGATCATGCAACGTGTGAAGCTACTACAAGTTCATTGATTACATTTCTAAAGCAATTGAATTGGCGACCATGTGAATAGTGCAATCATTGAATCTGTTCATTGCCTTTGAGTGAAGCATTTCTTCGAGCACGTGGCAGCTGGAATGGGAAGATGGTTACAATTGAATTCATAAATAGAACTGAAGCAATTTGTACTACTCAATTTTGGGCATTTTCGATTCAGCAAGCAACTTCAAATCTAGCGGTGCCTGACTTTATATGAAGCACCAAACAGAAACAATCAAAATACACCATTATGTTACAAGTCACTCAATCATATGCATCCGGAATATTATATTATCTTAGTGGTTAATTTTCTTTCATAATTTTATCGTTAAAAAACCTTTTGATAGATTGAAAAAAAAATGTTCATAAATTATTCTTCTCTTTCTCATTCAGATTTTTAAACCTTTCGAAACAAAGATAACGAAATTCTTTTATATGGTTCACAGTTCGATAACTCCTCACTTAGCCAATAAGATAACTGTTGTCTGCTTGTTGCCGGCCATTTAAACTATTTTACGTGGATGTGAATGTCTCGTGACTTTCATTTGCTTGCCACTTAACTAAAATTTGAGGGGTGGTTCTAAAATACCAATTGCTGAAAATCTAGAACGTTTGAAAAATAAAGATGCTGATTATTTTGATCACCACGGATCCATAAATTGTTTTAGTGGAAATAAAAAATAATGTATGTTTTTATAAAAAAAGTTATTATAAACATTATTCACTTGTCAACATATCACAGTCCTTTCATAAAACATTACATTTTTTATCTTTTATATCTTTTAAAAAATCATCTAATGGAATAAGACCTGTTTTTTTCTCTAGGGTAAAACAATTATTCATTGTATCGTGTGAAGGTGGAAACAGTTGTAAAAGAATATTTGAGTCAGTAGATACAATGTGAAAAATACTCTTTGAAGAATGTGACAGAGAATGCTAGATTTTGATCTTGCAGAAAGAAGAATACTACTTAATAAAGATAAAATACTCGAGGATGTAAATGCTAGATTCCTATAGTTAATTTTCCATAATAATAATAATAATAATAATAATAATAATAATTTAAATGAAAACATCTAGTTGAAAAAAAAATATTGAATGACCCAACTAAAAAATTAATTCAGAAACTTAATTAAAAACTGTTAAAATAATTTCATCCGTCAACAAAATTTGTCGACAATTATAAATTACTTTATAGAAAATTTTCGTTGATAATAGCATATATAATTTTCTTACAGTGACAGTTAAAACTGTGATTTGTGAGTATAATTTATGTGGTTAATCACGAATACTCCTAGAAATTAATTAATTTAATTATAATAATTAAATTGTTTGAATAAAAAAATAAAAATTTAAAAATTTTGAAAGAATAAATGGAAGAATTGTTTGTGAATGCATTAAAGACATGGGCTAAGACTTTTTAATGAGTGTTTTTATGAATGGTAGACTGAAAGGAAATCCAGCTTAAATATGTGAAAATAAATTTGATCTTTCCCATCCCATCCATAAATTATTATCTTAGGGTTACATATTCTATCGTCCACACTATAATATGAAAATAATTAAGTCTATATAATACTCTATTTATTGTTAATTCAGTGGAAATAAGAAAAATATATACAAAAGATCGATATTATAAAATTTCGTTTTGAATATCCTTCATTTAAAAATATGGTGAGCCAAAAATTGGTCAAAAAAATATAAGAAAAATGATTTCCGGACATGTGAATCCTCCTTCGAACACATAAATTTTTATTTTTTATTTTATTTTTCTAAAAACTGTTCATTTTGCAGTGTTCTTGGTGTCAAACGTACTCAAAATGCTACATACAAATCTGTGGGCAGAGTCTAGATGACAGTTGAATGAGCACGAAAACCAGCAAAGTCTCCTAGTTGCTCCACCTCTTTGGTGAGTTCTTCTACTTTCTCCACCATTTTCTTCAGTAAGAACACGAAGCTTGCTGCTGCAAGTGCATCATCCATGTTATCAATTGCTGCCATCTTCAACGTAGAAATCACCAAGCTTATCTCTCCTCTCACTGTCTTCAACTTTGCTGATATGTCAGCCTCTGCCTCACATTTCCTCATTTGCTTCATGCTCTCCCCAAGTTCTCGCAGACTCCACACAATTCCTGACCCAATTGCTTCACGTGATTCCATTTCAACAGTTTGAGTCACTGATTCCACTTTCATGGCCTAACCAATGAACCATTTGAACCCAAAATAAGCCTATATATTACATATCATGGACCCAAAAAAGCCTATATATGCATGCATCATCATCTTGTCGTTTTGCATCCAAGGTGGGTACAAAAGTAGTTCACATTAAGGATTGATGATTGGCTATTTCTAAATTTACCTACCGTTTTTGAGGCTTGGATGCAACCTTCCAAAGCAAGAACTACTGCAGCCAGTTCTCGAAGAACCTCTCCAATCTTTAGGTACTTCTCCCAAGGATAGAAAAATCCAAATTTTCCATGCCAGGGTTCCCATTTTGCAAAATTTGCCTGAAACACGGATATGTATTTTCATTATTCACTTCTATCACTACTTTTTCTCGATCGATGAAAGTTATACATGCAATCAGAATTTCAGAAAGATATCTCACTTTATATAAAATGCTTTCAGAATCTATACGTATTTGTACGTACCAGCACCTCATCCTTTGATTTGGAGTCCAACAACGACTTGCAAACACTCAAGCTAGCACCAGGCTTATTTTCTATTTCACTACCCAATTTGACATATTCCTCCATGCACCCTATTTTACGAAATACAACACTTGCTTCTTAGTTTAGCTATTATAAACATCGCTTCCAAAATGAGATGAATCAGGGTGATGGAGTAGATGGACAGAAAAATTATATGGAAAGAAAGAGATAAAAATATATGATATAATATGTTGAAAAAATAAATAAGATGAAAATGAAATGGAAAAAAGTAAATAATTACTTTATTCTATTTTTTATTTATTGAGATTGAAGTGTATCTTCTTTTATTGTAGAAGATGATTTGATGGGGTTTGGGCAATAAGTCCTACCCACATCAAAAATAATAATAGTTTTATATAAAGGACAATATCTCATGGGCATGTATAATAAAGAATTGATTAATTTCATGTTATCTTTTATCAATAAAGTTAGGGTGCCAATAAATTAAACTAAACTCCCATTCTTTTGATTAACTGTACTGACAATGGTAGAGTATGAAAAAAAAATTCATAAATTTATTATCTTAAAATTCTTAAATTAAAGATGATATCATGATTTTTTATATAAAATTGGTTTATCACTCATGTAAAATTTCTCTAATTATTAATATATACTTAAGAAGTATGCATAATCAAATTTATATAAAATATTAGATAATTTCATATACTTTTGCTAACTCAATGAATTATGAGTATATGTTTTATTATCGTTAATAAATTTGTAGAAAAATAATATTGAAAAATAGAAAGTAAAATTATTCAATACAAATAAACTATCAATATTTTTATTTATTTTTATTTCCTTACTGGATTGAAGTAATTTTACTTTCTAAGTTTCTATTTTCATTTTATTTTTCTCACTTTTTTTTATCATACCACAAGTTGACTGGGAAAATTTTCTACTGTAATAAAACCTGAGGTACCTTGTAATGAATTGGCAAGGTGTTGGAATCTAGAGACAATGGAATCATGAAGTTCATCACTGGCCCACAAGGGGAAGATCAACAAGCTCACACAAATGCACACAACAAAACCCATCACAATTGTTAAAAGGCGTTCGCGTGCTATTTTCCAAACTTTCTGATCTTCAGTGCGCACACCAGACACCACAACCAAATTAAAAGTGAGAATAAAAATCATCACTCCGTAATCGTATCTCTTCTTCACACTAGGGAATAGTCGAAAATATGTCGCAATTGTTCCTGAAATTAAAAGTTTGTCACTACCTGCTTAAAGCTAATCACTTTATAATTAAATATTGGTCCAAATCAACTTCAATCAGCAAAACTAGCCACGTAAAGAGGCTTCACTATGTACACATAAGAGCATCTCTAACCTAATACTTTTCTTAATATTGCATTTCCAAAAGTTCTTCAACTGCAACTGCAGCTGCATTTGTCTGAAACTTTTTACAGTTGTTTTTATTAACAACAACTTGGAAATAATAAGCCAAACAGTTAAGTGATTTTATACTAGAAACTTACCAAAGATAAATACAGAAGCACCAATTACAATGGAGTTGCCAAATCCATGAAGATTTTGAGCCAAAACTGCTGCTATGCAACCCAATCCACCTCCTAATATAGTTCCCATTCCGCGATTTAAACCTTTGCCTAGCGTAGCTCCTGCATGTTAATCGAATTAGTTTATATGCATATTGCTTCAAGGAAGTTACAAAGCCATGACAATAAGGAGTATAGAGTTGAAACTATCTTAGTTTTTGTTACTGATGAAAGTACCTGCAGAAAATTCCAAGGTGACGACCACAGTCATGATAGCCCATATAGCATTTTCTCCAACTTGCTCGTAAAGAGGATCCAAGAGATATAGAAGTGAAATCAAAACAAGGGAGATTCCAACTTTGATGCTGTGGATAACTTTTTTAGTGTCATTCTTTTGCTTATCCCAGAGATGGATGGAAAAAACGGGTGGAAGTGTAAGTGAAAATTTAAAGGTTTTATTATTCTTCCTTGGAGCAACATTGTCTTCACCATTTGTAATGGATATTATATGAGTTGATTCCATTGTTTTGTTTGCTTTTGATTATTCAGCTAGCTATATGGTAGAAGGGTCTTCTGCGATCATATTTATAGCATGCAAGGAGCAACATGGAGGAAAGTACCATTGTTGAAGTACGAAATTGGTGGATATCTGTGCTGGCCCAATTGCATTCTCCCCTGAAACACATGACTAAGTGTAAAAAAATGAACAAGTACGGCCAACATCTTAATGCACTAACCCTTTTTTTATTACTAAGCATAGAGCACTGAACATCAGTGGAACACGGTTTGCACACGGATGAGTGTACCATTTTACACAGACATCAGGAATGTTCTTTCTCAAAATATCGTTATATGAGTCTTATTCTTTTCTTTACTTGTAGTTGAAATGGAAATACTATTAAAAAAAGCAAATATTTCAATACAATAATACTTCTTAGAGATCAATTTATCTAAAGCATCTTTAATTTCTTTCCTGATTTTTATAAATGTACGTAAATACTCTAAGAGAATCATAAACATTAGAATAAAAAATTCAAAGAGGTATTCTTAATATTTTATTAAAAAATTAAACCATCTATACCAATCTGAATTATTTGTAATGTACACATCACCATCATATAAATTAAAGAGTATTTGTTTTTAAAAAACCAGTCCATAAGAAATGAAGAGGATTGAGTAATTTCATCATGGATTATCCAAATAAATTAAAGCTTTTTGCAAACAAAATAAGAAAACTAATTACTCCAATATTACAATACTCTTTTAAATTCTTTTTACAAGAACCAATTAAGCAATTCAATATAAGAAAATTTGATTGGTATAATTTATCTACAAGAAATTCATTTAATATAAACTAATTCAAAAATAAAAAATTATTTTATAAACTAAAAAATATTAATATTTAAAATAATTTTTATTATAATAAAAACTATACTTTTTAGTGGTTATTGATCTTAAAAGATTATAAAATTAGTTTCGTAACTAAATTTATTTCTAAATTAAAATCTAAATTTGTTTTTAACATTAACTACTAAAGTTTTATTCACTTATTAAATTAGATTCTACATTAATCTCTAATTCAACTAGTGATTAATTTCATTATTTTATAAACTACTAATATAATTGATGAAAACTTCTTATAATGTTAGGGCATAAATATCATATAATTGACAATATTCACTTCAAAGGTTAAATTATTTATTTGGTATATATATATATATATATATATATATATATATGTATAATTTATTTAATTAGGTCTCTATATTTTCAAAATCTTTAGTTAAGTTACTTAATTTTTAAATTGGCATCAATTTGGATCTTCTATCAATTGACACGACATTATCAAATAATTTAATACAAGTGATCAAATTAATACTAATTTGAAGAATAAGATACTTAATTGAAAATTTTAGTAATACACGAACCAAATTATATAAATATAGAGATTAAATAATTAGTTTAGACTTTTCTTTAAATGGAAATCATATATTTACCTTTTTTATGTTTATTAGACTTAACAAATCACATTTTGCAAAAATATTCTTAGAATATAATATTTTAAAGATATAGTAATAAATTTGAAAATTTTGGATTTGTATCAATCCCACACATTTTAAAATATCGATAAATTAATATCCACTTTTTGAATGAGTACAAAGAAAAAAAGTTGACAAATTTTATGTTAAGTGAATTTAATTTGTTGTGAAATATTACTTCCAATTCCAAAGCATATTTATTCTCTTGAAATAAATTTTAGCGACAAATAAAAAGTAACTTTTGAAAATAAAATAACTCACATTTTTTGTGATTTTTAAAAATCGACATCACAAAATGTGATGCATTGTCAATATTTCGATTAATAAGAATTTAAAACTAACTTATTCCTCACTGTTATTTTTGTTGTTGGGGTTCATTTAAACTCTAAAAAATACCATCTACATCAAATATTGAGGTAATAAAAATATTTTAGTAAGCAATTAGTTAGATAATATATATTAAGTGTTTGATTTAAATTTGGTGACTCCAATTAACTCTCAGTATTATTAATCTCTTCTATCATATTGCTAATTAATAGAAGGAACCAACTAGATTCTAATTTAAAACTAATGGACTTAATTAAAACTTGTGGTGAAATAAAGACCAAATTAATTAAATAAATTATATAAATATAGCAAGAAGTAATTTAGCCTTTTTCAATCTATTTCTAAACTTAATGAAATTCTTACAAAAACATTTAAAATTAATAGAATATTCCACCAACTATTTATTGAATTGAATTGAGAAAATGACTTTAATTAAAAAAAATAATTCATGTAAGTAGTTTTTGAAATTTTTTTATAAAAAATACTAAAGCAGCATTTATAATTTGGATCTTAAAATAAAGTAATATGCAAGCCTGACTTCATAGTATAAGTCCTAACTCAATTAGCCAAAACTACTTCTTTTGTTTAGTTGGCACGAACAACAGTAACAACCTAATTCAGCTTTGTTACTGTCACAAAAGCACCATATTTTGGCGTCCAACAGCAAACATAATCGCTTTCACAGAATAATTATATGTATTTGACCTTAACACATCACTTTTATGTTGGCATATGCCTCCACCAGCCACCAAAATCCTGGTTTCTGAGCTTCTCTAAGTTATCTCTCACAACATAAATAGCTTAATTCTGCTTCTTCGTTGCAACTTCATATATTGCTTTTGCCCCTAATAATTAACACCTGGAATAGAAGACATCCATAGTCAAGAGCACTACCCAAAGATGCTTCACTTTTTCATAAAATAAAGAAGCGTACGGTGGAGTGATTTCAATGTGTTAACCTAGTCAGCAACGTTAAACGCAAATTAAGATAATGGCTGACACAAAGCAAGCCATCATTGTTCCATCAAGCATAAAACGCGTATTGGTATACACATTTTTGGGGTCCATGCTTATATATATATATATATATATATATATATATATATATATATATATATATATATATATATATAATATAATTATAATACTTTGTTTATAACTTTAGGTGGAGAAAATAACCACTAACCTTTGTGCCATCTTATACTCAAAAGCATTTTAATGTGAGTATTAATACGAGAGTTTTTTAAAATTATTTTTTTATGTAAATAACTTAATTAGAGTTTAAGAATTTTATTGAATAATTAATATTTTTATTAAAAAAATTATTGTAAGAAACTGTCATTATTAATTAAAGATATTTTGTCACACACAAATATTACAGTTTTGGAATTATTTAATAAAAAAGTGTTTCAATAACAAAATATTCATTCTAAAGTATATTACAGCTTTCATATTTATTATTCATGAGAAGTTATTATGTAATTTCTCAACTAATACTTTTTTTTACGTATATAATTTAATCAATTCATTAGTAGTACATTTAATTGATATTAGTGTGTAGATTTTAGGTTCGGAAAAATATTATACAATTAATAGTTTTAAATATTAACAATGCAATACAAGTCACAAATTATTCACACGTGAAGAAAATATTATTTGAAACCTCACGATCACCTAACATGGTAAATTCGTAATTCTAGATTAAATAATTTATGGTGAATTAGCGAAAATACAGTCGAGTTTAATGACTTTATAATTAATTTATAAAATCTTGTCTTATTTTGTCTAGAGAATATGTAATTATAGTTGTTTAAAGTTAATTATAATAATTAATTATTAAAACTAATGATATAATATAAAAAATGTTTTTAATTTTTTGAAAATTATCTATAATTTTTTATAGTTATTTATTTAAACTAACTCTAAACAAGATGTAATTAGTTATATTTTTCACATTCTATATGTTATAAGCGCAAATAATTATTATTAGATATGCTCCTAATGACATTGTTTAGTGAAAGGTCTAGCTTAAACATTTATATGCATGTTTAGAGCTTCCTATGCATCATTACATGCACTATATTGTTACAAGTATGACCACATGATATCTGTGTTATAATAATAATAATAATAATAATAATAATAATAATAATAATAATAATAATAATAACCATTTGCGGAGGGCAAAATGATTTTGGAATTAATCATGTAATTATGATATGTAATTATCTATATAAATATTTTTTAAGCAATCTATATAAATAATAAAAGAACATTTATATATAGAAGGAAAAATGATTTCGGGTTTAATTGTATAATATAGTCCGAATATTCAGAATGGTTTAAACTCAAATTAGTTTATGTAATGATATGATAAATTTCATTATCTCATCTACCGTTCGTATAATTCAATATATGATTACAACTTAAATGTCTACAAAGTTAGTTAATTAGAAAATCAAGTTTTAACCATGTTTTTAATTTATATATTTTGAACTTAATTACTTATCATATATTATTAAAGTAGAAGTAAGTTTTAGTGTGTTTCATTTTAATTTTCTTATCATAAAAAAATTCAGATGGAAAGCACTTAAATACACTCATACTTTAATAATATTCTCAATCGATTATGATATTTATAAAATCAAGAAAAAATAGTTTTCTAATATTTATTTTTTTACATATTATAATTAGATTTGACTGTTTAGTCCACGGTTTACTTAATACATGCAAAATATTATATTAATTTGAAGAGATGTTTAATTATTTTCCAAAAAATTAAAATTTTAGAAATTAAAAAGTCTTGAAGAAAATAAATGAAGTTGAAGCATTGTAAAAAAATATGGTTTCTCACATTAAAATTTATAAAAAAAAGTAGATCAACTTCAATCGTGGATCATAATATAGTTTCTACCAGCTTTTCTCCATATTAATCCTGATAATATTGTTTATATATTAGTTTTATTATGTTCCTTTTTTAATTTTTATCGATAATTATGAAAATAGACATTTTATATCTCTTTTTAAGCACATTTTTAATCATATTTGTACCTTTTTCTTTTTATTTTCCTTTTCTTCTTTTCACCAATATTTGTCCATATGCTACTATTACACTCCAGTTTGGAATATATGCTTATCAATGTCATCGTTTTTCTTATTTTTCATATAAAATATACAAAATTAACATATAATTAGCATTTCTCTCTCTATTATCTAAGAGCTACCTAATTAATGGTAGTAAAAAAGTGATTAAGATGGATGAATTTTTTTTCCATTGAAGGGACCCATCGTGGAGATTCTTTGTTTTTAGGCGAGATTTTGTGTGATTCTTCTGTTTCAAACATTTGATGATCCAAGTGGAGTCCGTGGCACGGAGATCTTCCGTACCGTCCATTCACTTTTGGAAAATGTATATACTAATAAAAAAATATAGGCAAATTCTGCGGTGCTTTAGAGTTTCAAATGATATTGGTAATTTTTTATGAATTGTTTAATAGAAGGAAAGAAATTAGCGGAAAAGAATTTGATAAAAAAATTAAAGTCATAGCTATTAGTAAGGGTTCACACTTTGACCCTTCTGATACCAAAGGATGAGCACGCAGCGCTAGCCACTTAACCAAAAGTCATAACTATTAGTAAGGGTTCACACTTTGATACCTATACCTTTGTTATTAAGTAATTATAAATTGATCCAGAAAAAAAAATTATTAATCAGCATTTACACTAAGATGTGGTCAAGGCTCATCCTATTTTATTTTCAGATCTTCTAATGTAAGGAGTTCACATATTTCTTGGGTCATTTTTCAAAATTGTGCTTCATCATTCGATTTAACTATAACATTATGATATTTGCTCCTCTAAGTCACTAGATTTTCATCAAGGAAGGTACAATATCTAGTAGTTGATCTTCTATCCATAACTAATCCTACATAATTTGCATCTGTATATGCTTCAAAACTTACATTGTTGTTTCTTTTGAATAAAATCCCTCTTCCTGGAGTTCCTTTTAAATACTGAACAATTTTAAGAGCAGCTTGTAAATGTGCTTCCTTTGTTTGGTGCATAAATTGACTTACTAAACTCACAGCAAAATCAATGTCAGGCCTAGTGTGAGATAAGTAAATAAATTTGCCAACTAGTCGTTGATACATTTCCTTGTCCACTGCAATATCCTCCTCTACACTTCCCAACTTTATATTTGAATCAATTGGAGTACTAGCTGGTTTGCATATTGTCTTACCTGTTTCTTTAAGTAAGTCAGTAATGTACTTTTGTTACTACATAATTACTATTCAACGTCAGCCTTCTACGTCAATTGCAACATAAACAACATAGAAAAATTTGAATCGCCATTTCTACGTCGGTTTGTTCATACAACCGACGTAGAATATTTGAATTGTATATTCGACATCATTTATTTGCAGAATCGGCGTTGAATATTGAAACTACAACGTTGGTTGTGGTCCCAAATGACGTAGAACTCTTCGTATTCAACTTGTGACGTTGTTTCTAGGGTACAACCGACGTAGAAACCCTATAAAACTTTATTCCTCCACCGCGGCCCTCTCTCTCTTCTGCGACAGCGACGATGTTCCTCTCCTTGCACGAAGCTTTTCCCCTTGCACAAAGGTCCCATCGTCGCCACCTGGAAGCTCCCCTTCACCGCTGGTGTGAGCTTCCCTTGACGGAACAGGTCCCCGTCGTCACCGCGTGAGTGAACGCTGCTCCCCCTTGCCGTCAGCCCCTCGCCGTCGCCGCCGTCGCCAGGTTTGTGTTTTTTTTTAAATTTATTGTTTTGTAAAATAGTTGTTCTATGATGAATTGATTGAAATGATAATTTGCCTGTACATGATGCTACTGATAATTTGCATGTGCCCATGGGGCTTTATTGATATATTTGATATTTTTTGAAAATTTGGATTTAGTAAAATAACAGAGAAAACTCTGCTGAAATTTCATTACAATTTTTTTATGTTATAGTTTGTCTCTTTTATAGAGCAAACTTTACTGAATTTTCATTATAGTAATCAATGATATTAAATTCATTGATGACCGATAAGTTTTTTATTGACTCTTAATTGTAGTCTAAAATTCGAAAATGAATCGAAGTTGGATGAATGCAAGTCGTATATCAGAAGAATACGAGAATGGAGTTAAAGAATTTATGAGTTTTGCTAAACAAAATGGTCTGAAGATTAATGGAAAATTTTATTGTCCCTGTGTTAAGTGTGTTAATGGAAGAGTTCATACCGTAGATATAATACGAGAACATCTTATTTGTGAGGAGATCATGAAAAAATATACCACATGGACATGACACGGTGAACTTATTGATATTCCAGTAGTATCACAAACTGTGGAGGAGGAGGATGTCAGTATGGAAGATCGAATAGAGGATATGCTTCGTGATGTGGGTCAGGAGAGCTTTCTTCAAGCACATGCACCTGTATATGATAAATTGAAGACCGATTCAGAGACGCCTTTGTATCCTAGATGTACAACTTTCACACGATTGTCTTCTGTATTAAGATTGGTCAATTTGAAGGCAAAGTTTGGTTGGAGTGATAAAAGTTTCAATGAATTGTTAGAAGTTCTGAAATAGATGCTTCCAGATGAAAACACATTGCCTGATCGTATGTATGAAGCAAAGAAGATACTTTGTCCAATGGGTTTAGAATATAAAAAGATACACGCTTGTCTTAATGACTGTATTTTATACAGAAAAGAGTTTGAATCTCTTCACAAGTGTCCAAAATGTGGTGTATCACGTTACAAAGTCAAGGATGGTGATGGTTCTGGTGAAGATAGTGATAAAAAGGGTCTTCCTGCAAAGGTTATATGGTATCTTCCAATAATTCCAAGGTTTAAGCGATTGTTTGCTAATGAAGAAGATTCAAAAAATCTCACATGGCATTCAGTTGCAAAGAAACGTGATGGACAACTTCGACATCTGGCTGATTCTCCACAGTGGAAGAAAATTGACTGTCTATTTTCAAGTTTTGGTAGTGATGCAAGAAACCTTAGACTTGGACTAGCTACAGATGGAATTAATTCTTTTGGTAACTTAAGCACTAACCACAGAATGACCAGTTTTATTGGTGATCTACAATCTTCCACATTGGTTGTGCATGAAGTGGAAATATGTTATTCTATTTATGATGATTGCAGGTCCAAGATAGCCAGGAAATGACATAGATGTTTATTTAAGTCCTTTAATAGATGACTTAAGATTGTTGTGAGAGGAAGGAGTAGAGGTATTTGATGGGTATTGATAGGAGAATTTCTAGTTACATGCAATGATATTTTGTACCATAAATAACTTCCTAGCATATGGTAACTTGAGTGGATACAGTGTCAAGAGTCATCATGTTTGTCCTATTTATGAAGAAGATACAAGTTATCTGCAATTGAAACATGGGAAGAAGATAATTTATAATAAACACAGAAAATTCTTTCCAGTTAACCACCCATACCACCGAAGATTGAAGAAACCTTTTAACAGTTGCGAGGAGGATGAAATTGCTAAGACACCGTTAACAGGTGAGCAAATTTATGATCGAGTGAAAAACATAAATTTAGCATTTGGAAAAACCCAAAAGAAATCAACTAATAGAAGCAGAAGAAGAAATCAATTTTTTTGAACTTCCATATTGGTGTCATCTAGATGTACGTCATTGTATTGATGTGATGCATGTTGAGAAGAATATATGTGATAGTCTAATTGGCACACTTTTGAACATCAAAGGTAAGACAAAGGATGGAGTGAATACTCGTCAAGATCTTTGTGAATTGGGAATACGTCCAGAATTGCATCCAAGATCTAAAGGCAAGAGAACATATCTTCCACCAGCATGTGACACTTTATCCAAAAAAGAGAAGACTAGTTTTTGTCGGTGTCTTCGGAGTATTAAAGTTCCACAAGGATACTCTTCAAATATTAGGAGTCTTGTGTCAACGAAAGATCTTAAACTAATTGGGTTAAAGTCACATGACTGTCACGTTTTGATGCAACAACTCTTACCTGTAGCTATACGTGACATACTCCTGAAGAATGTGAGAAATGAAATTATGCATCTATATTTTTCTTCAACTCTATATGTGCCAAGGTAATTGATGAAAAATAATTGGATCAGTTGAAAAATGAGGCAACAATTATATTATGTCAATTGGAGATGTATTTTCCTCCATCATTTTTTGATATTATGATTCACTTAATTGTTTATCAATTTTTCTACCATCCACAGTGTGCCTTTGACACCTGGTTTATTGAGAGTGGTGGTAGAAGAGATTCAAGATGTTGATGCTCGAGTCCCTATGCCTACTGATAAGGTATAGAAAGTGGGACAAACCCTTCACACATTCATTGCTTGGCCTGAACATTTAGTCCGACAACTTTCAGAAAAGGTATGTAATTTTTTATGTTAATGGCTTCTAAAAATGTTATTTGTATACTAATTAGTATTGTTTTAAACATGTAGGATGTTTAGAAGCCTAAAAGTGTTGCTGCTTCTAAACATAGTAAAGGAAAAGAAGCAGCTCTCCCAAAAAATCCAATTGTTGAGTTGATCCATGCCTCTGCACAGTATTAAGGCAGCTCCTTTGAGATTCAGTGAGATGCTAGGAGATTTGGGATAGATAATGCAAGATTCCCTCTCTACATTTCATATGTTGACATCTCAGAGGTGACATTGGGTAATAGGGATCTCAACATCTCTATTTTACAACTTTAGACAATGTAAGTACATATATTTATTTATTATTATTTTATAATTTCAATTTGACTATTTAATATATAAAATGTTATTATTTTTCATTTTTTAGGATGATAGATGAATTGGCTGAGGAGCAGGAAGCTTTAGATGTTTATGGAATTTTTGAGCCACAATCAATCCAACAAGCTGGAAATAGAAGGGAAGAAGTCCAAAGATATATCCAAAATTGGATTCAGGCATCCAAAAGGCAGATATATTTTGGAGCTTATTTATTCCAGTAAGTCAATATAAATTTATTAGTTTTTTTTATTGTGATTGAGTTATATTCTAAACATGTTATTTTTCTAGGCATCATTGGCAATTCGTCCTCATCAGTCGTCCAGAGAAGATGGTGTACTGGTTTTGTTTTATGAATAAAAAACCAGATATTGATTTGAAGAATATTTTGAATAGGTAAGTATTTGAAAGTTTGTGTTTTTAAATATAAGTAATGTTCATATATTGACTAATAACTTCTCAACAGTGCTATTAAGGTGTGCAGTATCATTGATGGAATGCACATCAGTAAAGCCACTAACCCACATTGGGAAATCCTAAATGTAAGGTTACTTGAATTCTCTAATATCATTATAATATCGAATATGTATTTTTCACAACTAATGATTTACTTAATTGATTATAGGTTAATAGACAAACGGGTAGCTACAAATGTGGCTACTATGTAATGTATTGGATGTGGCTTATAGTTTTTGGAAATATCATATATACTTGGAGACAGGTTAGTCCTCCAAAACCCTATTAGTAAATTTTCCTACTTTGTCATGTACTTAAGATGCTTTCATTTTGTTTCAGGTATTCAGTGACACACAGCCCTTGCCTAAAGAGTCTATCGATCAAGTTGGAGAAAAATTGGTACAGAAAGTTTTAGACATTAGAAATAGGCAATAATAGACTATATTGTAATTTGATTTACACAATTGTAATTATGTAAATAGATCAAGTTTATGTAATTATAACAATTGAATATATAAAATTGATTTGAAATGTTTTCAAATTGCTTGAGGTCTGATATATAAAATTGTTTGCTGGTCTGATTTTAAATATGCAGGTATGAAAATTTATGGGAAATGAGGAAACAAAATCTGTATTATAGAATTGGAACAAACTTTCTACGTATGCCAGACTTTCTACGTCGTTTATCCTTTTAACCGACGTTGTTTTGTCATGAATATTCAACGTCAGTTTATTTTGAACCGACGTAAAAAATCTTACTCTTTACGACATCTTGTTCAATGTCGGTTTTGGGGCCGTCGTGACAATGCCCCCACAACCGACGTGGAATGGCTTTCCTATAGCAGTGTTTCTTGGAATGAGCCACTTCAATCCCCAAAAAATATTTCAGTCTTCCTAATGTCTTAATCTCAAATTCTTTGGCAAGACATTGACTTAACATTTGTTGCTCCTTGTTGTCATCCCTAGTTATTATAATATCATCTACGTACACCAACAATTTTTTATGAATACAGTATGATCCCCTTGACTTTGTTTGTAATCCAGACTTGTCATAGCCTTGGTAAATCTATCAAACCATGCTCTTGGAGATTGTTTCAGGCCATATAAAGTCTTTCTTAACTTGTAAACAGTTCCAATAGCAACTTGTCCTTCATAACTTGGGGGTAACTCCATGTATATTTCTTCTTCAAGATCTTCATGTAAAAATGCATTCTTCACATCAAATTGCTGCAAATCCCAATCATGATTTGCTGCTAATGACAATATTACTCTGACCGTGTTCATCTTAGCAATTGGAGCAAATGTCTCCATGTAATCCACTCCATAAGTTTGAGTGAATCCTTTAGCCATTAATCTTGGCTTGTGACGTTCAATGGTCCATCAGTTTGATACTTTAATGTATATACCCACTTACATCCCACTGGTTTTTTTCCAGTGGGTAAGGTGACAAGTTCCCAAATTTTGTTCTTGTTTCATGCCTCCATTTCCACATCTATGGCTTGTTTCCATTTCCTATCAGATAATGCTTCAGACACAAAGGAAGGTTTTGTGTGTTAAAGAGAATTTTTCAAATGATAGAAAATTTGACAAAGGATAACGTGTATGTTGGGTGCATGTCCTGGTTCCCTTTCTAAAGGCAATGGGAAGATTTGTGCTTCTGAATTTTCATAAACAAACTCATTAGAATTATTATAATTTATAGGATTTTGTGTGTTAAAGAGAATTTTTCAAATGATAGAAAATTTGACAGAGGGTAATGTGTATGTTGGGTGCATGTCCTAGTTCCCTTTCTAAAGGCAATGGAAAGGTTTGTGCTTCTAAATTTTCATAAACAAACTCATTAGAATTATCAAAATTTATAGGATTAGAAATAGTTACCTCATGTAATGGTGTAGGTTGGATTCTTGAACATGAACAGATTCTGAAATGGCTTTACTAGGTGTAGATTCAAGTGGTGCAATTTCTGTAAGTTCAAGAAGTGATTCAAGGTGCAACTTTTGTAGGTTCAAGAGATTCAGGTGATTCAGGAGGTTTAAATATTATTCCCTCCCTTTCAAATTATAAGGTGGACTTTTCAAAGAAAAGTTGTTTCATAATATAAAGCACGTTTTAGAATTCCAAATTCAGTATTTCTATATGCATTTTGGTGGGAATTAAAAATTTTGAGTGAAATTTTAAAATAAATTTTAAGCATAGCCATTTACAATTTGGTGAGAATTAAAGATTTTTGATTGAAATTTAAAAAAAAAATTAGTATAATAATTTAAGGATGGGAATTAAAAATTTTGATTAAAATATTTAATTAAAAAAATTAGTAATTCTGATTTTAAATTATTTAAAAATAATTCTAAAATAAATTCAAAACTATTGAAATTTCAATCACTTAATCTACAGTTTCATTAAAAAATTAATTCATTTTATAAAAACTTCTGATTCAATTTCAATTAATTTAGTTAATAGTAATTAATAAGGTAAAGATGGAAAATTTATAAAAAAGTAAACAAATTAATTACTTTTCTTGGTATATGAGAATTTGTGAAGTATGCCTTATCATTTGATATGGAGGTAGTATATTTGGAAGTTTGAGAGTAGGCATGACAACGGGTATGAAAATTTTATCCCATCCCTATCCCTACCAGGTGCCTGTTATCCCTACCAGGTAATGAGTATAATCGTATTTGTTTTTTTTTAATTTCAAATATGAATTAAATAATTATTTTACTAAAAAATAAAAATCATAACAAAGGAAACATGATATTATAAATGAATCAAAGTCAAAATGATACATATATTCTTTTTCTCAATAATAATCATCAATAAAAAAATTATAACGGTATAAATCTCATATTAAAGTATCATCAAATAATAATTAAATAAAGGTTAAATAATTATAAAAAAGTAAAAAAATTATCAAATATATACTATAAAAATAAATTATAAAACTAAAAACTATAGAAAAATTAATATAAATTTTTAAAATTACTTAATAAACTAAATGTGTTTTAGTAATTTAAAACAAGAATAAATATTGGGCATTGGAATGTGTATGGAAGCGGGGACGGGGTGGGTATGTACATCCTCATCCCCGACCCCATACCTAATATAAAAAATTGGGTATTACCCATACCCATACCTATATCCAATCAATGCGGGGATTCCCCGTTAAAATCGGGACGGGTTCGGGTAATACCCACGAGGGCGGGTGCATTTGTCATCCCTATTTGAGAGACTTATCTTCCTTCATATTATATTCTTCCCTGAAGATGAGGTTAAGTCTCATCCCTTGGGGGTGAAAACATTTGTATCGCTTTTGTGTGTTTGAGTATCCCAAAAAAACACATTTAACAGTCCTAGGATCCAATTTTCCTCTTCCATTACTATGAACATGTACAAAGGATACACACCCAAATATTATAGGTTTGAGTTTATTTGTAGGGTCTAAGCATGGATAGAAAAAGGATACAACTTCCATTGGGTTCTTTGATCCTAAGAGTTTAGAGGGTAATCTATTGATGAGGTAGGTGGCAGTTAGAAGGGCTTCCCCCAACATTTTTTAGGAGCATTATATTGAAAAAGTAGAGCTCTAGTTTTTTCTAATAAGTGCCTATTTTTTCTTTCTGCAATCCCATTTTGTTGAGGTGTGTTAACACATAAAGACTCATGGATTATCCCTTCCTTTTGGCAAAAAGAGTTGAACTCAAGATTAAAGTAGTCATTGGCATTATCAGACCTAATTTTCTTAATATTAACCCCAAATTGATTTCTAATCATGGAGAAAAATCGAATAAAAATATAACTAACCTCTGATTTTTGTTTTAATAGAAAACCCAAGTCACCTGGGTACAATCATCTATGAAGGTTATAAACCATTTAGAACCTGAGATATTAGGGACATTAGTAGGACCCCATACATCAGTATGAATAATATGAAAAGGAAAAGAACTCATTTTATTGCTAATGGGAAAATTGACACGCTTGTGTTTAGCAAACTCACATACCTCACGATGAAAACTCTCCACATTTAAATTCTTAAATAAGGAAGGAAAAATCAATTTTACAACTTGAAATGAAGGATATCCCAGTCGACAATGATATAGTTGAGCTTTTTCTTCACTGGTCATGGTGGATTCGGATATGAGAGAGTGACTATTGATAGGTTGATTAGGGTCTTCCATGTAATAAAGGTCATTTCATTCTCTAGCATGTCCAGTCGTCCTCCCCAAGTTATTATCCTGTAATATACATGAATTGTTATTAAAAGAAACTTTACATGAAAGATCTTTTCTGAGTTTTTGGACAGAAATCAATTTGGTGAACAAGTTAGGGACATGAAGGACATTTTTTAATGTTATAGACAAGCTTATTTGGACCTCTCCTTGTCTTGCTGCAATCATAAGATTTCCATCTATTGTGGAGATTTTCTTGTTACTAGGACATGGAGAATATGTGGAAAAATATTTACGTAGTAGGGTCATATTGTTAGTGACTCCAGAGTCTAGTATCCAACAATGGATAAAGGGTGAATCTGAAGCATTAAGACCAAAAGAAAATGAAAATTTTCCAGAATATAGTAGGGAGCACATACCTCTAGGCTTCTCCAATTTCTTAAGGAAGGATCTTACCATTTCTATCTCTTCATGATTCAGTTGGACAAGACCAGAGACAATGTTAGAACTCACCATCTCAACCATACAGGTGGACATTCAACAATGAAGGCTACAATAAGAGCCTAAGTCGTACAATAATAACGACTAGGGTTCAATACTGCACAACAATGAAGGTTGAGTTTTAGGGTTGACAAACACGATCAGAAACTCCGAAAGATTAGGAGCTCTGATACCATCTTAAATTTTAAAGAAAATAATATTATTTTATAATCTTACAACAATAAGTCCATTGTACCTATAAATACATGAGGTCTACTGATAGGTTTAAGAAATAAAATAAAAACTAATTTTAAGGAACCAAATCCCAATAATTATGAGATTGTTTTTAAATACACACAATCCTAGTATTAAAGATTATAATAAAGAATATAAATAAAATTTCCTAAAATACATAATGAGTTGTATAATTTTGAACACTTTTCATTAAATTTTCGCTATAATATATTTTGTAAGGAATTTGGGCTAAGAAATAATCTCTAGCTAGTCCCTAAATTTTTTGTAATAAATCTAAGGTGTATCTAACAACTCAAGAAAAGGTTGATCAAACCAATAATCAATCTATAAATAAAATGTTTTAATCATCTCCAATATTCACAACAAGAAAAATACATTTTAGTGATCATTGAAAATTGATTGCTAAACCAATTCATGACCGTAAAATAAATGGTCCCAAAAAAATTCTATTTGCAAAGGACTTAGCGACCGAATTTAATTTTGATCGTAGAATAACCATAAAAAATTTGGTCTCTAAAATTGTTTATCAATTCAATCGCTAATCCATTTAACATTTTTTTAAATATAAATTATTTTTGGTTGCTAATTTGCTGACAAAAATAAATAATTAATTTTAAATAAATTAAAAAATAATAATTTTGCACGATTCAAACCTAAGACCCTAGAATTGAAGACTGATACTTCAACCACTAAACTCTAATCATTTTCATTTAAAACTTTACATACATACATGCATACATACATACATACATGCACGTATGCATACATGTATGCACACACACATGCACGTGTGCACGCACACGTGCATGCATACACACAGGTGCATGCATACACACAGGTGCATGCATACACATACACACACGCACACGTGCGTACATATACACACAAACACACACACATCCACACGCACACACATGCAGACACATACGCATACACAATATATAAATACATATTATATATAAATATATAAAGATTAAAATAAATAAATATATAAATTATAAATTTGTAAATATATAATAAATACATAAATATATAAGTTTCCAAATTTATAAATATATATACTTATATAATATGTAAAAATATAAATATATATATATATATAAAGAAATAGACTATAAATCCTAAGTCCTAAATTCTAAATATATAAGTTTATAAATATATAAATATAATAAAATATTCATAAAAAATATTTTATAAAAAATAATATCAATAAAAAGTAATTTGTAATTAGTAATTACTAATTACTATGATATTAATATATTAGTATTAGTATAGTATATTAGTATTAGTATAATATTAATATATTAATATTAGTATATTATATTAGTGTAGTATATTGATTTTTGACCATTATGGTGTAATTTACTTAAATGGACAAATATTTAAAACATTACCGCAATGGACAAATAATGCTTGCAATAACGATTTCAAAAGCAAAAAAAAGCTTTGCACGTTAAAATCGTACTTTAAACAACGATTTTTTAATTTTTTTTTTTAAATTCAATCCAACAAATTCGATTTAAATTTGAGAAAGTAAAATATTATTACAAAATTGTTTTTATAATTGAAAAATAATATGATATGATAATGTTCAAATATATTCTATAATTAAGTAGTAATAAATTTTCGAACATAATTACAAATGATTAGTTTTAAAATCTTAATAATGGAAATGAAATTTTGAGAATTTAGTATTATTAAATTTTTTAATAAATTTTAAAATATTAATTATGACATTATTAATATTTCTAAACATAAATAAAAAATTTAATATAAAAGATCAAACAAATAAGTTCAAATATTTTGAATATAATTAAAAATATACTAATAATTTAAAAAGACAAGATTTTTTACTTATGATAATAGATAAATTTTTAATATTAGTATAATTATTGAAATAATTAAATTTAATTTCACAATAATTATTATTTACTCTAATAATACTTTTATATTACTATAATGGTTATTTATTACGATAAGTAAATTATGACCTTTTTTTTTTAATTGAATAATAATCAATGATTTTAATTGATAATTTTAAAATAAATTTTCTAATATTTACAATATGAATAATTGATAAAAATTAAAAAAAATATTTAAAAATACAATTATAACTAAAAGATATTAAAAAATCAATAAAGTGATATAAATAAAATTATTAAAATACTTATATATATATATATTCCAACTATTAATAATAATATATAAATTTAGATTTAATATTTATTTATTTATATTTAGTTTTTGTTATTTAAAATTTTAGTATTGGTAAGTTGATTGAATTTTAAATTTGTTTAAAATAATTTTTTTACTTTTTTTTGTCTTTGTTATAAAAAAATTAATAATTTTTATTGTAAATGGATAGATAGTTATATAAAATTTTTAATTTTAAAAAAAAATATTTTTACTTGATATTAATAATATATTAAATATAGTATAAATAAAAAAGAAAAACTAATTTAAATTTTTAAATAACAAATATAAATAATTAATACAAACTAAAAGTTAAAATTTATGTAAAAAATAATATTATAAATAATTATACTACTGAAATGCCAATGTATCTAAAATGGGGTGTTGGAACAATTATGAGTGTGAATGGGACTTGCAATGGAGGAGAGAGTGATTTGAAGTACAATTTGTTAGCTTCTTGGATGAAATAGCAGTAAGCAAACCATTACAACAAGGCTAAAATGAATGGGTGTGGGACGCTGGGGATGACGGACAATACATTGTTAAATCTACATATAAAATCTTGTAGAGTAATACTTCTAGGGAAATTAATGAATTTTGTGAAGAGCTATGGAAAACTAAAGCCACTCCAAATGCTCTGTATTTTGCATGGAGGTTAGGAATGAATTATATAACAAAAGAAAATTTGATACATAGAGGGATACATATATCTGCAAACACTTATTGTTGTGTGCATCAACAATAGAGACAACCCAACATCTATTTTTTGAGTGTAGGACAACTAACCATACTTGAAATTTATGTTTTAATTAGATAGGTATATCTACTGTCCAGCACAATAGTGTGTCACAAAATTTCAATTAGTTTCATATGCCTGGGTTGAACAAAAAGAAAATAATATATGGAAGATTCTGTGGGTAGTTATGGTGCGGGCAATCTGGGAGCAACGTAATTTCATCGTTTTTAGGAACGAGTTACATGATGGAGAAGAGATTTTTGGAATTGCATAATTGAGAGCATGGACATCGATCAGGTTTAAACAAAGTAAAGCTACATTTTCTTATTCTGATTGGTGTTTAGATACTTGTTCATGTATTAAAGGGATGCACGTTTGACATGTAGTCAATGTTTTGCTTAGTTTTGGGGTTGAATAAGGTGTGATTATAGTTGTAAGATCATTATGGATCAGTGAAACATTAAGGTTGGTTTTTCAAATTATTATAGGTTAATAGGTTAGGTAGCTAAAATACACAGTCATTTTCTTTATATACAGAGTTATCTAGGTTGTTTTGATCTGTGTCTGGTATTACTTTGTTTGATGTTATTTGTTCTTCTATACTACTACTGTTGGACTAACATGTTTTGTAAAGTTTTTCTATAAGATGAGAGCTTTTTTATTCTTATCATCATGCGGTGGATACCAGCCACATTGGTTTATGAATGACTCTAAGGAATGTGGGATGTGTAATCAATCTCGTGTTTGAAGTAGATAATTTGTGTTTGAAGAGCATTGATGCGGTTTTTGTCCATTGACTAGTTATTTTTATATGTTTCTTTTGTCACAATTTGTAGTGTTTTGTTTGTAATTTGGGAATTCATGGACTGCAAAGTTTGGTTGGCTAGTCTATAGTGAGATTTTTGTTTTGTTTGTAACTTGGAGAATCATAGACGGTAAAGTTTGGTTGGGTAATCAACAGTGAGTTTTTTGTTTATAGCAGGGTTCCACTAATTATATATGCTTAATTATTTTTCGTATAATTGTTTTTTAACTCTGATGAGGGAAGGATGAGATCTAGAATGGACCATCAAGGTTCTTCTATGTATATAGTTTGTATCTTTGTATATGGGTTGGGGCATCCCTAATGCTCTTTTATTTTTATATTCTTCATTGTCGAACAAAAAAAATGAAGATTAGGGCACAAAAAAGGTAAGTTTGATTTAGCAATAATTCAACACTTTACATTCGCATTGTGTTCATTGGTAAAGTTTCATTAACTTGAAAGTTTGTTTTACATAGATTTCAAAGAAAGAATTGTTGCAATTTCTTTCTACTTTAAGAAACTTCAAGTCAAGTGACATAATCATCTTTGAGCTTGTGTCTGTACGTGCAAGAACGTAGAAATGTATTAAATATATTGCATGTAACATTAAATGTTTATCTCCTCTTCAAACAATATCCTAATAGCTAACATGACTTATGAGGCCTAAGTTAGACTTCTTTTACCCAAAATGAAGTAAAACAAAGAATTGTACTTGACAGATAATTTTTGCTAAGGTAGCATTGTATTGGAAGGGTTTATTGATGCATAACAACTTGAACATGTCTTTTCAGAGATTCTTGATGTAAATATGAACTTTTATCATTTGCTTATTATATGATCTAATTATTTTTATAAATTGCAACTTATACATGAAGTATTTTCATGATTTATATGTTTTATTGTTTAACTATATTTAATCAAAATTATAAAATATATTGAATAATATTTTAAGATATATATATATTAATATTAGTGGCTAATTATCTTAAACTATATAACACTTGTAGTTTTGTTTATAGAAAAATGAACTAAATTGTTCAATTAAAGGGAAAATAGAGAAAAAATAGTAATTTTAATTTTTTTCGTTTTTTAAATTGATTTTCCATTACTCTTTTTTGGTGGGTTTAATTTTAAACACCTTTTTTCTCCTAGACAAGGAATAGACAAGATAGGGGGTTTTGGTGAGTTTGGCATATTTCTTCATTAATGCACAATGTGCATGTCTTAAATGAGTTAGGACAAGTTGCAAAATTTCATGATTTTAACAAAAGATGTACATCCTGAATTGTTTCTTTTTAATGTCTATTTACCATGGCAGGGTCTGGATCAAAGAGAAATAGACCCATGGATATATAACAGGCATCACAACATGCATAATAATGGTGGGTCCCTTTGCATTGAGTGAGCCATTTTCACCTGCTTTCATGGAGCCATCCTCAATTAATTGGGCATCAGAAACTAGTCAGAAAAGATAATCCTGATGGGCAATATCGACCGTTCTTCTATCATCGATGATCTTCACTCGAAAGGACCAATATGACTTTAAGGGAAGCTCCATTACCAGAATTTTAATGAGGGGAACAGGTAGACCATGTTTCACCTTCCATAGCTCTTTCTCTGCAACTCAGAAGCAAGTAAGTTTCATTACACAGAAAGAGGACATGGAGCCAGCAACCAAGCCAGTGATGAGATCTTTTTCTATTTCTTTTTTCTCTGTCCCTTCAAAATTACCCTCTTCGTTTTTCGCATTTCTCAGTTTTATAATCATCTTTCTGAGGTACTGGGTGTCCATGGTTCATGTTTTTAGTTCTATAGGGACAGAAAGCCCTAATACAAAAATAGCTTTCGCTTGTGGGAAAAGGATAATGATCAAACCTAGTCCCGATTCATGTTCATTGAATTGTACAAATATGCTATATTAAGATTTATTTAAAGAGTTTACGTCTAATTTCGAACTTGTTTATAAACAATGTTCTTCTGCATACAAAAAAATATCATATATTTCAAAAGTTATGGTCACTGCTCAAAATGTGACTGCCTGTTACTCGTACCACTATTTATTAATCAAAGTATGAAATATTTGTTAGAAAGATTTTGTGATAGAGATTCCTTTCACCCGTTCATCTTAATTGATTCATTATTAGCTTTAATATCATTGTTAAATTTTTTAAGGCAAAAACTAATTTATATAAAGAAATTGACTCAAAATCTAACTTAAAATAATAATAGATGTATAAGTATTCTTTTACATGTTATTTAAAATACTTATTTTTTAATATAAAATTTAAATTTATACTTTGTTTTCAACAATTTTTTTAATTTGTATATAAGATAATTTATGAAATTTTTTAAAGATGTTTTTTTTTTAATTTGTATATAAGATAATTTATAGAAGTTTTCTTAAAGATGTTTTCTAAATAGTGGACATATAACAAGCTTTATTAAATTAGATTATAATATCTATCTTAAAATTATTGATATACAACAAAATAATATACTTATTAGTTATTTAGTTTATAAATATTCTTATGTGAATTTATAATAGAAATAGAAATCTCATTTCTCACACTCATCTCTTTTATTCTATTTTATTAATAAAATTTTGAAACATAATTAAAATAAATATATTAACATTCTACTTACTTATTTTTTTCTCCTTTTACTTATTTTGATTTAATGTTATTTTTTTAAATTTCAATCTTTTTATCTTAGTACATTTGAGTCATAAAAACTTCTGCTACTTTTTTATTATTAATATACTTTTAAATATTTTTTCCTATTGATTTTTTTTTCTTAATTAAAGATTTCAAAATTTAATAAAATAATGTAGTTTTTAAAATAATAAAAATAAATAGTTTTTTAAATAATAAATAATTCTTGTCATTTTTTATTTAATTAAATTTTTTATCTTATAATAATATATATTAATAATGAAATAAATTTTCATATCAATAAATGATATATAAATTTTAATTATAAGTAATTAATTTTTAATTTTTATAATAATATATAGTAATAATAAAATAATTTTTTATATTAATATCTCACATAAATTTTAATTATGAATGATTAATATTTAATTCTCATAACTTATATTCATTTTTAATTGTGAGTGAATATTTTTTATTTTAATTAAAATAATATTAATAAGAAAAAATATTTGAATTTAAAAAGTTAAAGATAAATGAAATACTAAAAAAATTAAGAAAATTTTTAAGTATTATTTATTTATTTATTTTAAATATTTTCTAATTTATTTTTATTATTTTAAAAAATTTCATAATCAAATGATTTTATTAAATTTAAAGATTTTTATTTAAAAAAGGAAGAGATCAATGAAAAAAAGATTTAAAAGAATATAAATAATAAAAGAGTATCAAATCTTTTTATATTTAAAATATAATAAAATAAAAAATTAAAGATTAGAAATATAAGATTAAATACATATAAATAAAATAAAAAATAAGTGAAATGTTTACGTGGTTATTTTGATTATTTGTGAAAATTTTATCATTAAGAAAGAGAGAATCACATTGGCAGAGGAGGACTCAGTTCAAAACTCAACTGATACTATTCTTTTAGAAGGAGCAATTTTTTTACAGTGGTTTGGGATACTAAAAGCAAAGATTTCTTGCCTTATTATTTCATTGGTTTCAAAACTGTTTTGTAAAAGAATTTTTATACTCCTTAATAAGCATTTTTAAAAGAAAGTTGTTTTATAATATAAAATATTTTAGAATTTTAATAATTTTTTATATATTTTTATTAATAATATAATTATTTTTATTAATATTAAATAATAAAAAAATAAATTAAAATTAATTATTTTTTATTAGTATAATTTTTTATATTTTATTATTGTTTACTAATATATCTTTAGAAGTATTAATTTAATTTTTATTAAATTTTGATCAACTCATATTTTTAAGTTGTAATACAGATTAAAATTGTTATATGTTATTTTAATTCAGTATTTTTATTTGTATTTTGATAGAAATTAAAAATTGAGTGAAATTTTAAAATAAATTTTGAATATAATATTTTTAATTTAATGAAAATTAAAGATTTTGATCAAAATTTTAAAATAAAATTTTAGTATAACCATTTGTTAGTGAAATTAAAAATTTTAATTAAAATATTTAATAAAAAATAAGTAATTTTGATTTTAAATTATTTAAAAGTAATTCTAAAATAAATTTAAAACTATTAAAATTTTAATCTTAATATAATTTTATTAAAAAATTAATTTATTTTAAAAAAACTTCTGATTTAATTTTAATTAATTTATTAATAATAATTAATAAAAATAATAAAAAATTTATAAAAAATGAAATAAATTAATTAATTTTCTATCTGAAATTTGATTTGAAATGGAGGGAGGACTACTTATCTATTATTTTCATACCAAATGTTAGTCTTTTCAAGTGCAATTGTTCCAACCTTTGCTCCTTTCCCACGACTCCATGGGCTCCAACGTTAGCGGCCACAATTTTAGTGATGATTCTTTTAACCACCAACACTGTGCACACTTAATTGCAGATTGAATTTTTCTTTTAAACACAGAATCCTCTCAAACACACTTCTCTAATAGAAACTTTATATATATATATATATATATATATATATATATATATAATTTTTAACATTTTTTATAGTATAATAAGTTATTATGAATATCATTATTCTGAGAGTTTGAGCATAAGTTACAAACAGAAGTAGAATACGATATTCTATTTCTTGAAATCCAAATGTTTTGGATCAATTTAAATATTTTTTAATTAAATTAATATTAATTATTTAAATATTATTATATTATTTATTATTTTACTTATATATAATATGTATGCTGAAAAAAATTAATAAATCTAACTCAATTCATAATATAAATACGTTATAAATATAATATATATATATATATATAATATATCTATAAAATCAATTTAAATAAAATCATACATATTAATTTGGCTTGATCTAGCTAGAATATTTTTAACTTAAAATAAATTATGTATAATTTTTATATTATAAATATAATATTTATTTGATTTAGATGTATTTTTGAACTACACTGCGAATACTTCTATTTAATTCTATAAGTTAATATGGTAGATAATATAAGTGATAAATAGATGCTGGTTGTGATTAATTGATGTAAAACATCATGATTATGATTATAATAAATATAAAATATAATGTTTTTAAAATATTATTATGTTTAAGATGTCTTTTTATTTTAATAGTATTTCTTTTACAAACGTGACAGTAGTAGGAAATATATTATATTCACCTCATTTAAATCAATTACAAAATTCTATCAGAACTAAATAAATTAGCTTAATTTAAATCGATATAATTTAACCATAAATTGTGAAACCAAAACATAACAATAATACACTTGCAACGATTTTCGTCCATTTTCATTGTGACTGATGATTTTTTATTTGCAAAAGACTACATCATTATATATACAATAAATATTGGCTTTTATTTTTAATATAGAAAAATTTTAAACTACAAAAAAGTTTATTGGGAAATTTAAAGAATTGCATTACCAAATTCCGAAAATTCATAATACGTACACTGATTTGCATCTAGTACATAAGAAAGTAGCTTTTTATTGCTGTTGGTTTTTACACTAATATAACAATTAAATTAAATTAATTATTTAAAAATTAATAAAATTTATTATAATAGATTCAATAAATAACTAAATATCTTATAATAAATCTAATAAAATTTATGTGTCATTGTAATATTAAATGAACAAAAACCTAATTGTTTCTTAATTAAATTGTAATGTTTTATTATAGCTCATAAGTATTGGGAATTTAAAATGACTTGGAAATTCTAGTGAAATAGAAATGAACAATGAGTAATATATGAAAAGAAAAACTTACAAACTTATAATAAAATTTTGGATTAAAACTAATTACCTAGTCTTATAATTACAAACTCAGATAAGTAAATATGAAATAGTTCATATTTAAAAAAAAGGTGTGAATATTTTCTTATAATTCATTGATTGATTTAAGTTAATTCAGTCTCATTTATTAAATTTAATGAATTTTCAAAAACATTTAAAGATCTTCAAGGTTGTGAATTAACACTCATGTAAACACTTTGCAAAGAAAAAAGAAATTACACCCAAGTGTCATATTTTAATATGAAAATTAATCCAGTATAAAAAAATATTCTTTTCAAATTATCACAATTCAAAATTTAATACGAAAATTAATATTTAAATAATTATTATAATAAATTTCAAATACAAATTAAAGTTCGCTCTTAATGCCTCACTTAAATTTAAGATATTTTTAAAATAAAAAAATACAAGATATTTTCTTAATTTTTAATAAAATATTTATAAAAAATTCTATTTTACATTTTTTTTCATTTCTACATTACAACATTTAGCTAAGTAAAAGTTAGGTGAAAGATAAAATAAAAATATATATAATTAGTATTATCTTAAATTTTAAAAATCACAATTAAATAAAAAAATATTTTAAAAAATACGACACTTAAAGATAACAATAGAGAAAATAACAACTAACCTACAGAGAGTAACCTTTTATAGTCATCTATGAGTAATATATAATTATTATCAAATAGCGTCATACAATGCACTATTATTTATTAAATAATTTTGTTTATTATTAATATATACTCTTTTTTCTACATTTTTTTTCTAAACTTTAATGTTTTAGGATTTTAGTTTTATTTTCAAACTCTCCATATGTTTTATTATTTTCAAGTCTCACTAATTGTTTCAATATATTACTCCCTACTAATAATTAAAGTTGTTCTATTCTTTCGTGTTATTATACTGTTTTTATTAAGGTTAATAATTAAAGCTGATGTTAAATTAGGTCATTTTGGGTAAATACTATCTATTATAAGACATACTTTAGAATAGATTAATAAACTTTTTTTATAGGGTATTTTATAGTGTCTAATAATACTAAATTTATTTTCTTTACTTGTTTCTATTAGATACTGTAAATATATGTATTTTTTATTAATGAATAATGAAGAGAAATATGATAACATAATATTTTTTAAATAATAAGTAAATCAATAAAATTACCAATTTTTTTATAATAGTGGAAACACGTTCCTGTATGTTTACATTTTTTATAATCATAAAAAAATTAATACAATTAAAAATTTGATACAAATATTAAAAATAATTATCAAAATATAAAAAGAAATTTGTAATAATTAAAATACATATAAGAATGGCTATATAAATATTTTACTTATTATGATTATATAATAAAAGTACGTTAATTTTTTTTATCAATATTGTTAAGTACTTCTGAAGGATAGAGACTAAAAGATTATTAACAAAAATATAGGTATGAATGATAAAAGAGATGACAAAAATTGTATATAAAAAATAGTATAGAAATTAATCCATTATTAATTGTTATAGATTAATTATGTGAAATTATTTTATACTACGAACTAGATGAATATTATTTGGTAGTAATATTAAATATTTTAAATATTATACAACAATCTTAAATATAAAAAACATGGAAACGGAAGAATAATTATTTAAATATCATCCTAAAAACATATTGAGTAAAAAAATATCGAAGTGACCGACACAGGTTGACAAAGAAGCCAAATGGTGCCTGAGAATTGTCATACTCGGCCGTAATCGTTGACTTCACACATTTCATGAAACGTACTGAATAATAGTATGCATATTTTGTTTGTATATTTTATTACTTTAAATTATATTTAAATTAATTAATATTTTATTTAATTGTTGGTAAAAATGTATGTTTTCACAATAGAATTTTTTTTCTCTTATAATCTATAGTGTTAAATTTTATGTCATGATATGGTGTTGGTTATAATATTTTGTTATATCTTTTAATGTTATAAAACATATTATTCTATTATTTTGTTTTGTTGTATCTTTAAATTAGTTGTAATAGTGTAATCAGTTGTAAATTAAGAGATACATTTAGATAGTTATGGTTAGAATGAGCATAAAGATAGTGTCCCTTCTTTGTACATATGTTATACTGATATTTTGAATCTATGTATTCCATATTTCTCATTATTATATGATATTAACATTTTATTTTATTTGAAATAGTGTTTCCAGTTTGTTGTCATGGTTTGAAAATAGTCATAAATTGACTATTAGACTTTTTTTAATTTATTCTCAAATTGTAAATCTGGTATCCAAATCTACAATTTTTATAAAAAAATCATTAAGTTTAATTAAAAAAACACAAAACCGTTAATCACTTGCAAAATCACTAAAATTTACATAAATTTTCTGGTACATGCTCTCAAGTCTAAATTTGTTAAACAAATTCTCATCTACTGAGTGAATTTATACTACTCTTCTAACTGAATTATGATCTATTGAAATATATTCAAGCATGTTGGTTTTCTACATGGAATTCATTGTAAGAAATTTTGATTCAATAAGTCAATTTATTTAAAACTCGTCAATTTGAAAAATTTTCAAAACTAAAACCAAAACTTTAATTTATGGTTCACTTGGAAATCTAACTACTCCAATGCTCCTAGTTTTATGGTTCAAACTTACTTATAAAAACTCTCATTACCAAATTGAAGGTACTGTTACAATCTTAGACTAGCACAAATTCATATTCTATGCACTAAAACCACAAAAAAGTAAAGAAAAACTTGTTTTAAACAAAACTATGATCGGTATTTCTCCTCTCTGCTACCTTCATTATCACATACTTAAATCTTGAGAAGGATAAATGGTTAACTAAAAAAGCTAGATAGAATGAAGAGGAAAATTATTTTAGAGAGGTGGTGGTTTTATAAAATGGAGTTAGAATAATTAACTTTTTCTATTTATAAATTTAATAAAAAAATTTAAAATTAATCTCATCTTACCTACTTATACTCGAAGACAAATTAACTTGATTTCTACAAATTTGATATTTAAGCACAATATTTCAATTTATATTTTTCATCCGTACATTAGTATTAATGTAAGTAGTTGTGTAGTTTGTTATTTACGTTGATGAACATGTTAATATATTATGTGACAAGGAAGGATATTTATTTATATGTGTAAATGTTGTAAATATAATAAATTTAGTATCTTGTTCATAGTAGTGTTTTTAGTCATAGAAAAGAAAAAAAACTTATTATCTTACCTCATGATTTTGCATTGTCACTAAAAAAAACTAATTATTACAAATATTGTTTCACAAAGATGTTGATTGAGAAGCAATGGACTCTAGCATGAGAATTACTTCAAGAAGATGTTAAAGAGATGAAAAAATGGTTTCAAAAGAAAATCATAGCCATTGTTTTTTGTAGAGGAACCAAACCACAGGAATTCATTTAGAGTATGTTGGTAGTCCGTAGACTTAGAGGAATCAAATTCTCGTACAAGAAGGAACGTACAATGTTCAAGGTCTACATTTTATCCTTTTTTATTTTCTTTGTATATTTCATCTTTTGAGACTTTGATGGTAGTAGCAAGATAGTTTGAATCTTGGTGAGTAACCTAGCTCTGCTTTTGGTACTTTGTTTCATGTTATCATTTTCTTCCTTCTACTTTTAATCTGTTTATGCTTCTCTACATAAAGCAAAGATTAAACAAAACAACACAAAATTAACTTTCCTGCATAACTTTTTTGGAATTGATGGCAAATATGAAAAACTCAAATACGAAACTAAAGTAATTAAAAATATAAAATTAATTCATTTATAATTAAAAATACATTTTAAGTTTGAATTAGACTAATGTTAAAACTATTAATTTTTATTTATATAGGCAAAACCATTGACTCTAATGTTTAAACATTCATACTTTTAACGTCATTACCTTCTGGGATACAAAGTCAATGCAATTTTTTATTTAGAGTTGTCCTTTGTTATTTTGTGTTCGATTTTGGCTGACTCTATAAATCACTTTTCTTGTTCCCCTACAATTCAAGAATATATGATTAATTGTTTCTTCATGATAACCACACGTCACACACAGAGAGGATAATATATGTACACCTTTGAGGCTCAGGTTGTCTCTTGTGGTGACTTTATTTAAAATAACCCTTCATGCTTAGATGTGTGTTGTTCATATAACTTCAATATTCCAAAACTTAGTGAAAAAAATTGAGTTTTCATCCACGAGATTATGTTATATTTTGCTATATCCTAATTAGACCATATAGAATTGTTCTTCACCATCCACCGAGATCTAGTTGTCCACCTTTTTTTGTGTTGGTACTATTCTTCTTGTCTTTCCATAAAATCTTTTACCTAAACCACCTCCCATTCAAACCATTATCTTTTCCACTCAAAGTTTCATTCCTAACCATTCTTCATCCATCTTCCTAATTGTCCTAGTCTTTTGTTCTTACCTTTTGTGTTTGCATATAATCTACGAAACCTATTTTGGAATGAACTTTCTCCACACCACCGATCCTCCCAAAACAACATTTTCTCCTCATTCTCAACTTATCATTTTACACTCTCATCAAACCATTCTCCATTATCACACTCCTCGAATACCCTTTTTTATTCTTCCACCAGTGTGATTCTAATTTATTATTATTCATGTTATCAATATTTCTAAACCCCAATACCACTTTTATTAATTAAGCAAAGATATATAGAAAGTTCTTATATCTTTAATGCCAAGTTATCCCATCTTCTTTGATTTACACATGCTTTTCCATTTTTTACAATTTTTCTTCTCTCTCTACCCGATCCCTATAACAATCTACTTGCTTCTTAATCTCTAATCACTAACTCTAAATTATGTTTACTACTTGTTTTTCTAATGGAAGATAACCAACTTTTATAAAAAAAAAATAAGGAAATTTGAATTTACATATATCAAAGAGAGGAAGATTGCACAAAATAATATTCATATCTCTTGAGAGAATAAGAGAGTGTTACATAAAACATTTGATGAGACTTTCTTTCACATCTATCCAATTCAACGTAAGATAGAAGCAACAAATTTTTATCTAACCTTCCATTCGATTTCACCAGCTGTTTTTCTTTTTCTTTTGGTAATGGTCGAGAGTTGGAGAACCAGAAACACAATTAAGTGGTTGAATGTGCAAAAGGTTTCCATAACCACATCCAAAGATGACATTAGAGATCTCTTTACATACTTAGGTTCGATATGATCCAACAACTACCACTCCTTGTCCAATGACAGTTCCTCCTCAATTATGGCAACAGCGACTGAACTATGTCCAATATTATCACTTTTGTCGTTAGATCTCTTCATCCCAGAAGGACATTGTAGAAGGGACAGAAAGAGAAGTAGAGGTTACAAAGGTGGAATCCTAAATGTCATTTATAAAGTAAAAGTTGTTCGCATTTTTATTTTGAAATACAGAAAAATTGCTTTTACAAACTCTATTATGAATAAAATTTGTTCAAACTTAAAAGTTTAAATTAAATGTATACCAAATTAGCTACCTCTAACTAAGTTCACAGCAGTTAAAAGAATCACATCTTACCCAAGATTATCATGTGGGTAAGAGAGAAGGTTGGGCATTGCAGAGAGCACTTGGTAGAGAATTCAGAGTTGACACTGGTTGTCAATGGGTTAGGGAACCACCCAAAACTATAAATAAATTGCCACGAACTTTTTTTATGGGCATGTTGAGAAAACATGATAAAAGGACAATTAGATACGGAAGTGGTGGGGTTGAATTTAATTAGAATGTTTTCGTTTGTAAAGTGTACCAGGTAATATTTTAGAGTATTTCAGAGATATTAGGAAAAGATTAATAAATATTCCTTTATTAACATTACCTTAGTAATGTATTGAAAATTATAGTATAGAAGGTTAATGGAGTTTTTCATGAAAATTACTTTTGATATTTTAATTATTGTCTTAAAACAGTAATTAGTACTTTTTTTAAATTGTTAGGTAATTACAAATATAACAAGATTTTTGTTTTGAGTTATAAAGTTAGTTGTTTTCCTAATCCGTGGAAACTCCATTGCGCTTGCGGATCCATCGTTCAGTATCGTCAATGAAATATATATATATATATATATATATATATATATATATATATATATATATATATTATTTTATGAAAATTATATCATCAAATTTTTATATTGATATTCTGTACTGTGATTTATTAGGAAATTTAGGAAATTTGAAGGAGAGAAAAATGATAAATTTAAAGAGAAAAAAAAGTTGAAAGTAAAGTTATTTATATTAAGAAAAAGTAAAAAGAAATGAAATTTTTTTTATGAAAGTTATTTTTTTAAAATTTATAATTTGATAAATTTATGAAATTACTCTTATAATTATAAATTGATTTCAATTAAGTATTATATTTTAATTTAATTATTACTATTTTATAATTTTTTATTATTTTTATTTTAAATTTTATTATTATTATTTTATAAATTTATTATTAATAATATTTTTAATAACGTCAATAAACATATTAATATTTTTTTCTTTTAATTATTCCTGTAAGAGATAAATTGGTTTTTTATTTCCAGCAATCAAGGACAAAATTGTATTTTCAAATTTTCTAGCTGGCTTTTATTGTTTTTCCTCTCATATTTGAGAAGAACATCTCCCACAAATCAGTCTTCTCTTTTCTGCACAAATAAGTAGAAACAAACAACATACATCAACTCATTTCTTTCATATCCAACTTTTTATCCTTAGAAACAAGCACAGTATAAAACTGCACATTATAAGAATACTCCTTATTATATATCTCTCATATTAGTTAGTTAGTGAGTTAGTGATAGTAAAATAGGAAGATATGACATTAATGAGTCATGAAAAAACTACATAAGAAATTATGATATTATCTTCAACTTAAAATCTTGAGTCAATAAATTTATGAGTCATCTACCTTATATATTACTAAACTTGTTTATTTTTAAATAATGTACACCTTAAACTCACACTTTAATTGCAACAATTTTTCCTGAAATGTGAGTCATCTCTCTCAAATGAAAACATTTCTTACCATGAGTATCTCATGGGGTGACCTTTACTTGTATCATTCATCAACGGTGTTGAATAAAAATGATAAGGCTTAGCTAAATCAAGAAGGAAGGTGAATTGGTTTCTAAAGTTTCTTGTAAATCATTAACCCCTTTTTAAAATTCTTTTGAAAAATTTTCAAGAAGGTTAGAATACAATTATTAGATTGACCAAGATTAAACAAGAATGCAAAAGATACACAAATACAACAAGCTAAAATATTAAAGGGATGTAAAGGACAAGGAAGAACATTCAAGAATTATATTGGGTCAGATAAAAAAGATCATACATCCAGTCTTAACTATTCAATCTTAAAATAGTCAGAATTCACTATCTTTATTTATTCCTTTACAACCAATCAACACAAATCTAAATACAAGGTAGAGAAAAAAGAAGATCAACTTCCGAGCAAGCTCAAAGAGGATATGAAAGAATCAACATCTAAATCAGATAAAAAAGGACACACTTGACCAACTTATATCCAATTCAAGAAGATATGTAGTCAATCAACTCTTGATAGATCAAGAGGATATACACGGAAGTACTCACTAATAACAAAATAAACTCAAAGAGATTACTGAATACAACAAAAGAAAAATCACTAAGGAAATCGATCCCGAACACAACTCTTGAGAAAACTTGAAACTCGCAAGATGCTCTTTGAAATCTTTAAAGCTTTCTTTACACAATCTTAGAGCAAAAAGTTGAAAATTCCACTGCTACAGGAAAGACATTCCACATCGATTGTGGGGACATTGTCACAACGGTCCCAAAACCGACGTTGAAGAAGACGTCGTAAAATGTAAGCTTTTTTATGTCGGTTCAAAAGAAAGCGACTTGAATCTTCATGACAAAACAATGTCGTTTATACGTCTAAACGACGTAGAAATTTATGCCAGAATTTCTACGTCTTAGGTGTATAAACGACGTAAAAAGTCTGTTCCAGATTACAAATGCAGGTTTTGTTTCCTCATTTCCCATAAATTTTCATACCTGCATATTTAAAACCAAACCAACAAACAATTTTATATACTAGACCAATCTCAAGGCAATTTCAAAACATTTCAAATCAATTTTATATATTCAATTGTTATAATTACATAAACTGGTGTAAATCAAATTGTGTCACTGAATACCTGGAACAAAATGAAAGCATCTTAAGTACATGACAAAGTAAGAAAATTTACTAATAGGGTTTTAGAGGACTAACATGTCTCCAAGTATCTCTGATATTCCCAAAAATCCTGTTTTTTTACTAAATCCAAATTTTCAAACAACATCAAATATATCAATAAAGCCCCATGGACATAGGAAGATTATCAGTATAGCATCATGTACAGGAAAATTATCATTTCAATCAACTCATTATAGAATAACTCTTTTACAAAACAGTAAATTAAAAAAAATATTAACCTGGCGATGGCGAAGGCGCTCACGGCAAGGGGGAGTTCACTCACGGTGGCGAAGGGGAGCTGCTCCGTGAAGGGGAAGCTCACGACGGTGAAGGGGAGCTTCTGGGTGGGCTTCGCGGCAAGGGGAGCTTCGTGGCGAGGAGGAGCTTCAAGCAATGGAGGGAGAGGGTCGCGGCATGGGGTTGACACTGGTGAGGGGGAGGAAGGCAGTGGCTGTCGCAATGGAGGGGGAGGGTCGTGACGAAGGAAGGAAGAAGAGGAGCTAGGAGGAGAATCGTGGCAGAGGGGGATGTCAAGGAATAGGAAAAGTGAGGAAGGAAAGGGGGGATCAGGTTTTATAAGGTTTCTACGTCGTTTGTAGCTCAGAAACGATGTTAAATGGTGAACACGAAGAGTCTACGTCGTTTCTGGTTCCAAACGACGTAAAACTATAAGAATTCTACGTCATTTAGAACAGGAAACAACGTTACATGTTAAACACGAAGAGTTCTTCGTCATTTTTTGTCCTAAACAACGTTGGAGTGTATATATTCTACGTCGCTTATGCAATTAAACGACGTAGAATGTTCAATTCAAATATTCTACGTTGCTTAGATCAACGAGCCAACATAGAAAGGGTAATTCAAATATTTCTACGTCATGTGTGTCTCAACCGACGTAAAAGGTTTACATTAAATAGTGATTATATAGTAGTGTTCAAAAATACACTTAAAATGTGCTTTTGAACATTTGATTGATTGCTCTTACAAATTTCACAAATAACCTCTTTACATAGAACTCACAAAGTTCATTTAAAAATTAATCATGACGCATTTAATTGATAATAAGTAAACAATTGACTATTCTAACCGTTTGATGAATTTCAGTTATAAAAGCTTTTTGTTATAATCAATTATATGGAGGGGTAATCAATTATTTTGTTCTTCCCCAATTCTGAAAAACCTTAACAAATTAATCAATTATATTCAAAGGTAATAGATTATATCAATTAAATTTTGAAAACTTCTGAAAAGAAACTTTCTATTTTAATCTATTATTAAAACCCATGATCAATTATCTTTCATAAAACATGTCAAGAACAATTTAATTGATTATGTAAACATGTAATTGATTGAAAACATAGTTGAAAATCTTTAAAAACTTTTTAAGCTTTTGAAAACATATTAAAATGAGTTGTGTAAAAGGTTAAGATACTTGTTTAACAAATGGGACACACTTGCCTGGAACCTTTATCAGGAAGACTTTCGATACAAGGGCTCCTTACCCACTCTATATTGTACTTTGCCTAAGTTAACTAACTATCGACTTTGATACCACTATTGGATCTTTCGAGAGGGGATATGGTGGGTGATTCGATACCAATGAGCTACAAGTCAACCCATATAAAGGATTATGACATCACCTTCAAACCAAAACTTTAAGAAAATAAGCTTATGGATATTCTATTTTATATGTTGCTTGCTCATTCTTACCTAATGTGAAACTCAAACTTACACTTGATTCAATAGTTAATATGATATTTTATTTTCATAATGAGCTTTATGCTTAATACTATGACGCATTAGGACTATAATACTATAAGAGTGCATATACACACACATACAAATAGAGAAAGAGAGAAACACACACACCACACATATGGAAAACATCACAACAATACTTCACCACCAAAGATGCATCGCTTAAGAGAGATAATCTTAGGTGATTTTGCTTCCTTACACAAAAGAATACTTATTCACTTAAGTGATCATAAGTTGTTTGAGCAACACCAATTGTAGAGGAGAGAGAGTTGGTTTGGCATCTCCATCGCTCAAACGCTCACTCAACATCCCATTTGAACATCATTTCAACACTTAAAATATACTTTGTCACTTTAACGTTCGTATTGACATTTGATGGTGCATTCAATAATGACTTATTATTTGAGCACTTAGGGAATATGAATCCATAAACACATATTTCACAAACAATACATAAAATATTTCAATTTTAATAGACATATACTTCTAAATTCAAGCACCTAATGTGAATATTTCATCTTCTTATCTCAAAATCATATTTTGAATTTTTAACAAACACATGTTTTTATAATCATATTTCCATATGTATACTAGTACAATAGAGTACATTATCACATCTTTATTTCACTCATCAAATTGAATTAGATATTGAAATTTTTTACCCTGGCCTAAAAGTAACATGTCTACTAAAATTCTTTTATATAATTTTTGAACATCAGAAAATCTCAAATGAATTTATGAAATGAAATTTTAATGCAATTAATACGCCCTCAACACCTCACCTTAATGAAAACTTTAAAAGAAAGAAAGAGAAAAATAGTTAAAAAAATTAAATATACATAGAACTACAAAATATAAGTACTTTGAGATAATTAAAAAATTGGACTAATTATAAAATCAAATTAAAACTAACAAATATATTTTAAAAGGTAAAAATCAAATTAAATATTTAGTATATACAATTAGAATAAAACATGTGTTTAAAATAGTGAGATAATATGAAACACCTTATTTAACTGAATACTATATATGTTTAAGACAATAAAAAATCTTAAATTCAATAATAAACTATTCACTTTTTTGGTTTAGTTTTTGGACTTGTATAAACACTTATTCATATATCAAATATAATCAGAATAGGTTTCCAAATCAATAAAGAAACTCAAGCATAACCTATATAAAACCGAGTAATAATATATATGGACTATATATACAAATTTAATCACTCACTAATTCATAGCATTATTATTATCATTAATTCAATCATTTCAAACATTTTTTAAGCATATATCATAGATCTATATAATGATATTCAATAATTATATATATATATATATACTAGAAGACTTGTATGTCTTATTAGTAATTAATTTTTTATTAATTCAAGACTTTAATCTATAAAATTATAAAATTAAAGATTATGATAAGCTTCTTACCATCTAATGGTTTCATCTATATGATTTAAATCATTAATAAAGTAACATCTCCATAATATAGGTTCATCTACTTAATTCATACATCTAAACAAGAATTTACATATTATCTTACATTTGTGATCTCGTACATTTTGTATGTAAGAACCTAGAAGATAATTGACTGAGAAAGGGATAGAGTATTAAAATATTGAGGAACAAAAGAGTGGGACCCACGTCCTTAAGTATTTAATTCCTTTTGTTCTTCGTTATTCAAAGAACACTATCTCTCCTCTTTCACTCATTCTCTAGAGCTCTTTTCTCTTCTTCCTTTCTCACTTCGATTTCTTGACGGTTTGTTGTCCGATTGAAGAGTGGAGACCGCCTACGCGACGAGCGTCACGAGAGCAACGTTTTGCACCGATCAGAATCTTCGATTAGGTGAGTTTTCAAATTCGCACCTTTTTAGGGTTCCAATTTGGGGATTTTCGTTCTTCGCGCAATTTCATGTCGCAGGCGCTGTTTTTGGGCTTGCTCTTCCTCTGTGAAGTGTTGGGACAGTGCTAATGCTCGTCGTTTTGCGTTTAGGTACCCCTAGAGTACTAAGTGAGCACTTAGAGGAAAAAGGAGCACTTTTGGTGATAGAGGAACTGCAGGAGCAACTGGTAAGGGGAAGTCTTAAATTTAGTCTCTTTAAAAGCTTCAATGAAAAGTGGGAAATTCCTAGTTGATTGAGGGATTGAGTCTGCTTAGGTGCTTTTTTTTTAGCTAAGGTGAAGCGAAAAGCATTTTGTGCTTTAAATTGAGTTTCTCTTTTGTGAGCTTGATGCATTATGTTGAAATACCATTTAGTTCATAAATTGTTGAATTAAACTTGATTTGAGTAGAAGTGAATTGGAATATACTGTTATATGTATGATGGATTTCATTTGGATATGAGTTTGATTGAATCTCAACTTGTAGTGATGAATGTGAGTAGTTAATGAGTAGAAATTGGCAGGAATTGTTCTATGTGATGAATGAATGTTGAATGGGATGACCAATGCCCCAAACTTAGTATGATTGTATTGCTTTAGCTGGTGATGAACTGTCTGCTATGAACTGTGTAAATTGAGCAGGTCAAAGTTGGAAAATGACCAAGTTTTAGGGGAGATGCTGTCCAATTTTGGTCAGCCCTCGCCCAAGCGAGAACCCCTGCATCCAGATTGTGTTTCTTTTATGAAATTGAAGAATGTATGACTTGTGTTATATGAGATTGATATATGTTGAGCTATATGATGTGAAATTGAGGAATGATATCGTTGTGATGAAGATATTTGAGGGATTACTTGGCGGTAAGGCCGGAGGGATAATTTCATGAGGTACTCGGCAAGTAAGGCCAATGAGTTATATTGAGGTGGAACAAGTTTGAATGATTGTGGTGTGTTGTGCTTGTATGTGATAATAGTAGTGTGTATGGACTAGGGATTTCCTGATGGAATATCCGGACTTCACTCGATGATCGAGTCACGTAGACACTCGTCATCGGCTGTGAGAAGTCGACTGAGATTGGATTAGGATGACCTACGGAAAAGGCCTAATTCTTTCACCCTGACTCACATGGTGGTAGAGGTTGAGATATAATGATATAATGTTTAATCCCCATGTCGTGAATCGGTGTTAGTTCCAATTGTCTGAGTCCATACTGATCTTCCTAAGTCGTCGATCTTATGTGTGTGATTGTGATTGCCATAGCCTTCGGTAGGGTCGATTGATTGAATAGTGTGGATGATTAAATTAATGTTCCTGTATAGACTTAATTATGGAAATATTGATTTTTGGCTTACCCCTTTTCTTTCATGGTTTGAATGTGTACCTGCTATGATCGTGTTTTTGACACTGGAGCGGATGACGAGAGAGACGTGGCTTCGAGCGATGGGGCCAAGCTAGAGAAAAGCTAGAGAAAGCTAGACCCCCTTAGCTGCTTTATTTCTTTTGTAATCCGAGATCGCTCGCTTGTCTGGGGCATGTGTTTAACTTTGTACAACTTTTTAAGGATGATCAGTATATGCATATATTCATCTTTTGCTTGTATGATATTTATCTGTAGATGTTATAATGATGATGCATGATTTAGTGAATTACTTTGTTTATTTATATTTTTGGGGTGTTACATTTATGGTATCAGAGCAGTTAGATTCTCAGGATAACCTAAAGGGTTGGGGCTTGTTATGCTAGTTGTGTGTTAGAACTCTGACGTGTTTCTATGATAAGTGTTTGACTTCTTGATTACATCTTGTATTGTTAGAATGCCACCCGGACAGTCTCCTCCCCTCGACCAGATATGAACCGGATGTTCGGAGCCATAGAGCTTATGGCTACTACCATGCAACGAGCGAGGAGTCGCCATGGCTCAAGCAAGATCAGTCGCTATGCAGGAGTTGCGAGCTTCCGGAGAGGCTACTTTGGCAGCCACTCGCAGCAGCTAGCTGCAAACCCACCGACCTCATCTTCGATCGATCGACCACGTGTACAGGCTTTATCGGCGGACTTTTCGAAGCATGGGCCTCCTAAGTTTGCGAGGAGACTCCACTCCGGATCAAGCTAACCTCCGGGTGGAGAATATAGAGAAAATTTTTGATGTTACGGAATGCCCAGAGGAGAAGAAGGTAGGCTTTGTCGCCTACATGCTCTGGAGGAGAAGCGGAGTTCGGTGGAAAGGGGTGAAAAGACCGATGGTGCGCAGAGATGAGGAGATTAGTCGGGAGGGTTTCAGGAGAAAGTTTCTCAGCAAGTACTTCCCGGCTAGTGCCAAGTTTGCAAAGGAGGCCGAGTTTCGGAGTTAGAGCGAGGCGACCTTAACGAGTGCATGAGTATGCTCGCTCGCTTTGAGCATCTCGTCCGATTTTACTCACGAGCTGCACCGAGGAGTGGTTGTGCAAGCAAGTTTGAGGAGGGCCTGAGGCAAGAGCCGAAGGTGATTGTGGTACCTATGTATGTAATGCACTTTTCCGTCTTGGTGGAGAGAGCTAAGACTGCAGAAGACGGTGGCCTGAAATGTCGGGACTGTGAGGCCTCAAGTGGGAGGACCGAGTGGTAGGCGGGGCTAGAGCCGAGCGGAGGACGCCCTATACTCGCCCCCATCAGTTGAGGGGTAGTAGTTCAGTGCAGCCCCGTCATGTGGGGATGAGATGTTTCAGATGCGGAGGACCGCACCTAGCTCACCAGTGCCAGTCCGGTCAGGACCACAGGAGGTGTTTCACTTGTGGCAGGATAGGACACCTTGCCAAACACTGTGGTGAGAGGAGGGGAGATGCTCCTACTAGAGCTCCGCAGCCAGCCCATCCTGATGGTGGGATTAGACCTAGAAGCAGTGGGCGAGTGTTTGCCATCACTGGTGCGAAACTTCTCGGTCGACCGCTTTGATCCAAGGTGTGTGCTCTATAGCTGGTCATGTGTTGCATGTGTTGTTTGACTCGGGGCGACACACTCCTTCGTGTCAAATAGATGTGTGGAGGAACCGAAGTTACTGGCTCGGGATCTCCAATTAGATTTATGTGTTTCTACACCAACATCTAACTTGGTGATTGCTTCTAGAGTGTGCATAGGTCTGCTCGGTGATTGTTGAAGGACGCAAGTCATAGGTGAACTTAATTTGTTTACCTTTGAAGGACCTAGATGTGATTCTAGGCATGGATTGGCTATCTACCAATAGGGTTTTGATAGAGCGTGGCTTGAAGCAGCTTGGTTTTCCTGCACCCGGGGATGTAGAGTTGGTTTCAGCTCAGCGAGCATGGAAGGATATAGTTGATGGAGCTCGGTGTTTTATGATCCTAACCCATGTGGAGGAGGAGAGGGACCATGGAGTGGATATACCGGTGGTTAAAGATTTTACGGATGTATTTCCAGGAGGAAGTGCCCGGTTTACCTCCTAAAAGAGAGGTGGAGTTTTCTATAAATCTAGTACCGGAGCGGGACCGGCTTCTATGGCACCTACAGGATGGCTCCAAGTGAGCCGAGTGAATCGAAGAAGCGGATAGAAGATCTTCTAGATAAGCAGTTCATCGTGCCTAGTGTATCATCAGTGGGGAGCACCGAGTGTTATCGGTGAAGAAGAAGGATGGAGGATCCAGGATCGTGCATAGACTACCGACAACTGAACAAGTTGACCATCAAGAACAAGTATCCATTGCCGAGGATAGATGACTTGATGGATCGGTTGCATGGGGCTACAGTGTTCTCCAAGATAGATTTGAGGTCCGGATACCATCGATTTTGGTGAAAACCGAAGATGTGCGTAAGACGACTTTCAGGTCCGGATATGGCCACTATGAGTATGTGGTAATGCCTTTGGGGTGACTAATGCGCCACCATCTTCATGGACTACATGAATAGGATATTCGGACCCTTTTGGATAAGTTTGTGGTAGTCTTTATAGATGACATCCTCATCTACTCGCATAGTGTTGAGGAGCATGGAGAACACCGAGGACAGCTTTGGGCATTCCGAGAGAGAAGCGGTTGTATGCCAAACTTTCCAAATGTGAGTTTTGGCCGAGTGAGGTGAAGTTCTTGGGGCATGTTGTATCAGCGGAGGGCATTTTCGTGGATCCCTCCAAAGTGGAGGCGATACTCGAGTGGGAGCGCCTAAGTCCGTGGTCGAAATAAGGAGTTTTGTGGGTTTAGCGGGCTACTACAGGAGATTCATAGAGGGCTTTTCTAAGATAGTAGCCCTCTTACCAGACCGACCGGGAAGGATCAACCTTTCGCCCGGACTGCACAAGTGTGAGCAGAGTTTCTTAGAGTTGAAGGAAAGGTTGACCGGTTCTCCCATCCCGGTTATCCCAAACCCCGAGGACACTTTTGAAGTCTTTTTGATGCATCTCTTTTGGGGTTGGGTTGTGTTTTGATGCGTAACAATAAGGTGGTGGCTTATGCTTCTAGACAATTGAAGAATCATGAGAAGAACTATCCCACCCATGATTTGGAATTGGCAGCTGTGGTGTTTGCCTTGAAGATATGGAGGCATTACTTGTTTGGGGCCAAGTTTGAGGTGTTCAGTGATCATAAGAGTCTGAAATACCTCTTTGATCAGAAGGAGCTGAACATGAGGCAGAGAAGGTGGATGGAGCTCCTGAAAGATTATGACTTTCAGTTGATGTACCACCCAGGCAAGGCCAATGTGGTTGCGGATGCTTTGAGTAGGAAGACCATTGGCATGTCCGCACCGATGGTAAGGGAACATGAGTTGATTGAAGCAGTTTAGAGACCTTAATCTCGGTGTAGAGTTCTCTCGCGACCACATCGATTGCGATGAACCGGTAGTCACCAGTGATTTTATTGAGGTGGTTAAGGAAAGGCAAGCAGTTGATGCCCACTTGAGGGGCATAGTTGACAGTCTCAGTGAGGGACAACCTCAGGAGTTTCTAGTGGGGTCAGATGGGATCTTGAGATTCAGGGGCAGGGTGTGTATACCTGATGATGCAACAGTGAAGAAGTTGGTCCTAGAAGAAGCGGCACAAGAGTAGGCTTAGTCCGCATCCCGGCATGACTAAGATGTATCGAGACCTCGAAGAAATCCTTCCGGTGGCCTGGTATGAAGAGGGAGATAGCCATGTATGTGGCTAGCTGTTTGACTTGTCAGAAGGCAAAGATAGAGCACCAAAGGCCAGGTGGTATGCTTCAAGCAGCTAGAGGTACCGTAATGGAAGTGGGACAAGATAGCTATGGATTTCATCACCCACCTACCACGGACAGTCAAAGGGCACAACTCAGTATGGATGATTGTGGACAGACTGACTAAGAGTGCACACTTCCTACTCGTGAACTCGAGGACTTCTATGGACGAAGCTAGCACGCTTGTACATCGAGAGATAGTAAGACTGCACGACATCCCTTCCAGTATAGTGTAAGACAGAGATCCCTGGTTCACCTCTCATTTTTGGCAGACTCTACAAGCGACCTTGGGTACCGAGATTGAGATTGAGTACGACTCTATAACCCTCGTGACAGATGGGCAGTCCGAAAGGACGATACTGGACTTTGGAGGATCTGTTGAGATCTTGTGTGCTAGACCATCTTGGTAGCTGGGATGAGATCTTACCCTTGGTTGAATTCACTTATAATAATAGTTTCCACTCTAGCATTGGGATGGCACCCTATGAGGCGTTGTATGGGAGGAAGTGTAGGACTCCTCGTGTTGGTTTTAGGATGGAGAGAAGGTAGTGGTGGGGCTCGAGTTACTTCAGCAGACTCACCGAGAAGGTGAAGATGATTCGAGCAAGGATGAAGACTTCACAAAGTCGTCAGAAGTCATATGCAGATAAGAGGAGGAGACCCTTAGAGTTTGAGGTAGGAGAACATGTGTTTCTGAGGGTGACACCTATGACTGGAGTAGGCAGAGTCATGAAACCAAGGAAGCTGACTCCTAAGTTTATTAGGCCATATCAGATTCTCAGGAGGATTGGACCAGTAGCTTATGAGTTAGCTCTACCTCCCCTCCGTCCGGATTGCATAGTGTTTTTCATGTCTCCCAGCTGAGGAAGTACATATTTGATCCCAGTCACATTTTGGAGTCCGATGAGGTACTGATCGGAGAGGACTTGTCTTTTGAAACCACTCCCATCGGGATCATAGACGTTCAGCTCAGGCAGCTCAGAGAAAGACCATCGGCATGGTCAAAGTGTTGTGGGATACTAAAACCGGTGATTCCACTTGGGAGTTGGAGGAGCAGATGAGGAAAGTTTACCCGCATCTTTTTGCTTGATGAGTTTCATTTTCGTGGACGAAAATTTTGTAGTTAGGGAGAATGTAAGAACCTAGAAGATAATTGATCGAGAAAGGGATAGAGTATTAAAATATTGAGGAACAAAAGAGTGGGACCCACGTCCTAAGTATTTAATTCCTTTTGTTCTTCATTATTCAAAGAACACTATCTCTCCTCTTTCACTCATTCTCTAGAGCTCTTTTCTCTTCTTCCTTTCTCACTTCGATTTCTTGACGGTTTGTTGTCCGATTGAAGAGCTGGAGACCGCCTACGCGACGAGCGCCACGAGAGCAACGCTTTGCACCGATCGAATCTTCGATTAGGTGAGTTTTCAAATTCGCACCTTTTTAGGGTTCCAATTTGGGGATTTTCGTTCTTCGCGCAATTTCATGTCGCAGGCGCTGTTTTTGGGCTTGCTCTTCCTCCGTGAAGTGTCGGGACAAGTGCTAATGCTCGTCGCTTTGCGTTTAGGTACCCCTAGAGTACTAAGTGAGCACTTAGAGGAAAAAGGAGCACTTTTGGTGATAGAGGAACTGCAGGAGCAACTGGTAAGGGGAAGTCTTAAATTTAGTCTCTTTAAAAGCTTCAATGAAAAGTGGGAAATTCCTAGTTGATTGAGGGATTGAGTCTGCTTAGGTGTTTTTTTTTTAGCTAAGGTGAAGCGAAAAGCATTTTGTGCTTTAAATTGAGTTTCTCTTTGTGAGCTTGATGCATTATGTTGAAATACCATTTAGTTCATAAATTGTTGAATTAAACTTGATTTGAGTAGAAGTGAATTGGAATATACTGTTATATGTATGATGGATTTCATTTGGATATGAGTTTGATTGAATCTCAACTTGTAGTGATGAATGTGAGTAGTTAATGAGTAGAAATTGGCGGGAATTGTTCTATGTGATGAATGAATGTTGAATGGGATGACCAATGCCCCAAACTTAGTATGATTGTATTGCTTTAGCTGGTGATGAACCGCCTCGCTATGAATCGTGTAAATTGAGCGGGTCAAAGTTGGAAAATGACCAAGTTTTAGGGAGATGTCTGTCCAATTTTGGTCGACCCGCCCAAGCGAGAACCCCCGCATCCAGATTGTGTTTCTTTTATGAAATTGAAGAATGTATGACTTAGTGTTATATGAGATTGATATATGTTGAGCTATATGATGTGAAATTGAGGAATGATATGTCTGTGATGAAGATATTTGAGGGATTACTTGGCGGTAAGGCCGGAGGGATAATTTCATGAGGTACCCGGCGAAGAAGGCCAATGAGTTATATTGAGGTGGAACAAGTTTGAATGATTGTGGTGTGTTGTGCTTGTATGTGATAATAGTAAGTGTGTATGGACTAGGGATTTCCGATGGAATATCCGGACTTCACCGATGATCGAGTCACGTAGACACTCGTCATCGGCTGTGAGAAGTCGACGGAGATTGGATTAGGATGACCTACGGAAAAGGCCTAATTCTTTCACCCTGACTCACATGGTGGTAGAGGTTGAGATATAATGATATAATATTTAATCCCCATGTCGTGAATCGGTGTTAGTTCCAAATTGTCTCGAGTCCATACGCTCTTCCGAAGTCGTCGGCCTTATGTGTGTGATTGTGATTGTCATAGCCTTCGGTAGGCTGATTGATTGAATAGTGTGGATGATTAAATTAATGTTCCTGTATAGACTTAATTATGGAAATATTGATTTTTGGCTTACCCTTTTTCTTTCATGGTTTGAATGTGTACCTGCTATGATCGTGTTTTTGACACGGGAGCAGATGACAGGAGAGACGTGGCTTAAGGCAGTGGGGCCAAGCTAGAGAAAAGCTAGACCCCCCTTAGCTGCTTTATTTCTTTTGTAATCTGAGACTGCCTGCTTGTCGGGGCATGTGTTTAACTTTGTACAACTTTTTAAGGATGACTGTATATGCATATATTCATCTTTTGCTTGTATGATATTTATCTGTAGATGTTATAATGATGATGCATGATTTAGTGAATTACTTTGTTTATTTATATTTTTGGGGTGTTACATTGTATATCGATCATGACATTATATTCAACATTAAAATCATACAATATAAAAATAAATCATAATATCTCATTTTTATCAAATTATTGAATAAAATAGAAGTTTATAAATCAAATTATTACTTGATGCGATATACTTTTACGAGTGAAAAACAACATGCGAAGAAATGTTTATTTACTGTTGTTTTTTCAACTTGAGAAGAAAGGTTATTTACTGTTTTTTTTTTCTTGGACAACAATCCCTTACTTGAGTGAGAGTAATCTTACTTGACCTAAAAAAGAGTCAAAATCAAACAAAGTTCTCAACCTCATTTTTTCTTAGCAAATGAGAATAATTTTAATTGATTGAAGTTGAAATCAAACAAAGTTCCCCAAGGAGAATTATCTCACTTAAATTACAATAATCTCCAAGAGGTGAGAGATTTGACTCCCTAAAATTTTCACTTCAACAGAAACATTATGATTAAGCACAAATATCAACAAAAAATATTATGCGATGTTTCAAAATATTCCAAGAATTTGTTACCTAAACTATTCTCAATAAATTTATAACGCTTAATTATAACAATCGAATGCTCAAAATTCACACTTAAATTATTTTAACTTAAATTGATTATTCTAAAGTTAATATAACATTTACATTAAATTATAATATAACTCAATTATATATATATATATATATGACAAAACTAATTTTACTCATTTATCCATATTTACGAGCTGGAAATTCAAAATATGTACTAATTTATTTCAATGTATATAAACTTTTTCATCAAACCTATAATAGTTGCAACAAATACATGCATAGCCAATACATCAAATTTCAAATGCAAATTTGTTCTTAAAGATAACTCATTTTCAATAGTTAACAAATCTCTCTTACTTGAAACATGATTTACACTTCAAGAAAAAACAAAGAAGGATTAGATAAACATCCAGATTTTAGAGATCTACAGCAACAGAACAAAAAAAAAAAACTAAGTCCAATCAAGATTCAAGTCCATTGAAAAAAACACCTTTTTAACCAACCAAACCAATATTCAACTTGAATATAAGGAAGAAAGAAAATTAAAATATTTTCACACAAAAAACAATTACTCACCAATTAGTTAAAAGTGAAATCTGATTTAAAAATAATAATTACTTGATTGAAAATTGTAGAAAAATTAAAAAAAAAAAGAACTAAGACAGAGAAACTTATGATTTTTGAATGAGAAAGAGAAAGAAAAGAGGGAGAAAGGTTTACATAATAAGTATTTAAAATGTTATTATTGAAGATAAAAACTTAAAAATGTTTTTATTATAATTAAAATTTGTAAGTTATTAACTTTTTAAATTTATCTCTTTCTTTTCAAACTTTACTTGCCTTATTTTATAGATCTGCTTAATAAAACCTAGTTTATATAAGATAGTGCAAAAATTATAAAATAGCTGGAAGCTTACTAATTAAATGCTAGGAAGCTTGAATCAGCTAATTAAGTTTAAAGTATATTATTTAATTAAAATTTGGAAAAAATTATTTATGGCATTTATATATTTATCTATTTTACGTAATTCATAATTTAATATATATATATATATATATTCTTAAAGAGTTAATGTTATCAAATTAACTATTTATTAAGCTTAATATTATAATTATTATTATTATCACTAAAACATTGTTTTTACCAATCATATTAATAACCTATAAAATGATGAAATTGGTTATTAATTAAATTAAAGATTAATGTAAAATCTAATTTAGTAAGTGGTTAAAATCTTGATAGTTAATATTAAAAACAAATTTTAATTTTAATTTAAAAAATAATTCAGTTATCATTATATAAAAATCAATTTCATAATTTTTTAAAATCAATAGTAAAAAAAATATAGTTTCTATTATAATAAAAACTATTTTAGATATCAATAACTTTTAGTTTATAAAATGATTTTTAATTTAGTCATTATAATGGCTAATTATTTTTTGTCTCTAAATTAATTTATATTCAATAAATCTTTTGTAGCGTATAAATTAAAAAAATAGAAATTAATTAAAAATATTTTTATAAAAATATATTTCATATATATACAAGAAACAGTTAAAAAGAGTGTTACTATTAAAAGGATTTTTATAATAAAAAAGTGTTTCATTTAGGAAAAGAGATAATAAAATATTTGTATCTTTATATAGTTTGATTGTGTCACGAATTTTTTTTTTCACTAGAAAAGAATATAAATTAATAGAAGTACAAAAGAGGTACTTCAACCATTTACAAAATCTAGATTCAATATATTAGAGTAACAAAAGTTTCCTAACCCCACATTACTAATACTACCAAAACATATCTAACACATACTCAAAACATAAAATGTTCAACCCAATGTTGTACTTAATAGATACATTAAATTATATTTGCCTTAACAATAGATTTTAACTACAAAAATCTTGCGGACACCATTACCATAAATATTTATCTCACAAAATTTTCAATATTTTGTCTAAAATCTAGTCCAAGCTTGCACCTTTTTGTTGATGGATGTATATGCTCCTTTTGGGATTGATTCACCTTTCTATTTTTATCTTTCCTGCAAATCCTCAGTGACTCTACCTCTTCATAGTTTGTTTTCTATCTTTCCTTTTATAGTTATCTTGTACAACAAAAAAATATATCTTTCTTGTTCCTTACATAATTTTGATAACAAGATTCTTCTATAAATACACATGTGATTTGAATTATTTTTTGTTGAGTTATGCCTACCTCTACTATTTTCCTATACCTATATTAAAAAATTCGTCTCTCTTTAGAAATCAATCTAACCACTTGGATTAGCATTGTGTGTTACTATTATATACTCTTATTCCAAATATCTAACTCATTCTTTTGGCCACATACACCAGTCAAAATACGAAAAAGTGGTTTTTGTGTATTTATTTTTCAACCAAGCCAAAGTTTTTAATTATGCCAACGTGAAAATTTCTTCAACATCATTTCTCTCCTTCCTAAACACAATACCATTCGTCTTCTTTCATATACACCATATCAAAGCTATCCACATGCACTTCAAAGTCCTATTTTGTTTGCCATTTAAATATGCCAGGTCAAAAAGTTGGAAGTGATTTCTAGGTTGAATGTGGTTAGCTAAAACCATACCAATCCATTTATAACACATATTCCAAACTCGGTCTGTTTGCTTACAATTGAAAAATATATGACTGGTTGTTTCTTCATGAGTCTCACACATATTAGATTGTATCATTATTCCTCTATGGCACAAATTAACTCTTCTAGCCACTCTATGAAATATAATCCTCCAAGCAAGGTGATGTGCTGATGGAATGACTTTAACTTTCCAAAAGTTAGAAAAAAATTTAGAGTCTTCATTTGAGATACAATTTTGAATATTGTACTCAAATTTAACTATGTATATTTGCTCTGTGTTTCCCACCCATATCTAGCTATCTTCCTTCCCCCTTACTAAATTATTTGTATTTATCTCTTTCATGAACTCCAATATATGTGCTCTCTCCCACTCAAACCAGTCTCTTCTCCACTCTAGACGTTATTCCCATCCTTCACTATTCCATCTTCCTAATTGTTCTATTTTCCTATTCTTGGTCTTTTCATTAGAATATATTCTAGGAAATCTATATTGTAGTGATCTCCCTCCACTCCACCTATCTTCCCAAAATAGAATTTTCTGACCATTTCCAACTTTCCATTTGACATTTCGTCAAATCAACTTCCTTTGAAATTCCCACCACACACTTGTTTTAAGTCCCACCATAATGCCTTTTTATTATCACTAACTTCCTTCAAATTCCTCCAAGACCCTTACTTAGATTCAATAATATTCCTCCAAAATTCTAATTCTTGAGTTCCTAATCGCCATATCCATTTGGAAAGAAAAGAGGAAGTAAACAACTTTATATCTTTGATATTTAGTCCTCCCTGCCTCTTTGATTTACATAGACACTTCCAATTAATCCATGCTAATTTCTTTCCTTCATGACCTCAATCCCAAAAAAACCTACACTGAATCTTTTTTATCTCCTTACTCACACTAGTAGGGATTTTGAAAAAAGAAAGGTAATATAGAAGTATTGCGGTTATAACGGATTTTATGAGACAAAAATACCAACAAAGGATAAAAACCTACCTTTCTATCTAACAAGTTTACTCCTAACCTTACTCAATACACATGTTGCCACATTTGTTTTCTCTTAGGGTTTCCCCCAATTGTAATCCCTAAGTACCTAAAAGGTATTCTCATCAAGTCACAATTCAGCACTTTAGAGAGATTTTCCAAAACTTATCATCTACTCCTACCTTCTATTTTACTTTTATAAAAATTAACTTGTAGGCTTAATGTAAGTTCAAAGCAGCTAAGGAAACTCTTAATTGCTAAGATATTTTTTATATTTGCATCACAAAAGAAAAGAATATCATCCGTAAATTGTAAAACATTCACTCCAACTCTTACTTCTTCTACCACATTTTCCGTACAACTTATGTAACTATGGCTGCCAAACCCTTTGCATCTCACAAAACTACTAACTAGTGTGTTAAAGTGACTTTCTTTCGGAAAAAGAATATTAAGTCAAGTAGGTTTAAAAATAATAATAAAAACTTAAATTTTAGAACTTTTAGGATTCAGTTAGAATATGATAAGAAAACAATAAGATACTTTTCTTATCACGATACACCAGTTTAATATTCATACAACATAATATGATTGTATATTGCATTTTTTATAAGAAAGAGAAACTGGATTAGAAATTAATAAAATCTAATAATATCTATCTATATATAATTTTTTAAAGTTATAATTATTATTCAAATAATTTTTTAAAATATTTAAATAATAATTAATCAATTTTAATAAATAATATATTTTATATTTAAGTGACAATTTTATCATAAATATATGTAATATATATCATTAAATAAATTATAAATATTTTATATATGATGTATATATTTATAATGACTGACTTTGACACGTAAATTTTGAAATTTTGAAATATTAAATATTAAATATTAAATAATTACTATTCAAATATTTGTAAAATAAACATTTTAATAATAATTATAAGTATACAAGTTTTATAAATTTTATGTAAATGGAAGGTAATTGTGCGTAATTTAGTTTAAATGATAAGTTGTTATTACTTTTATAAATTTAAAACTAAAAATTAAGCTAAAATTGATTTTTTACAAAATTAAAGGTAATTTTAACAAAGAAGAGATCCTTTGGACATAATTCATATCACATGAGTTGACATTTGATTTGATGTGTTTCAAATATAAGATGAGATAACAAAGTAATACTTAGTTATAGCAGCAAGACTACTGAATATTAGTATGACTAAAATTTATCCTACACTTATGCTGGCAGATAAAAAAAATTACACATGTTGTTCCTATGTTTTTATCATACTTTTACTACACATTTCACAATTACAAACCCTTTATTTTTAAGAAAAACATAAAGAAAAAAAATAACAAAAAAACTAACTCAACTAGATTTCGAAAATTGATACAAAAACAACAAAATAGTTTTTAGTTGAAAATGATTCTTAAGTGTATGTGTTTGGGGAGAGCTTGAGAACAGAGTACACTAATTTCACACAATCCTCATGGTTTTTTTTATGATACACGGGTGCTTCATTTCCACTCATTTAATTCCATTTTCACTTTTCTCTTATTATAACTATTATTGTGATTATGTGTTTGTTTCTTATCCTAAAGTCTATCACACATATGGATCCTTGCTATCTGTCTTTTACTCATGAAGTATATATACCCAAATACATTTTACAAAATCATTTCCTTTTCCCTCTTAGCACCAAAATCCGCAAAGGGTCTCCAAAATAACACAACTAACAAACCACAACGCACCCTCACCCTAATCATTCACAAACCACATAGCTAGCTACAACTGTCTGGTAGACCAACCAGTCAAAACCATACTCTTTCTTCAGTTTCAAAAACCCTATTTCTCTCTCTCTCTCTCTCTCTCTCTTTCTGATCATTAACCAACAAACGTTCCTAGATCTTCTCGTTACAGAGATATGGTAATTCTTGGATCGCCCGCATATCCACCTCAAAGTCATACACCTTTTTAAAGATCTCTTTCTCTCCAATACGCAACACACACATCCATCTGCAGGTCTATACTTAATTTCTTGACCTTCTCTTCTCTCTTTGGAACTCCCCCTTACCTTATTTTCTCCCTTCCTTTCATTCAGAATAAATTAATGGTTTGATTTTCCGCTCAGATCCACGCAAACACTCTTTTTCATTGCCTATTAACTTCTCATCAAAACCAAGAACCCAATTTTTCCTTTTTTTCACCTTTTTCCCACTTTTGGGTAAGTTTTTTGAAGCACGGTAGACATGGTTCCAGAGAAGTAACCAAAAGCCTGCTCTTCCAAAACCCTGTTGGGAACAATGGCTGCGCCACTAGGCAATAGGCTTCAAAGCATGTTGCAGGCTGCGGTGCAATCTGTTCACTGGACTTATAGCCTCTTCTGGCAACTTTGTCCACAACAAGTGTACGTGGTTATTAATTCACTTTATCCACGCTAATTGTCCCATATGATATGTAATTACTGATACTCTTCTAATTAATGTTTCTTAGTCTCTCTAACCGACACATGTGTGCGTGTTTGAGTAGTGTGCCATTAAATTATAGCAAGCTTATTTTAAGGTCATGCGTTATATGTTACGTTGATTTAATTAGGATTCTGGTTTGGGGTGATGGGTACTACAATGGGGCAATCAAGACTAGGAAAACGGTGCAACCAATGGAGGTGAGTGCTGAGGAGGCATCTCTCCAAAGAAGCCAGCAACTTAGAGAACTCTATGAATCACTGTCTGCCGGAGAGACAAATCCGCCAACTCGCCGGCCTTGCGCTGCCTTGTCACCGGAGGACCTAACAGAATCTGAATGGTTTTATTTGATGTGCGTCTCATTCTCCTTTCCTCCTGGTGTTGGGTAAGTCATGTTACATTATTTGTCGTAAAGCTCTCTTTATGTCTTTACATAGAAATCTAATCTAACTTTAACTTTATCAGTTCTTTAAGACTCTTTTTAAATGTTGAACTATATTTGATCTGGTGAATTTTACTATCTGATAGGCCATTTTCTAGATATGTATAGTTTCAGTTCAAAATTTGAGTTAATTACCTTTTGAAGATAAGTGAAACGGTAGCTCTAGTAAAGAGTGAGTAGAAATATTATAGTGTCCCTTAGTAAAAGAGAAAGGGAGAGACTAGCTACTGCGACTTGTGTGAATTTAAATGCAACGATAGCAGCTGCAAAATTTAATAACTTTCCATTTATGCTAACTTAGCTTTTGAAAACAAGTGCCTTCCTTACTTTGTTTAGAGAAAATTAAAGATGTGTTAAATCCTTTTCTCATAAAGAGGGGTTATGCTAGAAGTTATCAATGAAGTATCAATGCGATTTCCCTCACTTAGAAGTGCATTTTGGTGAGGCATGAAGGCTGGCCCAGAGGCTTCTGCGAGTGTAGTTTAAATACAATCTGAGTAGCTTCGAATTTATGAAGTGTCAGTAGAAAAGATATATATACATATATATACAAAAAATGCTGATATATAAGAAGCTCTCTTTGATTCCCTCAGCAATATTTACAGATATTTATTAAAATTTACAAAAATTATAAACAACTATTGAATAAGTTGTAAAAATCGTGTCATTTTATGAATCATTGCACATTTGAGTCGATAGAAAAGTGTTTATTGAAAATATTGTATTAAAGAGATGTTGCTCAAAAGGATATATAGTGCAGATTCTATACTGAAAGGAATTTTTTATATTTTGTGTCGAAAAAGAGAAGAGACGGTAAAACTTGTGCAATTTCACTTTTTTGTTGGAAGTGTTACACGTATAGTATCATTTGTCACTACGTACCAAAAGGTGGTTGAGGGACTTTATTTCTTCTTCATATTTTTAGAATGTGTTGGGGAATATATTAGGAGCATTCTGTCAAAAAAGAATTTTGCTGAGCTGGTCAATATTTAGTTGCGCATTATATGCTTGAATAGGACTGCTGCTAGAGGGAATTGCCTATTTTGAGAAACTAGACAAATTAAAGTGTTCAAATTTAAAGCGATATAGCTGCAATCCACTGTTGAAACCATCCTGCATTTGAAATTTTCATCTTCCTTTTCTTCTCCCTCCTCCAGGATCCTCAAACTTTTTCCACCTTGATATTTTCATTTGGGAAAAAAAATCATTAGGAATCCGTGTTTGAACGATAGATGCTTTGTCTATGGCTTCCTAGTTTCTCCTAAATTGCTAATACCATTTTCCCTTCCATCAAAAGGATATATAACATCAATTGGTTCCTATATAACAGATGGATGCATTGTCCTAGCAAATGTTGCAGTAAGCTATTTAGTTCTCAATTATGTAAGAGATAGGCGGTGAATTTAGGCTGGTCTACACACACACAAAGCTATGATCCCTTTGCTTATATATATATATATATATATATATATATATATATATATATATATATATATATATATATATATATATATATGTGTGTGTGTGTGTGTGTGTGTTCTGTAAGAGACGTTATTGCAGGGAGAAGGACAAATAAAAAGTTTAATAGAGGTGAGTGGAGAGGGACTATATTAGGAATCTAATAATAATGAACTAATTTAATGGCACTATCAGATTATCTGGGATTTAGATTATTTCATGTTAGAAAGAAACATGACAATGTTGTGTTTGTTATAAGAGAGAAAGATATAAAATTAAATTAAGGAACTGTATATAAATAATTGTAGATCTGTCTATATATATAACTATTTTTGTATCTTTCTCTTTTATGTAGGACATTATTATGTTTGCTTTTGACATATCTGGGTCTTCATCTGTGTCTATGAAGCAAATCATTATTTGAGACTATTTTTTAGATTCTCTACAATTATGGGAATTTAAGTAACATACTTTTAATTATTTCTCTTTATTATCGGTTTATTTTTAAAAAAATATCAATTCACTTGTTTTGATAAGTATAGTATTGTTGACTTTTCAAAAATAAATTAATGGTGGATAACAAATCAATGATAAAGAGTATTAAAGAGTAACGTTTACAAATAATTACGTATGTAGCAATAAATGTGATAAGTAAAATTTATAATTAGATTAGTAGATGGAAAGACTTATGTTAAGGGAGGTAAAATTAATACATTTTAACGATCATTATATCTTAAAAAAAAAGATGAGTAATTCTATTATCTGATACATTTAGTTACAAAAAGAATAATTAACAAAGACTGGGGTAAAAATTCACAATATGATGACATGCTTGTTCAACTGTTATATTTTGATCTTTCGAGTTAAACTTGGTGCCAGTAATTTTTTTTTCTGTCAGCAAATTATTATTGGTGTCAGTAAATTGATGCATAAATCAGTTCTGATAATATTGCTAAGACTGTACACTTGTATGCACTTTTGTCCCATATTAGAATTCACCCTAACGGTTAATAATCAGCTAACGTGTTGTATTGGTAGAGTAACATATTATTTTAAAAAAAACTTATAGTAGTATAATTATTACAGTGCAGAATTTGCGAAAAGTTCTTGATATTTTCCTTTGTATTTGACATATTACTGAATTGCACTGTAAGGTTGCCTGGAAAGGCATATGCTAGGAGGCAGCATGTTTGGCTCACTGGTGCAAACGAGGTCGACAGTAAAACATTTTCACGAGCTATTCTAGCCAAGGTGCTTCTTCCATTACCAAACAATTAAATATATATATATATATATATAATCTTCTAAGACAAATGCTTTTAAAAGTATAAACTATCCAAGAAAAAACCGTTTATTATATTAAAAAATATACTTTATCAAAATATATTAAAATAAAATTTTAACCAACTTTCTTAAGCATTAATATTACTTTTTTTTAACTATAGGAAAGACTTACCTATAGCATTTTTCCCTTTAGCATCAATGAAGAAGAGAGCATAATATAATATAAAGTTAACAAAATTAATATTGAAATTTAAACATATGCTTTTAAAGTGTATTTTTTATCATTTGGAATTAAAAAAAATTAAAAATCATGAATAATTCTTTTTAACTAAAGAAGTCGTGTTACTATAACATAATATAAAAAAATTGAAAAAAAATCATATTATCTAAACACAATTTAACTTCAAGTTTGAAAAGAAGTTATGTTAGTATGATTTATCTTATTTTTGTAATAAAAAAATTAACTTATATTTATAATTTTTTTATTTTTTATCCTTTGTCTTACCAAAGCTCAAAAGTGTACTTATATATATATATATATATATATATATATATATATATATGTCTAACGATTAAATTATTATCTATTATTCACTTACCTTTACAGTTTCTTTTACATTTGGGTAGCTATGTTAAAATATGAACTGGGTAACCTTTTACCTGGATATATAATATAAGGAATGAGTAAAAATGAATATAAAGAAAGTCAAAGAAGTTGCTTTTGTTTAATGAAGGGGTGATTCATTAATTTACTAATTACCTTGTATTTTTCTCTGATTTCTGATTGCAAATCTTTCAACAACGACCAGAGTGCTCGAATACAGGTAACCATTCTTTCTATCTTTCTTTCTCGTTGTCGCATTTCTGTGTTCCTCACGCGTGTTCAAAATCCATTAAAGTAAAATACAAAACAGGAGTAAGAGAAAAATTAAAATCAATAATATATAAACATAATTAATATGATGTGTTTGTCATTTGTAACATGCAGACAGTTGTGTGCATTCCTTTATTAGACGGCGTGGTTGAGTTTGGTACAACGGATAAGGTAACCAACCTTCACTTCTCTCCCAAAATAAAACAACCTTTGCCTTATATATGTTCATTTTTTGCTTAGGTTCAAGAAGACCTTAACTTCATCCACCACGTGAAGACATTCTTCACAGAACACCACCACCCTCTGCCGCCCAAGCCCGCCCTCTCCGAGCACTCAACGTCTAACCCCATCTCCTCCTCCGACCACATCCCCACCATCATGTACACTGTAGAAGACCCACTCGCCGCGAATCCTTCCCAGAACGACGACATGGACGAAGATGAAGAGGAAGAGGAGGAGGAGGAGGAGGAAGACGAGGAGGAAGAGGAGGAGGCGGAGTCCGCCTCCGAGGACGAAACCGGAGGCCGTCTTGCCCGCCCGGTCTTGACGCCTGAAATGGAGGGTGTTACGGCGGCGGAGCCCAGCGAACTGATGCAGCTGGAGATGCCGGAGGATATCCGGGTCGGATCTCCGAACGACGGGTCAAACAACTTGGACTCGGACTTCCATTTGCTAGCGGTGAGTCAAGGAGGGAACGCGGCGGGGCAGGCTGAGTCGAGCCTGAGATGGGGCCCGAGTCAAGAGTCATTACAAGTTCAACTACCGGCTTCAGGTAAACTGGTAGTTATCGAGTTAAACAGAAACACTCATGCATATATAAGAATGATAAATTTATGACAGACTTGGTATAGCATGACAACCGCCACTGCATCTCACCAAACATTCAACACCTAAAACATGATAGTGTATATGCTAAGTTCAATAAATTTGTAAAACCACATATACTTTGGACCACATTAACTAGGTAGCTCACTAGAAACAAATATTAACTAGTTAAAGAATAAACTCAATTCAAAATATATAAGCAAATAAATCACATCAATTAAAGCTGATGTGAATTTAAAATATACGAGTAAGTCAATTTTATTTAGTTAAATTAGAGTTGAAATTCAGTTCCTTATATTTAATGAAGATTAATTTTCATATCAGTTATTATTAAGATAAATGTAGGTAAGGTAGAGTTACAGTAGTTTGTTTGTGAATAACTAGGGCATGTGGTCCATATGCTAATTAATAGCTTCCTTGTGAAAAGTGAGGGTCCTCAGAAAAAGTGTAAACCTTGAAATTGGTTTTTAATGCAGAGGCATCAAAGTAGTCATGGAACAGTATAGATGTACGTAAACTAACACCAACGTCTGCATGCAAATGTATCACAATAAAGAGCCCTGTCCACGTACACACTATAAAACGAAAACTAGACTGTCACAACAGAACTAAAAGCGAAAGTTTATGTATAGTAGAAAAAAATAAGACAAAAGTTGTATACGGTAGAGTTATAAATAAATAAAACAAACCAGTACCATGATTAAAAGTAACGTTTTAATTTCTTATTAATAAACCATATTATAAATGTTACTGTCTACAGTTTCAATTTTCTATTATCACTATTATTGTCTTTTATATCTCTCTCTCTTTTACATTACTTTTATGACCAGTTACTATCAATACCATAAAATATAATAGTATAAAATATAATGGAATAAAAATATAAGAATTAATTATATTGACTGATTGATGTGTAATTATATAATGATTACATAGACAATAATAATAATAATAAATATGATATTATAATTGATAATGATAAATAATAAATATGATGGTAATGGTTTTTTATTTTTAAATAATAATTATGATGATATGGTGGTGGTTACAAGTATGCCTATAATATATAAAGCTATAAGTTTAAAAATACGACTATTATAAATTATTTTTATTGAAATATATTAATATGATGTAAAATTAAGAATTTGGATTTTAAATATTATAAAATAAAATTATTTTTCTGTTTTCAAAATATCAATAATTAAATAAAATATTAATTATATTCTAAGACTCAGAATAAAAATTTCAATAAAATTTTAAAAGTTATAACATATTTACAAAAAGTAAATTAAAAGGTTGTATAAAAATATTTTCAATATAAAAGTTATACTTAAAATTATAAATTTTATAAAATTCTTTTTAGAAGAACATGTTAACATGACAATAAATTTATAATTTAAAATAAAAAATAAAAAATTTTGTTTTCTTTATGTTAATAATAAAATAAAATATTAATTAAAACATAAATCTTTCATTAAAAAAAGTATTAAGTGACATAATAAAAAATAAACTAAAGTATTATATTATAGCCTTTATATTGGATATGATCTAATGGATCTTATTATGAAAATAACTTATGATATGGTTAATAGAAATTATAGTAAAAATAATAATATAAATAATAAAGAAAATGGGTGTGACAATTATATAATGATATAGTTATAATGAAAAGTAAAATTAAAGTGATGATGGACAACTACACCAAAATAAGATAATATTATTTTTATTATATTATATATATATATATATCACCATACCAAAGAAGATTTTCCCCCTCAATATTTAAATTTTTTTCTTCAGTATGTGTAATTAATTATAAGCATCAAATTAACAATTAAAATAAGATTTTGATTTTGTCAGATGAAAGTTCAAATTTTTAGTTAATGTGTGTTAGAGGAAATCTTTGTTATGATTGCCATATAGGAATAGATACACTCATATCGACTTATAAAATTGTATTTCTTTTATTTAGTTTAATTCATGATTGAGTTTAGAAGAAAAAATTATTTTATTTATTTTCTGTTTTAAAACTTTTGAATGAAATTAAATGTTTTTTATTACATATTTAATTAATTATCTTTATACTTAGAAAGAGAAAATGATAATATTGAAATTGTTATCACAATAATAATAATAATAATAATAATAATAATAATAATAGATAATATATAGTGTTAATAGATATTAACTCTATATTTCTTTTACGATGTGTATATTTTGTTCTTATAAAAGGCAGGAAAAGAAAATAGAGGCCTAGGTAATACTACTACTTGTTAATAATGGTTTGAGATTGTTCTGCAGGAGTCTTGTCTAACTTAAACCTAGTTACGGATCAGAAAAAAATTATGAATAAAAATAAAATGAATGAGTAAAAAATGTAAGAAATAAATAAATTTAAAAGTGTCTGATTGAAGATAAATAGACATTAAATGAAAAAAACATAACAAATATAATTGCTAAAACTACTTTCAATGTCACAGTAATAAAAATTAATTTCATTATTTTCTGTTCTTTTACTTTCTTCTCAAACCAACCAATCATAAGTGGATCCAAGCAAAGAGGAACTAAAACATTGCTTAATGGTTAGATGTTCATAACTATGTAAATATATGCATGGTTTGGATAAAAGAAATTGCAAAGATCAACCAACGACCTGAGCATTATTCAACATGTTGGAAGATAAATCCAAAACATTATAGATATTATAATCTCAAAAGAAAACATCAAATAAGAGTAATGTACATAATATTTGTTTCTTCCCCTTGTTTTAGGTAGAAGAACCAACAAATCTAAGTTTTTAGTCGTTGCTCCATTTCAGAAAGACTTCAAAATCTTAGATTAAAATGAAAAAAGGAATGGAGGTTGACAACAAACCAGTAATTAATTACAAGTCCAGATTTTAGAATAAACTTGTATTAGATTTAGTTATGCATCTTGAAGAAAACAGGGAATGTTTAGAGAACATAAGTAGACAACAAAAGCTATCTATTTAATAATAAGATATACTTTGGAAATATCAATATGTGTATAAATGAGTAGAAAATTAAAATTATTGAATAATGCTATAAACACATGTTGGTAAGGCATTTGTCCACACTTTCTCACACTATATTTCTTTTGATAACTTCAAATTTAATATTTTTATTAATTTTAATTTTAATTTAAAAAATTAAAATTAAACATTTTCTATTTTAAAATTAAAAAAAAACATTACATATTAACAGTGAAATAACTCTCATCCACCATAACCACAATTTTACTTTGTTGAACTTAGTATCTTTATTTGAGAAATCCTTAATATATATTAATGGAATCAAGTAAGTCTATGTTTCTAAAACTATTACTTTTTTTAAAAAAATAGTGGTTATATGTTATATTTTTAAAAAGTTTGTCATATTTAAATAAATTTTTTTATTTTAAAATATAATTAAGAATAAAATAAATATATGAAATAAGGATATCAAAAAGTAAATTTTTTTGTTATTATTACTATATATTGTATAGACAATTTGATTGTATCTCTATTTTTATTATATTATTTTATTTTATTTAGTTAAAAAATTATTATTATTATTATTATTATTATTATTTTACTATAATTTTTATTATCATACTAATGTGTATATTAATTTTAATATTTTTTAATACATTGAATTTGAAGTCTTAGGGAGAAAATAAGTTGAATGTTATGAGAAAGATAAACTGAAGCAATATTAAAAGATAATTATGACAAATATTTAAAATAGAGCATGAGATTAAAGAAAAATAATAAAACAATATTATATAAACTGAATGCTATATTGAAAAGTAAAATATATATAAAAAGGTATTTTTTATATATATTGCTATAGAATATTAATATATATTACTTTTAATATACTGTGATAATATATAGAGAGAAAAAAGAGGAATGTGAGAGAGAAACGAACTTAAAAAGTTATAAAAATAAATTATGTTTCAATTTAATTTTGGCTATATTTGATAGAGAAAATAAAGAGGAAGAAGATGAAGAAAGTATTACATATATATTATCATAAATTGTAAATAGTAGATAATATTTTTATATCAATTAATAATACACTGATTTTTTATATTTTTTTTCTCAACCACCTTTTATTTACTGATATTTTTATCTCCATATCATTTATCCTTGATTTTTGTTCATGATAGTTTCTAATATAACCCGAATTTTCTATATACTTTGATTTATACATTTATTCTATAACTTTAAATTCATATCACCATCTTTCTTATCTTTAAAAATATTTGTTATCCTTTTTTTTATTATTAATTTTTTATCTCTTCCTGTATTTATAAATATGTTTATGTTTTTTATTAGTTTTCAAAATATTTGCTAATAAATGAAATCTCTGATATTTTCTAATTGTTATTTTTAGACTATATTATAAACCATGATTATTTAAATGTTAAAATAAAAAATATTAGTTAATATAATTGGTGAAAAATAATTTAAATTAATATGAATATTTTTAGATACATAATTTAATTAAATAATATAATTTTTATATAATATAAATAAATTAATTATGTATGTTATTTCTACTTCTTTTCAATAATTTAATTCATAATACATATTTATATTTTTTCACTTATCAACTTAACATATAAAATTATACAATACACACATATATATATATATAATAAAAAATCATATCTAATAATTTCCCTTAAATAATATTTTATAAATAAAAAATTAATTATTATTCTAAAATAAAAATTATATTTGATAATATATTAAAATAATTTTAAATTAATACTAAATATATTATTTGATTAAAGAATATATGTATTATATATGTATATATATATATAATACTATTCCTATTATACATAAATAAAACGTTAGTAGAGGAAACAGAATAAATCCTATATTCTTTTTTATAAATTTATTTTGATTTTGATTTTATTTGTAGAAGAATTTATTCTAATATAAAGTACCATCATATCACTGCTATCCCCACAAAAATGTAAAGATGAACTAAAGAAATTAATTTAATAAACAACATCACTAATTATCATCAACATCACATGTATATCTAAATCATGCAACTAAATAATAGTAAAAACAACAACACTTGTATTTAGCCAAACATCCTATCATGATTAAATATGAGGTATTTTTCTAAAAAATTTAACCATTATAAAAATATCTCACCAAAAAATAACACCTAACTCATACCAGAATCAGGCTAAAGATTCCTCGAGATCAAGGAGACACAAAACATCTACTATTGAGAGTTAAATGTACATCTACTTAACCAGCCTTATGTAAGTATTTCTTAACTTCTTATTACATAAAGTTCTATCTATGTGGCTAGATAGTACTATAATGAAATCGGGATACATATGTTAAGCTAGTATCGTCAAACCATCCATAAATGGCTCTGAATACCACCTATCAAGGGATCTAAACCTTACATACGTATATACCACAACCATATACATGTATATAAACAATTCATGAAAACTCCCCACCCTTAAAGGGTTCTAATCATGTATCACAACAACAAATATATATCTATCTAGGGCATTTATATTTCCAACTCACTATATATACATAATAAAAATAACAACACATGTATATAAGCATTTACCCACAATATCATCAACATATATAAACACCATTCAACTATATAACAACATTCATCTCTAGTGTCATATCGTTTGAGAGACATTCCTTGCTTGAGCAATCTCAACATTATTTAATGAACCACATTCATATTGCTTGAGCGGTACTAGGGCCGAAAATATCCTAAATCTCAAGTCACACAACTCTCTGACATGACCATCTCAACGCTTAAAAGAGCTACCAAGTCTAAGATCTCATATGTTGTTTGAGCGACCATCGTGACACACTAGAGAGAGTAGCATCGACCTCTCCCTCAATTGAGTTAGAATCATCATTTGAGTGATGCAAGTTGTCGCTTTAGTGATCACTCCATCACTTTAAGTAACATAAGGTGGTGAAAGTAATGATTACCCATTACTTAATCATCACTCAATCAACTTATGTCACAAAGGGATATTATGCTTAAAAGTTGTCTCTAAAAGTTCATCAAGTTAGTTTTTACCAAATTTTAACATTCAAGCATAGTATTTTTTATCTTAGTTATATTAATATTTTTCCATTTTTAACTTTAAATTATATAGTTAGTGATGAGATTAAAAAATAAAAAATAAAAATATCAAGAATTAAAGTTAACAAATATTGTTTTAATGATTAAAAATAGATTAAATTATATTTACATTAAATAAAAAATAGATTTAAATTGCTATTTTTTATTTGTATTGATGAAAAAATTAGCCTAAAAATCAGTTTGGTTGAAATGGGTAATTTAAAGAATTTTAAAAATTTTTATTTTAAATATTTTAACTTAAAAAGGTCAAATTTTTGTGATAATTTCATAAAACTATTTATTATTATTGTACTTGCACACATTTAATATCTTGACTTGCAGTATATTATATATCATTTTATAATATCAATATTAAGTTATTGTGCATATTCTTATCTTAAAAAGAACTTCTGTAAATGACACCTGCGATTTGTAATTTATATAGCATATTTTTATTTGGAGAGAAAGAACAATCGATACTGAATTTATAGACTTGTATTTTCACTTTGAAAGAAAATATATATTATAGAACTTTATAAGTTGGAATGCATGCTACTAAGTCGTGTTTTATATTTTTTTATTTGTATTATTTAACTTTTAAAGTTTTTCATAAAAAAAATATTTATATAAATATAAAATATTCATCTACATATAATATATATCTAAAAAAGAAAGTAATTTATAAATTATAGAATATATGATATAAATCTAAAATATTCATCTACATATAATATATATCTAGAAAAAGAAAGTAATTTATAAATTATAGAATACATGATATGATATTAAGAGGACATAAAAAAATATTTAATAAATATATATGAAATGGAAATGTACTACAGTCATGATTTAATCACGTTATGTTTCAACAAGTCTGATGGGTTGAATAATCAATCTAGAGTTTAGGGATTCAATTTTAAAATCATTGTTTAAAAGTGCACCAATAAAACATTTGTTTTTGTACTTATACATAGTTTATAAAAAGATAAATAGGAGTAATTGACATGAAAATATAATACTTTAAGAAAGTGTTAATAATTTAGTTATATTAATACAACTCTTAAATTTTACACATAACTTTCCACGTGCATGCATTTTGCAGCCTCTCATCTATTGGAAGACTTGACCCAAGAGGACACTCACTACTCTGAAACCGTATCCAACATCCTCCAAAACCAGTCCAGCCGGTGGCCTGCCTCGCCGACCTCCGTTGGCTACATCACATACTCCACGCATTCAGCTTTTGCAAAGTGGAGCACCCGCGCCAGCCACCTCTTCCACCCCGCCGTTGACGGCCCCAGCCAGTGGCTCCTCAAGTACATTCTCTTCACGGTCCCTTACCTCCACGCCAAGAACCCCGCCGACACTTCTCCCCAAACCGCCGCCGACCCCAAGCTGCGCGGAAAAGGAACGCCGCAGGATGAGCTGAGCGCCAACCACGTGCTCGCGGAGCGCCGCCGCCGCGAGAAGCTGAACGAGCGGTTCGTAATCCTGCGGTCACTGGTCCCCTTCGTCACGAAAATGGACAAGGCATCCATTCTGGGTGACACCATCGAGTATGTGAAGCAGCTGCGGCGGAAGATCCAGGAGCTGGAGGCGCGTAACCGCAACACTGAGGCGGAACACCGTTCCAAGCTCCCTGAGGTAATTTTAGAATCAAGAAACGATGAGATTATCCCTATTATAAATATTATTTTTTTGGTGACATTGTTGATGTGTTAATAAATATGTGGATAGGTAACGGTTCAAAGGACGAGTAGCAATTCGAGCAAGGAGCAGCAGAGGAGTGGGGTGACGGTGATGGAGAAGAGGAAGGTGAGGATCGTGGAAGGGGTGGCGGCGAAGGCGACGGCGGTGGAGGCTGAGGCGGCAACATCAGTGCAAGTTTCGATCATTGAGAGCGATGCACTGTTGGAGATCGAGTGCCTCCACAGAGAAGGGTTGCTTCTTGACGTGATGCAGATGCTGAGGGAGGTGAGGATAGAGGTTATTGGGGTGCAGTCATCACTTAACAATGGGGTGTTCATGGCGGAGTTGAGGGCTAAGGTGAAGGAACATGCGAACGGGAAGAAGGTGAGCATTGTGGAAGTGAAGAAGGCACTTAACCAAATCATTCCCCACGCTGTTCATTGAATGCCACTCTTCCAATTTTTCATGGCTTAACTTTTGAATTGATGTTCCAAGCGCTGGAATTAACTGCTCCTTAATTATTCTTCTAATATCCAATCACAATGGCTTAATGTGTATCTAATATTCAAGCCACGTGTGAAGTCTAGCTAGTCAATAAACCCATCATAAGTATTCTCAGAAAGGCTGATGAACTAAAAAGAAAACTAGGAACCTCTTCTGCTGTCTTTAGAGTTTTAATTAGTAATTGATTAAACTACTTGACATTCTATTAGTCTGGTAATTACTATGTATCATCAATCTATTCTATAACAATAATATAGAAGATTAATCATTTGGAATACATTATTTTTCTAAGCATATCTGATGTAATTCTTGTATATGTTTATTATGGTTAAGGTGGCACACCTCATTCTCGCATGTCTTCGCAATGAAGGTGTTTTTTCTTCCTCTCCTATGCTACAAAACAACCACCTACCAATAGATCCATGGTTTGTTTCACAGTATTAAATGAAAAGTGATAAACTTACCAACTCATAATATATTTACATCTTATTCATATAAAATAAATTTGTTTCATTTCAACACAATAACTTAATTATAAATATTAGTAAAATAATATTAAAATTAGGCATGGCAACGGGGTGGGGGCGGGGCAGGGCGGGTTTCACCTCCCCACCCTCCGTTCCCGATTCACTTAACCATCCCGTCCCCGCTCCCGATCCCTGTCGGGATAACAATTTAGTCCTCACACCCATTTCCATCGGGGATCGGGTTTCCCCGCCCCGCCCCCATTCTCGTTCCATTTATTTTCTTAAAATATAATTTTAAAATATTTTAAATAAATCTAAAAATTTAAGCATAACTATAATATATATATATATATATATATATAATATGTAGCGTATCACATAAATAGACTATTAAAGATAAATTTATAGAAATTAAGTATTTTAATATTAAATTTTTTTTCTTTTATATATTATAGTGTTACAAATTTTAAATTATTTTCTTGATGAAGTATATTTTAGTTTATTATTTTAGTATAAATTATTTACAAATTATTTGTTCCATTTTTGAATTTTCCACCCAAAATCTTTTTACAATAATTGCATTGAGTCTTGTCCTCTCCATTATTTACTTTTAAGCCTATTTGATCCTGATTTTGCAGTTTCTTCATGCTCATTATCTTCTGTTACTGGGGGAACTTCATTTGGTGTAGTAGTAGGATCACTGATTGAAGGGTCTACATTTTCTTCTAACATTAGTTGATGTGCTTGTGATATTCCAATATTTTCCATAACAACAAATAAAATTTCTGCAATTACAAAAGTAAAATGATTTATTTATCACATTTCTCAACAATAATTTTTAAAATTTTAATTTTAATAAAAAATCACAGTAATTAATTATACAGTTTACAAAGAAGACACTTTTAAAATTTAATTTTGAAGAGAATGAAAGTTAAGAAGATGAAAATAAAAACAATTAAAATAGAAATAAAATCATGTTAGAAAATAAAAATTAAATAAAAATAAAAATAGGTACACTCAAAACCAGTATACAAACATAACAAATATGTGCAAAATTGTACAAAAAAGTTATGTATCTAATCATAAGTGTAATAGATTAGTCACAAAAAGATTACAAATTATAAAAACTGATAAAGATAGACTACAAAATTAATAGAAAAAATCACAACAATTATACAGTTAACAAATAAGACACTTTTAAAATTTAATTTTGAGGAAAATCAAAGTTAAGAACATAAAAATGAAAACAATTAAAATTGAAATAGAAATATGCTAGAAAATGAAAATAAAATAGAAATAAAAACACTAGTATACAAACATAACAAATCTGTGCAAAATTGTACAAAAGTTTATGTATCTAATAAAAATATGCTAGAAAATGAAAATAAAATAGAAATAGAAACACCAATATACAAACATAACAAATCTATGCAAAATTGTACAAAAGATTATGTATCTAATCATAAATGTAATAGATTAATCACAAAGAGATTACAAACAAAGGTAACAGGGTTACATAGTTTACACTGAATACACTTTTAAAATTTAAATATCAATGGTAAATAAGATGTTATAAAACAAAATAGAAATAAAATAATACTAGAAAATGAAAAATAAAAATAGAAGTATGAATACTCAAACTAGTATACAAAACAAATGTAGAAAGTATGTGAGAAATTGTGCAAAATGTTATGTATCTAACCATAGATGTAATAGATTAGCCACAATGAGATTACAAAATATTGCTCAGCAAATCCCTCAAATGAAGTCCTCACAAAAAATTTCAGAAAATAAAATAATAATAGATGTTATTATCAATGCACAATATTTAGAAAATTGATAAAGAAACAAAGAACTAACCTTATGTTATGCGTTCACCAAATTGGTTGAAGGGACTAAGAAAAGTAAATGTGTAGAGGATGAGAGAAAGAGAAGAGTATATTGAAACTGGTCGAAGAGATTGAGAAAGTTGAAAGAATGAGTGAAAGGTAGAAGAAAAGAGAAAAGTGTGGAATAAAGAATAGGGTTTCAGAGAAGACACTCTAACCCTTTATGTATTTATGTATGAAAAATAAAAAGAAACACTAAGAAAGAATATGAATAGTTTTAGGGTTTATGTTTAAATTTAAAGATGGGGCGAGGATGGGTACGGGGGCGGGGCGGGGATTGCATTACCCATCCCCGACCCCGAACCAGGTTGATTTAAACGGGGAAAACCCGAACCCGACCCCGAACCATCAAAATCGGGGTGAAAGCAGTTCGATCCCCACGGATACGGGTCTAATTGTCATCCCTAATTAAAATAGTGTAAGAATATTTTATACTTCTTCCCTTTCACATAATTTGTTTCAGAGTATTAAAATGAAAAGTGATAAACTTACCAACTCATATAAGATATTTATATCTTATTAAATAAATTTATTTCATTTCAATATAATTACTTAATTATAAAATAGTATTAAAATAGGATATAAATACTTTATAGTTTATATCTATCATTACTCATATTACTCGTATTATAAAGGAATTGAAATCATCTTTTTTATATTTTTCTATACACATAATTAAATAAATATATCAGCATTCCACTTACTTATTTATTTTTTTATTTTACCTACCTACATGTAATGTTGTATTTCTAATCTTTAATTTTTTATCTTCCTATATTTTTAACATAAAAAGTTCTGATACTCTTTCAAATATTTTTTTTCCCACTCATCTCTTTCTTTTGTTAATAAAAAAACTTCAAATTTAAAAAAATTCTTTAATTATATAGCTTTTAAAATAATAATAATAATAATAGTAGAAAATAATTTAAAAAAAAAAATTCTTAAAAATTTTCTTAATTTTTATTGTATTTCATATATTTTTAACTTTTTAAATTTAAATATTTTCTCTAATTAATATCATTTTAATTAAAGTTAAAACTAATCCACTTATAATTAAAATTGACTGTAAGTTGTGAGAATTACTCATAATTAAAATTTATATCTCAGTTATTAATATAAAAAATTATTTTATTATTAATATATATTATTATAAAAATTAAAAATTAATCACTCACAATTAAAATTTATGTGTATATGAAAAATTATTTTATTATTAATATATATTATTATAAGATAAAAAATTTAATTAAATAAAAAATTATAAGAATTATTTATTTTTAAAATTCTTTTTTCTAACTTATTGTTAATAAAAAGGAGAGATGAGAAAAATATTTAAAAGAGTACTAATAATAAAAGAGTGTCATTAGTAAAATGTAATAAGATAAGAAGATTAAATGTTAGAAAGATAACATTAATTATAAGTGGATAAAATGAAAAAAAAAATAAATAGAATGTTAACATGTTTGTTTTATTATATATCAAAATTTTATTGGTGAGATAGAAAGAAAAACAAGAATGTGAGACATATAATTTTTATCCATTAAATAGGAGGATTCAGTTTTTTATACTAAGTTTTTTGTAATAAATTTTGTTATTGATTTTTTTTTTAAATCTTGAAATATTCTCAATATGAAGACTAGTTTCTTGTTGATTTTTTTTATTATTAGTGGTAGAAGTAGTAGTAGGGATATATTGAAAAAAAATTGATCGACTCCTTATCAATTCTCAAGGAACACATTTAATTTATTTTTTTATTTTTTTTATTTTCAATCAATTTAGAATGTCCAAATAAAAAGATTGAATCCTGTGATGTGATGATGAGTGTTGGATAAAAGTACAAAAGCTTCGAGAATATATGCATTCATATATATTTTAAAAAATTAATAATGATGTTTAAAAAAAATATATGTTATCACTTTTAAAGAATTTATAATTACTTATAGAAGTTAAATATATTTAATTTTTATTTTTATTTTTATTTTAAAATATAATTAAGAATAAAATACAAATATAAAATATATACACAAACAGAAAGAATCTCTATCTAAAGGTTAAATAAGAATATAAAATATATATATATACTAAAAGAAAAAATCTCTAATATAGTGATAAATTATAAATATTTATTTTAAAATGTATTAAGGATAAAATAAGAATATAAATATAGATATTAAAAAATATCTATTTATATATTTTTATAAATTATACATATATATATATTAAAAAAATTCAGAATAATATTTAAAAATATTTTATTATATATTATTGTAAATTTTTATTTTAAGATATAATTAAAATAAAATAGTAATATAAAAAATAAAAAAAGAATTATATTGTAGATTTAATTTCTTGTTAAAAATAATATTTTTAAGTTTGAGTTCATTGTAACGACCGTAGTGACCATGGCATGGGTAAATTTATGGAGGATTGTTCGAGAAAAGAACGCATAAATGCATAAATTTATAATTTTGTAAAATAATTTTAATATTAAAATGAATATATGTTCTGTATAGACTTTTTAAAATTAATTTGGGCCGTTTATTATTTTCTTAATATATATATATATATTAACCGCTATTTTTTCTCAAATAAAAATTAGTTATTAACATAAAAACAACTTATATTTCAAATTTAATGTTAAAATCAATAAATTTTAATAGTGAATTTTTTTCTTGTTACTAATAAGTTTAATTGTTGCAAATATTTTAGCTAATTAAAATTATAGATTTGTAATTAATTCTACATTTTGAGAATTAAATGAAACATTATGTATTCATTATCAAAGGAATAAAATAGAAGAAAAAAAATAATGAATAGTGTCTTGTGTGGTCCTGGGATTGCTTTAAAAGGGTAATTTAATTTCCTCATAATTTTCTTTTCAATTTATTTTCTATAAATTTACATTTGTGATACTTCAATCCAACAAAGGGAATTAATAATGAGTATTAAAGTATTTTACACATTATGAAACTTAAGGAATTTGGAATTTGGTAAATGAGAGTCATAACATATACATCTTAAATAAAATCAAAACTATTATATATTAAACTTATTTTGTATACATACTGCAAAATATGTTGTATAAAATTATTGAGAAAATGAACAGTAAATACAACTTAATCCTATACAATCGATTTAAAATAAGGTATTTGTTAAACTAAGAATTGTACTATTTTACATAAGAATTATATAGAATTGGTTTTATTTTATTCTAAATAAGAAAAAAAATAAATGATGACAAATAGATTCATTGATACTCTTATATAAAAGAGTACACTATTATGAACAAAAGGGTTATAAATTGAAAATTGAAAGTATATAAACCTAGGGCTAGAATTAATTTCAACAACCCCTTTAATTCCAGTTCCAACACTACAAACTCCTACTTTTTCTCTGAGTAGCTGCGTAGGACAGTGAACCAACTTCAGCTTTCCCTGGTTAACCTGATCTCGTATGAAATGAAATTGTGTCTCGATATGTTTGCTTCTACCATGCGAAACTGGATTGTTAGCCAGATCTATAACTGATTTGTTGTCTACAAAAAGCTCAATAGGTTTCTCCAGAACAATTTCCATTTCCTCCATAACTGAGTCTAGCCATACAGCCTGGCATGCCACACTCGATCCTGCTATGTATTCAGCCTCGCAAGTGGATAAAGGCCACCATTGACTGCTTTTTGCTCCACCAAGAAATTGGTGCACCCATAAACAAAAATATGCACCCTGTAGTACTTCTTCTATCTATGTTATCCCCACACCAATCTGCATCAGAGTAGCATATTAACCTGTTATGTACTTGATTTGGTTTTGGAAATAAAATTCCAAAATCCAGAGTACCTCTAATATATCTCATCACCCTCTTAGCTGCTAGCATATGCTTCTTCTGCGGATTCTGCATAAATCTGCTTAAGACACCAACTGCAAAGCAGATATTAGATATTAAGTCTATTGTTGTATAAGTATTTGAGTGACCCAACCACTTGTTTATACAAAGTACCATCTACTTTCTCCTCACCATCTATAGTTTCTGTGATCTTCCCTTCTGCTGCTGTTACAACCATATTACACTCCTTCATGTCAAACCTGGCCAAAACCTCTGTAGTATACTTCTTCTGATTCAGAATCAGGCCCTGTTCTGTTTACACAAATTCCCTTCCCAGAAAATACCGTAGCCTTCCAAGATTTGTCATCTCAAACTCCTCCATCAGAAACTTTTTAAAGTCTTCTATCTCATTGATGTTACTCCCTGTAATAAGCAAATCATCTACATATATGCACATTAACACCAGATCAGAATTCTTTCCATGCTTCACATATACTCTGTGTTCTACTGAGCACTTCCTGAATTCATGACTCAACATAAACGAGTCAATTCTTTTATTGCAGGCCCTGGGCGCCTGTTTAAGGCCACAAAGAGCCTTCTTCAGTCGATACACCTTATCCTCTTCTCCTTTCTTCACAAAACCAGAAAGTTGGGTGACATACACTTCCTCCTCAAGTGGTCCATTTAGGAATGCCGATTTGACATCCATTTGGAACATAGGCCACTTCCTCCCATTTGCCAATGCCACAACTGCCCGAATTGTCTCAATCCTTACCACAGGGGCAAAAACCTCTGTATTGTCCAATCCTTTCTTCTATAGAAAGCCTCTAACCACCAATCTTGCTTTCCTTTTATCTATACTACCGTTTGGATTCATTTTCAGTTTAAACACCCACTTTAGGTCTATGGATGTCTTGTTGCTAGAAAAATGTGTCAACTCCCAGGTTTTAGTCCTTTCAATGACATTCTACTCTTCTAGCATAGCCTTTTTCCACTTCTCTTCTCTCATAGCTTCCTCATAACCAACTGGTTCAGCTTCTGCCATTAATGCAAAGTGGACTAAATCTCCCTCATTAGTCACTGCATCATCAGAGTACACTTCAAAATTCACCAGAGACCTTGGTGGCCTTCGCTGCCTACCATTTCTCTGTAACTATGGCTCAATATTTTGAGCTGCTTCATCTGACACCTCAGTTTCAACTTCTACAACTGATCTTTCTTCTTCAAAATATCCAACTGTCTTCTGTTTTGATCCTGCATTCTCTTCACTCCAGTCTCAGGCTCCCTTTTCATCTACCATAACATCTTTACTTATGCAGATTTGTCTGGTCACAGGGTTATACAATCTGTATGTTCCTGTAGAATGATATCCAACTAAGATCATGACCTCGCTTTTGTCTGCTAGTTTTTTCCTCTTAACCTCTGGCACGTGTTTGTAGCATTTCGAGCAAAAATTCTTCAAATGCTTAACCCTTGGCCTACTACCACACCAAACCTCCTCTGGAACTTTATTTTCCAGCTTCTGTGTAGGGTATTTGTTTAGCAAATAGACAGCTGTTGAGACAGCTTCCCCCATAATGAATGAGGCAGCTTCTTCTGTTTTATCATACTCATGGCCATGTTTGATATCATTATGTTCCTTCTCTCTGCCAACCCATTATGTTGTGGAGTGTATGGTGTTGTAACTTCATGTTGCACACCATTCTCTCTACAGTAATCTTCAAACTCATTGGACAAATACTCCTTTCCTCCATCTGTTCTCAAGATCTGAATCAAATCTCTTTTCCACTCTGTTTTTCTATCATCAGTTTAAATCTCTTGAAAACAAAAAACACCTCTGACTTTGCTTTTATCAGATACAGCCCAATCATCCGACTATACTCATCAACAAATGTGACAAAATATTTATTTTGTCCAAGTGATAACTCCTCAAATGGTCCACATACATCAGAATAGATCACCTGTAGTACCTTCTTTGCTCTCATGTGCATATGCGCCTTGAAAGCATTTCTGGGTTGTTTTCCCACTGAACACCCTTCACAAACCTTTCTTGGCACAGCTAGTGTCTCAGGTAATCTAGTCACCATCCCTTTGCTAGCAAGCTTCTTCAAACTGGTGAAATTTAAGTGTCCATACCTCCTATGCCACAACCAACTCATTTCTTCTGCTGTAGTTACTGTTAAACATTGATTTTCCGCCAAGACCAACCTTGTCTGAAATGTCCTGTTCTTTGCTAAGGGCGATTTCAACACTAGTCTTTTCCTAGCATCATATAATTTCAGCATTTCCTCCTTCATTGACATTGAAAAACCCTTTTGCACCAGCTTCCCTACACTCAATAAGTTGCACTTCATCCCTGACACATATAGCACATCCTTTATCACCATGGTTTCTTTACCATTCTTCTTGATTACCACATTTTCAACTCCTTCAACCTTTATTACATTATCATCTTCCAACTTTATCTTGTTGGATCTATTGGTATCTATGATGGACATCCATTCTCTCTGTCCAGTCAGACGATTAGAACATTCAGTGTCAAGAAACTAGCTTTCTCGTCCAAAATCTTCCTCATTGGTTGTCACCATTAGCACCACATGTTCCTCTTTTGAATCATCTTGAGCAATGTGTGCTTTAGCATCATTTGAAGTTTTCTTTTGTTTGTCTTTTCCATGCCAGCAATTTGCTGCATAGTGGCCCCATTTTTCACAATTATAACACTGAAATTTCCTCATATCAACATTTTTCCTTCCACCTCTACCTCTGCCAGTCCAAGACCTATGGCCACCCTGCTTTTTATGTTCCGTTTGCTCACCAGAACTTGAATTTAGGGACAAAGAATGACCTTCTTTGTTAAATCTCCTCTACCTCTACTCTTCTTCCATTTTCTCCTGGTAAGACCTCCTTTCTTGTTGATATGGGCTTTTAATGCCTGTTCATCACTTGTTTTTTCTGAATTCCTCATCAGCCTCTTCAATTCATACGCCTCTAATGTGGCCTGCAACTCCTCCATTGGTAGGGCCTTCATGTCTCTGCTAGATTCTTCAATATCCACAACTACATTACCAAATCTCTCGGTCAAAGTTCTCAGAACTTTCTCCACTATGTTGAGTTCTTTCATTGTCTCCCCATAACTCTTGATCTGATTCACTAACAACTGCAGTCTATTAAAATAGTCTGCCACTTTTTCTGATTCTTCCATTGAAAGCAATTCAAACTGCCTTCTCAAGGGTTGCAACCTTACTTTCTTGATTTTTTTTGCACCATCGTGAGCCCTCTGCAATATTTCCCAACATTCCTTTGTTGTCTTAGCCTTGGCAATCTTCTCAAAATTCACTGTGTCCACACATTGGTGCAAGAGATACCGAGCCTTGCAATCTTTCTTCATTCTTGCGGCTTCGTCCTTCTCCATAACACCCTCCGTCACAGTCTCCCATAGTTCTTGATAGCCAAAAATAACCTTCATTCTTATGACCCAATGATCATAATTCTTTCCATCAAAAATAGGTAAATTTGAAAAGAAACCGCCATTACCATTCTCGGGCCATACTGCAGTACTACTTCTTATTCTTCTTCCCAGAATTTGAATTTGAACACTACTCTTGATACCACTGTTAAACTAAGAATTGCACTATTTTGCACAAGAACTATATAGAAGTGGTTTTACTTTATTCTGAATAAGAAAAAAAAATGAATAATGACAAATAGAGTCATGGATACTCTTATATAAGAGAGTACACCATTATGAATTACAAAAGAATTATAAACCGAAAACTGAAAGTATATAAACCTAGAGCTGAAATTAATTTCAACAGTATTTAATAAATTTAACTAAAAATTCTAATTCTTCTAATATCATATTAAGAAAAATATTATAAATCAATATATGATATCCAAGAAATAAATAAATTGTTAGATTTATTTTTATTTTAGAAATATAATATTTATATTATGTTATTATTTAAAGAGTGATGATAAAGTGATATTTGGATTTTAAAAGTCATTCTCTAACACTCCAACCACACACAAAATTTATTTATTAAAGGTAGAAAAGAAATTAAAAAAAATTAAGATGTGATGTTGATACGAAAAAGGAGTATGTGAATCCTTTCTCTTATTTAAATAGACTACGGTACTCTAACATCTTTTTTTTTTCTTACATTCACGTCACAATTCTAAATAAAGTTATTTTTACAACTTTTACATCGGTTCTTTGATGTCATGGGGTCAAATTTGTTTAAAAATTATGGATAGGGGTTGTTTTTTTATTTTTTTACCGATTTAGGATAAGTCGTGTTTCGATAACACGAAATACATGAACAAGTCGTGTTTTCGAAATACAAATTTATATTTTTACGTGCAAAATAGAGAGTCGTGCGAGATAAACATGATTTCAGTCCTTTTTATATTTTTTTTATTCATTTAGATTAGGAGTCGTGCTATGTAGCACACCTTCAATTGAGAGTCGTTCTACATAGCACAATTTTGGTTTTTTTTTTATTTTTGTTGTTTTCGTTGTTTTTTATTTTCTTTGTTTTTTATTTTCTTTGTTTTTTATTTTCTTTATTTTTTATTTTCTTTGCTTTTTATTTTTGTTGTTTTTTATTTTCTGTTTTTTTATTTTTGTTGTTTTTTATTTTTGTTGTTTTTTATTTTTGTTGTTTTTATTTTTGTTGTTTTTTATTTTCTCTGTTTTTCATTTTGTTTGTTTTTTATTTTTTTTGTTTTTTATTTTTGTTGTTTTTTATTTTGTTTGTTTTTTTTATTTTTGTTGTTTTTTTATAATAATTTCAAATAAAAGAAATAATAAAATTAATAAATAAAATAAATTGAATATCAAAATAATTAAATTTTTTTATATTATAATAATATAAAATAAAACAAATAATGAAAGAAGAGCAAAGCTTCGCAACACTGAAAATGGCAAGTGAAGGAAGTGCAAAGGGAGATGCAAAGAAGGAAGGTGTAAAGGAAAGAAGACCAAAGCTTTGCAACAGTGAAAATGGCGAGTAAAGGAAATTCTGTGCATTGGAAATCATGCTATGTAGCACGATTCTCTATAAAAGTCGTGCTACGTATCACGACTTTGGGTCTAACATTTAAAAAAAAAAACTAATTTGTGCTAGAAAAACACGACTCTTTATTAAAATCAAATCGTGTTTTCCTAACACGACTCCCTATTTTCAAGGTAGGAAAAAGAAATTCGTCATATGAAAATACAACTCTTTCACATAATTCATCTTACCATAACACGACTTAACCCAAATTGGTAAAAAAAAATGAAATCTCCATTCGTAATTTCCAAACAAATTTGACCCTCTTGTGTACCACAATCCTTTTACATCATCTAATTATAAATATATCCTTTATTATAAAATGGTTATATCAAGGATTGTTTACAATTTTTTGTTGTCCAAGTATCAGTTTTCTATTTAAATTTGGCTGTATTCACATGCACAACACAACATTGCTAAGTGAAACTCTTTCACTTAAAAAAAATCAAATTTTCCAATGGAAATGTAGCATAGTAACAGAAGAGAATGAATAGTCGAGGTGTACTTGGCACAACTGAAGGGGTTAACCAAGGACTAACTGATGGAAATTTATTTGAAATGCATAGGTGCTTTGGCACCCTCGATGATGGCCTTCATTGACATGGTGTAAGTTAGGTTTTCAATGTAATAAGCTTTAGGGTTCTTGTGGGAGTGGGAGGTTGCTAAAGTAACCTTGTGCCACCGAAGGCTCTTTACATTTTGGCAAAGTTATGAGATGGTTGGAGCTCTGACTTTCTCATCCGTCTAAATTCACGAGTTAGCTTGAGGTAAACCTCTCATCCCATATATCTCGTAATGGTTAGACAACATGTTGGTCCATATACCTCGTAATGGCTAGACTAGACAACAAGTTGGTTGTTGTTTGCATGATTGAACAGTTTTGGTTGACATTTGTATCAGTGGTGCATGATTGATTGCCATGGAATCAATGTATTTAGCATATATACGAACACACAAAGACAGAACATAATCTGTCACACCGCATAACATAATTGATTTTGTTTGGTTGAAGCGGTTCACTGCATTAAATTATGATGTGGTATACTTTTAAAGAACGAGTGATTTAAAAAGTACATATAAATAAAGTTTTTGTAAGAACAAATAACGTATTATGAGTAAACTCATGCTAACAATGGCTTTTTGTTGATAATTCTTTTTGCACTGAAATAAAACTCTTTAAAAGTGCATAGATATTTAGTCACACTGCATCTCTTCGTAGAGAAGGGCTCTCCCTAGTGAGAGACCCCTGAATCCATCTTCCCCTGTGTTAATTTAGCGACTTTGTTCACTACACTCAATCCTTGACTTGAATGGAATTTACACTTTTCATGTTCAACATCATATACCCTTAAAAAAAGGGAAGAAAAAAACTTCTGAAATCACTATCAATATTTCAATAGCATTGACATCCATTAATCCATTAAGTATAATAATGCTAGGACTTAAACTTATATTAATACTGAAGCATGCAATTACAAACATGAGCCTCGTGAGACTTGGGATGCTATTATTACAAACTAACACCTATGCATGATCAACGAATCTAACAGTACAATTAGCAACAGAAGTTTTAAACATTCCACTTTCTGCATAATGCGTGATTTTTCATATCTGTTATTTTTTGTATGTACAATCTTTTGCTAGCTCCCCTTTCTTTGCTGCTCAAATTTAACTGTTCTCTTATGAAAAGCTGGCTAGTAAGTCCATTCCTTTGGGAGAAATATCTCTGGAGAAGAACTTCGATTCTGAGAAATAAAACTACATTGCTTGGACGCATCTTTCTGATCACTTATCTTTTCTATTGAGTTATTGCTGCATGCCTCTCTGCATATTATTGGGTTATATCTCTGAACTGCAACCAGATGAAAGGCCAGGGTTAATTAACTTTCCTCTCAACAATATCACGTGTGGAAAAAAATGAAAATTGATAAGGGTAGTTTCGGTACAAAATATATTTAATACATGTAATTAAATAATAAAATTGAATGAATATATATGAAATTGAAATTAATGAATTAAAAGTTGGACTTAAAACCTTGCGGTGGTGAAATCTGCACACCTAATGCATGAACATTAAGATTTAGAGCTTCAACAACTCGGGCTGGAAGGAGGACAGGAGCACAAGCTGCAAAACAATTAGGTGGATAAATAAATCCAAATTAGGAAAGTGGAAACATTCATACAACATTCATGGTCCAAACTGCAACATTGAGTTTGACCATGTTGTTTCATGTTATAATTCTAGATATATACAGACATTTGCTCTCAAAACATATTTTGGAATATGCATACGCAATAATTAGTAATCATTAGAGATAAAATTCTTCGAGGGAAGCAAAAGTCAAAAACTTATCATACATATTAATTTATACTAATTTATAGTTGAATTAAAAATTAAAAATCTTTTACATTTTCAAGATTTAAACTATTTGCTCATCTTTAAACATCAGAAAATATATGTGATTCAGATAATTGAATTTCTTTGCAATTTCTTAGCTCTATATGAAATCACTAGATGCAAATTATATGCATCATGACTATGTAACTGTTGACATGATGAATTTCAACATTCCCGAAACACCATTGAGAAAAAACACAATTCATTTTGGATCAGGAATTTTTCGTTTTGCTGAAAGTGGTTCAGGCACACATGCACTTATCTATTTCATTGCAAGGAAATACAAGTTCTCCAACCTGGCCTCATGCTTGGCTGGAAGTTTGTGCCTGTTCTTTGAGGTAAGAATACGCCAGTGCCACAGGACCTATGCGCAGATCCCAAGAAAATAGCTCGCATTCCTGGTCCACCATTGGCAAGTTTTGGCCTTGCGTATGAAGATCTTGAGGTAGATTTTGAGTACTGCAGAGGACATTTCGGCAAAAGAACAGAGTGAAGAAACTAATAGGTATTTGAAAATAAAATTGTGAATAGGCAGTACTTAGTGAAATACATTCAATGAATGTATAGGACCAAATTGTCCAAATATATGAATAGATACCAAATCTAATTTCTTTTTAATATTTCACCCGATCTTTTTTCGTGTTAAAATTCTAAAATTCGTTTTTCTTGCTGATTTTTTACAGTCACACACCCTCCAAATTCCATATACCAGATTGAGTGCGTGCATACTGACATGACATATACTAATTTAATGTTATGTTGCATATATGCTTTAGAACTTTTCTGGTAAAACCACTAATAAAGTTACTCTTGTGTAGGTTTGCCTAATCTTCGTGTGCATCTTTTCGGTTTCAATTTTTGTTAAAAAAATCCAAGTAATTTTGAGAAAGAAATTAAAATGCAAAAGGAGACTATAATGCTAATTGCCAAATCTTCAAATCATATACAGCTGGTGAAATACCTTGAATAAAACTTTGATTAATCAGATGTCACTTGTGGGACAAGTGAAATACATGTACCAAACTACACTTCTTTTAAAGTACCCTCCTACAACCTAATCAATCTTTAAGCCTACTTGCTAATCTTCCTAATCATATCCTTCTTTCAATTCATATACCTGCATTTTCCTACCAACTTTCACGCGCAGACAAAAAAAGAAGAAGAGGTGTCGTGTTGCAGACTGTGTCATGGACCCCAGCAGGCACAAGAAAAGATGGATTGAATGGATGCAAGTAAAACATTTACCTGCGATTTTGGTTCTCCAGGTGATATCTGATGACCCAGCTGACGTATTTGCTGGTGGTTTTGGACCTTCTGATATCGATTCTTCATGCATTCCTGAATACAAAATTGAAAGCACATATATAATCCCATTGGCTAGTAGTCAAATTACACTAGAAATTATAAATGAAATTGAAAAGTAGAACCAAGACACATGCCAATCCAGTTGTTCACTTCGAACACTAAGAAAGAGAGGAATGAAAATGATGAAGAAGAGAAAAGATATAACCTTAGTGCCGCATGCCTCGTCCAGCACATGAGAGGGTAACCAAAGCATTCCTTCTTCAAAACCAACTTCACCATCATCATGCATAGCAGCCATGGGCAGAGAAAAAAAAAACCTCTGATTATAGCGGTTGATTCTCTAAGACAGTTCAGTTTTGCTACCTTATTCTGAAACTGTTGAGACTAGACAGGTTTTTAAAGCTTCAACTTTGGTCCTGCAATGCAACAAACTATACAAGTACGTGGCATGTGGCATTAGTGGGTGAGCATCTGTAGTTTTCTACGTTGACACAACCACTACGCTCCTCAGACCACACGTGCTTTCTGCATGCTGTTGTCTGCAACCACCCAACCTTAAAAACGGCAAGTCGTTTCGTAGCGCGTATGATCATGTCGTGTGGGTGTTGGAGTCCTTGATGGAATAAGAAGGGAGATTTCGGTCTTTTTATGACAATATTGGAACTTAACAACGTTGGTGTTTTGGTTATACGTGGATATGGGTTGGGTTGGGTAAACCCCTCCACATATATCTCTCTAGTTGTTGCAGTTACTAGTTATCTTTTCTAATGTGTTTCTGGTCACACTATGTCCTTAGTTTGTTATTTTGGTGATCAACCTTAGAGATGCAGCTAATAATCCCAGTTTGACTTTTAGAAAAAAGTACATATAGACAATGATGAATGATTTGAGTCAAAGAAAAATTGTAAAATAAAGGATGCTTATGTTATCTGAGCCTTTTGTACGAATGTGAAGCCTCACAACTAACTTTCTAAACCACCATACCAAATTCTCCCAACATTTTGAAATTATTGCATGAAACATTTGTCTAAGTCTACATCCATTTTAAGCTCATTTTTTTCTATATATTTCATTCTTTTTATGGCTTTCATTCTATTTTCCACCAAAGTTAGAGAATGGAGCTTCTTTAATAATTTTTATTTATTATACCCATAAATTAATATTAAGTCATATATCTCCTGTTTAATTGAAATTGAAATTTTTATACAATAAGTATACAGAAATGTTATCTCCAATCATAAATTTGTTATGCCACACTAAATTTGTTAATTAATTTTTAAATAATTACCTTAATAATTATACCAAAAGTAGGTTTTATTAGTTAATTATATATTTTTTTACATTAATTACTCCACATAAAATATATATTCAAAATACGTAATTTATTGTATTTATGTTTCTGCATAACATTTTTTTGTCGTGCCACTCAGATTCTTCACTATATAAATTAATAGAAAGTATTACTTTGAAAAGATACTCATTTTAGACTTTCTTTTAATCAATAATCTCTTATAGCTTTTTTTCAACCTACTATTGTCAACAATATCTTTTCATTCCAATGTAATAATTATAGAATTACTTACATTGAAAAGGACAAAAAAGTAAAAATTAAAAAATTAAAGACATTTTTCTTTTGGTGTTTAAAAATCTTAAAATATCATTGCAAATATTACCATATCATAATAAATTTATTAGACAACATTAAAATAACTAAATAATATATAATTCTAGTTTTAACCAAATATTATAATTTTATTATATTATATTTTTCCCGACATAAGTGTGCATTTATAAACAATCATTTATCTACTCTACTTGTATCAAAGTAAACTCCTATTTGGTGATTCAATCCTTCCTTTTTTTTTTCTTCCTCCCTCATAACATTAATATTTTAATATTAAATTCATTAAAATAATACTATTAAGATCAAGGTCAATATTTCAACTTTTTAAGTCTACTAAAATAATATTATTAGAATTAACCACTACATTAAAATAAAATCTACTTTGTAATATAATACTTTATCTTTAAAGACATATTAATAAGAATTACCACTTATTTTAACTCCAAAGGAATATCAAACTTACATATAGGAAGAGAGAATAATTTCTTCTAATATATCCAAAGTTTCACATCTTTTATTATATCCAAAGAAAATATTTCTTCTAAATATATCCAAAAGTTGTACATCTCTTAAAAATTAAAGCTAAGGATAATATAATCAATATCATCCTTTAACCTATTGAAATCTTTTCTTTAAGAATAAAATTATAAGATAACATCAACTACCAAAACAATAAGTATCTTAGATTCAATTGATCCTCACAATATTATTTTAGTAAAATTGAACTTGAAACATTACTGTTCTTTAAAATTCTCACAATGTTACAAGTATATGTTAAATACATATTTTTCGTTTTAATAACAAAATTATATTAAAAAAAATCACATTTAAGAATTGATAACATCTCAAATGATATCATTAATCCTAATAATAATATCTCAGTGGAACATATGTTAAGTCAAAATAGAGTGTCAGACCACCTCTACCCCTTAACACTCGAGTGAAAGGTTTGTTCCGGGAATATCCTTCAGCTTTAGAGATTTTAAGAATACCTTTTAAAAATAAACATCAACAATGTAGTTAGTCATAACAAAGCATAATAACCAGTACCATTGGTAATTAATCTAATTAAAGAGTGCAAATCATCAGAAATGTAGATACACTAACATTTTGAAGATCTATCATCTTGCTAATAAGTTGCGGACAATAGTTGGGGGTGGGACCGAGTTAATAGAGGTTTTGTTTCTTAGATACTTATGTCCAAAATTAACAGATATTTCATATATCAAACAGGGCAGGGAAACAGTGCCGAGCTAAACTGCTTACACATCAATCAACAAAATTTTCTTAATAAAAAATTTGAAACACCACCAAATCAATAATAAAAAAACCTTTACTTACACAAACAAAAAAAAACTGAAATACCTTGCTTTGAATATTTTAATTGGAAAATGTACGTCATCCACTGCACATTAGAGAATCAGTGACTACAACTGCAGCATTCAGAAATATTGACAGACTTAACCAACTTCAATGAATTTAGAAAGTTTCCTGATTGTAATGGAAGAAAGAAGGATAGGTTTCCCGGGTGCCCTGTAACTTATATGGCTGCAAGATTGTGACAAGTGGGCTTCTTCCCACCAACGTACCCAAAGAAAAAATGTGATATGTTTCCCATATAACATTATAGTGGCGTGAATAAATTGAAGAATTCAACAGGATTATCTACTAATTGTACCTCTGAAATCAAGGTTAGTTCAAAATTGGTGTCATTTGCTAAGTTGTGCTACATTGCAAACATACAATGGAACCAACACTACTCAATCTTGAAGTTACGCTAGCGTGAACAGAAGTGGAACTATTCCGTTTCATTTTCCTTGGTTCATGCCTTTTAACAGAACAAAATGGGCTGCTTTCCATGCACTGCACATAAAATAGAGCTCATATTAAGCTATGTCCTCTAACCAACCAAACACTGCATAGGACTCCTTTATTTGGTGCTTAGCTTAGGACAAAATCCTTGAGACATCACTCACACACATTTTACTGGTTAGATCCAATAGTCTCCGAGTCTCTTCATCTGCTGTAACATTGTCCTTTCTCATCCTCTCTGCAACTACGAGAGGCATTTTACCAGCTGTTGCATAAACTTTGAGAAATAGATTATATATATCAGTATTCACATGACCAGCATTCCTAAGGATAACTAACAACTGATCTGCTCCTTGAGTATGAGCTTGCTTCTCAATGATTTTAAATGCCTCCTGTACTAACCTTTGATCCAGACTCCATTTTTTGACACTAGAAATAGCTTTACTGAAATAATCGAGAAATTTTTCCACATCCTTCCTTTTCAAATACCCCCATGTAAATAGCTCCCATGTAGTGTAACAAGGAGTGACACCCTTTTGCACTATTTGATTACAAAAACTTTCAGCCAATTCCATCTGGTCTTGGTTAATGTATGAAGCAAGAAGTATGTTTGAAACTCTGACATCATTGGTCCCAGAAACAGACTCCCATTCCCTATAAAGATCCTCAGCTCCAGCAAAGTCTCCAAGCTTCACCATTGAGGATATTATGCAAATATACTCATTATCATTCATTTTACGAAAGGAGGATTTCATTTTCTGCCATATTCGATTAACATCATCTTTATTCCCCATGTTTGTATGCAAGCTAAGGAGAGAGGAAAATGCAACTCGAGTTTTCCTCCAGGTCCTATTCTCCATCTCTTTCACAGTAGATCTGGCTTTTTCAAGACAAGCACTTTTTATGTACAAACTGGTCAATGTACTATATGTTACCCAGTCCGGATCTATTTTTGTCTTCTTTAACTCGAGCAGTACTCTTTCTGCTGTTTCAACATCATTCTTCGAAGCACAAGCAGTTAACCATAAATTGAAAGTGACAACATCTGGGGAAGTGTTGATCTTTAATTCCTGAATAATTTTAGGAACTTTTTCTAGCTTCCCATTGGATATGTAGAGAGATAACATGTGATTATAAGGAAGAGGACATCTCAAGAAGTCACATTCTGACATTTTCATCATGAGGGCCTCAGCTTTGTCAACCAAATTATTTTGGACATAGGAATGGAGAAGTGCGGAGCAGGTTTGCTGGTCCCTCATGCGATCAGGAAGATCCTCAAAGAATTTTTCTGCACTCTTTAAACCTCGAACTTTAGTTATCAAGTCCAAGTGGACAGCATAGTCACCCGGCAGCAGTTTGATATCTTTCTGCAAGGTCATCCATTCACATACCTAAACACACAAAAAGGATAATCACTCCAATTAATCCCCCAAGCCTAGGCCGCTTGGTTGGGGCATTTGAACTTGCAAGTAAGCGGAGTTCAACAAATATTGTTGGAACATTTATTTCCCCTAGTGTTCCCCAAGCAGGGTCTAATACCAGAATAAAAACCCAATTGTTGCACTGAATAATGTAACAAATTATAATTCATGCATCTTCAGTTAAGAGACTTTTAAAACAATCAACTAAGCGTGTTTCAAGCAGTGTTTAAAAAATCAATTTTGACTGAAATTGGTTTTGCAAAATTGAGTTAGGTTAAAATTTATTCTGAAAATAAGTTACCAGTGAAACTCAAATAAAAAAACTATCCAAAGTTGTTTTAATCCAAAATAAATTTTGAAAATAATAAGTGAGCATTCAACTAAGACCAAACACGCTCTAAAATCGTGAATCCAAACACGCACTAATATGTGTAACTTAAAATTATTATTACAAAATTCAACATCATTACAGTAACCCAGCATAAAACTTTTCTAGCACGATAACCAAAGGAAAGCCAATAGTGTATCTCTCATGATTCAGGATTCAATATATTAATAGGTTACAGCTAACATGGATTACAGAGTCCAAGGGATGAAGAACCAACCTCGAGTGCATGCTTATAGCGCTTTTCCTTGCGAAGCTCTCGAACAATGCGATTGAGCTGGTATTTGCGGGGTGGCGCGTGACCCTCTTCCTTCCACTTGTTGATGGCAATTACGGCACTGCGTTTCGGGTACACAAGGCTCAAAAGCCTCCGCCCCAGAGTATCTCCACCGCGGCTAGAACTGGAGGCGGCGGCGGCGGCACGAACAGGCACCGCCGCTGCGGAATAGTGGCGAATGACGGCGAGAAAACGCAGCAGCATTCCCCTTTTACTCCACTGCATCATAATCAATGAGTTGAGTTGAGCTCTTAAATCCTAACTGGAAATAAGTTCCCAATTTCCTTAGCTATTTTAAAAATTCACGTGAAATATATTTTTATAAAATAATTTTAATAAATAATAATGCAAAAAGTACAACTACCTAACCGATATTACTTTATATATGAACATTAAAATTTTAAAATAATTATTAAAAACAGTAAGAACATGATGAATTATTATTAGATATAAAACATAATTTTTAATACCTGTTTATTTAGTTTCAATAAAAATTATGTGTTATATTTATATTTAACCGTAAATTATTTATAGTTTAATAGGTTAAGTGAAACTGTGACTAGCAAATAGAAATATTAAAGATCTTAAAATATCCTTCACCCAAATTTTTCTTGATTAAGAACACATTTTTTAATAATCTTTTATTATAAAAATCATATTATTTTGTGTAGCACTTCTAAACCCAATCTTTTTTGGGTTTACGAATCACTGACAATGAAATTGTATAAAGTTTTCTATGATTATCGCTCACGCACTATACGTATTTAGTTAATGTTAATCCCCTTATAAATGACAAATTATTAGTTTTTGGGCTACTTAAGCGTTTATTTACCGTATTTTATACTTTAATGCTATTTGTAATCTTAATGTTATTTTTCAAATTATCTTAATGTTAATAAAAATTAGCACAATCTTTCTCACTAAATAGAAAAATAAAAATAATTAAATTCATGTTATTTTATAAAATTTAAATGAGTAAATGCTTGATTTATAAAAGACTGAAGGTGGTGACCGACAGGTTATGAATAATATTTTATGGGAATTGGCTCTTCAAGTTTTTTACATGATGCAAAATTATCAAATGGACCGGCTTAACCTAATGAAGCATCAAATAGTATAATACTTTTGTCATTTAGTGTAAGAAAAAATTATGGACATACAAAAACAAAGAACCAAAATTATATGACAGCTCAGACCGTTTTATAAATAAACTACAAATGTTTAACCTGTTCCAACTCTTTTTGTTCGCAAAATCAAGTAAGTAAAAATGAAAAAAAAAATAAAGTATATATTTTTAAAATGTAAATAATATTAAAAAATTAATTTTAAATATAAATATTTAATATATAAATAACTATAAATTTTAATATATGTACATATTTCAAAAAAATATTATTATTTTTATTTTTAATTACTATTATTATTATATAAACCTAAAAAAATAACCTTTTTCCAAATAAGAAAATCATCCTATTACTCTTCTTTTACCAGCACCACTACAAATATAAACTAAACCATTGCAAATTCTAACTTCCAAATCTCCACGTTTACCACCTTTTACACTACACACTCAGTGTAATCTCTTCCAAAAACTCAAACCTATAAACACAGAACAAAAAGCAAAACATTTTTTTTATTTTTTATTTTTTTTCTTCTTGTCTGCAGAATTCTTTTTTCTTAAAATAGATTTTATGTACGTTATGTTCCTATGTTGAACAGAGTTTCCAGTTTGAGTCCTTGCCAGTTTTAAGTTTTATTTGAAAAAGATTTAAAAACGTGTTAACAGTTGCTATTAGATTTGTAGTAAGAGTCATGGAAAGACTTAGATATATGAAATAAAAATTAAGAAATCGTTTACAATTTTTTTTATTAAGGATCTAGCAGCCCATGTTTTCCCTATTTACTCAAATTTAAATTCACTGTTTAGGAACTGGCAAGGAAGATATAAATTCCAGGTGCCTCGATCAATTATCCTGAAACACACTGCACCGCACCGCGTTTCCATAGCAATACCTCTCCAAATTTTCTTGTCTGTTCCTCGCTTTCCTGCAATGGTTGGCCCCTTCAGCGCCGACGATCGCAGGGTGGTTAGAATAGCCATCGTAGGCGACGGTGGCACCGGAAAATCTACACTCGTAGCCGCAATGGCGTCGGAATCTTTCTCCAAGCCCGTTCCGCCCGTGCTCCCTCCCACCCGCTTGCCTCGTAATCTTTACCCCGATTCCGTTCCTCTCACCCTCATTGACACACCTTCCAGGTCTCTGCCATACTCGCATTCATTCTCCACGCCGTCACCATTCAATTCAAGCAAAACAAAAGAAAACTAACAGTAATAATACCTTTGTAAATAATTGGTTAATCAACATATAAGCCCTAGATTTAACTGAATAATGCCATTCAATTTTCTTAACCTGAAGTTTATATAGGAATCCTCTCGTTTGAATTAACACTTTCGTCGCGACATTTGATTTGTACTGTTTTAGCTTGGAAAAGCAAGGCGTGCGCAATGAAGAACTGAAGCGAGCTGACGCGGTGGTTTTAACCTATGCTTGCGATGAACCGTTGAGCTTTGAGCGTTTGAGTACTTACTGGCTCCCTGAACTGCAGAAGTTGGAGGTTCGTTTTACTTCTTTTAGTTACTGGTAAATTTTCTGCTTGGAAATGAAGGGTGAAGTGAATGGGTAGCTAATGGTTGCCTTCCATTGTTTATCGTGATGCAGGTGAAGGCACCTGTGATTGTGGTTGGCTGCAAGCTTGACCTGCGGAATGAAAACCAGCTAGTGAGCTTAGAGAGTCTCACCACAAATATCATGCAACAGTTCACTGAAATTGTCACTTGTGTTGAATGCTCTGCTGCTACACTTTATCAGGTATGTTGTTTTCATGCATCATTGTTAATTGGTTGTGGTTTTAAATTGTGGCTGGGTGGTTTTATGTGTTTCTTTATATTGTTGGAATTTTGGACAAATGCTGCTGATGTGGCCACAACTGTGGTTGCATACACCTCCCAAACCTTGATGTTCTGGGCGAAATCACAGTTGCGGACTGTGTTTTAAAATCTTGGTCATGCTTATCTATTGTTTAGTCTGTTATATGGTTAGTAAACAACATCAAAATGTATGAGTGGATCATATTTTTTATTTTTAAAGATCACTCATTCCTGTGTTTTCCTTAGAGTGCGACTCATTGCAATAATCCTAAGAAACTTGTGCATTTATGTGATAGTGCAAGGTCTGGCTTTAGGCATATAAGGATAACTTCTTGATGATATTGGAATTATATTCAACTCCCTATATAGTAAAACTCAGGTGCGTTATATTTGATTATTTTTAGGTCCCTGAAGTTTTTTATTTTGCCCTAAAAGCAGTACTGCATCCAGTAGATCCATTGTTTGATTATAAAAGACATGGTTTAACAGATCGATGTGTGAGGGCGTTAAGAAGAATATTTATTTTATGCGATCATGACATAGATGGTGCTCTGAGTGATGGAGAACTAAATGAGTTTCAGGTTTTGATACATTACCCTCCTTGCCCTTTTTAGTTTGAGTATACTTTGAATATTTAGTTTGTTTTATCCCCTTTAGTTTTGCTAATTCATATTTCAACAGGTTAAATGCTTCAATGCACCATTGCAGCCATCTGAAATAGTAAAAGTCAAAACAATTGTAGAGCAGAAAGTACCTGACGGAGTCAACTCTATTGGTCTTACCTTTCCAGGCTTTATTTATGTCCATAACATGTTTCTAAAGAAAGGGCGAACAGAGACATTGTGGACTGTTCTAAGAAAGTTTGGATATGATAATGATTTAAAACTCAGGGATGATTTCCTTCCAGTTCCATCTATGCATGCTTCTGATCAGGTCATACTCTTTTTTCTGTTGGTTTTGGCTGTTATAAAGTTCCATTTTGATCTTCTTGTTTGAGTTAATTGGAAGAGGCTAGAGTACTGGGTCAACCATTAAAATGTTATAATCTCTACAATTGTTTTAAATATAACGGAAAATTTGTGTAATTGTTAAATGAGGAAAACTAAAATGTTATCTATGAGTGGTACTTGTTCTAGTAATGTTAGCCATTAATTACTAATGTGTCTTCTCAATGTTGATGATCACCCAAAACCAAACAAGTACGAAACGTTAGCTGACAGATGTGAACTACTCAGATCACTAGGATTGGTGATTTCAAAGAATCTAGATTTTATTTTATTTTTTCTAAAAATTAGCTCTTATATGTTGTGTGGTTATTCATTGTCCAAACTCCAAATATTTCCTTTTGTATAAATGGATGTCAGTTTGGACTGCAATCAGTTTACAGCTAGTACTTGACATATATAATATTATTCCTTTTTTCTATGCAAATATTTGATGGTGTATAGTTTTGGTGATGCATGCTTGTTCAATCAAATGATCATTTTCATAGAATCGTGAGACATAGTTGCTCTGTTTGCCAATCATTGCAATCCTTTTGTTTTAGGGCATTAAGTCACGACAAACATCTTTGCAAACATGCTCTTTGTGATTGCTATATAACTTGCAAATGATATGTAAGAACTTACTTTCTTAGACATCATCATGCAGAGTGTGGAGCTGACAGCTGAAGCTGTAGAGTTTCTGAATGGTATCTTTCAATTGTTAGACACAGATAAAGTATGTATAACTCTTTTGTATTATCTTGACCACTACTATGTGATTAAACACCCACTTTATGTGGTTTTCCATGAATAACATCAATACAGTCTTCTAATTTTCGGTTTGGAAACCTGATACTTTTCTAGGATCTAACCCTACAACCTGCCGAAGTTGATAAGTTGTTTGATACTGCTCCAGAAAGGTAACCTTTACCATTACTTGTCCCTCACAAGTAGTGTCATCCTAAAATAGTTAGCATATAAAAAGATGTACTTCTAATGCAATAAAATGATAAATATGAATTCTAAAGAAAATTAAGTTTTTTTCCGTGAGAATTTTATGGATTTCTTTAGTTGCAAGAACCCAAATTTTTGTCTAATTAGGGTAACATGTTGCAATCAATCCCATAACTTTCGAATCACGTTTTCGACTTTCTTGAGCGTAACATCAATATCTTTTTCAAATTGAATATAAAAATAGTCCTCTTTCTGTTTTCTCATGTATTAGAGCTTCAACTCTTGATATTCGATAGATTTTATTACTTTCATTTTTTTTTATATTTAAAATATTTTCTGGACTTATGATAAATACTAGTGTTGAAGTTGCTCCTCAACTTAGTGCATATCACAAATTGCTTATTAATGATTTTGTTTCACAAATGGAGAGGAAGTTAAAAGAGAATTTCGAGGATAGGAGAAAAGAAAAAAAGAGAAAATATATAGATATAAAAACAGAATATTTGATGAGTAATGGAAAAGACATGTTATGATCATGATGAGAGAGATATGGAGAAAAAGACAAAAAGAGAACTAGTAGAAAAGAATATTAGAGAAGAAAAAGGAATAAAAGAAAAAGAGTTGAGAGAAAAAGAAATGAAAGAGAAGGGTTTGGAAGAAAAAGAAATAAAAGAAAAAGAGTTGATGGAAAAGGAAATTCGAGAAAAAAAGATAGGAGAAAAGATAAAAGGAGAAATAAAAGAAAAAGAAGTGACAAATTGTGAGAATATTGTTATTTTGTCCATTCAATAATGTGAGGAAGAGTTTTCCATACGATGTCTTAGCAACATGTCATTTGGTATCAATCAATCAATAATGTTTTTAGGGATTTGACTTCTTGAATGGAAAACTAATAAATGATGAGTTTTAATCCCAGTATTGGCTTAATTGTTTCTCTTGGGGGAAATGTACCCCTGAAATTTGAGGGGAATCCTCTTGAAGAAGGAGAGAATGATAGGATTTAAAGGAGGTCAATATAATTTGGACTTTTTTTTGTAATTTTTATTATTTTTTTTTGTTAATTTAGCAACTAAGTTGTCACACGGGAAGATAAAAAACCACAAGAGGAGGGGAGCCATTTGTGTTCTCATGGTGAGAAAAACTGATGCATATAGTGGGGGATTAAAGACAACAATGGACATTAGAAGATTGTGTAGTGGGAATTAATTGGAATTTATTGGGTCTTATTATGGTTGTCTAGAGTGATACATAATTTAGTCTATAAAAGAATGTACTTGTAATGTCATGGGAGAGATATGAATTCTAAAGAAAATTAGGTTTCTTTGTGTGAACTTTATGAAGTTCTAAGTTATAAGAATCCAATTTTTGATCTTATTAGAGAAACCTGTGGCGATCAATTCCATGACTTGTTACTCACCATTTTATCTTTCTCGAGTATAGCGTCAATATCCTTTTTCAAATGAATTATTAAAACAGTTCCTCCTTCATTTTTATCATTAGCAGTCCTAAACTTGTTGATTACCTCTAATAACTTAACGTATTGCTTCAGTTGTTAAAGTAGTGATTTAGATAACTTCTAGGTTCAAAACCCAATACCATATAGATAGGATAGGACCCTTGAGGACATAATAATTTACAAACTAAGTATAGCAAAATAATAGTAATTACACTATTAGTTCAGGGTGAGATTATGTAATTGATTGGGTAGTTTGAGTTGTCAGAGTAAGGCAAGGACTTAGTTTAAACGGTAGGAGTAGAGATGGAAAAAAATTTTGTATCCGCCGATAAAATCCGTAATGAATACTAAACATGTACCTATAATGTATACTCACAGGTAACAAGAACGAGTGTATTTATGTATTTTGATTACCTGTTTATTAACAGGATGAGTATAAGTATCATGATATCCAATCTGCAAATACATGTCACCTGTTGTTACTGATTATTATTTGTATATTTTTTGAAAAATCAGGTGACAAGAACAAAAAATAGTTATTGATAAGAGAAGTATTAATAGTTGAAGAATTGTTTAGAATTTGATTTTTTAGATTTATGTTTTTTATTTAGACTTGTGAAGTTAGTTGTTTTCAAAGAGATTATTTTTTTTAAAACTTGTATTTTGTGATGCAACTTATTTGAATTTATTTGTACTAATATTTTATAATGTAATTTTATTTGGATTATACTTTAAGATCAATATTTTATTTCAGTTGATATTTTAAATAACTATTTTTAAATAATTTTATTCTATTTTTCTTAAAAAATATCCATTGTTATGCATAGATATCCATGGGTATAAAAAAGCTAGATATTTTTTATACAGGTAACCAACGTATATTCAGCAGGTACTGGATTTCCTACCCCATCCCTAAGTAGGAGGTAGGAGAGGGATCCTTTCTGAATGTTAACATTTCGGAACCAAGTTGTAGCTTTGTTATCAAGGGAACCTCTTGGAAGGAGAAATCTTCTTTTGTTGTAAAGATTAAGTTATTACCAATCAGCCTCTACTGAATCTTCCCTCATCCATACTATCTATCTGCTCTCCCGTTCATGGGTGCCTAACACATTCTGCAATAAGAACTTCCTTAGGTTGTGCATGCTGAGAATTACTCCTAGGTTTTTATTAGATATTCTGGTTAATATATAAAGAACTTGCTTCTTGAACTTTTAAACACTTTATATGTGTTGTTTTGGGGACTTTTGTGCAACTCCGCAATGCAGTTTTGTAAATATATTGTTTCATAACTTGCATCATAATTTGATGGATTGGAATTGACTTAAATTTGCCGGAAGAAAAGGAAGGGTCAAATATGATGAGTTAAATATCAAGCAAATAGTTTTATAGGCTAATAATAACGGATGTGTGGGTTCAACTAAGTTCTTAGGTTATAGCCATTGTCCATGTCTACTTGGTTGGTAATGCTCGCACAATGATATTGAGAACTTAGGGCTGGTAAGTTCTTTTTGTCTAATTCATTGACTCTAGTTATGCAGGGTTGATTTAGATTATATTTTCTTTCATTTGAATCAGCCCTATGGGCATATTAGTAATAGTGTCTTGTTTATATTGACTGTGAGCAAGGTTTTAAATTACGGTTCTGTCTTGATCCTTGATGTTGTGGGAAATTGTGGTTGCAATAACTCTAAACTCTAAAAACCTTAATGTTGTTGTCAAAATCATAGTCATTGACCGTGTTCAAAACCTTGATTGTGAGTATGGTTGTAGCATTTCATACTAGTGTAGTTATAATAATGGCTTGAAAATCTCTCGTACAGGGAATGGATTGTTTCGCTTACTTGAGAAATCTGAACATAAAAGATGTATGCTTACTCTTTTTAGTTGTGATCACTTGAAATCAATCAAAGTAGTATTAACTTAGAACCTTTTATCCATGTTTGACTGTGATATGTTCTTGACAAAAGTTTCCCCACCGCAAAGTTATGCATATAAATTTTTACTTATTTTTTAATTTCAGTCCATGGAACAATGCTCCATATAAGGATGCAACAGAGAAAACTGATATGGGCTGTATCTCTCTGAATGGATTTCTGTCTCAGGTGCTTATTTTATTCTTTTTTTTTATTCTTCAACCTTCACCATTGGATATTTGTGATTGTCTATGTTCTAGTAGATGAAAAAGAGTCATAAGTATGAATCTCTGTGTGTATTTACAGCAGAGGGATAGGTATATATATACATGTGTCTCAAGAAACCAAGAGATGGGCCAAGGCCCATATATATAAAATACATTTAATAGTCTATCAAGGCTTTTTTCCTTGCTAATATAGCAAACAGATTGTGAGGTCGAGACTTGAGATAGTTTCTGTGCTAGCAACTGCCACCTTTACTGTATATATTTCTGTATGATTGAATGAAAAAAGGAGAGTAACAAAGAGCATTAGCTCCCAGCTCAAAGAAGAATATCTAGACTTGGCAATTCCATTAGTCTTTGAATACCTCACAATATTTCTCTCTCTTTAACTAACTTGCCCCGCCGTACCCATGAGTCGTTTTGTAAGAATGGGCCTAACTAATCTTAGGTCTACGGGTGTACACCTGAAGGAGTTTAGGGACTTTTGAAATTGGGTTTGGGTTCCATCAATTCCACCTCCTATAAATCCTAACAAAACTTCAACTTGATTCCCTTTGCTTCTTACAAGTAGCTTCTTCAATTGTTTAGTCTTCCAAACGATGAGCCTTTTAGTGACTACCTTGTCATTACACTTTCTTTCTCTAGAAGCTAGAATTGCCTCTAAAACAACTGGATTCATGTCTTCAACCTCCATCTTAGGGGGCATTGTGATTTCTATTTCTTTCCCTTGATATGATTGCTTGAGCATGGATACATTGAATTTAAGATGAACTCTAACTACTTTTGGAAATTGTAGCTTATATGCTACTTCCCATGTAGGCTACAATTTGGAAAGGACCAAAATAGCATGGAGACAATTTTGTACTGATTTGCTTTGCTATAGTATTTTGTCAACATGGTCTTAGTTTAATGTACATTATTCACCATTGGCATAAGTCACTTGTCTGTGACGAGAATTTGCATGTTTCTTCATGGTCTGTTGAGCTCTTTGTAGCTTATGCTCCAATTGACGCAAGGCCTCACCTCTATCAGCTACACGCACACTGACTCATCTGAGGTTTCCCCATTCAAACACCATATGAAGTTGGTGGAAGCCTACCATACAAATTTCAAATGGGATTTGTGACATTAGGTTAAAACTGGATAAAAGATTAATTCCCATTGTGTAAAATGTACACATAGGATAATGTATATATAATAAGAAAACATGTAAAAAAATGAGCTAAGCCCATTACATGATTAATACAAATAGCATATCTAATAATATCTAACAAGATTTTTTTAGTTGTTGTATGGTATGATGTCTTATACCAAAATTCAGTCCATAACAAAAAAAAATTGCTGTTGTTTTGGTTGCTTGGATGAAAAACACCTTAGGTAAGTTCATAGGCATTGATTAACCATCTTTGTTTGGCATCCATTTGAGGATGGTGAGAAGTACTCATGCACAATAGTGTTCCTTCGGGCGAAAATAGTTCCTTCCAAAACTTGCACAAGAAAAACAGGTCACAGTTATTAGTGATAGATTTAGGGAACCCTTGAACGACCTTTTGGAAAAAAAATGGTAAGAGTCTTGGCAGTAAATGGGTGGGTATTTAAGGTTGATAAAATGGGCATATTTAGACAACTGATCAACTACTACCACCATAAGTTCATACCCATGTGACTTTGGAAGCCCCATGATAAAGTCCATTGAGATCTCTACCCAACTTTGCTTTGGAATTGGCAGTATGTTAACATACATCACACCCATGAACAAAATCCATAGTGCTTTTCTTCATTCCCCTTCCAATTAAAGTTTGTAGCGAACCTCTTGTATGTTCTTGTGAGACCATAGTAGCTTCCCATAGGGATGGAATGAAATTATTGTAATAATATAGGAATCATCAGTGAAGTTTTCAATAATGACAAATTCCCTTCATAGAAAGCAATTATTTTCTCCTACTGGTTTGCTTGTTAGGTCAGTTTGCAAAGTACTTTTCAATTGAATGAAATCTACATTTGTTTGTATTTCCTCCTTTGACTTATAAAAATCCAACCAGCGTGGACTCATAAATTTGGTTCCCAATTCAACAATAGCATGTCTTCTTGACATGTCATTTGTATCTTTGTTTTCAGGACCAGGTTTATACACAACATCAAATTGGTGGCCAACGTTGTTGGTCAATAGTGGTAATTATTTGGTGGAAATAAAGGCTTCAAACTCCTATGATTGATAAACGCCTTGAAACTTTTTCCCGTAAGATAGTACTTCCAATGTTGAAAAGCTAGGACAAGTGCCATAATTATCTTTTCATAGACAGATCTAGACGAGGTTCGTGGTGAAAGAGCCTTGCTAATGTATGCTATTGGTCTTTGGTCCTACATGAGGACTGTACCTATGCCATAACCAAGAGCATCACATTCAACCACAAACTTCTTGGTGATATTCTACAAAACCAGTATGGGAAAATAAGCTAAACAACCCTTAAGATGATATCAAAGGAAATTTGAGCCTCTCCACAATGAAACCCATGTTTTTTGTTAGATATGTTAAGGGACAAGCTAATTTCCCATAGTCCTTGATGAGCTTCCTGTATTACCTAGTGAGGCCTAAGAACGCTTATTCCCTTGACATTTTGAGGGAGAGACAGCTTGAACCTTTGAAGGGTCCAGTTCCACCGCTTGTGCTGAAACAATATGACCAATATATTATAATCTCAATTGTCCAGAGAAACATTTTTTTTTCTATTTACAACAAGCTGGTGTTGGACCAAAAGCTTGAGCATTTAATCTAAATGGAGAAGATGAGACTGCCTAGTAGGACTATAGACACCAATATATCATCAAAGACTACCAACACATACTTCCTCGATAATGGCCTACAAACAGAATTCATGGTAGATTGAAAGGTATGAGTCCAAAGGGCATCACAAGATACTCATACTGTCCGTTATGGTTGCAAAATGCAGTTTTTTGTGTATCTTCTTGCCTTACCCTTATTTGATGGAACCCAAATTTCAAAGCAATCTTAGAGAAAAAAAACATGATCCATTCAACTCATCTAACAGCTCATTTATGGTTGGAAGAGGGTACTTGTTCAGAATAGTTACCTTATTCAACTCTCTAAAGTTCACACACATCCTCCAAGTTTTGTCCTTCTTAACTAAAATCATTGGACTTGAAAAAGGACTGGTGCTATGCTTGATTGCACCCTCGACCAACAGCTCCTCCAATTCTGTCAATCTACTCCTTATGCTGGTAAGCATCACTGTACAACTTAACACTCATTGGGTTACTATTTGGCTTCAAGGTGATGGCTTGATTGTTGTTCCTATGATGTGGTAGGCGCCTTTCAATTATGAAAGACTAATTGGTGTTGATTAAGGATTTGCTCATGTTTAGGGTTTAGGTCCTGGCACAAGGTTACAAGGAGGACTAGACTATCAAGTTGTCCTCATTTTCTATAGCCACATTTTATATAATTTTTCTTGCAAGGATGACGATTGTTTTCTATCTTGGATTTGATATGCCCTAATGTAATCAAATGACCATTCTCCTCAAAGTTCATTGTCTTCCTCTTCCAATCCGTTGTAGTCTTCCCCTAGGTCACCAGCCACTCAACCCCCATTATATCTTCCCGCCTTTATTTCAATAGCTAGGCAAACTCCCCTTGCCTTCTTGCATTGCACCTACTTCAATTTTCTAAACATAGTCCCCAAGTTTGTTTAAACCACCTTCAATCCCAAAGAAGCCACTAACTCTTAATTATAAAATTATGTCGAGCTCTGCCATCCACCAACATAATCTGGGATACTCCAACAATCCTTTGAACTTAATGGTCCCTTAATGGACTATTTCTTGATGATCAATTGCCCTATGATATAAAACTTGACACACCATAACATGTTCTTCTTTGCCCTCTTTGTGTTCAATGGCAACTAATGATTCTTCCTAACAGTCATCACCTTCCCAAACAAGGAGGTGCAGATGTTGTCTGGCATTGGTGAGTGTGATTGTAATATTTCCCGCTCTTCATCTCCTTATCAACATGTCTATCACTATCAATGAAGATTCAGAAAAACAATTTTGAGGTTGTTACTTCATTTAAGTGCTTGAAAAGATACATTAAAGAAAGTTACTTATTGTTACTATCGTTCAGCTTTTGAAAATTTCGGTTTTCTGATAATCTGGATGGCTACTCTGTTGGGCCTTGAGTTCCATCTGTTACCAAGAAACTGTTGCTTTGTGGTTTCCTTTTGGGGACAAACCTCACTTATATATGTGTGTTGCCAGAGGAGGGATCAAGTTACTCTATGAGTAAATAAAATAGTTACTCCGGATAGTCATTCATTTTTTTAAAATCCAACTGTTAATGACTTACTCATTGTAACAGTCAAATTAAAAAATATTAAAGGTGTGAATGAGAAAACTTCTTCTAAGTTATTCTAAGAGATAGTTAATCTCTCCTCTCTTTCTCTCTCTCTTGATATATATGTTTATTCTCCTTGCTTCATCTTTCAGATGGGATGGGTTGTTGTTCCCTCTAGCCACGTGACTTGGTTCCTTTATCTATATTTTGTATTTCAGACAAAATGAAAAAAATCATCTTATTTATAATTCCTCACATTTAGTGTGTTTTTTTTATTGATATATCTTTTAAATTGTATGGTGCAGTGGGCCCTCATGACATTACTTGATCCAAAACTTAGCTTGGCGAATTTGATTTACATTGGATATAAGGGTAATCCTGCTGCAGCACTCCGTGTCACTCGTAAGAGATCGTTAGATCGCAAGAAGCAAATGACAGAAAGAAACGTGTTCCAATGCTATGTTTTTGGATCTAAACATGCTGGGAAATCTGCTTTGCTGTACTCATTACTGGGAAGGTAGGACTATGAACTAATCTTCATAATCAATCTAGTCTATGTTGCTTCCTTTTCTTCTAATTCATATCAGCAAGTGAAATTTGATATACTCATACTTTTTATTGCTTTCTCCCTCCAAACCAACAATTAACTGTCATTTTCACAGGCCTTTCTCTAATAATTATACTCCAACAACAGTTGAGAAGTATGCAACAAATGTCATTGAACTAAAAGGGGTGAGGATGATATTATTTTATGACGAGAAAACTTCATTACCATTTTAATGATTGTCTAACAGAATTGTCTTCCTCTCATGTTTTATCTCAATATACTCTATTGCGCATTTCTATGTTAGGAAGCAGGAGACGTTGTTGTGTAAGTTTAGTGGGTATAAGATGCATTCTATATACTCATAGTCCTGATGATTGCTATCCAGGTAACTCCGAAAATTCTCATATTGCGTGAGATACCTGCAGATAGATCGCCTGAATTTTTGTCAAATGAGGATTGTTTGGCTGCGTGCGATGTAGCTGTTTTTGTGTATGACAGGTGGGTTGCAAAATGATTTTAAGCTGTAATAATTTATTAGCTATAAACATGCTGTTTTGCATTATTGAATCACTTTGGCTGGATTTTTATTTTGCACGTGGAAACACAAGTAATGCAAGATCTTTCAGAAATGTTTATGATTCACTTAAAATGGTTGATTGCATGTTGTGTTTCCCTAAGAGTTGGTTAATTATCTACGCTGATGGAATTTACTGAATTAGAAATTTAGACTTTAGATGATAGGAATTTGTCTCTGCTTCAGCCCAATATAGGGAGGCCCTTTAAGGTTTATTTATTCCCGTAGACCCAAGAGGACAATTGTGTCCACTCAGAGTCAGTGTTAGTGAAGTTATTTAGAGGAGAGAGGAGAGGAATCTGTTATATGTGGGAAGAAAGGGGAAGTGGGTGACGGGGAATTATAGAGGATTTGGAAAATCATTGGGAGTCCAGAGATTTTTTCTGACTTGGGGGAGCATAGCTCTCATTCCTTGTACTTTCTTTTCCTTTCACTGATAAAATACAAATCACAAGTTCAGAACACTGTGTTTGGGGATTTCTCCTAAATATTAGATCCTAAAGACCTAACCCATGAATAATTTTATTGGGCGGGGTGGGGTTAATTGCATGCATTATCTTATAATGCACTATTTCTTTAGAGTCTTGTAGAGAGGAGAGATAGAGTGAATGAGAAAAAATATGACAAATGGAGTATAAAAGTACTAGTGCGATCTATTCACTTTTTAATTCGCTCAAATTTTCCCACTATCCTATCAAACAATCCCATTTTTATCCCCTATTTCCACCCTCTTCAACCAAACGTACCATAGAGGTAGGCTATATTCTCTATCTGCACTTTAAAAGATAATCTGGTGTATTAAATTAGCTTTTTTTTGAAGTATTTGTATTTTATTCTTCTTTTTCATCTTTCGAAGGAAAAATGTTCTCATTAATATCAAGCAAACATACATTGTGTAAGCTTTTGTAGTTCTACTACATTATCATTAATGTTGAGTCCTTGAATGGAATAAATTTCCCCAGTGGAAGTAGAATGACTGTCTCAATCTTCATTGCTTATTTGTAGTACACTATGCATTTGGTTCCCGTATCAATATTTAAAATGTGTTCCTGTCTTACAGCTCAGATGAATATTCATGGAAGAACTCCAGAGATTTGCTTGAGAAGGTTGTTAGACATGGAGAACTAACTGGTTATAGAACCCCTTGCCTCCTTATCGCTGCTAAGGATGATTTATCTCCATTTCCAAGGGCAGTACTAGATTCATTTAAGGTAACTGGTTTTCAGCTCATGATTACGATTTAGTTGCATACGTTATGATTATCTATAATGTTCTAGCTATACGTATGAGTTGCATAATTTATTATTTTTTTATCTTATTGTATAGGTTACCCAGGAATTGGGAATAAAGGCACCAATTCACGTAAGTATGAAACTAGGTGATTCAAGTAATGTGTACAATAAAATTGTTAATGCAGCAGAACACCCTCATTTGAGCATTCCAGAATCTGAGATTTCACGAAGAAAGAAGCAACACCACCAGTTTCCTCGCTCTCTTATTTTTGCCTTGGGTGCGTTTATTTTTTCTACTTCTCACCAGAACTCGATAGCATACACTACAAACTTCCACAATATCCATTTTTCCATTGGAAGTATTAAATCTTTTAAATAACTTCGTGCGTGAATTTACAGTTGGGGCTGCTATGGCGGTTGCCGGTTTGACAGCGTGTCGCGTGCGTGCAGCGAAGAAGAATGCGATTACTGCTTAGCAATCAAACAACCGTTACGCTATTGCTTGTAACTTTTAACAGTTCATTTCGTCTCCAGTATCTTTCTATCCATGGGCTACCGAAAGTTAAACATTTGATGTATAGTAATTACAAATCACCTTCATTGTTGTTGTAAGCATGCTTTAACAAGGCTTCTTCAATGATTTATATCTAGTTTTTTATTTTGTTTTCCATTGGGTGTACATTGTAACTTCTGCAATCAGATAAAAGCATTTCAAGACGTTTTGATAGGCCTTTACTATTCTCCCGAGCCATTTTTTTTCTTCATTTCTTATCCCTTCCAACACCCCATTTGGAATCAACCATGAAAGCCAGTCAAATGTGACCTTTAACATAATTATTGATAATGTTCACGAACTTATTATTCATGTAACTATTTGGGATTGGACGACATTAAAAACTGTTTTATCCGTTTATCCATAATTTTTCTTAACCTCTAACATGAGGTTTGTGTGAGATGTTGTAATGGTCCCAACAACCAAAAGAGCCACACAATATCAAGTAATATTTTGTTCTTTGAGTGAAGTGATTTACTCGGGAAAATTTCTAAAGAACAAAAGACAAGTGCTGACTAGAAAATACAATAAGCAAACAAAGCGGGGATGTTACACATGTAGAAGAAAAATGTATTATAATCTATCCTCTCTTTCTACTTATAATAATATATGATTCTCTTAAACCAGAAAACGGGCAGGTATGCAATTGCTTTCAATTAGTTATGCCCATCATTCGTTTTGTCTAGATTACCATTCACGTGTTCTAAGTTCAGGAAACTGCTTTTAAATGTCATAGAGATTCCCATTTACATATAGTAGAATCTGTCCACTAGATCAACGGTTGAAGGACTCAAGCAGGATCTTTTAACCCCTGATATTTTCTTACTGCACACCTATACAAGGCATGGAAAATATATAAAAATATATTTGAGATTAAGAATGACAATTAAACCTGGATTTGTGGGGATCGAATCATACTCCTCTTGAATTTGATGAGAAAAAACTAAATTATTTGGTTTCTGAGTTTTTCTTGTTTCAAGAAATCGGGGTTGGGGATGGATAATGCAAGTCTCACCTTGTACTCATTCCCGCTGCATTTTTAAATTTAAACTTAAACTTTAAAACTAATCTTATTCTTACTTAGTATTTTTTTTGTTTTTCACACATAAAGAGTTATCATATTTTGTCTGTAACCATATTTTGTGTCTTTTCCAGACTCTTTTTTTTTTTCCGCCCTCACTCACTCCTTCAACATCTTCAATCTCTTCAAGTACTTCAATATACTTATATTTACTTTTTTCAGTCTCTTTAACCAATTTGATAAACATATAATGTTAGTTTTTTGTTTCTTTATCAATTTCTAAATATTGTACATTGATCTTAATAACATCTATTATTTTTTATTATCTGAAATTTAGAATGTCTGATTAAGACTTCATTGAAGGGATTTGTTGAGTTATATTGTATAATCTCTTTGTAGCTAATACATTACATTTATGGTTAGATATATAACTTTTTGTACAAATTTGTTACATTAGTATATTGGTTTGGGTATTGCTTATTTCTATTTCTATATATATTTATTATAGTCATACTTAAATTTTTAGATTTATTTAAATATTTTAAATAAATAATTTTTAAAAATAAATAAAATGAAATGTGGATGAGGTGGGATAAGGAAACTCGACACCTGATAGAATGAGTGTGGAGACTAAATTTCTATTCCCGATGAAGATCGTAGACAAGGGCGGAAATAATCAAGTGAGTCGGAGATGAGAGTGGGGAGGTAAAACCTGCTCCCACTCCTGCCCTGTCAGGTTGTCATGCCTATGTGAGATGATTTTATTATTAAATTCTAAACTTTAAATCCTAAATTTTAAACTCTAAACTCCATATAATAGTAAAACTAAATTTTGGTGTTATATTTTAGATGGTACAATTTAGAACTATTTTTTCAGTGTTGCTTAACATTTCTAATTAACAAATTCTTGAAATAAATTCGATCTTTTGAACGGATCAATTTAAAACTTAAAATTTGTATTTTAGATTGTGTAATTTAGGATACAAATTTATCTTATCGGTAGTTTACACTCTCCCATGTTCATGTTTTTCTTTGCAAACATAGTACTCGTCCATGACAACTTCACATCCTTCACCTGAAAAAATTTATCACTTCCATAATTCAAGTCTATGTTCTTCACACACCCATAATAAAATCAAAACATCTAAGTTTTTTATAAAATTTTATAATATAAAGCCAAACTAGGTCGATTATCAAAAGGGCACATATTTATTGTATTCAAAGTTTAATATTCTTCCTACACAAATTATCATAATATAGAGGGTTTTCACAATTGAAACGCAAATATAGAGGTTAATTCACATATTTAATGTTCAAATAATTCTTCTTATCATAATTTTCTAAAGATTCATATCCAAGTGTAATCAGCTAACCATTTTAATTAATTAATTCAATTAAACAAATATGTTATTGAACCAAACATACGAATTAAATCAAAATATCACTTAATCTAATTTATATCTAATTATCTTATCAAAATTCAATCAATTCTTAATTGATTTCCAAAATAAAAAATGTAAATTAATATCATAAAATACAAATTCAAAATTAGAGGAAGACAAACTTGGAGCATTAAACTATCTGTGCAAACTCAAATTCAGATTATATGATTTTTTGGTTCTATGAATTGGACTTCAAAAATTAGTTCTCCATGGACAAAGAACAAAAAACACAAAAGAGAGAAAAAGATGAATAAATAATTTTGAAATTAAGAGAAAATAAGAGGAGAAAGACAATTTTTGAAACTAAAAACTAAACAAATGAATCCAATCTATGTGATTAGAGCTCTCTTATATAAACTCTCTAATTAGTGGTACACATGCATCTAAATGTGGATTCTAATTAGATCCATAACTTTAATTACAAAAGTTCAAATTAAAATTAGGAAAATTAGATCCACGTAGGTTTCTATACAAAAATACAACAAATCTACTTCAATTTTCAAAAGTAATAGAAAATAGTAGAAGACTCAAATTTCAGCAAAGCATATGTTTATTTGAAGTTTAAAAAATGTAGAATCCAATGCAACTCGAATAAGATAAAAATAATATTTATAGGAAAAGTTATAAGCAATAGAGTAAGTAAATGTTAGATTAGTTGAAAATACAAAATTAAACCAATTATGCATATTGAAACCCAATGCACTACAACTAAAAAGAAATGACCTAAAAATTGAAAATAAAGCATGTTGAACTAAAATTTGAAAATAAAGCATGTTGAAAGTATTTTTAATGTAAAATAAAATTATAAATTGTGTACAAAATGTTTTCATCAATGATAGCAACCAAGTTCAAAGACAAATCAAATGACAACTTCAACAAATGTATTCTAGAGGAGGTGATAAAATTGACAACAAAAGAGCAATAAAAAGTGTCGTCATGTATGATAATTCATTTTCTAAATAAAAGTTATCATCAAGTGAGTTGTTGTATGCAATGTGTGCCCCAAATGTAGCAAGTCAAAATGCTTTAAGAACTACCTTAGAATCAATATTGGCGAGATGTATGTTGGGAAGTGTAATGTAGGACCACTACTACTAAGTGTTAATTCACTAACAACCTCTTTAGCATGTAAATAATATTTGTTATCCATTATAATCTTCATCTTTGATGTCACAACAATAGAAAGCTAAAGGCTATGAGCCAAATAAGGCTAAATAAAGTTATCAAAGTTGTTACCATATAACAATACTTGGACAGGTTTTTCGACATTGAATCCCATGAAACAAATAGTGGCACAACTAAAGGACCTTAGTAAGCTTTTAATGAGAGATGGTGAAGTAAGCTTAGAGACTCACTCTCCAAAATGGTAATAAGAGAATTAACATCATTTTTTGATGGCTCAAACTTAAGACTATCTGAATTCGATAGAAACAATATAAGTTGTTTATTGGGGGCATTTATAGTTCCATGAATATTTTTTTTCACGTGTAAAGCAATGACCCTTTCTCTACCTTTCTTAACATAAATGCATTTCAGCAAGAGAAAGGTAATAAATGAAAGTTAATGGTTTAGTAGTAGTGGTGCAAGATGTGGCAAAAATGGGTACTAAGACTTGTAATGATTCATATTGTTAATGAGAAGGATGTGGATCAAGAAGTACTTGAGGAAAAATCCTAGCTTAGCTTTTTGTCATAAAGATGAACCAATAGTACAACCCACATAGTAGACAAAAGAAATTGTATAATGACATAATGAAAAATGAAATACTTGAGTTTACTAATAAAACAATCAAGTAGGGTCTTTTCCAGTAACACTTTAACCCAATTGGCAAGGGTCATAAAATGGGTGTAACCATATGTTACTAAGCTCATTTGTGACAACTTGAACAACTGAGCCATATAGTAATCAAATTGTGATGGTGGATAATAGTTACAAAGGCAACCCAATTAGTACAAATTAGATTGGCCTTTTTGCAAAATTTGAAACAAAAGCACAAATGAGTCTTGAAAATACATCATGACAATGGTGGTCCTGTGCATCTCAGAAGTGGAATAATATGAGAAGTATCGTTCAACATGGAAAACCAGTTATGAGGATCATGACTATTAAACTTCAAAAAATTTAACTTCACTTATTGAAATGAGTGTCGAGAGTGATAATCCAAACTAAACTGGGATTGTGAGGTGAGTCGATCTAAAGAATGAACAAGGACATTCATTGTACGTTGGAAGGACGGTAAAGTATCTTCAACACGATTAGGTTGTTGTTGAGTTTTATGATAATACTCATCATGAAATAGAAAAGTATCTACCACTTGTTGAAGGTAAAAAGATGCTTTTCATTTTCGTTTTCTTTACTTTTTAAAGTCAATCAAAACATCAATGTAATGGTTATTGTAATGAAAACAACCACATGATGGTCAAGTAATATTTTATATTGTGATTAATTGGTGAAATACTCTAATAAACAAATGACAAAGGTTGAATAAAAGATGTAGGAAACAAAATAAAAATATTATACACGAAAAAGCACGTTTCATTATAATCTTCTCACTCATTCTACCAATAATTCTATTAATATATGATTATCATCGTCTCGAAAACATGTAAATACGTTGAAAATCTCACATAAAGATATAACCAAATCATAAATATATAAATGAAATAAAAACTTTATCTTACAAACTAATTTTATAAGATTTTAGACATAAATTTATTTATTAAGAGAATATCAAAATCATATTAAAAATATATCTTAAAGATTATTAGAAATGTTGTGTATTATGTACACGATGAACCACTAAAAATATCTAATCTTTCACTACATGAGAGACTTAGTTGAAAATCTTACTCTTATTAAAATATAACCAAATCATAAAAGGAATATAGCCAAATCATAAGAAAACGCTTAACTTGTATAATCGCTCTTTCCAAAATAATCATGGTTTTCGTCCATTTTGCGCCTTAACATTTTTAACCATAACATGTACTTGTTCATAACCTCTGTTTTTTTTTTCCAATGTGCATATTAATGATTCTCCTTTAAAGGCCCAGACCTTTTGGACTTTGGAGTGTGACACTGATTGATGTAACCATAGTTTGTATGCTAACTTTTATGGTTGAAGTATTGAAAAAAATTACGTGAACAAATTTGCGTGATCATAACTTTCATATACCCACAAACCTCACATACAAATGTTCTTTACTATATCATTAATAATACATTGTTATGTAGTAAATTTCCAATTCTTATGATAATTATTTCAAAAAGTACATTATGGTGATTTTGTTATTAGTTATGTAGGACTGACGTGGACTAAATAAGTTTTTATAGAACATGAAATTAATCAATCCAATCTTTTAATAGAAAGTTTTTATAAAACAAATTAAATTTGTAGAGTTTCATCTAAATAAAAATATACTTTATCATGTTACTTTATTTTGACGATAATATACTTTTTTATTCGCATTTTGACGGATAATATATATATTATTTAAAATATAAGTAAGGGTCCTACTACATGACACAATAAAATATGATAAGTAATAATAATATATCAACACGTATACGTTATTAGAAATATAATCTTAAATTATTTAACAATTGGTTGGTTAATTTTGTATTCAACAAAAAGTTATTTAGTGTAACGAAAGTTTGACATAATATATTTGATCCCTATATATATATATATATAAACTAAACACTAATTTATCTCAAAAGTAATTTTAAGAAAATCATTCACATTTTTATCCTTTATTTTTTAATCTAACTGAAAAGTAATTTATTGTCAAAATTATTATATTAATATTAAATGAAAATAAGAATGAAAAATAATTATACTCTTCGTCTTTATCCTTCTTTTTTTCAATCTAATGAATTTTAATGTAGTTAATCTTTGACTAGCAGATTAAAAAAATAAAAATTAATTATTTTAAAAGTTATTTTCGAAGTATCTCTTTTTGAGTCTACCTTTGAAATAACGTTCTCATCTTTTTCTCATATGAAATAAGAGGACTTTTATTACGAGATGGTGAGAAAAGAAAACCATTACCAACATGAGATCGAATTATTAAATATTAAAATAAAATTATAACTTTTTACCAAGCAATCATTTTAATTTTAACTATTCATATATGTTGTACGGCTCAGATTTACTCTTCTCTTCCTTTCTTATAAACATTATTCTCACCAAAACATATATATATATATATATTAAAAATATCTTTTAATTAAAAAATATTATATATGTAATATTATTGCCCTTTATAACAATCACTTCAGACATCATATCTAGGATGATTCAAATTACTTGACGTGGTATATCAAAATCAAACTCTTTAAACTAAACTTTTGTTTCTAAAAAGGAGCTTAAGAAAGGTAATACTTTGTAAAATATAAGATTATCATCGCCCAGAATCTGCCAGGCTGAAAAACTTCTTTGTGTTCTGCAAGTTCTTACCACTTGTATGATCGTTGTAGACAGCTAAATATCAGTATAGGAGCAATGCTGTATTTGGGCACAAAAGCAAGCCTATAATTCAAATACATTACCGAAAGTAAATTCCCCAATGATAGATGGGAAGAATTTGGAGAAAGATAAGAAGAACTAGACAAAGGGTTGATGTGGAAAGATAGCAAGTGGTATCTGAAACAGTTGGAAAGAGTTAAACTGCAAGATCATATAGACGTTCCCCATATACAAAGAGTTGTGAATCTGTGTATCTGACTTTAATTTGTGGTTAAATCCTAGTCTATTTCATACTGCAGTTTTGGCACTAAATAAATAATAAAATCAGAAATGCACTGCATACGAATATTTAGTTATTGCATATATGATAATAATGCATGCACAAATCATGCAAATGTTTTTAACCCATCACACAAAAATAAGAAATAATGTAAGAAGTGGGTTCAATGATTCATATTAAGAAGGATATGATGGGATGGCAGTCTCGGGTGGCTGCGGAAAACGATCTGTTTTCCTGTTTGGTTAAGGTGCTGCATAAAGAGAACTGGAAAAAATGATTTGTAATCCAAATGAAAATCTGCAGAAGCCACCCTGGGCTTTCGACACGTAACGAGCACATTACTTCATTTGGTAGCAGCTTGTACCAGTCCCTGGTCGATTAGAATTAGTGCTCTATGATCAATTATGTTTCTCTACATCTTTTTATAAAGTATGTGGTCCACATAATTCAACTCTTGCGGAGAATCTAGCAGCAGAAGAGCACCAAACAGACAAGATAAAGGGCTTGAGTTGGGATGAGTTGAGTCTATCAGAAAATTGGCGTCTACTTGAAGGGCAACTACTTTAGGTATTAACCCTATTTTTGGGTAGAGAAAGTGGGCTTGTGTTTCACCAGTTTTGAACAACTTGAAATGAATCCTTGAGTGGGATTTTAACTACCCAAATGCTTGTTTATGACAATTCCTTTGCCTCATCAGACATTTAAACTCAGCTTGAATTAGAGCAAAACACAATCAGAGCAGTGATACATGGCTTGCAAACTCTATGAAGGTTGAATCACTATGCATAGATGATGGCAGACAGGAGGGGTGGGGGTTTCTTGCATGGTTCTTTCTTTGTTACTTTTTACCTTAATTTGAAAAGTGTCAAATTTGATTTCCTTATTTACATTGACTAGTGGGCCACATGTATTCACAGGAGATCAAAGTGAATCCAATCAAAACGCGCTTTTTTTCCAATACAGAGAATCTTATATTTCTCAATGAAAATTAGTTTTGTTTTTCTTAGTTGATATTTTAGCCGATTTTTTGTTTTAAAATTTCAAAAAGAGAGTGATTACTGATGAAAATCTTTAGGTGGGATAGATTATTTCTAAAATGAACAGGATATTTCCATTTTCAATTTTAGTGAGTTGAGAGATGATATACTTCGATTAATACAATTTTATTGTTAAATATTTACTTCATTGCATGTGACTTTATTTTTCTGTTTCACTTTCCTAAACAACTTTGATAAAAGTTAAATGACACTTTTACTTGGGAAGCAAGTCTACCAATTATATCACTTTTATTTGAGATAGTTATTGATAATTATATTTCTTATAATTTGTTTGATTTTGCTTTTTTCAATATTATAAATGTAAATATTGTTGATGAGATTTTTGTTTAATGTATTATACATGTTTGTCCTTTTTTTCCTATTTTTTTTTTTTTTTTAATTTCAACATTTGATATTTTCTTAAGAAACTTGTAAAGAGAATATGAAATAAGTTAAATCAAAATCTTTCTTTTATGTCTTTGATGGAGAAAAATATAAATTTAGGCAATGAAAGTGGAGTCATATGAGATACATTTCATATTTGATATTTAGAAACTCATATAAAAGGATTATGAAATGCTTTTATTGTTGAATAACTTTAGTATGACCTAAATCGAAAGTCATAGATAAAAAAATAAGGAAGAAAAAAATAAACTGGTGTATTTTTGTTGGTGTTTTTTAGACTGTTTTAATAATAATTATGACTTTCAAATCAATAAAAGAAATTTGAGATTATCTAAATAGATGAAAGAATATGAATCATGCAAGTGCTTAATTTAATGAGGAACTTTAAGTTGTAAAAAAGAATGAGTTTGAGACAATAAAGTAAAACTCTAACATAATATTGAGTATTGTTAATAAGATAAAGTTGTTGCAAAAAGATTTTGTTAATTCTAGAATTGTTGAGAAATTTCTAGTAATTATGTCATAAAAGTGTAAAGCATTTATAGCTTTGTCGGAGAATATTAAGGACCTGTCTAAGACAATGTTGACAAAAGTGATACATATGTTTTGCAAGTTTAAGAACACCAAAAGTTGATGAAACAAAATTATGTTATTGAAGGTGTTTTGCAAAACATCAATAATTTTAAGAATAATTTTTATAAATAGAATTAGGCATTAAGCAACAAAAACCAACAACCAAATTAAAGAAGAATATAAAGGAAAAACTATTCACTTTGCTAACATTGTTACAAAAAAGTTCATCCACCTCGCTAGAGAAGACAAGATGCAAAATACAACAAGTGCAACCAAATTGGCATGGATTTGCCATAATAAAAATCACTTTTATGAAGGAGTTGTATTGTTAATTAAGAGAAAGAATAAGAACAATTTGCATCATATGTTTCTTGAGCAATAATAGAATGAAAGTCGGTTGACTGATAATGGTCGTACCAATCAATAAGCACTACTAAGACATTTTCAAAGATTTAAGATCAACCAATGTTACCAAAGTCGAATTTGACAATGATATCTCAGTCAAAGAAAAATGAAAAATTACAATCACAAGTTGAGGAGATACAGAACTTATTTATGATATTCTTTTTACTTTTGAAATTGACTAAAACTTGGTAAGTGTCAATCAATTTATTGAACATAAATTTAAAGTTTTATTTAAAGATAAATAATGTTTAATTAAAAATGTAGATGGTAAAGAAATCTTTAAGGTGAAAATGAAAAGAAAGAATTGTGCTTTAAATATATTTAAGGGAGAATAATTCTTTTCTTAGTAAAAAGAGAAAAAATTGACACAAAAAACTCGGATACTATCACCATCATGAATGAATATTGCAATTAAATGAAAAAGGATTGGTGCTTTATGTCATCAAACTTGAAGATTACATATATTTTTAATTGCAAGTTTATCAATTTGAAAGACATAAAAAAAATTTAAAGTCAACATAAGGACCATTAAAAAAGGTACCATTGATTTACACATATTATAAGCCTTAAAGAACACCTTGATTGAAAGGAAACAATCTAAGTCTTAAAAATATATTCAAGAAAGAAATAATTATGGTGTTTGAGATGAAAAATATTGATCTAATGACCTTCTTTCTTAGAATAAAGTTTAAACAAGGAGAGAATGAAGTCTTGATTAGTTAAAAGAAATGTGTCAGGAATATTTTAAACAAATTTAAATTTGAAGAATTTAAAGAAATAAGCATTACAATATTAAAAAAAGAAAACATTTGAAAGAAAGAAGAAATAAACTAAACATATTTTAGAAACTTGATTGCATGATAAATCTTGTAGTTATTCATGTTCACATCCTAAATTTTGTAAATATTGAGTCTAAACTTACACATTATGTAAGATGAAAACATTTTAAAATTGCAAAAAAATATTTATATATGTCATGTATTTTTGGCAATAAGTAAAAAAAGATTCAAAATATATACATATTGTTTGTTAGTAGTTATTGTCAATATATTAAGTTTGACTCTAGATTTTGATATTTTCTAAATTGAAAATCTTAGATGTTTGAGATTTGGTCAAGGTTTGTTTTTCAACAGTAAAACTTTTGGTCAAGTTGTGTTGAGAAAATCAAACCAAACTTATCCACTATAGTTATTCCTATAAAATAGGAATATGAGTATAATATATAATTGCCTACTAACATGGTAGTTAACCCACTTTGCATATAAAAGTGGTCCATTATTAAATCATTATCAAAATAGTTACTATATATATTAAAGATGTTTTGAATTTTGGATCATCAAATTTATTCTCTTGTTCAGTATATTATATCATTAAATTTTAGATAATAAAGATTTAAAACCGTAAATTATTGTGTAATCTAAATTAGATGCTGAATTTGTTGCTCCTACACAATATTATCAGCAAAACTTTGTGGTTGAAAAAGATTTTAATTTATGAACAAATGCAAAAGATATGGAATTTTATTAATAATTAAACTATGATATCCCTTGATCCGTGTTTCACAAAAAAGGCTAAATATTTCACCATGAAGTTATATTTCTTGAGGGGGGAAAATTGAGCTATTATTTTTATTTAATGTAAAAATATAAAATTAATTTGTAAATATTTTTACTAAATCATTACTTATTAACAAATTAAAGTTATTTGACAAAAAGTTGGAGTTTACCGCAGTCAAAAAGAGTGCTAAATAAGTATAACATGTGACTTTATATTTTTATTTGAGTTTCTCAAATAGTTTTAATAACAGTCATTGACACATTTATTTGAAGACGAGAAATGTATTTGGTACTTTTACTTCAACAACAAATCCTAATTATATATTTTATTTTGTTAATTCTTCTTCTTTATTGATCATATTATATATATATATATATATAAATGTGTTATTGATTAATAAAATATCACAGTCCTTATTTCAGCACAAAATATTATAAGGTATATTATTTTTCCTTTTTTCCTATCTTATTTTTTCTGTCCTAATTATTTTTAACATTTACTAATTAGTAACTATTCAAAGAAAATGTCACAATTAAAAAAGTTTTATCCACTACGTGCAAAATAGGAAGCACAAACCAGTTTAATTATAAAGTCCTTTTAGCAAAATCGGACACTTTGGTATGTCTGAGTTAAATCTTAAATTATTAAAATGTTAAAATCTGATTGGAATAAAAGATTTTGGTGAACGTGATTAATAAGATTTTTCTAAAATCTAGTTATTAACACAATTTATAGATATTTTGCGCACTAATATAATTAAAACATAAGAAACACAAAAATAAACAAAAGCTTATTAAATAATTATTTCTTTTGCTAAAAGTTTTGCAAGAATAAAGTATTGTTAGTATGAGTTTTTCTTATTTGAATATTAAATATTTTTTTATTGAAAAACCTTCTTGCATAGAGATAATTTTATGGAGATGAATTTGATGTATTATTTGAATATTGAATAGAGGTCCACACTGTGCCAGTAGACATGAGGTTAGAAATGAAAAAAAAAATTTAAAAGCAAACACTCTTATTCCTGTTTTTGAATATTGAATAAAAGACTTGTTTATACTATTAAGTACTCACGTTACTTAGGAATTGAAATGAAAAAAATTTACATGTTAATTTCTCTTTTAAGTCATCAATTTTTTTGAGAATAAAATTATAAAAAAATTGTAAATTTTATTTTAAAAATAAAATTATAACGAAGTTATAAATTTTAAGATAGGCAATACCTTAAATATATTATCTTAGTTTATTTTATGAAAAAATATTTATTTTATACACAAATCTTCTTTAAACACTTTATGTTGAATTATCTCACTATTAAGTGTGTAAGTTTTAGTGAAAATAATTATGGATTAAAGTCTATACGGATAAATCGAGTTTATGATTATAATAAATTTATTAAATATAAATTAATTTAAAAATAAAAATAATTAATTATTATAGTAATTAAATTAAAAATTATTTTATAAACTAAAATTTACTAGTATTTAAAATAATTTTTATTATAATAAAAATTATATTTTTATATTAATCTTAAAAAATTATAAAATTAATTTTTATACAATAATAATTAAATTAATTTTTAAATTAAAATTTAAATTAGCTTCTAATTTAATTAATGACTAATTTTATTATTTTATAAATCAATAATATAATTAGTAAAAATAATTCTATTTTTTAAGTATATGGAAAAAGAATTGTAGCTGAAGCACTTATAGGTAGAGCTGTCAAAATAGGTCTGGCCCGATGGGCTGGCCCGTATAGCCTATGATTCAGATCAGGCTAGGCTTAAAAAATTGTGGCCTATATAACAATAAGCTTTTTTTAGCTCGACCCATTTGGCCCAATGCCCATATGGGCCAAGGCCAGGCTGGCCCGTAGGCTAATGGACTGGCCCGTTTATTTTTTATATTAAATTTTTGTTCTTAATTGGTATGTTGTCATACCAAAAAAAGAAACCCTAGTGTCTTAAAGTCTCTGTTTTCTTTTTCATTTCTTCTCTTCCTTTCTCACAAGCTCTTTCATCTCCTCTACTGCACTACTCCTCTAACATCTCACAAGTCTCTTATGGTTTTTAGTAGGTGCTTGACTCTTTTAGAAGTACTTAGTATGTGATCTAAGTTTTTTTTACAAGTTGTTCAAATGTAAACAGTTTTACACACACATTCATGTAAATATATTATATATTTATATTTATATTGTTGATAAAAAATTATATTATAGATATATTGTAATATTTTTTCAATTTTTAATTAGACTAAAAATAGTCCGTTGGCCTAACATAGGGCCAGGTCAGGCTAAAAATTGTGGCCCGTTTTAAAATATAGGCCAGACTAGACTATCAGATTTTTTGAACTTGGTCCGTAGGGCCAGGCCAGGCTGGGCCGGACCGCCCGTTTTGACAGCTCTACTTATAGGATGTGTCTTCAATCACCAATTTGTACATTTACATTCCAATACATTGGACTAACATGGTCTATCAAATAGATTGGGCTTAACCCATCCCTAACACTAATTTTAGTTAGAAGGATAATATATCTTTGATCACTTTTTTTATCTAATGATTAATTTTTAATTGTGCAATGGATAAAAATTATTGGTATAGAAGTATTTTGATGGTGGTAGGGCCTTAAAGGGTACTCTTTTAGATTCTTGGGTTGGAATCAATTTGTCATCCACTGTGAAAAGGAAAAGTACCTATCAACTTGGGTTGGGGAGACCACCTTGAATTATACCATCAAATTGTTTATCTTTTACAAAACTCCCCAAAGTAATACCAAATAACAATAAGTCTAAGAAAAGACAAACACATCAAGCCACTTCAAACATCATGTTTGTATCCTAAAAAACATTTCACACTTTACAATGTCTTGAATTAATATTACATACCTATTTGATAGTGGTGAGATTAGACTTATTTAGTGAATTTATATTGAGATAATTAAACTCTCATTTTTTAGAAAAGCAATTAATGTTTGTCTAGTTTGTTCCAACTACTGTAAATAAGTAAGTTTAAATCAATTAAAGTTTGAGAGGTTGTAAAAATGAAGATCGAGAAACACTAAACTTGAAAAACTATTACTTTGGTTATTAATAGGGTTTGTCTTGCATAAAAGAAAGAAAAAACATTGTTTTATTAACTAGAAAACTCTCATTATTCCTGTGCACCGTTTTCTTCATTTCTTTATTTTTCATGCTATATATATTATGAGTAACTAAATTCTATTATATGGATTAAATGAAACCAACTCAACTTTTATGTACATTCTCCAATTATATATATATATATATTATTGGTTTTCTTATTTTCATTAATCTTAAAACAAGATTTTTTTATTATCTAATCGAGGAATTGAAATGTAAAATTAGAATTTAGAATTTTTAACTTATTCCGGGACCTAGCTTGTGCACTAATTTAAATGGAGAGTTTAACCTTTTTAAGTTATATTAAAAATTTGTACAGAAATATACAAGTTAGAAATTAAGTTTGGTTAAAAGTCTCACTTTTAATACAAATTAGGAGATGAACAATAAATAGCTAGAAAAATTCACAAGTATATACTTGTAAGATTTTTTATACAAGGTAACTCTGGTGTTAAATCTTTTACATATCGTCTCTAAAATAATATAATATTTTCACCATTTTAAAATGAGCACTATCAGTATTTAAAAAGTTTAAAAAGTTCAAATTTAGAAGTTTCTATATCTGGACATTTTTAGCATGTCAAAGAATATTTATTGTGTTTCAATATTTACAAATGAACACTAAACATGGTGTTTCTTTTTAAAATGAACATTAAAATTGACTATTTAAAGAAAAATCCAAAAGGTTCCCAGATAAAAAAATCTTACAAATGGATAAAGTTTGTTTACCCTCGATAAAGAAATCAATTAAATTATTCACACAATTAATTAAAAAACTATCTAAATTTTAGATTTAAGAGTTTATTCTATCTACCCTCGAGTATCTGAAAAACTATTTTTTATTATAATAAAATATAAAATATAGTTTAACAATACCACCACAATAGTATTCTTTCTTTATTTAAGGAGACTCAAATCTATAATAATTTAATAGTTTTATACTCACTCGAGTCTTAACATTAAATCTCTAAATTTTTTTAAATTCATCTTTTCTAAAACTTTTAAAAATAATGAACATTTATTTACTGATGAGTTAAAGACTTTTAAATATCCTATTCATTTTCTAAAATTATTAATTTATAAAACCTCAATATATATATATATATATATATATATATATGTGTGTGTGTGTGTATAGATATATAATTTGATTGCATCCGATACCGGTATCTTGTAGTATCTATAATCCTATATATTAATGCGGTATATTTCTGGCAAGGATATATAGGGTAGGCATACGCATTAACGCATGCAAAGTTCAGATCAGGATAATGACCCCATTTCTCTAATTATGCTTTTCAAAGTTTGTCTTACATTAATAAAACACAAATTTTCTGTGGATTAGTCTGTTTGTGCCTTGTGAAATCCAAAAACAGTTATCAGTAAGATGAAGTTGTCATCCAAATTAATTCCCACAAAACGCAGGGTGGATGGAAAATCTGGATCAGCAGCACCTAATTAGGGTTGTGTAGTGGCCAGGGTAGGCAGCCCCTACTTGATGGGCCAGGTCCTTTCCTAGTATATATGGCTCTTATCTTATTCTTTTCGATGATATCATATCATAACTTATCGCTATGTGGTCCTCCCATATACAATTATATGGCTTAAAATGCTTGGATTAATCTTGTCCAGTCCTCTGATATATAATGGCCATGCATTTAGTGTTGAATCAACAAAGCAGCTTGATGGGGATATGTCTTAGAGATGTTTGGTGTAATGGATTTGATCTAAATCAAATTAGGAAGTGTAACCAATTCAATGCTTATATCTAGGACACTTAAAACCCCTGAAGAAACCACAGAAGCAAATGGAATGCAGATTTGGCCTATGACATAATGGAATGACAGGACTACCTAGTATGCATGTACTTCGGAGTGTCAAACAGGGATAATAGATTTAAGAGGCAGAAGAAGATGGAGAGTGGTATGGTATGAGAGGTAGAACACATAATCATGGATATTGGTAGGGTGGGGGATACAATATTTGGTTTTCAGAATCAAGAAATATTTGTGATGGTGTGGAATAATGTGGTTGATTGATTGATAGATAAGATATGCATGAATCATACGTGTTCAAACGCTCCTCCTTAACACCGGTAGCACGTCATGTCTAGGTGTCTCTTAAGTGGGGATACCTTGTCTGCTATCACAATTTCTTTCCTATGCCATGGCTAATATGTTTTGGAGTTTCTTCTTTCTAAGAACACATGTTGTTACACGCGTTATGTATATTTTACTCACATTCTAATTCTGTATTTTATATAATTCCATTACACTTCTTCAACTCAAAAATACTTCAAAGAAGATTATTGCGTGGATGAATTATTTGAAGTCCTTAAAAGTCAATCCCTTCTTCTTCAATTCGAGGTTCATTGATTTTTCTTTTATCAAATTGATTGTCTATTCATTTTTTATTTACTTTAGATAAGAGTTTGAAAACCATTTTAATGTTTTATCCCCGGTGTTTAATTTTTTTTTATACGAAAGAATGTTGCATGATTTACTTTTAGAAGAATGAAACTTTTTATATGTACTAAAAGAAATAATTTTAGATATGATGCTTTTTTAAGTAAGTTTGTAGATTTTGATAGGTTTATTTTTGTTATGAAGATTTTAAGATTTTGTAAGATTAATATTAAATATGTGTGAATCTTATCATGAATTCAATTATATTTATTTTGTCTATTAAAATTGTCTAAAATGTTGTTTATGTTTAAAATTATTTATAAAGTGTTGTCTACACTTAAAGTTATGTGATCTTAGTTGTATAATACTGTGGCTTAAAAATATAGACAACAATTATATATCTATTGTTTTTCTCTTGAACTCTTGTATAAGAAATTTATATAAAATTAAAAAAATATATTTTCATAAAGTAATCATTTAATAAAATTGGCTTAAACCTCAAAATCAATAGATATATAGTCTTGGTATAAACTATTTTAAAAGTGAAGTGAAATACAAATTTGTTATTGTTTTAATTGTGAACAATAATTTTAAAATTGTTGTTTTACTAAATATTTTGCTTACTATAAATTGTTTATCTAGACTATGACTAGAAATTTGTTATTTAAACTTTAGGACATAATATTTAGTTTAAGTCATGATAATATTTAGTTTATGTCATGGTTTTATGGTTTTATGTTATTGTTTCAAGTGATATTTGTAGTAGTAGTATAATTGTAATAACTTTTGAAAATTTTAGGTGGTTCATTCTTATTTGTTGTGTCAATTTTATTATGTATTTATGAAAATTGTATTGATGTATTTATGAAAGTGTTAAAGTTATTGTAATTTTTTTCAATGTTTAATTGTTTGAATGATTGTTGATGTGATACCTTTAAATATGAAAAAGTAATTAATTAAAATGATGAAATTATCTCATATTTAGCTACTTAGAAAAATCAAATTCATTTGTGTGATAGGAATATGAGATTGCAAGTGTGTTTGATAAAAATGATGATGAGGAGGAAAATAATGAAAGAAATTATTGTTGTAAAATTGATGTACAAGTTCACTTGATACTAGAAATATTCATATCAAGAATCGAGAAACAAAAATCTATTAAGTATAGGAGAATTAAACACATAAGAAATGATGTTCTTCAACTAGCTAGAATATTAACAAATTCTAATCTACGTCAACAAGTAAATTCACTACAAACAAATTCTTTTTGATATAATCTGACTATGAATTATCTTGAAGATATGTAAAGAAAATAAAAGATGAAGTTGTCCAAAACCACAACCTAAAAGTTGAATCAAAGTTATAAAAAAAGCATGACTCTAATTGTCACATGTCATTAGAACCAACACTATAAATTCTTAACCCACCATAAGGTTCTTAACCTTCCTAGTAGAACCAACACTATAGTATAGGCTAAACCAATACTACACATAATAAAAAAATATTTTCCTTGCGTCAATTAAGCCAACATATCCCTTTATTACATTTAATTTATATTAATTCACTTTCGAGATAGCTAAATGGATGCTATATTATTATCATTTAAACTAAAAAATAATATTAGTGTCTAGAGTCAGAGTCATGGACATAAATTAATTGAAATTGCTCTATTAATGTATTCCATATTTATAATATATATAATTAAAATAAAATAAAATAAAAATTAAAACAAAAAAATTTACATAAAATAAAAAAATATGTTAGTCTATTAACTTTTGCAAGTTAATGTTACCTTAGTCAACACAGATCTTGTGTCAAACGAGTTATATTAAATTTATTTTGACAATTCTAATTCAAATAAATAAATGTGAAATAAACCAGTAATATGTTATGGTTGTGTGTTAAATATACTGGACAATGTGATTGAGATTGTTAATCGATTTAAAAGATTGACGATTAGAGTTCTATAGTGTATTTGACCATAAATATACCTTAAGCCAATAATTAATATGACAATAGTTGAGCGTATAATAAACTCAACAAAAAAGATTTAGTGTTGCTCTTCATTAATTTGAGAAATTGGAGATTAGGCTTTGTGTTTAGATGGTAGAAAAATGAGGTGTAAACAAAAATTGTATTTTATATTATAAGTACAAAGTAAATTAATAAAAAAAAATTCATGTTCCAATATTTTAAAAGATATGCTTACTAGATTCATATGACATATGTAAAACATGGCCCTAGTCAAATAGAACACCAAAAACATGTTATTAAGAGAGGATGTAAAAAAGAATATTCCTTTAATATTATTGATTTAGTTTATTTTCAGATTTAGAAAGTTGTTTTTAAAATTAAAGATGTTTAAGTATTTAAGAGAATGCTTTTTTAAGATTTTGTTTTAATGATATTTGTACATTCTGGATTGTTTTAGATGGGGCTACCTAGTATCATGAGCTAGGTTATCATTTAAATTGATTGAAATGATGAATAAGACGGTTAACATGGTAGTTGACATTTCAATTTTTTCTTTATTTGAGGGCTACACTTCATCATGTCCATAGTTTGGTGGAAAATTGTGAACCCATGAAGACATATTTTTGTAGTGATTAGAATCCAAAACAAATAAACATTTAACTTAAAAGTCATTTGACCTTCATATAGAACATTTAAAATAAATTTTAACTATATTTAAGATAGTAACCAACTTTTTAATTTACATAGGAAAGGATTCTTGAGATAAATAATTAATTATCGAAAAAAAATTCCTATACCGTTTTCACAACAATTTCATAATAGCCTTTAAAATAGGGAAAATAAATGAAAAATGTTAATTTTGAATTTTTCATAAGAATGATTATTTATATAAAGTATAAAGATTACCCAAAAAAAATATAAGTATAGAAATAGTTCTAAATATCGTCTAATCTTAAAGAAGTTTATGAAACTTTAAACAAATTTTTCTGTTTATAAAAAACATAATCTTAGTGTTCAATTCAAAACGAAAAAATCCATTAAGACAGGTATATTTAAGAAGCTTTTCCTTACCGTTACAATCATTAGGTTAAAATCCCAATAGAGCATCACACCATTTTTTAAAACTTTTTTTTGGATGTATTTTTAATATCATATTTTTATTATTTATACTCTTACATTATAATCGTTTTGTATGAGTCATATTAACTTAAAATCGAACATGTGGTCTGCATTATAAATAATTTGTGTATTTTTATTAATTCTGTAAGATCAAATATGTAGCATAAATAATATGAAAGTTGGTGCATTTTGTTAAGATAAAAAAGATAATATTTTTACAATATTATTGAAATAAAACATAAAACATGCACAATATTTTTTTTGAGGTGTGTGTAAAATATAAAATAATTTGTAGTTTTAGGTTTTCTTTTCAATCTTAAATTTGTTAATTAAATATATTTATTTTTTAAGTAAGTTCATTGTAGATTGATTTCTACCAAGTCTCTTGTAGATTTTCCAACCTTAATTTTGTATTGAGTATGTTGTAGAATGAATTTGTCTTTCCTTAAATGAATTTGTGTTTATAATTTTTTTGATAAGATAGTTAATGAATTATATTATAAAAGAAAAGTAAGCGGAACTAAAAATATTTTGTGACAAATGTAAGGACACGTAGAAAAGGTAGGAGAAATATGCAATCCATAAAGAGGAAAACGACGGTAGGAAATTGCAAGCATGGGTGTGGTATGATGGGAGGTAATTGGTGATGCAAATTCTGAAAACGGTAGACAACAAAAAACCAAATAATGAATTATGTTTGATGTACATATTGAACACAATAATAATCCGAAGAGCATAACTTTGTCCACACAGAATCAATTTGTCATATAATATACCAATACCTCCTAAGTGCTAACTCTTTAACTTTATACACCCTCAACAAAATTCACTGCACATTTTGTTTATCGTTTGCAAAGAGCGTGGCGAAGCGAAGCTACAATGGTATCAAATACGTCATTACCACCCTGGCAATGATTTTACGAATATTTGCTACATGTTGCCTTTCAAATCTCACAACTTTGAATCTTTAAATATGACTCTAAGAACAAGATCTTAGATTTGACACAATCCTTACATCTCCATATATTTGTACAATATAATGGGCACCCATAAATCTTAAGTTTTTTCCCTATCATATTCAAAACCTCAACACCAAAAGCATAGCATTCAAAATGTTTGGGTATTCTCTCTCTCTCTCTCTTGTTAGATTGAGGAATCACATGAATGGAAAAGAAGTTTTTTCACAACTAGTACAGGATTTGAAGATATTATTTTTGAGATACGAGCAATGTTACGCAATATTCATCAACATCAAGCTCATATCTTTTGGGTGCGGATTTAATGGCAAAGCATGCGATGCCAATCATCTGTTCAGACTCTTTTCACATAGCTCGTGACATTATTTATTATGGTCAAACATGTTTCCAGCAAATGTTTTACCATCATCACAAAATTTAAATACCAAATATTTAATTCTTTTTATTTAAATTGCTTAATTTCTTAAACGTTTTATTTAAGTAAAAGTTCAAAGTTATTGAATTTTAAATTACTTCCAAATGTAAAAAATTATTTTAATATTAAAAAATATTTAGCAATTTAAAAATGCTTTTCGATAATCTTGGTAAAAATTATTTTTTCTCAAAATATGTCAAGATCTTTTAGTTAATTTTTACCAGAGTTAATTTTAGTTGAACTCGATCATAATTATTTCTCAACTTATATATTGTTGGTCGGAATTTTTTGTTAATTTTTTATTAATATTAATTAAAAATTCTCTTAAATATAATCGTTCAAAAAATAATCCTAATCTAAATCAAGTAAAAGTTTCGCCAAACCATTATAGAAAAAAAGAGTTGAACAACTTTACCCAATAAATAAAACTAGTGATATAAAAATGTAATCTCAATTATTAATTTAGAAAAATTGTTTTTGACAATAATACAAATACATAATTAATTTTGATAAAAAAATTGCTGATATTGGTTCAAATATTTGTTAATGACTTTTTTTTATTCATAAGTATTAGTGTTTGTTGAAATGGGAATTCAAAACTTATTACCTATTTTACTTTCGTTTTCTTTTAACTCCGTTTTTAATCATCAAATCAATCTAATAAAGTTAACTCAAAAAAAAAGAAGAAGAAACTACTACCTACAATCAGTTCCTAAAATGATCTTGAATCAAAGTTCTAATTAATAACTCACTAACAAGATTTAGCGTACAAAATCAATGTTGCCAAGGACAAAATATTTTTATGTATACAACACGATCTTGATCATGTTGGAGAAAAATTTGCTAATGTAATTTCAGAAGCATCTCTTATATAAATTTTCATTTCTGAGCTAACAACTTCACATTAAGTTTTACTTAAAAAAACATTTTTTATATTTTGTGTTGAACACTAATGGCTTCATTAAAATGAAGTTTGTAAAGCACTAGAAAGATAAACTCACTGCTTCAAACACTAAAAGGCTTTTACCTTGGGCCATTGACAGAGTTAAACTGTTGATAAGTGGATTTGAGTGGCGATCTTATTCTGATCCCAATCAAGCATAGTGTATGTACGGGAATTAGTAGAAAGAGGGGAAGAATATAGACTGGTTCAATTCTGGATGAAATCCTAGTAGAATTGATGCAACGTATGCAGTCGTAGATGAAAACTGATTAGGACTTTAATCCTAGATTCCCCACTTTTTATATTAATAAAGTAAAAATTGGTTTCCTTAATAACAACCTAGGTGCAAGTACAAACATGCGGACAATAACATGATTCCCAAATACCAAACACTAACAAGTGTACGCAAACACCATCCTGAAATTGAAACCTCAATTTGGTGCAGACAAAATTTGTGATTACAATTGAACTCATGCCACAAGAGGAAGAGCAGAACCCTCCATTTTTATTTCCCTCAAATGTGCATGAATCTCATCTTTCACCAGAGAAAAAGGTCCCACGTGTCGCTTATTGCGGCCATGCTGAAGATTCCACTGAGTCTACCTAGGAAGAAACGGTTCCTAGTAAAAAGCAAAGGTTGGTGGGTAAATTTTAAGATGAGGTTAAGAACAAGCAAGGAGAATGGGTGCAAGTAGAGAGTTGAAGAAGAGGGGTGAAAAAGAAAAAAAGAAAAAAAGAAAAAACAGGGGAGGGTGGAGTCACTTTCCTCTTTAAATTATGTTTTGGAGATATTATGATTAGTACCTCCATGTGACATTAAAATTAGGGGACATGGTGATTTGGGCGAAGATTTTTGTTGGTGTGAGATGATATGGTGAGAGAATATGTGCTTAAAGGACCTATATACCTCACAAACAAGGTTCCTAAAGCACATGATGTTTGGGACAAAATGATGCATGTGATGGTTGAAAATTGCGTTTCACTGTCATCCAAACCCTCTCACCAAAACGACTTAACGTATGGATACCCACACTCCACGATTACCCACTGCCTTCCTCTCTTAAGGAATGCCATACCCAATCTTCCCCATTTCTTCCCATTTTTCAAATTCTACCATTATTCTCCTTTTATCTTCTTTTTCCCCTCTCACATCTTTCTTTTAACCTTCCTAAACCACGCTCTTTCTATTCTCTATTCATAACATTACATACAAATCTTATCTAAAATCTAAAACTTTAATTGTTGAAAAATTTGGAAAGGACAATGAACTACCAGCAAAGTAAGTATCTATAATATTATTTTTAATCTAAAACTTTAAGAGAATAAATTTATGGATCTTCTTATTTGTTCAATTTATTTATTTTTATACAATATGAGATCTTTAACATTAATATCAAAATCCACTTCAATAACTAACAACAGGCTTCAAAACCAAAACATTCATATAATCAAACAAAAAATTGGGTTTGTTCTTTTGTTACAATCGTTAACTGACACTAACCTAAAGTGAATGGTATATTTAACCTACTTATATTAATTCGTAGTTCACTACTATTACATGTAATTTATTGTTCATTATTATTAATACGTGATTGTAAACGGTCCAACAATGCACTTTTTAGGCTTGAGTGCACTTATTACCTTACTTATGGTTATGCAAAAGTCATTTTCAATAATTATTCATCATTAATTGTTATTAGATAGCGTTTTAGTTTGTTAGTGGTCAAATTTAAAAAAAAGTTGGAATGTCACATAAAAGGAAATTGTTTTTTTTAAAATAAACCATCAAATATTTGTTTCAGATTTAATATTACGTTCAAACTAAATTATATACCATTTTTAGTTTAATCATTCATTTACTTTTATAGTTGCGCATATTTTACTTTATGGTTTCTATATTTAATAATAATAATAATAACTTTTAGTTTCATTTTGTTATCTGTCATTTAAAAGATAAATGTTATCATATACGTATTGCTCTTTACATTTTTAATATTTATATTTACGTTATTTTTACATTTTAGTCTTCAATATATTTATATGTTAGTTCTTACACTTAAAAACTACTTAATTTAGGCCCTATCGATGTTTCTTTTCTTCTATTTTTTTCCCTCATTCTGCTGTCTCTTTTGTTCTTTTATTTTTCCTCATCAACACCATTCTCTGTCGTATATTTTGCGGGTTTTGTTTCCTTTAAATCCATTTACATCAACCAAAAATAATTTATCCCAAATCAAAGAGTTTCAAGGTTTATGAACTCAAAGGCACATCTTGGACGATGAGTAGCTTGCATTTACATCAACTAATAATAATCTTAATACTTCATGACTTGAGAGGAGTTGTTGTATTATTTTAATCTTCATTCATAAAACCCTTTTTTTTTAATCAACGATTCATAAAACCCTTAGTGATATACAACGATGAAGAACCAAATGTTTGGAGATATAGAATGCATCAAACCCTTACCACATTGTTTTACTCATTTTAATATTGTTGCATTAAACATTTGGATATGTAGATTCCTGTGTGTTCTTTTTAACAGTACCATAAAATCGAAATGGGTTGTATTAAACAGATAAAAAATTGAAAATGAAGATAATGGTTGTTGAAGAGGAGAAAAGAAGAGAAGATAACAAATTGGTGAAGGGAAGAAGTCTTGATAGGAAGGAAATCAAAGAGTAGTTTCTACATGTAAGAATTAAAATGTAAAGATTGCATAAATATAAGAACTGAAATGTAGAAATAATACAAATTTTGAAACTATAACATAAAATGCAATACAAGTCAACACCACGTCAACTATTGTAAGCAATATTAAGTTTTCTTGATCAAAGTTTAAAACAAAATTCAAAGCGGTTTTATGCAATTAAAATAAATAATAATAAAGATAAAAAGTAAGATACAATTTTTATTAAAAAAACAAAACAAAATTACTAACACCTTAATTAAAAGAGTAATTAAATTAACTTAAACATTCTTTAACACCATCTACACATTTTGGATTTGACTCCTTTTAATATATTGGTCGCGATTGACTTGTCTTTCAACCAAATTTAATTAGTCTGAAACAAAGACTTTGGGTCCTGATAAACTATAATTATGAAGAAAAGGGTAAAGTCTACTCATTCTTGATTTGAATTGAAAATATTTGTAAATTTAATAAAAAAGAACATAACCTGGAAAAGTAATTCTTTAACATGGAAAGACCATAGGACCATACATTTCAGTTTAGATAAAGAGAGGATGGTAGGTGAGGAAGGCAAGCACATGGATGACACTACGTAAGGAAATTACTCCCTCCATTTTTCTGGTGTTGTTTAAGTTTTTTGTAATTTTTTAATACAATTATTATTTACTTTTTTAAGGTAATAATTACAATTTCATTTGAATAATGATAACAATCTAAATTATGTCATCATTAATCATTGAAGTATCATTAACTATAAAAACATTGTGTAAGAAAAGAACTTAATATATTAATTATGTATAAAGTGTATAGAAATTTTAGATATTTATGATTGTTTTAAAATATATAAGAAAAGCTTAAACAGAGATAAAATAAGATGAAACGAGGAGTATTTTGGGTCCCTCCGTCCTTTTTGATAGTTACTAGGCAATGGTAGTACTCACTCCGTACGACACAACTTGTTTTAGGTTTTCTCTCGTGGGATAGAGAGAGAGAGAGAGAGAGAGAGAGACTATGCAAATAAATTATTTTCAAAAGCGTCTTCTTCCATTCATTACCTCTTCAAGAACCCTTGCATTTTCATCTCTCACTGCAAACCAAACCAAACCAAACCAAACCAAACCTTCCATCACCCACATTCCTAACCCATTCATCCTCCTTTATCTCACATTGCTCTATGCATCACTCTTTTTCTCCTTGCTTCGCTAAAATCATCAAAGCTTTTCAACATAAAACATGGGTATCACTTAACTAGACTCTCATCACTTAAAGTACTCCCCTTTTTGGCAAAAGTTTGGTTAAAGTGAACTGCTATTTGTAACAAAAGTTTATTTCCACAAACTATACCAACCAATACCTGTCTCCTAACTTTCAAGAAAACAACAGATGTTTGTGTATAAAAACAATCACACTGTCAAATGTAAAAGGTTGATCAATCACCAACACTCTTCTCTTCTCACTTTCATATATCTTTTTTTAATCCCAGCTACCATTAAATAAATCTGAAAGTATTTATTAAAACAATAAGTACTGTTGAACTGAAAAAAAAAAGACTTGTGTAATTTTGTCTAAGCTTAACTATATCTTAATTAATAAAGTGGCTACCATTATGGAAAAGTAGAATGAAATGTACTGTACCACTCAGTTCTGTAATTTGAATTTCCGACAAGTTCCATAACAAAATATCTAATCAAATGGGAGGAATTAAGGTTTGGGCCCCAGTGTTTAGTTCGTAAATTATGTACCAAGATCAACTTTTCTCCCCTTGTGTTTCATTATTATTATTTTTAGAAGTGTATCTCTGTCTGTTGGAACATCAGTGTTTTCCCCCTCTCAAGGAATTATCCCTGGGAGCATTCTAGAAACATAAAAAGTGTAATGAATAAAATAAAAGAGAAACAAGGGAGAGAGAACAGACGAACCACATCCAATGTAACTAATAACTATAATAACTGCCCTTCAGAAATTTCAATCACCAAACTTCCAATCATAAAAGCCCAAATCCTAACACCAAAACGAAGGAAAAATAAAATAGTAAAAATAAGTTCTACTCAGACTACATCTCAGACTTTAGACATGTAATATCCTCAGACACTACTACATGTCACATTAAGCTTAATATAGACTTTGATCACGTAATAATCTAAGATTATCTAATCATTTATCATCAGAGACAAAGAGAAAGAGGGGGATGCTCAAAGTATCCATCGCCAAAAATGACTCTATTCCCACTTTCCTTGCATCTGCTTGGCCTCACAAACTTTGTCATGCCCATCTCATCCTCAGCGTTTCCAACGTACTCTTCCAACTCCTCTTCAACCACAACACCATCTTCTTCACCACATTCTTCTTGGTTCAAGGCTTCATCATCAGCAACTTCATCATCATAACAAGAGGCCTCCCTCTCAAAAAGTCGAAGCCTAAGCCTGCCATTGCCACGCTCCGCTTGAAAATAGGGTTGAGGAGAAGAGGAAGTTACGGCTTCCAAGATAAGCCTACCATCTTCACGATGAGACCTAACTCTGACCTCTCCCATTGAAGTCAAGGGAGGTGGAAAGGTGTTAGTGCTACCTCGGTTCAATCTCTTAGACTCAGATTTTTTGTTAGTTATTACTGGAGTGTTGTTACTCCTTAAACCGGGGCTACTCTCAGGTGAAAATAAATACATGTCATCAGTGTCATCACTGGCATTACTACCAGTTTCGCAGCCTAAGCTTTCGGTGCATAGTTCCAAGCTCTTTGCACTGAGCATCGAAGAGGAGCGCTTAACAGAAGGGTGGACGTAGACTTTCTCAGTTTCAGGCTCCTTGCAATGAGAAATGTTGGAGAGAGATTGAAGGAAACTCCAGTTGTTACAGCCGCCAGGTTCAGAGTTTTTGTTTCCATGTTCATGGTTTGGAGTGTGTGCGAGAGTGTTGGAGCTAGGGCACTGACATGGTGGAGAATGGTTGGAGTTGGACCCTGGTGGAGCCAACTTGAGCTTTAGCACACGTGGTTCCAGAAGGCAGGGTTCGACACTTGATTGTAACCCTTGACAGACACTTGAGTAAGACATTTTTGCGTTATCCACAATGGAAGTGTCCAAAGGAACAGGGGAGAAACAGGGGAGTTCTGTTTACAGGAGTGGAGTGAAAAATTAGGGGGAAACAGAGGAGATTAAGTAAAAGTGATCAATTGGTTTGGCTCATGCAGAAGATGGGTTCCTCGGAAAAGAAGAAAAGAGATGAAGAAATGAGGAATGAACATGAAAGAGAAGTGTAAAGGGTGAGTCTCTATATATAGTTGGCCACTCCTATGTTCACTTTGTAACTTTAATATTTTGTAGTGGGAAAGGTCCCCAACATCACTCAGCAACTTATTCTAATAAAAATAAAAATAAAAAGACAAACTTGGGGACAGGTTTTTAGTATTCCCCCACTAGAATTAAGCTTTACCGAGTTCCCTTCATAAACATTTGTATTATATATTAGTATATCATCAACAATTTTTTTAATTCTTATTCAAAAACAATACAAAAATATAAAAAAATGCTATATTGTGAATATTTTCAGTCCACAATTATGAAACTAATTGGATCAAGTTCCTTGATTAAGGTATGATTATGACTAATAACAAAGATGAAAGAGTTTTGCAATAAAACTTGAGCTTGAAATCAAATTGACAAATTCCTACTTGATAATTAATTAGCGCAGGATATTTTTTATATTAGAAAAAATCAGTCTGCTATACAGAACATCTCCCTGTGTGGTTAATTGAGATGGTTAGGTGAAAAATATACATCTGAAGCAGTAGTCTAATTTTTCAATAATGAGGAACGAATATGAGTGAAATCAATGGCCACATCCACATTTCAAGAGTGTCAGTCTAAAGGTAAACTCTGTACTGGATTTCGGATCTCAAAAAATTGTACTATTTCATTGAAAAATTTAGAAGCATAAGGAGTCGTCTGAGATCAAATTGCAGGGAATAAAATAAAGGAAAAGGGAGACCAAGTGGGGGAGAGGGGGAAAACAATTCTTGGGTGGGAACTTGGTAGTTCAGACAAGCGAATCAACCTAGGACATGTGTAAGATTATGCTAATAAAGATAGGTACATTTTTAACATAGCCTATGCGAGTTTACAAATAGAGGTCTAGAATTTATGTTCTCAAATTAAGGTAAAATCACGGGTAAGAAAAATAATATAGCCTATGGTTGCATGGATTTGAAGTTCCAGGTATTCAAAAACATGTCTGTTTGTGTGTGTCTAAAAAACAACAGTATGCTCATTCTGCTTTTGATCACAACCTACTCCATTTTTCTGCAAAGTGGTTGTTTATTCACTCAATTGAATTCCCCATTAGAGAAACCAAATTGCTGACAGTCTGAGTCAGAAAATTGAAGGGAGAAATGAAGATGTGGACAGCCTTAATAGCAGTGGTAATAAATCTGGTGTTACAATCATTTCTTTCCTTTGAAGATTCAAATAACAGCCACACTCAATCTGTGTTGAAAATTTTGGGTAGGTCCTTCTTGTCTCCACTTAGTTGCAATGCAAGAAGTGGTAGCTAACGCGTTTCTGGTTTTGGTTGAACTCTCTTATATTCTCAGGGAAGCCATTGAGCTTTTCCTTGAATATCATTAAGATAGTATGGTTGTTTTTTTAAAGTCAACCGACCAAACAAAAGGAACCAAGGGAATAGATAAACAGTGCCTCGCCTCAATTGCTTTCTATCTATTTATCTATAAAAACCATGTTAATATGTTATTATCTATACTGTTAAAACTTTAAATATTATGATATTACTTGTTTAACATATTCTACTTTTTTATTTAATCCTTAAGAATTATATATTTATAATAATAAGAAAAAATTAATTAGCAGATTTTTAATTATACCCTTTTTACATTGAGTACTATTTTTTTATAGACATATATAATAAACAATATTGATACTAAATCTTTGAACAATCTTCATTTTCATGTCTTCTAAGCTAAGACAGTTCTCCCCCACTTTCCTTTACTTTGTCCTTAATAATAAAGATATAAAAGCTGAGGCAACTTTAAATTTTCTTTTATTTCTTCCATTGATCAGTAATTCTAAAATTACATTTTTCAAAGGATCTTACGGAAAAAATTACAAGAAATTTTGTTAAAAATTAGTTATACTTGAGTACACATTCAGATTTAAATTTTAAATTATATTATTAGTGCCTAAAAAGAGAAAAAAAGTTTATAATTTAAGAATATTTTACATTATCATCTAATCACATTGTCATATATGATAAGTTTGTTGATGATGTTAAATTTTTTTTATTGAATGTATGAAATAATAAATTCATAAGAACAAGCATTGATTGGCATGTATGTCTTCTTTAAATTAGGGTATTGATGATGAATGTTCTGTAAATATTAGTAGTTAAAAAGAACATTAATTACATTTTATTAAATACTTCTAAATGACCTAAAAAGTAGTATCTATTAAATAAAATTTTACTATTTCAATATAATAGATATTTTTAATAAATTTTGTTATTTTAATTTTCTTAAGTAATATGCTAAGGCATTAGCATTTGCTTAAATTGGATTGCTGTATTTTATTACACTCCTTTATTTGTCCTTGGCCTTTCTAGTTTATAGGTTTTCCATTGGCCAAATCTGGATTTAGCAGTTACCTAAAACTGTACGGAAAAGGCACATGACTGTATTTTTTGAATTGGAACATTCAAGAAGATTGGCAGAACAAATAAACTCTTTTAAAAACAGTATGCTGTTTAGCTGCTGAGCCCCATTTCATTGCACACTAGGGCAAATTTTGGCTCTGACATGCAACATTAAAGGTCACTAATTAACTGTACACATCACTTCCCTAACATCATAATAATCTACGTGAAAAAATGGATTGAATCAGCAAATACCAAAAGAGGGTCCGTCACAAATTCACTGTGTGAATGCATCCACACATTGCACTACGCTACGAGGTATCATGGAGTATAAGTTGTCCACTTGCACTCAACAAGTCATGAATTCACACACAAAAGGACCAAGTTGCATTATCATGCATCTGTGTGGCTCTTATATGTGAAGAGCTTATGAAATCTACCATATGACGTGCACTACCTTGTATCATGATCCAGTATTAATGACAAATAGACGACTCGGTTCATATTATTGCAGATGCAATTAATGAAACAAATGCTATCCTGCACTGCTGCGAAATCTTTCACCCTAATGCCGAATCTGACAAAACCCTGAGAACAGTGTTAAGAAATTAACAGATGAGTTCTCCATGTATATAATTTCCCACTTTTTTTTTACTATACAACAATGCACCATCACCACTCACTTAAAAGGTAAAAGTAATAAAATTCATAAAAATCATCCACCAATTTTACACTCATTTTCAATATACTAAAGGACAGATTATTGGAGATAATATATAAATATAATCTTCCTTTTAGGTGGAATAATAACAGTCTTCCTTTGTATGATACTCATATATATGGTACTATTACAATAATCCATATTGATTGGCCTTCCGTACTGATATTGCAAGAGTGGTTCATGAGATTATTTCATCTACAAAACGGGTTTGAACTTATGAACTTCAACAACTACAGAACTTCTCACTATTAACCTAAACTTTATGTTTTTCACCTTTAATTTTTTACATAGACATAACACTGATATATAACAGTGGCTCTATACGTATATAAATGTCCATTTCACCTCTCAAATTGCAGACGCTACCAATTTACTACAATACAAAATCACATGCCTTCAACAGTAGAGGTCAACTCAGCAAAGATTAATAGACTGACTGATTGTGCGATTCCCCTTAACTTTTCAAACTACTGCATTAGTGGTCAGACAAAGGATGACATGAGACATCAATTATATACTGTACCAAGATTAGTTTTGGGACATATACAATGCTGTCTGTGAAGGAATTTCATTCCAGTAAAGCAACTTATGTTTATATATAAATGCTGAAACTGGTCAAGACAAGGGCCTGGAATACCCTGCTGGTTTTGGCACAGCATACTCACAATGTCTTCTTAACCAGCTCCTCTCTCTCTCTCTTTATATATATATATATATGTATATATATATATATATATTAAGCATTTAATGTAAGAAAAACAGGGAAGTGAAAAGTGACATGAGAAGAGCCCAAGGGAAACAAATATGAGTAGGGAAACAAAGAGGGGACAATAATATATGTGGCCATACAAACTTTCTCCAAAAGGTCAAATCCTCTACATCGAATATGCTTCCACGACACTCCTTTCATGATCCTAAACGACCAATCATGGGATAAAGTTATAAACCTTGGCATAAATTTACTTTTTAGTAGAATATGAACCCTAAAACTACATAGATATCATTATCATTCTCCAGTTTTACTGTGCTGTCGCTTATTTGTATTCTTATTATATAGGTTTTTTCTACAAAGAAAGACAATGGCTTCTCTTTTCATGAATCGTTGATCAACAAATTGTTTTAGATTTTATTCAGTTGAAACATATTTTAAATTTAATACTTTATAGAGTTTTGCAAAAGGAGTTATAATCGCACACAAGTTCAAGAACAAAGGTTTAAATTTCTATTAGGATCAGCATTATATGAATAGATTTGAAAATTTTACGGGTTAAATTGCTGCTAATTATATATTAGGAATAAATGACAAAGCTGATCATTATAAAACTTTCAGACATGTACTTTAACTGCAATTTCATTGGTGATTATTTTAACAGAGTTCATTAAATCAGAACGATTTGAAACAACACATGCATATAATTTTAAATACGTAATTAATAGAATATTAAATCACTTTTAACCCAGAACTTTGAATCTTTCTTAATTATATATTGTTTATCTTATCTAATTTCAGGTGACTTTGACTTACACTTACGTCTTACCTTAAAATAACACATGCACAATATATAAAGAACGAAACAAAGAAAAATAGTAGTCAAGAGACAGAATAGGCATCTCTACCAAGTAATTTTTTGATTCAATATTACTAAAAAAGAAGAAATCGTGTCTACTAACTTTGATTAACAATTACATTATGTTCCTTAATTTCATCAGTTTCCGGCACACGTATAATAGTTTTGATAAAACTTTAAATATGCAACTCTTGAATGGGAAAAGTATTAGACCAAATTAAATGAGAAGAAAAAGGAATAAAAAGATATTGCATAGCAGTGTTGGATGAGTTTTGTATTGCATGCTGGTAGAAAAAACTGTATAATACATGACACTTGGTTGTATTTTTATTGAGTATTGTTATTGAGGGATACAAGATTCTCTCTAGTTTTGTTCAATTTTTATATAAAAATATATTCGGAAAGAACATAAAAGTTATATGCAAATCGGTTTGATTTGATTTCAAGATGGAAATCACTTAAATTGACCAGTTTGATTTATATAGTTTAAGTGGATTATTTTTACTTAAATAAATTATTTTTACATATTAAAATTAATCTAATTTTTAAATATTTAAACAGACTAAAAACTTTTGTAGAGTATTTATCATTTTAAATCTCAAAACATAACAAAAGAGAAGAAAAAACTCTTAGGTGAAATGAAAAGAAAATTCAAGATAAAATTCTTCCGTCCTCATGTTTACCCTAGTATCTAAATTATTTATAATTGAAATTTATGTCTCATTTTCACCACTTCTATTGGCATGAGTATATTTATCATGTAACCACTATAATCGTATTTAATTCTTTTTATTTTAAATATTAATTAAATAATTTAAAAAATTAAAATTAAAATTAAAATAAAATAAACCTGATATTATAAAATATTCAATGTCAAAATAATACAATTATTCTTTTCTCTAATAAAAAATATTAATAAAAAAATTATATTTTAAATTAAAGTATCATCAAATAAAAATTGAATAAAGATCAAATAATTATAAAAAATAAAAAATAATAAAATATATCTTCTTGAAATAAATTACAATTACAAAATTAAGAAGTAAAGAAAAATTAATATAAATTTTTAAAATTACTTAACAACTAAATATATTTTATAGCAAAAGAAAAGAAAAAAGATATTAAGACGTGTAATACTCATCCTTATTCTATATCCAAACTATAAAATTAGATATTATTTATATTCATACTTATATTTAGGTCAATATTAAAAATCTCTGTCAAAATCAAAAATAAATTTAAATAATATTAATAATTTTTTATTTATTTATCATCCCTAATAATAAAATAAAAAAACTATAATAAATTCAAGAAATATAAAAGTAAATCTTTAAAAAATTCCAAATACATCTGACCAAGTAACAAGATTTTAAAAGAAGTCATGATTGAAGAGAAATAGAAAAGAAATAAAAAATTTATTTAAAAAATATTTAAATTATTGTTGATATTATTATTATTATTGTTGATATTATTATTATTATTATTATTATTATTGTTGATGATATTATTATTATTATTATTATTATTATTATTATTATTATTATTATTATTATTGTTGATATTATTATTATTATTATTATTATTATTATTATTGTTGTTGATATTATTATTATTATTGTTGTTGATATTATTATTATTATTGTTGTTGATATTATTATTATTATTATTATTATTATTATTATTATTATTATTATTATTATTATTGTTGATGATATTATTATTATTATTATTATTATTATTATTATTATTGTTGATATTATTATTATTATTATTATTATTATTATTATTATTATTGTTGTTGATATTATTATTATTATTGTTGTTGATATTATTATTATTATTATTATTATTATTATTATTATTATTATTATTATTATTATTATTATTATTATTATTATTATTATTATTATTATTATTGTTGATGATATTATTATTATTATTATTATTATTATTATTATTATTATTATTATTGTTGATATTATTATTATTATTATTATTGTTGTTGATATTATTATTATTATTGTTGTTGATATTATTATTATTATTGTTGATATTATTATTATTATTATTGTTGATATTATTGTTGATATTATTATTATTATTATTATTATTGTTGATATTATTATTATTATTATTGTTGATATTATTGTTGATATTATTATTATTATTATTATTGTTGATATTATTGTTGATATTATTATTATTATTATTATTGTTGATATTATTATTATTATTATTATTATTATTATTATTATTATTATTATTATTATTATTATTATTATTATTATTATTATTATTATTATTATTATTATTATTATTATTATTATTATTATTATTATTATTATTATTATTATTATTATTATTATTATTATTATTATTATTATTATTATTATTATTATTATTATTATTATTATTATTATTATTATTATTATTATTATTATTATTATTATTATTATTATTATTATTATTATTATTATTATTATTATTATTATTATTATTATTATTATTATTATTATTATTATTATTATTATTATTATTATTATTATTATTATTATTATTATTATTATTATTATTATTATTATTATTATTATTATTATTATTATTATTATTATTATTATTATTATTATTATTATTATTATTATTATTATTATTATTATTATTATTATTATTATTATTATTATTATTATTATTATTATTATTATTATTATTATTATTATTATTATTATTATTATTATTATTATTATTATTATTATTATTATTATTATTATTATTATTATTATTATTATTATTATTATTATTATTATTATTATTATTATTATTATTATTATTATTATTATTATTTATTATTATTATTATTATTATTATTATTATTATTATTATTATTATTATTATTATTATTATTATTATTATTATTATTATTATTATTATTATTATTATTATTATTATTATTATTATTATTATTATTATTATTATTATTATTATTATTATTATTATTATTATTATTATTATTATTATTATTATTATTATTATTATTATTATTATTATTATTATTATTATTATTATTATTATTATTATTATTATTATTATTATTATTATTATTATTATTATTATTATTATTATTATTATTATTATTATTATTATTATTATTATTATTATTATTATTATTATTATTATTATTATTATTATTATTATTATTATTATTATTATTATTATTATTATTATTATTATTATTATTATTATTATTATTATTATTATTATTATTATTATTATTATTATTATTATTATTATTATTATTATTATTATTATTATTATTATTATTACTGAATGTGAGGAGTTTTGAAAACTGGACAGGCAACACAAAAGCCGAAAACATCGAAGAAGACAGCTGATTCCTATGCGATTTTTCACGAACAAATTTGAAGGTATTTATTAAACTTTCCATACAACCTTTTAAAATCAAACCACACTTACTTTTCTATTTTTACTTTTTTTTCTTTTCTTTTCTCTCTTTATTTTTTCTTTTCTCTCATAGATATTAGAAACACTCTATATAATTTATTTTCAAATTTTAACAAAAAAAGTAAGTATATCAAAAATAAAATTTAAAATATATTTACAAATTTATAAATATTAAAATGTTATTTTTAGATGGAGTCAGATAATTACAGAATTGTCATTTCCCTTTCACACTCGATCATTACTATCCATTTTATTTAACATTATTAATCGAATATTTTACCTGTTCACATCACAATCAAACTGGGCGTGTATCTTTTTTTTTTAGAATTTCGAAGAGTTTTTGTTTACTACTGTCTAATAGATGCCTAAAGTTTCTTGTAAATCATAGGACATGGGTTTCATCCATCATGCATTCGGTTGCAATTTTTGCATAGCATGTAGCTTTTTTTTTTTACCAATTATAGTTCGAGGAAGATCTGGGAATACAATTTGATTATAATCTCAATAGTTTATATCAAAATTCGTATCACTTGACACCATGATTTTTATGTTGGTGCAGGATCCAACATTCTCCATTGAGAATATTAAATAATATGAGCCAGTTTTTATGGTAAAAAAAATACCTTAAGGGTATTAAGTGTATGAAAGTGTACGAACCAGGAGAGTATACGTTGCAATTTAAAATTTAAATTATTTTTTTACTCCTATGAACATTTATTTTTTAAAAATACCCACAAATTGCCTTTTTATTCATAATATCAATAAATACATTACTTTTTTCTGTTTTGATTTCTAATAACATGAAATTTTAATGATGTGAAACTTGAGGAGTTAATGTTTTTGGGTAAATGATAAGTTACTTCTATTTCAGGTGTTATTCTATTTTTTCTCATTAAGTGTCACAGTTATTATATACTCTCTCCGTTTCAAATTATAAGGTCTATAAGTAATTAATTTGTTCAATTTTCTATAAATTTTCCATTTTTACCCTTATTAATTATTATTAAATGAATTAATTGAAATTTAACCAGAAATATTTATAAATAAATTAATTTTTTAATAAAATTATAAATTATTTAAGATTGAAATTTCATCAGTTTTGACATCATTTCATAATTATTTTTAAATAATTTAAAAACAGAACTACTAATTATTTTAAATAAATTTTAATCAAAATTTTTAATTCCCACCAAATTGTAAATGACTATACTCAAATTTTATTTTAAAATTTCAATCATAATTTTTAATTCCTACTAAATTGTAAATGACTATACTTAAATTTTATTTTCAAAATTTCAATCAAAATTTTCAATTTCCACCAAATTGCAAATAGAAATAGTGAATTAAGATCAGTTGTTGGTGCAACTTTAATACAAAATTAAAACATAATATCAATAGATAATGGTAAAAGATGAAAAGTCAAACTAATAAAAGAGAATTAATTCTTAGTTCCTGATATTTAATTTCTCTTTCTACTATTTAATGTTAATATAAATAATGATATGATTAATAGGAGTATATAAGAAAAAAAGAAATGAAGTTATTGAAATTCTAAAATGCCTTATATTATGAAACAAGATTTTCTTTCTCTTATAATTTGAAACGAAAAGAATATAAAAAGGTAATATAGGAAATCTAATAAATATTTTATTAAAATAAAAATTTATTACATTTTTATTTTTCCAAAAAGACGTTAAACACGTTTAAAAAGAAACTTAAATGAGATCAATCTAGCCTTCAAACAATAAAAAAAACTTATTTAATTTTTAAACGTGTAAAAAAAGTATGAATTGTTTAATGACAATGATTATTCCTATCTTAACATTCGTATATAATCACTATATTTTTTATAAAGAAAACTAAATCAAATTTTTCATTTAAAAAAAACTAAATTTATCCTATTACTTTGTGAAAACATTTTTAAATCACATAACACTAGTTAATTTACTTCTTCCAAATATCTTGACATTATATTTGATGTCATCATTATTTATAAAAATTTGGCAGTGGCTACGTCAGCTGTTTCTTAATAGTACTGTCATTTGAAAATTTCGAGACAAGATTTGAAAACAAAATGAAAAGAAAATTTACGGATATTAAATATATTTAAGCTTTAAAAAGTAACAACAAATGGGAGAACCGTAGTTCGAGTTGACAATTTTTAAAAAATAATATACTCCAAAATTGTGAGGCTAAGATACAGGGCAAGGTAGAACTGTCAGATGAGACGCTAACTGAACACGATATTCCAAAGTCAGAACACATGAAGATTTTGAATCTCAATTTGTAGCGTTCTAAGTTTTTTCTCAACATTTGATAATTCTTCTTGAATCTTTACTAGTTTGTTAAGTCTATTCTGCGCTTCATCGTTGTAAGGTTTGCTAAGGACTTTCACAAAGGTACCCAAACTTTCTATGGCTTCAGTCAAATCCTTTTTCATGGCTTCTTCAAGTTCATATGCCAAGTTATCTGCCTTTCTTTTCACCTTATCTATCACCCTCTGCCTGCGACCAGGGAAAGTGGATATAGCTAGATACCTGCAATAGAAGAAATGTCAATCCAGATATTTATTAGCAGCTAGTCAGCAACCCAATCGTGCAACCAACTACAACTATCTTTAACCACCATACGAAGATTTCAGAAAAAAAACAACAACTCAGCATTGTCATTGTTTAATGTACGTCCTACACCAGCAAATATTGTTATTGATATATATTACAAAAGAAATTAATAAACTGATAAGTTTGTAAACTGGTATGCCTGATATATATATATAGATAGTGTAAAAGAATTTGTGTTATGACTGATGATTATGAAGCAGGTTAAGAGTCTGATATTCGGAGTTGAATCATGGATGTTCAAGTTCCTGTTACGGTAGTGGTGCATGTTGAGGCGGCTTTTGTACGTATATGGGTAAAAAATGTTTTAAAATTACGTAAAGAAGTCGATTTTTTTAAATTTACAAAAGGGGGCCAAGTGATGTTTGATTGAACAATTTTAAATGAAGAAATCGGACTTGAAAGCACGACTTTGGTTCGTTTTTGTTTTGTATCTTAAAAGAAAGTCATAGGAAGCATGAGTTCTTTACATGAAATCGTGTTAACACGAACAACTTAATCTCATTGCGTAAAAAAAATTACCCAATTATTTAAAATTCAAACTCTTTTAACCCCAATGCGTACAAAATCCGCATGTTGCGGTAATGGATATTCTGATTGTCTAAATATGTTTTCCTTTCATAAAATAAAATGTCTAAGAAGAAGTCTCATCAATCACTATGCATGCACACGTTTTGAAATAAAACCTGAGCAATCAGAAAGGAACTCTAATTGAGTATATTACCCGCCAGCGGAACAAATACCAAGAGCAAGAAGATCTTCCAAGGTGGTTTGCAGAACAGATGTCAGTAGCGAAGCAGATAAACCGGCAACACCCAGTTGACCAAAAGTCCCTATAATCTGATTTAAAAGGAAAACATTTTAGATCAGATTGGCTTAACAACAACAATAACAACAGGATGCTGAAACTCAAATCTAGAAAAAGCAAAAATATAATATTTACAATTCGGGAAGGTTCATAAATTATTCACAGTAGTATATGGATTGCAGGACCTACACAGACTAAATAGAGCAATTTGCAGAGATCACAAAAACTATCACTAACTTATTATAGCTCCATGCCGTATCACAAGAAACTATTCTAGGGACAACTTGCATCATTTGTGGCATTGCAAAATTATAAAAATGGAAAGACAAAGCAGTACCTGACAAAATAATGTAGTTGTGATACTTATTTCTCAACTTTTGAACATGCCTATAATCAGTCACGTAGTTTTGATGCTTTTACAACAACTGACTACCACGGTAGCACCACATTTAACCATAACTCTTTCTGAATAGCCTATACATCCTTCAAACTCATTGCTATAATTTGATTCAGCTCTTCCACAAAATTATATTTCTCACGGCAAAGTCAACTATGCTACTCTCCAAATCATTTGACACATTTAAAAGCCTGACATACCCCAGTGGTCATTGCACGCAACCTTACCCTTGCACAGGTAAAGAGACTGTTTTCAGAATTAAACTAAGACACACCTTTACCATTGCATCAGGGCTCACCACCTAATGATTGTCACATTTAAATGAGAAAAAATCAAGAATTTTTCCAGATTGCTTTTAGTGTGTTTAGTTTCATTATGCAAATCATGATAATTGATTTTGCCTCAGTTTGACTAGAAGTGATCAAAAGTAGCCTTTGCGTTAAGTTGAAAAATTCATACCAACTTTTATTGAAAACTTGCTTCAAGATAAAAACATTCAGATAAAAACCACTTCACTTGAAAATCAATTTTAACCAAAATCCATTTCATTCAAAATCAATTTTACAAATACTCATCCAAACATACAATTGTGGAATTTCCATTTAAGTACATGGGAAGTTAATAGCACATCTAGTCCCTAGTTCCACATAAGCTTGGCTTGGTCCCCAAGTAACAGGCAATATTTTCCAGGTATTTTTAAATTGATTCAATTATGTTCCTCTACCAGTTTGTTGTTTAGTTGAGGTTACATGGCCATTCATTTTGCTCATATGGATATGAAAGAGCCCTCCTTTTTCTTTTAATGACATGACGGTATTCTTGCTCGTATATAACAAATCCACATTATTCCAATTGCCTTCAATTTAAGGCAGTCTGATGAATAAGTGCATCTGCTTCAAATCATGTGAGCAAAACTAAAGCAATTGAAACAAGAGGACCAAAATTTAACTTCTCTCAAACAAGGAAACCAAATTGCAGTGGAAGGCCTTAAAGAAAAAACAGCTCTAAATTATTTTACAAAGAAGTCCATGCTTACCATTTCCCGTACTTCTTGCTCAAATGACTTTGAAACTGCACTGCTGCTGAAATTGTCAATCACCTGACTACCAGCTTGATCCACTTTCTTTAGCAACTGGTCTCTCTCAAAATTCACCTGACTACTTTCATGGCTCAAGGAGGGCCACCGTTTTTCAAAGGATTCCTTGTATAGTCTCCCTTGTAAGGTATATTTGGAATATAACCAATTTTCATATTCTTCAAGAATTTTCTGTGAATAAAAAAACTATTTTAGCATAACATACCCATCTAACTTTTACTCGAAACATTATTCGTTTAACCCAGCATCTATGTCATTTGATGTCTTGGTCCTATTTGGGCTATACCAATCAAAAGCAGGTGGATAGTTGAATCAAACCATTCTGATAAGCAAAAGTAAAAATCATTGCAAATTTATCAGGACTCACTAGATTCCGAATCAAACAAGATAGTAAACAATGCAAAACCAAAATTATAATCCTAAACAGGTTACATCCAGAAACTAACCTGGACAGCTGAGACAGCAGGACAAATTATGTCATTCTGAATCTTTGAGGTAGTGGGCATTGCATTTTTTTCTCCTTTGAAAGCGTATGAAGCAATAATATCAAAATTTGCCAATTGCAGATTAGTTTCAGCAAGCTCTACTACTCGTAATTTTGTAGTTTCAATCTGATAATGTGTGCCAAGGCATATTTAAGAAATACCCATCAAGAGAAAATCAAATTGGCCTGAATTTAAAATAATTATAAACATCTTATAGCATACCAAAGACAGAGTTTGTCTCCTCCAAGAAAGGCTCTCGGTTTCCATATTCAAAGCAAAATCATTTACGCTATTAACAATGTCTTTTACTGCAGCCAAATCCTGCTTGGCATATCGATAGTCTTGTGTCACAAGAGTTTCACATGCAGATATTAGTCTATCTGCAATTGAAACAGGTGTTTCAAGTTTGAGCCTCATTCTGTCCATTCCTGGGATCGTTGACCCATCTAGAAAGCTATACAAGAAGTTTTCAAGTTCAACGAAGCTGCTGGCACCATAATGAGAATCAGAGGTTGATAATTCTTCATTTAGTATAAGTTTTGATTCAAGAGCAGATCGAGCAGATACAGGATACAATATGACATTTTCAGTGTTCAGCAATCTCTGTATGTTGTCCTTAATGAAGGACATTGCTTCCTCAAGCTGCATTGAATTGTAAAAATATAATGTAAACCTAGTTCAGAAACTTCACAACGAAAGAACTCATTGATATAATATCAGTAAGCAAATAGCTAATAAGAATCAAAACACAACACATACCTCCTGATTATTCTGATATATGTCAGCTTTATTCAAGACAAAGACCGCTTTCTTCTTCCACTGCTGAGAATAACGAAGAAAAGCAATCTGAAAAAAACATAAAACTACACATGATGAACCAGCCTGGCCAATGATAACAAACACAAAAAGCAAGAAAGTATGTCGTACCTCACTTCCAGTTAAAGGTCGATCAGCAGAAATGACAAAAAGAAGTAAATCTGCACGGGGTACAAATTCCTCAGTAAGACGCTGCTGTCTCTGAAGAATCACATTAGTTCCAGGTGTATCAACAATGGTCATCTGTTGTCAAAAGAACAAAACAATAGTTGAGGGCATTAAAAAATTCTAATTACAAGCAGAAGATAGTAGTTAGAGGGGATAGTGTAAAAGATCTGAGTCTTGAAATACATGAAGAACAGGAACAAACCATAACGAATTGACTTACATCTTTAAGAATTGGAGCAGGAAGGTAGCAAATATATTGACCATCTGGGTGTCTTTCGCACCGTTGTTGTTCGATATCTAAGTCATTGTATCGTAAAAATGTGATTTCATTAGTTGTTGGAACAACTCCCTCTTTGAGATATCTTTCTCCAAGAAGTGCATTAATCACAGTAGATTTACCAGAGTTGAATTCCCCCTGGTAATATCAAGATTTTAAAAAAAGAAAGAGAAAAGGTGAGATATCAAGTTTGAAGCCTTTATGAAAAGTCTACATTATATAGAAAGCAGCTGATTTTGGCATTTCACCCGATTAATTTCCTTTTGACTTATAATTGAAATATTAGAATAAACTACAAAGGGGAACTGCATAAACAGGTAAAACCAACCAAACATATACCATTGTTCCTAGTACAATAATAAGGACAGATAACAGTGACCACAAACTATATGAAAAAAGACTCTCAAGACAATAATGTTTAAGTTTGTAAAGACAGAAGAACCAACTACTCCCCATATGTAAACCATGGATAAACAGTATCGGAAATGTTTACGTAAGAAGGTGATAAGATGTTCAGGTGAATTAAAAAAGCAAAAGATTTTCTCAATAAATAGCACTTATTAGTTAAGTAGTTTCTATCTAGATGTATAGAAGATTTCTTTTTGAAATTTAGAGCTAATACCAATGTATATTCCAGGAACCAGAATTTGTTGAGATTCAGCACACAATTACCACTATAACCAGTAAGAACGGCTCATCAATTTGAGAAACCGCATCATTAAGAAGTGAAACCTCCTCCATCTGTCATTTGAAACCAATCCGAATTCAACAAAAAGTAAACAATATACTGGTCAAAACACTGAATAACAAAAAAAAAAGAATTACTTCAAATACCAAATTGTTTTAATTAAAAGATCACCAGAGGTGCAGCCTTTTTGATAACTTCAATAGCTTCATTCAACACCAATCTCTCTGTTTCTATTAGCTGTTTCTCCCTATCCTCCAGCTTAACAAACCCAGCCACAACCTCCGTCTCGCTCTGGAAACCATTATCTACGTTCAATTTAATCTCACTCATATTCCCACCATCGTCATTACTTGCATACACGGTACCAAAAACTTTGTGCAAGAACTCATCACCATACAGACCAAAATTTGCCAAACTAGTAACAAAACCACTAGCACCAGAGGCAAGCAAACCTGACATGTCAGCATAAGACATATTATCTTTTCCACATGAGACAAAAATAGGTATCTTCACACTCTCGCACACAGAACCAACTTCCCGACCAACACGCTGCAGGTCGCCACCGCCATATATAAGAAAATCAGCACCTTCTGATTTAGACGCATTCACTGCGGCCTCCACAGTGTGAACAATCCTAGCAACCAAGGGAAGAACCACAAATTCAGATTTTGAATCCAGCATCGTATTCCTGGCGACAACAGTGGGAAGACCTGCACAAAATTATATTGTAAGATATTTCACTTTAAATCAGGCAAAGCTGCTAGAAAAAATGCTTAAGAGAGAGAAGGAGAAATTATTAGACGTTCAACACCACCACGAGTCCATGGTCCTGGTAATTTCTAGTGACATTTATCGAGTTTTATTCATTCTTTTTTGTAAATTGAAAAACTCAGAAAACGTGTGGAACGTGAGATAGGTATGGACATGGGTGCAGTTTAGGAAATATTGACACAAGTCAACATTAATCCGTTTGAGTTGGTTTGGGTTTTTTCACATTTTGTTTGAAAGCCCGATCCGAAGCAACCCCGTCATCAGAGTGATTCAGGTCTATCATTGAAAAATAGAAAATATTGAAAAAAAAAACAGGAAATCATAAGAAAATTTATGAAAAATCAGAAGTAGAGTTACACAACAAAAAAGTTATACAATTATAAAATTTCATACCATAAAAGAATTATGAAATGGTATAAATTTGAATCGGTAGGAGTCAAATTGTGTTCCATGCGCCCAGATCCACTACCTATAATTGGTTTGCAGTTTTAATACCTGAACTGAACTCATGCTCTAAAACAATTGTTCAGTAGCATGAAGATGCAGTAATATCAAACTCCCCAACATTCTCTCTAAGGATTTTCAAGAAAAAAATGAAAAAAAAAAAACTTCTCTAACTATGCACAAGTTAAAGTGAAAAATAAAAATTATTTTATTCAGCTAGTGAAGAATCTAATCTCAATTTTTCTTTCTATTTTTCTAAATAGAAGTCCTAATTGGAGATGATCCTCCAAACAGAAGGTGTTAATAATTTCTGGAATGAGTAGAGAGTTAAAAAAACCTTGGTCAGAGAGCAAAACACCACTAGCAGTAGCGGCAGCGGCAATGTCCACGCGCTCGGCGACTAGCAAATACGCGCGGTCTTGAAGCAGGGATTTCAAGGAGCATGCAGCTTCGTAGAGCTTGCCACCGCTGGGTTCATTGCTTGCAAGAACGACAATCCCAACCCAGTTGGAGACGGCTTTGTCGATTAAAGCGAAGGCGTTGTTGTCGGCGGCGAGGACCTCGTGGGAGTCCAATTGGAGGACGAGAGTGGGGACCTTGAGCTCGGGGCGCTTGTAGCCGCCGGGGAACAGGGTTCGGGGCTGCGGCGGGTCGTTGGGGCTGAAGAGTTGGTGGTTGAATTGGGGGGAGGAGCCATTGGAGAGGGAATTGAGTGGAGAAGCACGCGAGAAGCGGAGAGGGAGAGAGGAAGGGCGAGAGAAGAAGGTGTGGCGTGGGATGATTGCGGCGACAAGTGAAGCAGAAGGGGCTGTGACGGAACAAGGTACCATGGCAAGATTTGGATTCCAGAATTCAACCAAGAGAACGAAGATTGCGCTATCGCAGGCCAATGTCCTTCCGTCACTCAAATCTCATTCCTTTATCCTCTCTTTATCAACAATCACTTTCTACATCAACCTCATTTCTTTATTTACCTAAATTACTTTATTATCAAAAACTAATAAATTTAAAATGAAACAGAATAGTATTATTTCACTAATTTGGCACTGCAGCTTTAAATGATCCAATATTTAACCCTGTTTTTTATTAACTTAAATGTTTTCTAGAACATAAAATAGTGTCCAAACTCAAACACCCATGAATTTAGAGCGTTTGGTTTAGTTTACATTTCATGATCTCTCAGTTATTTAATCATTAAAATATATTATTTACTTACAATTTTAATCACTCTATCAGTTATACGGTTTTAATTATAACAAATTAAAAACCAAAGTCTTCAATCAAACCAAAAACTTCATAATTTTTTAATTTATTTTATGTTCACATTAGTTTAGTGATTAGAAAATTTGATCAATGTCGTGAACATTAAATTCTTGTAGTGTTTATAACCACATATGTTGGTAGTGAGAAATGAGGATGGTAGGTATCAGTTAGCTTTATCTGAAACTGCTGGTTCTCACTCTCTCTGAAAGCAGACAAGTTAACGACCAATGGCCACCGTTGCTTCTTCCTCATCCACCGTGCTCTTCTCTGCATCCTCTTCCAATCTCCTTCCATTTTCACACCCTTCTACTTCGCGCCTTTCTTTCTCTTCATCCCTTTCCTCCTCCTCCTCTCTGTCTATTTCTCCTACCTTTTTATCACACACTTCTTCAAGTTCTAGACACTTTGTCAACCACTCTGCCTTCACCGTCAGTGCCAGTTCTGCTGAGAAGAAGAAGGTGCTCATCGTGAATACCAACAGTGGCGGGCATGCCATTATTGGCTTTTACTTTGCAAAGGAGCTTCTTGGTGCTGGCCACTCAGTCACCATACTCACTGTTGGTGAAGAAGGCTCGGACAAGATGAAAAAACCTCCTTTTAACAGATTCTCAGTTAGTGATCCTTCATTTTAATAAATTCTTCTATCTTAGGATTATTCATGATTTCGGGATTTAGCTATTTCCATTGAATGAATGTTGTAAATTGCAATGACTGAGTCAAGATTTAACTGTGTGATTTGAGAAACAATCAGGAAATTGTGAGTGCTGGAGGGCGCACGGTATGGGGAAATCCTTCTGAAGTGGGGAGTGTTGTAGGAGGGGAAGAGTTTGATGTGGTCTTGGACAACAATGGCAAGGATCTTGAGACTGTGAGGTTTGTTGTATTAATTCTTGTTCACATGTGTTCAATGTTTGACTTCAGTGGCATGCAACACATGCAATTTGTTTTAATTCCATGCTAGCACAATGAAATTCTTAGAATTCTTTTTAAAGAAACACCATTCATGGACATTAGTAGATGCGATGTCTAACACAGACACCATAAATGTCAATCTTCACTTTTAGGCCGGTGATTGATTGGGCTAAGAGTTCAGGTGTCAAGCAATTCTTGTTCATTAGTAGTGCAGGAATCTACAAACCAACAGATGAACCTCCACATGTTGAAGGGGTATGTTGACTATTCTTGTATTCATCATTAGTATTTGTAAAACCACTATGCCAATGGCAATTGCATAACATTAAAGTAGCATGCACTGTAAAGTAGGATGTTGTTAAAGCAGATGCTGGTCATGTTCAAGTGGAGAAACACATTGAAGAAACTTTTGGAAGTTGGGCAGCATTCCGGCCACAGTACATGATTGGGTCTGGCAACAACAAAGACTGTGAGGAGTGGTTTTTTGATAGTGAGAACAAATTTCTTAAACTCTATTATTGACCTTTAATAACAACTACTCTTCTCGTGTATAAAAAAACTGTTGATTATCAAAATTTTAGGGATTGTTCGGGACAGACCTGTGCCAATTCCTGGCTCGGGGTTGCAACTCTGTAACATAGCTCATGCTAGGGACTTATCCTCAATGCTGACTCTAGCTGTTGAGAACCCGGAGGCTGCAAATGGTAGCATTTTCAACTGCGTCAGTGACCGTGCGGTGACTCTAAACGGAATCGCCAAACTGTGTGCTCAAGCTGCAGGACGCCCTGTTAACATAGTGCATTATGATCCAAAAGCTGTTGGAGTTGATGCAAAGAAAGCTTTCCCTTTCCGCACCTATGTAGTTACTAACACCCTATCTTCTGATATACTTTTAACCTGATCGCATTATGCATGGAAACACCCTATTGCTAAACACAAATCATTGAAGAGATTAACAGGACATGGTGGTAATACCCCCTTGTGAATCACTTCTATGAGTTGTTTGCATGCAACAAAAATTACGCATACATGGTTATGAATTCTTGCAACAAAGACCTATTTAGAATGCTCTATCAAGCTGATGCATTTTTTTACAAATACGGACAATTTTTTCAAGTTTCAGTTGTGCAGTCTTCTTGGTTATAACCTAACCATTGATACAATCCTCTTTATGTATTATGCAGCACTTCTATGCAGAGCCTAGAGCAGCCAAAACAAAATTGGGCTGGCAATCAACCACAAACCTCCCTGAAGATCTTAAAGAACGGTTTGAGGAATACGTAAAGATTGGGAGAGATAAGAAGTCCATCCAGTTCGAGCTAGATGATAAGATTTTAGAGGCATTGAAAGTTCCTGTCTCTGTGTGATCCATTCATATCCAAAATGTATAAAACATGTATCAGACGAGATTGTGAGATCCTTTGTCAGTCAATTTAAATGATGAGGTATTGACATAAAAGGGATGAAACTTGTGATGCTTAACTTAAGTAGCTCATTTTCATAACTAAATCATTCCAAATTCAGTCCGATTATACCTTTAAAGTATAAATACCCGGGTTTTGCTTTGGATATAATATAAACCGTCTTCCAACACAAATTCGGTGCCTAAATAAAAGTTCCACCACCGGGAAAATATAGTACGAAAATTAATTTTGCAAATTTCTGACCGTGATGCCTTAAAGTGTGTGCAAATAATCATTTCGCTTCCAAGTCGCACTTCATCTTGCGAGTTGCAACCCATCATTCAAAAGCGTGGGTTGCAAAACTTACAAACTTCGAAAAGAAAAGGAGAACGTAACTTAGCTAAAAAAAAATCATCATGGATAGAGTAGATATTTAGGCCGTCGGAACATTTTCATAAATGAAGAAGCTGGAAAGAAAAAAAACTGAATAGTGTGATTGTTTCTATATAGTAAAATAAAATAAAAATAAACGAAAGTTGAGTTATTTGATTGATGAGGTAAAATAATTTTTTTTATATATTAATATATTTTGGAAAATAATTTTGTAAATTATAATATATTTGTTGCTTTTTACCTTCTTTCTCTCTATCAAGACTTTTCGTTTTTTCTCCCTTACGAACTACTCTTCCAGTCAAATCCTCTCTTTTCTATCTTCGTATAAAGTAATCTCATTGATGCAATCAGCGCCGTTACAGTAATGTAACTACCTAAAAGTTGCGCACCCTTTGCTAATAACTTCTTGATACATTGCTTGCAATTGGCCTATGTTGTGTGTAACCTGGCAGGCACGACCGGCAATGAGGTTATTCAAATAATGTACGTATCAAATCAATAGTCAAAAATATAGAAAGGCAGCAGAGACCAAGCAATCGAAGAAAACAATTAAAATGAATTTCGCAAGAAAAAGTCACAATAGTGCCAAATTTCTGCAGCTAATACCATTTGTTTTGCCAGATATATTACAAGCATATATATATGGTAAACTTTTAAAGGTCGAGTCATAGAATACAATATCTAAAATACAAAATCTAAAATACAAAGATTAAAGCTAGCTATTGTGCCTGAAACAAACGTATGTAGAAAATATTAATTGGCCTACAAATTAATCTTGAGCAAAATTTGCACGTTTGTTCCTATGTATCTTCTCTAAATTCCAAGGCCCTTCAATTTTGATTCCAATTCATCATGATTACCATCTTCTTCAGCCTCCTCATCACTGTCTTCTCCTTCAGGATTATTCTCATCCAAAGGTCCCAACATATTAGGTGAGTTTTTAAATATATTCTTCAATTCAGCAATCCCTTCATTAGAAATGAAATTAGCATTAATGTTTAACAACTTAAAACCTGGTTTCCCTACAACAGCTTCAGCCACCAGCTTAGCTCCTGACCATGTGATCGAGTTTGTGCTCAGATCAACCTCAATTAATTGGCCATGACCTCCTTCCAGTGACTTGCTGATCAAAACTACACCTTCATCCTTCAGTTCATTCTCAGATAAATTTATCTTAGTGAGGAATTGTTTTGATGATATACAGGCAGCCACAGAAGCAGCAGCTTTGGCAGTAATGTCATTCCCAGACAAATCCAAAATTTCCAGTGACGGTGCAGATTCCTTGAGGGCGTTAGCAAGGGCTTCTACACCATCATCCTCCAAGTTCAAATAACTGAGGTATATCACTGTAAGATCTGTATATTCAGGTATAACTTTACTTAGAGCAACCCCAGCTTCTGCCCCAAACATATTGTCACGCAAGTCAAGCTTCCTCAAATGCTTACAAGCCCCAAGTGCTTCAGCAAGGGCAACTCCACCGTCAGAGCCTACTCTGGTAGACGAACACCGAAAATCTTCCAAAGCTGGGGAATGTTTCACTATTTCACTAATAGCAATTGCACCTTCATCCCCAGTCATGTTATTATGGAAATGAAGAACCCTGAGCTTCTCAGTTGAAGGAAGTAATTCAGAAACTGCTTTTGCAGCTTCCTCTGATATACCATCATTCATCAAATAAAGCTCCTCTAAGTTAATTTGCGATTTGAGGAGTGACCGAAAAGCTCTAACCCCCTTTTCACCCAAGGCATTATTTGACAGGTTCAGATACCTCAAAGCACAGCCTTCCAGCGCAGAAGAAAATATAGTCATCACTTCAAGAGCTTCTGCTTCTGGTCTTCCAGCAATAAAATCTGAAAGGTCGACCTCTTTCAATTGATCCTTGATTGATATTAGGATGGGTTCAGCAATACGGGCAGCATCCAAGCCAAAACTTCTATTGCTAAAAATTATCTTGGTATAAGAGTTTGGTCCCCTCAATGGTTCTAAAAGTTCAGCTGCTTCCTCCACCCCAATAAAGTCTCTACGACCACCAGATATGTCAAAAACGGTTTCTGCAGTCGCACCAGTCTTGCTTGATACTAATTCTCCGTCCTCCTTCACTCTTGGCCCTCTTTTCAGAACCTCCAACATAAGCTTACTTGACTCCTTAGCATAAATTTGCACAGCAGAACTTCCATCACCATCAGGCTCCTTCTCAAAATGTTGTGTTGCATTAGCAAAAGCCACATCCTCAATCTGCTTCGCCTCTTCCTCAGCCTCTTTTTTGCTAAGGAGTCCGTACTTTCTAGAGAAAATCGAAGGAGTTGTAAGGTTCTTGGTCATTCGCTCTACAAGCATAAGCCTAGTACTCTGGCTAGGTGGCCATAATTTGATCGTGAGGGGACGATGTTGGTATGCCTGCGGAGAAGAATCCATAGCAAGACAACCTAGAAACACGCGTGACAGAAAATCTTAAATGCTTCTATCAAAACCGTACATTTCACTGCAACCATAAAATAAATAGAAGACAAAAAACTTCCAATGGAAAATCTTGAATTTGAATAATAATAACAACATAAACAACTACCCAGTAAATGCAAAATTCCGTTATTAATAGGCACAAAAAGTTAACAAAAACCTAAATCTAATAATTATTCGCTAAAGTCAACAACTAGACATAAAATCCAAAAAAGCACCTTGCGGAGGATAAAACAAAAGGATTCAGTGTTTCAAAGATAAATGTTGTTTGAACATGTTTAGTCAACATTTGAATAGGTTAAATAGAAGTGAATGAAATTGCAAAGATCCGGTTGGGGGAGAAATCCAGACAGAGGAAAACCGGTACCAGGCCGTAAAGAAAGTTAAAATAAAAATTGGGAAAAACCGTAAACCGGAGAAAAAAAAATAGAAGAGAAGAAACGATGAATAGAGAGAAAGGAGGAAAGAAGGGAATGTGTACCTGAGAGAGAAAGAGAGAAACCCTAGAAAGGAGTGTGGAACGGAACAGAGAGGGAGAGGTTTTGGGGGGCTTTTGTCCTGAAATTTGATTTGATTTGATGTGAAGCGGTTGTTAAAGGATTTAAAGGTGGTAAAACTGGAGGGAAAACCGAAACCGCAATCATTTCAACCCTACTTTTCTACAAAAGGCCCATTCAATTGAAAAACCCATGCGTGGCTTTTCCGCTTCCTCTCTCCCCACTTTATTTATTTCACTCCAATCACCATCTTACCCTCCTCTTTACGTTTTATTCAAAACTCACCTTGCTCCAACCATCTTCTTGGGCCTACTTCCAAGGCCCAAACTTCAACCCAACCACCCACCAAAAATGCTTCAAGTAAGGCTTTTGCTTCCTTACCCCATAATTACTAACTGCACTTCATACCAATAACAAAAAGTCTAAAGTACCCTGCCTCCACTGCACCTCCTTTGTCCACCGCTTACCCCCGCCACACCTCAGCTGCAACATTCTGGATTAATCATTTTGAACATCTATTCAAATTTTTCAATCCATAACATGTTTTTCGATTATGAATTTTGAAAATTATAGGTTCATTTGCACATCAATCAAAAACTCATATATGTCTCACCTCCCGACTGGCACGAGTACCAACATATATGATAATATTCATATCAGGAAGCCAATTCCTGAATTCTTTGGCCCAATTTGATAAAGTGGAGAGTAGAACAACTACAAGAAAAGGACCATGGATTTGCTGGGCATTCTCTGTAAGGAACAAAAATTCATGTATTATTAAATTGCAAAGGCAATTGTAATCAAACAAAGAACTGATAATACACCTGTAGAAAACCAAGCATTGATACTGACTGAACAATTTTTCCAAGGCCCATTTCATCAGCTAAAATGACATTTGTATCATTTCTCCAACTGCAAAATGCAAGACAAAGATTTAGAACATCAAAAAATTAAAAACAACACTTGGCCAACAAATACAAGCATGCATACATGTTAACAAGAAAATTCAGACCCTCAAGTTGATAATCACGAAGCTTTCCACCCTTCAACCATTCAGGTTGTTCCTCAAGCTTCTGCAAACTTGCTAAGCATCACAACCAAATATTATAATCAGAATTTACGTAGATGATAGCATATGATATTCTGTAAATGAAATAATGAACAAAAATATTCTATATATGCCATCAAAAACCAAAGAACCAATAAAAGAAAATAGGCTTCAGAAGTCAGGAAATACAAGCAAAAGTAAACAATCAAATAACCCCCTTTAATAAACTTTCTCAAATTTAAGCCTATGTAGTGATAAAGTGCAACATTAGAATGGACATATCAAAATTAATTGGAAATAATCTTCTGATATATTATTAAAAGATTAGAGATATCATATCAGTTACAGATAAAATTGAAAAAATCAAAGTTAAATTATCGAAGTAAATATATGACATTGTTAAAATTACATATTAAGAATATATGTAAAATAAATGGTGATACATAAAACGGTAAAAAAAATTAGACCTATATAAAACAGTAAAATAAAGTAATAATTTTTCCCACTAACCATGTCCCGGTCTACTACTATGTTTAATAGAGAAGAGATGCAATTAAAACAATGACCCTATTATGAAACAGAATCAAGTAAACCAAGACTGAGAAGTTCTTAGTAATATTATCCAAATTATCATATAACATAGATACCTCTTATTCCCTTGCATGCATTGCCCACCACTTATAAACATAAATACGACAATCAAGCCTGGTCCTAGTTCTAGTGGGTTCAGATATGAAGCTCCCAAGACTACTGCAACATTAAAACTCGAGTATGCAGGCGAAATACAAGAGAAAAAACACACATTCGCAAGGAACATTAAAAGGAAAATCCAACATCAGGAGTCAAAAAAGGAAAAAGGAAAGTTCCGATCAAATGAAACAAAGGGAATATCTATACTGATCCAAATCCAACTAAGTTCTGCTACAGTATCCTATGTTTTAAGCCAACTACCTATTTTCAGTTCAAAATGATGTGCCATTAAGTGTTCAACAAAAAGAAGCATGGACACTTAAGCAAAACCAGCACATACAAACATAGGATCTAGTTGTATCGTTAACGTGCCCTGTATTTCTGAAGCTTATTATTTTGGACACTGCCAGGCTAGGATAGTTTAACTTGGCTCAGTAAACCAAAAAAATAAAAAAGCAAACAGTCAAATCCGATATCCGATGCACAAAAAACTCCAAGAGCGTCTAATTATTCAATTAGCTATATCCCTGCCACAATAGTATCCTATTTTTTTAAATCATGTCCTCGTATCCACTTTGTATCATACATACCTATACAGGCATACTCATGTTCAACAAAATATCTCTCTTCAGCCATGCCATCTTAATTTGCACAATCTCAAATACAAGACGGATAGTTGGATAATAACTTCCAAAAGAATACTGACAAAACCCAAATAATGAATTTTTCAAATCCGAAATGATAACGAGAATAGAGTGAAAAAGAGACCTACCTTATACTCGTCAATAGCATGTTGGGCAAAAGCAATATCAATGTCCTTTTCCCTAGTACATTAAGAGTGACAATTTACATAGTATAAATACCAGAATAGATGTCTAATAACAGTGAAAAATAATACCATACTTAATAAATAAGGATCTAAAAGCTTAAAACAGTGTACAACAATTCATAAAGATAAATCCACCCTCCTTCCAACATGAAGCAAAACAATGCATAGAAAATTAATAAAAAATAAAGTAAACCGTTGCTAAATTTTTTTAGAGTAATGTACCAAGTCGCTTCAGCATAGGATAGTCGTTGCCACTTGACCAAGTATTCTGGAATAACATTGCCTGAATTATCTTTGCTGATTCTATCTGCAATTATCCTTTCCACCTAAAAATATAATAACAATCCAATTAACAATACAACACACAAACAACAAGAACTAAGTAATGAAAATATTAGAATGCATGAAAGCAAACCTGACTGTTCTATTTGATAATATCTAAATCCATCTCCTTACTAACATCATTGACCTCAATCTGCATAAAGAAACAGACGAACAAGAAATTATTAGAAAACACAAATAATGCATAAATGTTCTTTAACGGATAAACAATTTCCTCTAAATAAATTTCCAGTTCTGCAGTGTTTATAGCCTGCATATAATTCCATGTTCTCTTTGCTCTCATATTCGACATATTATACATGTTTGGAAATGTTAGATCCAGCAAATATATGACCAAATTATATAGAAATTGATTTAGATTCAATGGTATAAATCTTATTATGCTAACAGGAAATAATCACATAATATTAAAAAAATAAGGTCATAATTATGAGTTGTAATATTATGAAAAAATAATGAAATATCTAAAAATAAAAATGAAAAAACAGTAATTAATTAAAAAAGAAAGAAAAATATTAAAAAATTGTATGGGTATTGATAATGGATATAAGATGATAGTGGTGGTGTTTGGAGCTTTAATTAATGCATTCATGTGGTAGATGGTTGATTTTATGTATTTAATAAAAGAGGAATTGGTTCATGACTCTAGTTATATCATAAGCAAAATTTGAAAAAACGACATATAAAAACATAATTGATCTCATTGAAGCTAATTTGATAAGTTTTTGTGATGAAATTGAACATGAAATCTTTATTATATAGATAATGTCCAAAATGTAAAGGGAGTAAAAAAAAATGAAAAAAGTGAATTTTGATTTAAGAAATGTAGTTGGGTTTTAATGAGAGAAAATATCTGAATGTGGAGATGCGATGCCAACCAGTTGGAGGGAAGTACTGTACTGGATTATGATCACTTATCTAACGGCTTCTATCTCTATAAATTCTTCAACCGCCGCTTCATCTTTCTCACAAAAACACACACTCTACTACTTTCAGGATATGGATTTCTCCATTTTCATCCACTTCAACGACTTGATACCAGGGTTACCCACTGACCTCGGACTCGAGTGCCTAACTCGTTTGCCCCACTCAGCGCACCGAGTCACGCTCCGAGTCTGCCGCCACTGGCACCACCTCCTCCAGAGCGACCAATTCTACGCCCACCGCAAGAAAACTGGCCGCACCCGGAGAGTCACATGCCTCGTTCAGGCGCGTGAGGAGCAACCGCGCCACGAAAAACTGACAGGGTCACTGCCACCGTGTTACGGGATTAGTTTGTTCGACCCAAAGAGCATGGCGTGGGACCGGGTCGAGCCGGTTCCGGATTACCCGTTCGGGTTGCCGCTGTTCTGCCAGCTGGCCAGCTGCGACGGTCTTTCTCTTCTCTCTCTGGCACTTATAGCTATCTCTGAGAAACATTAGAACGATTCATTCATTCATCAATTAAATGAAATAAAGAAAACAATGAAAACACGAGTGAGAAATGAAGAAGAGAAGAAGAGGCGTACTCACTGGTGATGAAGCTGATGAACTCGGATACACATTTCTGCAGGGTTTCCTTGACGTCCTTGGAAATTTTGTCATTGTCGGGAAGAACTTTCTTCATGATGCGACTAATGTTAGTGATGGGGAGGAAGCGGTCCTGCTCACAGAAATTGGAGAGGGGAGTGTGCTGGCCGCTCTTGTGGCTACTACTGCCGCCTGGACTCGCGGGAGCATCGACCATGGTTGCCTGAACCCTAATCGGAGGCAGTGGAAAAACATGGTGAAATTGGGGGAAGGAAAAAACCCTAGAAAGAGATGATAAGATAGAAGAAAGGAAATAGAAGAAAGAAGGAAAAAAATTAAGAAGGGAAAGTGTGGTCAGGGTGTTGATAGCTGATGTGATCTGTGATTCGCGCAAGAAATTGACATTGGAAAATAGAGAGCTAGATACTTTCAAATTCAAATTCAACTATATTAAACATATATTTTCTTAAAAGTAAAATTTAAAAATAAAAAAAAATATATACTTGCAGTTGTAAGAAAAAATTATAAATTCATATTTTACATAACCAATATTTTTTTTAAATTTATTTTTATTTTTATTTTTCTTAAAATATTTATCTTTTATTTTATTTAAATTAAACATATTAATAATAATAATAATAAATAATAATTATATAAATTTCTAAAATAAATATATGTCTTACCTAATAAATTGGTTATTAAAAAATTTATATTATTTAATAATATTATTAAATTTATATGATTTAAATATATTATTTTAAAATTTTATATAATTTAAATAAATGTAGGTATTAAGGTTATTAGATTTTACTAATACTAAATATATGTAAGTTTAGAATTTTAAATTTTACTTACATTAAATTTGTGTGGGTAAAATAAAATTGATTTTACCTATACTGTATTACTATATGTAAGTAAAAATTATGTAGGTATAGATACTTTTTCTTGTAGTGATTATATAATCTGAAAGTACGATAAAAAGAATTCTCTTTCAAATTTTACAATCCGAAAGTAAAAAACTAAATTTTTAATTTTAAAATTTAGAAAACATTTTTACATACAGTAATCAAATAGAAAAGTGCATAAAGAATTATGCTAAGAAGAGATAATATCTTCACAAATTTTATGGGCATCGTGTGACCCTATTCATGAGACATAACATAACTCGTCGATCGGACAACAATCATTACAAGTTACAATCATTCATCCACACTAGTCGCTAGTAATGTTACATTCGCTGGAATAGAAGAAAGAAAATAGAAAAGAAAAAAAGAAGTGATAATACATGTTAGTTAGATAAAAAAAAGTTGAAGAAAAATGATAAAAAATATTTTTGTTATAATATTATTTTATTTTTATTATTCATTTATTAGTATTATTTTAAAAGAAATATCTAAAAAAATTATAATCGCTCTCATAATTGATTATTAGATTATTTTAACGTAAAATGTAGTTAAAAATATAAAATACATGATTATATATATAACATAAACAATTAAATTGTTTTTATTCCTATTTTTCTCAATTTTTTAACCTTTTCTCTCTCTTTTTTTCCTCCACTAAACCAGCCTTCCCCTTCTTTATTTTCCCTCTATTTTTCTTGCTTCTAAACTCACCCAAATGTTTTTTATTTGAAATTGTTGATTTACTATAACAGAGAAAATATTGAAACAGATTATAGCAAAAAGACTGACTTTAGATTAACTGATTTACACCGATGAATGTTTATCATTTCTTAGCCGCAGAAATGGTGAGAAAAGAGAGGAAAATCACACTCACTTATGGCTTGTAGATAAAAATTACAACATAATCATTGTGCTATCAAAATACTAGAGTTTTGAAATATATTTTATTTACATAATTAATTATGGGCCATTATAATTAAGTATCGATATTTTTTCTATTATAATAATAAATCATCATCTAAGATATTAAAAATAAAAATAAAAAATATTTTAGTTTTCATTTATTTTAATTATTTTCATCATATATGAACAACATTATTTTCCAATTCAATATTTTATTTTTTTTATTTTTCACTCCTCATTTTCCATAATTAATTTCCCATCTTTAAAATTACTTTTAAGTCAACACTTATCACACAAATTTTTATTTATTTTTATAAGGTAAATCAGTTGTACAAAACTACTTTACAAAAAATCCTTTTAAAAAATTTATAACAAAATCTCATTTAAGTAGATAGTTGATTAGATTTATTATGTTGGATTTATTTTTTTAATTAAAATAAATTTTTATTTTTCAGCGCATTTGTTGTTAAAAGGATATTTTATATTGAATTTTTTGGACCAATTCTGTTTTATGAAAATTAAATATGTAAATTTAAGTTAAATAAATCAACAAATTCTAAAAACTTAACTTTTATGTCGGATATGTCATGATCTAACTTAAATTTTAGGGATCAAATAATTGATTTGAAGGTAGCATGTTCATTTCATTTTTCGTTTAATTTCATCACGTCAACCTTCAATAATAAGAATCAGGTGAAGTAGATAGAAGTAGTTCTAACTTAAATTAAACATCCGACATACACATTCTCTATTTATCATAGGTGAAGTATTTTTAAAAAAAATATTATTGTTTGTTAGTGTCACATTATATGCTTTCAATTTTCAACATGACGCCATCTTACAAAAAGGATGAGTACAAAGTAAGGTTGAATCATGAAGTTTTAATCTAACATATTAATATATAATAGAAGTTGAACAAACTTTTATGAGAACTTGTTTCGACCAACAATTCGTCATCAACAAAGTTGTCATTGTAGCTACAACAGAAACTTGGATTCCCTCTATTTCATAGATACTCACCTTTTTGTTTCTCTTTTACTTCATCATCCTTTCATTCTTGTCAATCTCTTCTTTCTTCTGAGGGGTCTCTTTCTCTTCCACTTCATCATCCTCCTCGTCATGGAGGAGGATTGTTGTCTTCTAGGATTTCAGAGGCCATGTTGGGAAAAAGGGAAAAAGGGAAAAAGGAATTGGAAACCCTAATGGCAAATGTTGGGTATCCAAATGTGAGTTTGAGTCCTACATTTGAGAGAAATGAGTGTGTTAAGCAACATATAAGAAAAAAGACTCATAAACACATTATCTTAAGATTTTAGATTGAAAGTGATGTCAATTCCCTTGTATGATTGGCTCGTAGCTCATTGATGTTGTCTCCCTAACATATTCCCGTTACAAGATCTAATAGTGATATAAAAAACAATGGTTAGTCAGCTAAAACAAGTGGATAAAGGAGTTCATATGCATCAAAAGTCTTCCTATTAAGATTTAGATTGTAATCACAAAGAGAAAAGGAAAGATGTGATTACAATTAGAATTAAAAAAGGATGAAAGGAAAATGATGAAATAAAATTTGTACTTAAAATTTTGTATCTCACTCTTACTCTAATGTAAAATTCAAAATTTATCTTAGATCATTGTAAAATCTTATATACATTTTAAATTTTATATTAAAATATACGAGAACTATAAAAAAAATTAACAAATTTTAAAAATATCATCATATTTTTTATCTTTATTCCAAAAACGTATCTTAAAAAGATAAAAGAACATAGATTGTTTGTTACAACTAATATATGTGAGTACAAAACACATTTATATTATTTTATACTACAAACTATATAATATGTCTTATTATACACATTTTACATCGATTTTAGTGCTAACTAATGTAATATCATCCTTATTTATTTACAAAGCCGTTTTGTTTTAGCATGGTTAAGCTTCAACTGATTTTATTTCTTAATGCAATGCAGGCATTTTGCACTAGTTTATTGTATATTTTATATCCAACATTGACCAAGTTACATAATACTGTTATTTTCCATCAGTGATAATATAATGATTATAATGGAATGCTAATTTTCATTACGCAAACCCACATTTGGTTGAAACTGAATAGTTTTTTTAAACAAATATTGTGAATGAAAAAATATAATTGAAAAGAGAATATTAAATTATTAATAACAAAACTATATATAAAAAAGAATTTATGAGTAAATAATATGACCAGTGTGAAGTAATCTTATATTCAAGTTTTATGGAGAAAAAATAGTTAGGTGATGAAGAAAGAAAACGAAGTTATGGTGTGTGGATTTATGGTTAGATATGCTAGACAAAAATGGCACTTCCCGATGTTAAAAAACAATGAAAAAATAACAGTGACTCACACGTGAAGTACTGCAAAACCACGTAGCAGTTGCAGTAGCAGTATAGCATCGCTGTCTGAGAAGATTTAAGAATTACTGGTAGTGATAGTGCTGCAGCTAGCTATTGTAGCAGTGGTTCATGCAGCAATGGAGGTTGGGACATAGACATAACATGGCTATCCTTTCACGCCACATTGCTTTCTCTGCTGCTATTTTTCTCACTGCTTCGCCGCCCAACGTACAAATGTCTATAGTCAAATCACCATATACTAAATCTTAAATAACTTCATTTATTCTATACTTAACAAGGTGTTGTCCTAGAGTGCCATGTGTTTATATACCAATTATCATAAAAGTTGGATTAAACAATGAACTAATTGCCATGACAGAGTGTTGGTAATATATAGGTACGTAGGAACATAGTCTGACATGAAACGAAGTTGTCACGTGATACTCACGTTTTAATGAAACCAAACACCGATATTACTACACTCTTTAGTTGTCGCAGCAGTGTGCTGAAGTGTTGAGTTACTTGGTGTTCACGTGCTGCAGCTGCCCTACTCGCAGTTTTTTTAGGTTATTTTGGACTGTTTATTGCTCTTACATTGTCCCTGCTTTATTGGAATTCACTTGTTGAAGTTATACCTTTACATGTTAAAGTTAAAGGAATTGTTATTATTCTGATGGGATTTTTTTTATCAGTTTTCATTTCATTCTACAAAGTCGCTATTAGTAAAAACATTTGTCCAAATTTTATGGGTAAAATAATAATAAAATGTTTAAATTAAAAAATAACTATAAAAAATGTGTTAACTTATAATCGGTTATGCATCTAATTATAATTAATTATATTTCAATTTTTTATCTCACATTTAAATCTTCACTTAAGATTTTATCCACAATTTTTGAAACATAATTATCACCGTAATTAAATTTGATTTTAAGGTGTGGAATTAAAATTTTGAAATATATGATTGTAAAATAAAAATCAATTGTTGGTAATCAAAATCATCTCGACAAAATTAAATACTTTATTGTATATTCGTAGAAATTCAGTAAAACAGTTACGGTTAAAAAACTATCATTTTTCACCCATACACTAAAAAAATGAATTTTAAGATTTGTCAAGTGAAAATTATTGGCGATAATCCATTAACTAATTAGATATTTGCCTAGAGACACTGATACATACAAGAATAATGATTATTGTAAAAAAAATGTGATGAAAAAATTATAAAATAAAATTTTCTAAGATACTATTATGAAAAAATATTTAAAATGCATGAATTATTTAATAAGATTAAGTACACCTTAAAATAGTGTTGTTAATGATCTCGTTACAGAAAATGACCTTTGATTACCATTTAATCAAACAAATTAAAATGTTGGCACAGGTATCAATATATGTTAATAATATAAAATATCATATTAATAAATAAATCAATTAGTGTAAAAATTAAAACATATTATTAATACAGTATAGAAATATATGTATTACATTTTAAATCCTACAGTTATATTTTTACACTAATCTTTCGATAACATTGAATGTGTTATATCTTTTAGAGAATAAAAAAATAAAATATTTGATTATGGAGTTGTTATCGATGAAATTTAGAATAATCGAAGATTTGGTACACAAAAATTGATAGTACAAATAAAAGAAAAAGTTTAAGGATCGAGAAACTGTGCATTATCACAAAATGAAGGATCACCATACCCACTGTTGGTGAAGAAGGCTCGGACAAGATGAAAAAACCTCCTTTTAACAGATTCTCAGTTAGTGATCCTTCATTTTAATAAATTCTTCTATCTTAGGATTATTCATGATTTCGGGATTTAGCTATTTCCATTGAATGAATGTTGTAAATTGCAATGACTGAGTCAAGATTTAACTGTGTGATTTGAGAAACAATCAGGAAATTGTGAGTGCTGGAGGGCGCACGGTATGGGGAAATCCTTCTGAAGTGGGGAGTGTTGTAGGAGGGGAAGAGTTTGATGTGGTCTTGGACAACAATGGCAAGGATCTTGAGACTGTGAGGTTTGTTGTATTAATTCTTGTTCACATGTGTTCAATGTTTGACTTCAGTGGCATGCAACACATGCAATTTGTTTTAATTCCATGCTAGCACAATGAAATTCTTAGAATTCTTTTTAAAGAAACACCATTCATGGACATTAGTAGATGCGATGTCTAACACAGACACCATAAATGTCAATCTTCACTTTTAGGCCGGTGGTTGATTGGGCTAAGAGTTCAGGTGTCAAGCAATTCTTGTTCATTAGTAGTGCAGGAATCTACAAACCAACAGATGAACCTCCACATGTTGAAGGGGTATGTTGACTATTCTTGTATTCATCATTAGTATTTGTAAAACCACTATGCCAATGGCAATTGCATAACATTAAAGTAGCATGCACTGTAAAGTAGGATGTTGTTAAAGCAGATGCTGGTCATGTTCAAGTGGAGAAACACATTGAAGAAACTTTTGGAAGTTGGGCAGCATTTCGGCCACAGTACATGATTGGGTCTGGCAACAACAAAGACTGTGAGGAGTGGTTTTTTGATAGCGAGAACAAATTTCTTAAACTCTATTATTGACCTTTAATGCATACGAAGCCTTGTTTCAACAACTACTCTTCTCGTGTATAAAAAAACTGTGCATTATCATAATTTTAGGGATTGTTCGGGACAGACCTGTGCCAATTCCTGGCTCGGGATTGCAACTCAGTAACATAGCTCATGCTAGGGACTTATCCTCAATGCTGACTCTAGCTGTTGAGAACCCGGAGGCTGCAAATGGTAGCATTTTCAACTGCGTCAGTGACCGTGCGGTGACTCTAAACGGAATCGCCAAACTGTGTGCTCAAGCTGCAGGACGCCCTGTTAACATAGTGCATTATGATCCAAAAGCTGTTGGAGTTGATGCAAAGAAAGCTTTCCCTTTCCGCACCTATGTAGTTACTAACACCCTATCTTCTGTATACTTTAAACCTGATCGCATTATATATGCATGGAAACACCCTATTGCTAAACACAAATCATTGAAGAGATTAACAGGACATGGTGGTAATACCCCCTTGTTAATCACTTCTATGATTTGTTTGCATGCAACAAAAATTACGCATACATGGTTATGAATTCTTGCAACAAAGACCTATTTAGAATGCTCTATCAAGCTGATGCATTTTTTTTACAAATACGGACAATTTTTTCAAGTTTCAGTTGTGCAGTCTTCTTGGTTATAACCTAACCATTTATACAATCCTCTTTATGTATTATGCAGCACTTCTATGCAGAACCTAGAGCAGCCAAAACAAAATTGGGATGGCAATCAACCACAAACCTCCCTGAAGATCTAAAAGAACGGTTTGAGGAATACGTAAAGATTGGGAGAGATAAGAAGTCCATCCAGTTCGAGCTAGATGATAAGATTTTAGAGGCATTGAAAGTTCCTGTCTCTGTGTGATCCATTCATATCCAAAATGTATAAAACATGTATCAGACGAGATTGTAAGATCCTTTGTCAGTCAATTTAAATGATGAGGTATTGACATAAAAGGGAAGAAACTTGTGATGCTTAACTTAAGTAGCTCATTTTCATAACTAAATCATTCCAAATTCAGTCCGATTATACCTTTAAAGTATAAATGCCCGGGTTTTGCTTTTGATATAATATAAACCGTCTTCCAACACAACCAACTTCGGTGCCTAAATAAAAGTTCCACCACTGGGAAAATATAGTACGAAAATTAATTTTGCAACTTTCTGACCGTGATGACTTTCATACAGGAACTTAAGTGAGATTTCCTAAGTGTGTGCAAATAATCATTTCGCTTCCAAGTCGCACTTCATCTTGCGAGTTGCAACCCATCATTCAAAAGCGTGGGTTGCAAAACTTACAAACTTCGAAAAGAAAAGGAGAACATAACTTAGCTAAAAAAACTCATCATGGATAGAGTAGATATTTAGGGCGTCGGAACATTTTCATCTAATGTTTCTTTTTAGTGGAGAAGAAATGAAGAAGCTGGAAAGAAAAAAAACTGAAAAGCGTAATTGTTTCTATAAAGTAAAATAAAAAAAAAAAAAAAAAGTTGAGGTATTTGATTAGGATAAGCCGAGTCTTGACTTATGTGGGTCTCAGACCAAATAGATCAGATTAAGTCTATTTATATATAGGTCATCTTTTTTTAAGTTTAACCTAATCTACGTCACAAGTCACGCAAACGAACTAAGTTTATTTTGATAACTCTAATTCTAATTTGACACCTTCCTTTTACTTTGAATTGGACATTATAAAATGTAAAAAATATATTTTGGAATGAATTTTAGGTTATTTATTCTTTCACTTCCATACTCTCTTCAAGATATAAAAGATATTATATCTAAAATATATTTTAAATTATGTAATATAAAATGTAGTTTTCAATTGATTGTAAAATATCATGACATAGATATATTGATAATTTCTTATACTATGGCGTGTGAGAAAAAAATTTTGGAGTGTAAGAAGAAAAACCCTAAGTTTTATGGGAGTATACTTAAAGAAAAAAACCTTCCAAAACATGTGTAGGGGCAGTGGTGAGGCCCAATCCATTTCCTCACCTCACTTCACCAATATTTGGGCTTTTTTTTATCTTCTTTATAATGCTAATGCAGAACATCAGAAAGGAGCGGGTCTCTGCAAAATTTCAAGTTATATTGATCTCCTTTGGAAATAAGAAAGAATAAAGTAAGTAGTTACTTTGTTGATAAGAAAATTAACAGGGAAAATAGTTTACCTGTACCTCAAATTGGAATAATTAATATCTTCATTATAGTTATTTTAATTCAAATTAAAAAGTTAAATACATGGTTAATGAGTAATGTATTAAAAAGACTGCTGTTACATACAAGTATATAATATCTGGATATCCTTGTATTGTCACCCAATTAACAGTTGACATTTTAATATATATGAATGAATGTAGTTAATTTTCTATCTGTATTATAGAAAATTATAACTTTGCATGTATTTGACATTCTTTTCTGCAGAAGGCTTGCATTTAATCTCCATATTCACTATAAATTATTAGACAGTCTGAGGCTATCATTTGCATGGCACATAATCAAATGTCATTAATTTTCTTTGCAAATTAAGAAATTTGAACAGTATCACTTAATTGGTTGGGAACACAAATACACAGTAGTTTAAAAATAGCAAATAATTTTTTCCATGTCTGGATGAAAACTATATCCCATACATAGCCTCAGCTTTTTTCTCTATTTAAACATGTTCTTACTCATAGAATAAAGTTTTATCCTCAATTCCTCACCATGACAATATCCCAAATTTCCACAGCCAAATTCCTGTAGCAAAACTGCAAACTGTATAAACAGTCTCCCCAAGAAAATGGATCAAGTCCATGTAGATATTTAGGCACAAGCATCATACACCATATCAAAGTGGGGACACATGTTTTCTATGAAGAACAAAGAAAGTAACCCCACAGAATTACCAGATCTTGCAACTACTTTTGATGCTCTTTCCCTTGGTATACCCTTATATCATGGAGTAAAATATAATCACACACAGGATTTATGCATGCAAAGTTACAGTGAAATGAATTCCTTTTCACCCTACTTCTAACCCTATAAAAATGTCTCCTGTGACTTCACACTCTCCCTAAATCCCTCATCAACACACAAACACATCACGTTCACAATCACAGGATTATTGGCTTTAGTCACATACCCCATGTGCCTAATGCATGCCAATTAATATATACCGCTGAAAATCTACTATAGATAGGGTATGGTTTCTATCTGACCAACCACAATGAATCCAAGAGCTAATGTGCTATGGAGGACATACCCATAATTCTCCAATGCTAAGCCATTTAAGGTAAGAAATCCTCCATTTCCTAAATCAGCATTTATGGTTGTCACTAAAGGTGGCACATAAATTCCCTAGACATCCCACTAAGAACCAGTTGATGTCAGGGATTGTGATTGAAATGAAACAACTACCAATTGACTAATTGCCATCCATCCATACTTACATGATTTCCAAAGAGAATGTCAGTTTTAAATTCATGGCTTTGGGATTGCAACAGAAAACAAGGGCCTTGTAAATGTCACAAATTTTGTGTAAGTCATTCAATTGGGACTAATATACAGCTACATGCTAAATCCACTTTCCATCATAAGGGCAGGAAAAGGTGAGCCTTTGATTGGTGCTCAGAGATTTATTGAAAGGGTATGGGAAAGAGGGAGATAAAGACACCTTCAGTTGCGGAGCAAGTAAAAGCAAAAGCCAGAAAAGGGGTTTATCTATTCAAGAAGCCAAAGCATTGGACAAAGGAGTACATAGAAATATATATATGATCAAAAGTGTGTATGTACCTTTGTTATTTTTCTGTTATCATACATAGCATCTCATGTTATCAAAAGGAATATCAAGACTTGTATGATGAACTGGTGGTACGTATAAGAGGGTACACTTACACATATTTTGTTGCTGCTCAATCATATAGTGCCTTATCCTTAGCATTTGCATTGTAAGGTTCCAAAGCAAAAATCTGTTAAAAGAAAGATATAGCAGTGCTATTTTCACTTTATTGGGAAGAGGAGGGACCCCCCACTCTCTATTGTTTACACCCTTTTGGAATCACGTTCCATAACTCCAACATAAATCAACTTAGTTTCAAAGCTATATTATGATGAAAATAAATGAGATAAAGAAACATATGTAAAGTGAGTATTTTAGAATAAGGGTTTAAACTTAATTCAATCTAAAAAATATCATAAGTTATTATTATTGTTTATTTATTATAGATTTCTGACACTTTATGTTAAAGATTGGATGTTTTGAACGTAAAATTTGTAAAACTGAATATTTTTGGGTGACTTGATTTTTAGATAGTCTAACTCAATTTTGAAACTAGTTCATATGACAAAAGTTTCTCACACTTTAGATGCATATAAGATGTCAATGAGTAAATAAAAAAAAAACGAGTCTAATAAAGTGTCAAATTAGGACCTTATAATAATAAAAATAATATTTTGATACATTTAAGTATACATCATAGTTTTTAAGAAAAAAAAAACTGAGTAGACACTCAGATATTACGTCTTGAGAAATAAACAGACACAAGAGATGAAAATGTAGGTATTATGTGCCATAACATGATAAGAATATATAGAGAAATGAAATGTGATGAGTATTTGAAGTAGAAAAAAAGTGTCCATAGAAAAACGAGAAATAAAAGAAATGAAGAAACACAGAGGAAAGAAAGAAAGAAAAGTGTAAAGAAATGAAATGCAGAAAGATTAGAGTTGTCGAATAAACAGTTGAGATTAACCTAACTAAAGTGGTGGAATGGGGTTGAGGGCTATGGAAATCACCCGACAAAGTACACTGAGCAAGTGAGGAATAACAAGAAGATTGAGTTGAGCAATAATATGCATAGGTTTGGTGGTAACATGAAATGGAAATAGGAAACATCAGCTGAAATATCTTTATGAACAAAAAGATAAGGCAGAGAAAGAGAGAGAGTGATAAAGTTTTTGAGCCCCAGAATTTTTCACATGCATGCAGGGGTGGCTATTGTTATCCAGGTCTATTAACTCCCTGAACCTCATATGCGTAATGAATAATATTTTTTCTTAAAATGTATATAGTTATAGATAATTTGTAAACTCAATCTATTCAACCAGCAAATTCGAAATTAATTCATAACTTAAAATTTCAATATTTTAGACAGAAAAATTATACATGTAATTAACTTTTGAACACCACACTGTCATACTCCCTGTAGTACAACATATGATAACATTAAATGAATATATATATATATATATATATAACAAAAATGGACCCCAGCTAGGAGAAAGAGCATTCAACCAGTACTTTCCTTTTGGGTAAGTCTTTTTCTTGTAAACACCTTTCATAAGTCATGAACGAATCTTGGCATTTTTTTTCATTGCATTACTTTAAATTTTAACAGCTGATAAAAAAACTTTAAATTTAATAGTTATAAAAATTATGTGATGTTTTAATATAACTATTACGAATAAAAACGAGCTTTTGAATAACCATTGTGTCTCATAGTTGCAGATTATGTTGTGTGCGAAATTCTACTAAACCTAGTAGCATGGTGTGTGTTGCTAAATAATTAGATTTCTTGAGCATACCTATTAAGATTTCATTTCAATTTTTTATCACGAATATGATGATAAGTATTTTGTTGAAAGGGATAAAACATATTCAACATTGATTTGAATGAAGGGTGTGCTTTCATAATTTTGTTCTTATATCAAGACGTTGTTTTAAATAGAGAATCATTTCACTCTTCATATTTACTAAAAAAAACTGGTTTTATCAACTGTATCGGTAATTTATAAAATATTAAATTAATTATTAATTAAATTAAAATTTAATTTAAAATTTAATTTAGTAAGTGAATAAAATCTTGATAACTAAATTTAGAAACAAATTTATATTTTGATTTAAAAATTAATTTAATCATCATTATATAAAAATTAATTTTATAATTTTTAAAAATCAATAACTATAAAAAAAATATAATTTTTATTATAATAAATTTTAATTTAGTTACTAACCATTTTTAGTTTATAAAATAATTTTAATTTAATAACTATAATAATTAATTATTTTAAGTCTTTAAATTAGTTTATATTTAATAATTTTTTTTATAAACTTTCACAATATTATTTATGCAACAAAATTTAATTTTAAAACATCCTTAGCGATTAACTTAATTTATCTCAAAATAATTTTTACACAAGAATAATTTTATAAGGGTTATCTATCAAAAAATATCTTATTTATATTATCACAACTTTTTATAAATTTTAACCTCTTATCTCTTTCATTTATTTTTTTTATCTTTGCTTCTGATGTGAATGTAAATATTTTTAAAACAAATTATCAATAGTAAAAATCCTTTTGTGCATTACCTTAACTTATATTTTAAAAATGATTATTTTTATGAATTTTAATAAAAATGTTATACATTCATTTCTATTTATTTATTAAAAATATTTAAATAAAATTAATATTTACTTTATGCATTACATGGCTAACATATTATTTTGTAATATATCTTTACAAACGTAATGTTGTCTATTTAAATCTATTGGTGCCTCAACTCAAAAATAAAAAATAACTTTCGACATCAAATTTAATAGAAATTGGATTTGTATACACAAACAGTTATATAAGAAAAAGATGTATGAGAATTTATTAGAAAACATAATATAAGAAAGGAAAAAATATTTTATAGAATAAAGTTTAGAAAACGTATTTTTTATTGTATTTTTTATTATTTTCTTCTCTCTTTTTTTCTTTTTTTTATATTTTCTAGTACATTTAATAAAATACCTCCTAAAAATTTATTTTATAAAAGTGCTCTAATAGTTACAAATATAAAGGTAGTGAATACTAATACTCTTAATAGACGTTTAATAAGCAATTCAATTACAACATGAACAAAAATATAAGTTAAACTATAATATTATAGAAATAATAAAAAGATAAAAGAATATAATTTATTGTATAAATATCATATTAGAAATTAAATGGTCACAAATAGGGTCCATACCAAGTATGAAATGTCAAATGACTAAAAATAGAAAATTACTTATTTGGTAAATAGTGGAGGAGTTAGGAAGATATGGACTGAAAATGTAGTACAGAAATTGAAATGGAGAAGAGATTGATTTACTTGGAAGTCTCCTCAAGTATGGAATTGGTTCAAAGTCTAAACAATGTAACATGCCTTCTTCTGCATATACATGAAGTTACTCAGTATGATAACTTGTGTAGGGGTGATCCTAAATTTTACAACTTGTTATGGAATGTCACAACTATTTCTTCTGCATCCCTTCTAGCTTGGAGGACAATACTTTCACTGCCTATATTATGTAAGTTTAATTTGGAATCTGTTGCAAATATATTGTTTATATGATGTAAATCTGATTGGGTCTAGAAAAAGTGTTATGACTAGGCAGATTTGAGCATGGTATTCCTAAATTAGCGAAAGTACACTTTTGGCAGTACTGAAGAATATTTTTAACAAAGAGTTGTTTGGTATCACGTGATTTGCAATTACCTATTACATATGAAAAGAAAGCCACATACATATGGGTATGGTATTTGACTACGTGTGATTTAGCACCTCACATTATAAGAATTTTTAGTCTTTGGACAAACTTAATCCAACATACAAAAATTTACCAATCCAATTTCTACTACTTATCAGCCTTAATTTTATTACTGGATAGTGTCCTACCTTGAATGGAAGAATGCTATGGCTTAAGGGATCAAGTCTTTAAAACATAATAACACTTGGTTTGTAATTCATTTATGTTAAGGTAAACATTGTACTGGATGTCGATGGATTTTCAAATTGAAATATATTGGTAGCTAAAAGTTACACACAACAAGCTAGGATTGATTTCCTAGACACTTTTACACCAATGACCAAACTTACATTTGTAAGGGTCTTATATTAGTTGTTGCCGCAAAAAATTGAAATCTACAACAATTAAATATTAACAATGCATTCTTAAATGATGAGTTATTCGATGAAGTATACATGGATATTTCCTAGGATTTTAAGACAACAACAAAAATATTAGTTTGTTAGTTGAATAAATTTATACATGGATTGAAACAAACCTCTAGACAATGATTATGCAAGTTTTCCTTAACATTACTACGACATAATTTCACAAAGTTCTTGTTCTTTATTAGTTATTTTGTTGATCTATGTGGATGATATCATCCTAGCATACCTCAATTCTTCTTGTGTTAACAATGTACAGATGACATTGAATTCTTTTCTCAAGCTAAAGACCCTTAATTCTCTCAAATACTTCTTAGACTCGGAAATCGCCATCTCTAGCAAGGATATCTCTTTGAGTCAAAGAAAATATACTTTATATTTGTTTGATGATATTGGTTTCTTAGATTATAAACCAGCTATAATAGCTATGGATCCAAATTTAAAACATAGTCTTAACGATGGTGATCCTATTGAAAATCCCTATGTATATATAAGATTAATTAGAATGCTTATGTATTTAACCATTTCTAGGCCAGACATTACCTCTACAGTTCATAAGCTAAACCAATATAGGAAGAATTCATTGACTACACATTTAACAATAGTCACTTGAAGTCCACTTCAAGTCAAGGTCTCATTTTCTGAGCTAACAACAAACTTCATCTTTCAACATATGTTGATGTAGACTAGGAATTGTTTAGATATTATAAAGTCAACCAATAATTTTTATGTTTCTTTGGTGATTCTTTGATTTCTTGGAAGTTTATCAAACAAGGTACAATATCTAAGTCTTTACCAAAATCAAAATATAGTGTCTTATCTTCAGTGGCAGGTGAAGTAGTTTGGCTACAACGGTTGTTTAAATATTTTAAAATTTCAATTAACACAACTATGCTCTTTGTGACAAAAAATCTACTATGTATCTTGCTTCTAACCTATCTCACCATGAGATGTCTAAACATGATATTAATTGTTATTTTATCTATGAAACTCTTCAAATACAACTATTCACTTTTGTTCATGTCAAAACTGAACATAGTTGATATATTTAGAAAAGTTTTTTTTACTATTACCTTTAATTATTCATTGAAAAGTTTTTCCAACTTGAAAAGAGCATTAGAATAAAATATAATCAGATATTCCCAATTACAGATATTCTAGATTACAAATATCCCATATTACAAATATTCCAGATATTATAAATGTTCTAGATATTATAGATATCATATATAAATATTTTGTTTTCTTTTTCTATTTAACTTGTTAGTATATTTGTTATTATATATATATATATTATCCTCTTCTCTAAATAACATTGAATTATTTCTCTTAATAGTAAGATAGTTTGCATTAGTGGATAGACATAATGTCATGTTACCTTCCTAAGTTTAATCTAAATCAGTTTTGCTTGATAGATATAAGCAATAAAAACAATCAATATATTTGGAAACACAAAAACAGTGTTATATTCAGGAATATAAAGGTGGAAGGGGATGAAATATTTGTTTTGAACAACTAAAAGTGTAGATATGAATAAGCAGTAAAGTTCCAAAAGCTCTTTTTTTCGTATTCCGATTTCTGTCTTTATCCTAAAATTTGCATAGAAACCATTTAGATACTCTTGGGGACAAGTATATGCAGAATTTAGAACTAGAAAGTCCATTTCCACATGAGGAATCAAAATGGGTTGTGGATTGTTGCAACATGAGTCACTTAGGTATATCACGTTTTTGGGTTTAGTCAAGTGTTTGGGTGTAGGCGCAGTAGCAAGAGTGGCATGCAGGTATTTATTGTTTGGTGCAGGCAATACTTGGGTGAAAGGAGAAGCAGGGGGAGTTCAAGGTTGGATCTCACACAACATCAGAGGCAAAAACCACTCAAGTTAAGGGGTACATGGATGTAATACATATTATGTGCATCAATACTTTAATTTGAGTTACGCCACAAATATAGTATTCGATACACTTTGCTGATACTTATCAATGAAGGATGTAATTTATCAATGAAATATATGAAACACTGATATATTTATGATAACATTAATTTATAATTTTTTATTTTGATAATGTTTAATAAGTGTAATTTTAGTTTGGATATACATATAATATTAATATATATTTATTATATTTTAAAAAAATTATATATTAATTTGTAAATATATGTCACCTATCACATCATGTTATTTTCAAAATAAAATATAAAATTTCATATCATGTTAATTTTAAAATAAAATATATATTGTAATGTCTAACACGGTTCTGGTGCTATATATGTGTCATATGTGTATGTTATAGTGACATGATATGCTTACAACTTTATGTATAAGGAAGGAGCTCTCATATAAAGGTTAACAATAAAATACTTAAAAACATATATGGAAGATTTGGTTTCAGTTACACATTATCATAATTTTTGTATCATATTTATTAAATTTATAAATTTGAGTATTGAAAATAATTTTTACTTTAAACTTTAATCTGAAAAAAAAGTAGGAATCAGATAATAATTGAGTTTATTTTTAAACTTCAATATTGAAATTACTCTATTGAAGTATGAATGGTGCGAATCTTTCTTCAAATTGCATAATCAGATGGATTAGTATTTTAATTATTTGTTAGTATATAATACATTATATGGAATGATACAATGACATAACATAATTGTTATGTATGAATTGGGTAGCAGGTCTTCAAAATAAGTGAAATCAAGTTAGAAAATAGTTATGTAAAGGAGATATATGTAAATATTTTGTTACGAGTTTCAACACTCCATTTGTCCTCTATTATTTTATTATTTTTGTTGTTCATTCAAAAAAAAAAAAATAGTGATATGCATATAGTATCCGTAGAATTTGGCCTGAAGGGTGTTATATCAGTTCTGTTAAACTACACTTTGCAGATTTAAAAGCACTGGTATAAGGGTTCGAGAACGCTAATCAATACCATGTTATCTGTGGAAACAACTGTCTGAAGGCAGTTTATGTGATGATGATCTATAGCGCAGTAGCTGAATAATATGCTCTTGGTTGCAGTGTGCTGTCACATATATTGCCAGCAGCATAATTGTTATGTTTCTGCTATATATCAGTGGGTTTTTCTGTGAAGAGTACAACTTTGTATTTGAGTTGAGTTGGGTCAGTTGCAACTTGACATTAATTTACTTTAATCTATGTTAGAAGCTTGTTTAATCTCAATATTAATTTTAAACATGCGTTGAAATTGAAAAAGGTTCACTTTCAATTCCAACACTGACCAATTTTAAACATTTATTGTGAATAGAACATTGTGTTTGCTTTGAAAAGTGATTCTCATTATTTACCATTTCACGTTGATAGAAACCTCCACCTTTTCTTCTCTTTTTGTATGAATGAATGTAAGAATAAGAATTTGGTTGTAGTTTTAACCTCAACTTTGGCTGGCGATAACGACATGAGGCATCATAACTAGAAGTAACTTCAAATACTATCCAAGTAAATTCCATACACACAAAAAGGGACTTTTGTTTTATATATTGGGTCATTCAAGATAATATAGATACAAGAAACAGTATCAAATAAATTACCAATGAACCCACATAGATATATAAATAAAAGAAAACAGTACGAAATGAATTATTAATCAATCTACCTAAATAAATGATTTAATAAGTATTTTATCCTAATATTTTTATAAAAATTTGTAATATTTTTTTATATTTATTTTTTTTTCAATTAAGTTCGAACTTATTTTATTAAAATATCTTTTATGTTCGATATGAGACGTAACACATTTAAGTTAATTCGTGACATGTGAATAATAATAAAAGAATACGAATACAAACACAAATACGACACTATAATCTGTGAATTTTTGACAAAAAAATCATGTTGACATATTTTAATAAAATTTAAAATTTAATTGAAAAACATTGTAAATTCTCATAAAATATTAAAACCAAAATGCTTATTAAACCTAAATAAATTTATACTAATCATTCCAAAATCTTAAAATAATAAATTTATAGATTTTTTTTATATATTGTTAAACAACACATTGATTTTTTATGAGTGAAGATTCAAACTCGTACTTTGGATTTTCGGTATATATTACTATGCAACGTTTCTTTGTTTTGCTTTCCACAATTCGTTTTCCATTAAAAAAATAAAATTGGTTTAAACATGAGGACCCCTTTGTTCTTGTAATAAGACGGTGAAAGTGATCTTTTTTGAAAGGAAAAAGCTTGTGTACCAAAGGAAAAGTTGCTTCTTTTGATTTTCTGGTATTTGAGAAAAGATACGATGATGGTGGAAATTATTATTTTCACATATTGTAGAGAAAGTGCTGTTTTCTTTTCCTTTTTCTAAATTTTGCTCTTAAAGAAAAACAAGAGTAGTCCCACCAAAGCAAAACATTCATCCAACAAAATAATGTGATTTAGTAGGCATCAGTCAAAAGACGATCATGTCTAAGTCTCCATCACAATAATTAACTATCACCACCAACATTGCCAACTTCATTTTCATTCTGTCAAGTCTTAACCATGATTTCAATTTACTGATAAATTCTTCGTAGAAATTAGCTCTTCTCAAATGAGTAACTTGTTTTAAATGTTTAGCTTAAATAAAACAAACTCATACAAATAAGATCCATGAATTATACAGATAAATTTAAAATTTAAGAAATTTACAATAACTCACATATAATGTTTAACCAATGAGTTACTTATATTTAATTTAATTGTAAAAGAAGTTGAAAAAGCTGAGACTTCTTTTTAAAACGAATGCTACACAGCTAAACATGTCTGTATCTGTCAACAAATACACAACGGAATCTTTTGCTGAAAAATACCAATAATAATACTTGTACATGTTTTATTTTCATGTAAATAATTAAAAATAATATAAAAGTTAGTTAATTCTTTTAGCACAAGATGAATTGGAGAAAACAAATTTATTCATCCACTTACGAATTTATTATAATTGTATATAAAATATATGAAAATTGGATAATATTATAAATGTAATTTATTTTCCTTTAATATAAAAGAAAAATGAATTCTTTTTCTTTATTTCATTTTTATCTAAATAAGTAAAAACAATAATTTATATGTTCTCTTATTTTATTTTACTCTTCCTTCTTTTATTAATCCAAATAATGAATACATGTATGCATCAATAAAATAGTAGCTAGATACTCTGTCCTCCTATGTTATATATCTTAATGATTCATTTAGCTTTAAAAAATACTATAAGAAATTTATTAAATATATACTAATTTATAAAATAAATACTATAAGTCATTATATCAATTAAATTAAAAATTATTTCATAAATTAAAAATTACTAATATTTAAAATGTTTTATTGTTAATAAAATAAACAAAAAATATATTTTTAGCAATTATTAATTTAAAAAAATAATAAATTAATTTTTATATAATAATAATAATAATTAAATTAGTTTTTAATTTTTAATATTAGTTATTAATATTTTAACTACTTATTAAATTAATTTTAAATTAATAATTAATTTTATTATTTTAGAGACCAATCATATAATTTTTAAAATTATTTTGTATGAAAATTTCTTCACATGAATCATAGTATATTGCTATGATTATCTGGTTCAATATAACCCTAGTTCTGAAAGTTGAAAAGGTTAATATTCTCTCTTCAGATTTTTAAATTCTTTACTATCATTTAGATGGCTAACGAAAGGTTCACCAAACTAGTGTTTCATGAGTTAGTTAAAATCGTTTTGTTATGGTTCGTTTGTTACGTAGATCGACCGACCCTAACAAAAGAATAAGATTCCATGAATCATGAAATGAGGCTACGAAGCTTTTCCATGTTTGGAAGCACTTTTCAAAGGTTGTCCGTGTGCGTTTGCATGCTCACTCACAGGGCTATCGCATTTCTTTAGCTTTTGTTTGATTAAATATATCAAACGGGATCTTAGCAAATAAGCCATAATCAACTTTTATGGACAAATTAATTGCATATAATATGCACCTAATTACATTCATCTGATTTGATGGGCTTCAACTTCAAAGACAACCTTTGATCACTCTATAGCTATCTTAATTACTTATCATTTCTGCATGCTTGCTCTCTTACTTCAGCTTCAAGCTTTTTCTCTCTCTTCCTCACAAAAAAAAACCCACATCAACTTGGAGAATTTGACCAATGTATCACATGAAAAGGGAAATAAGGGCTTCAATTTTATTTTTTTTAAGTTTAATTTTTATATAATTATAAAATTTTACATAAATATTAGAAAGAAGAAACCATATAAAAACTATCTCTATAAATTAAATTATGTTTTTATGTTATTATAAAAAAAAACTCGAAAATGTTCCAAGCAGATAAATTTATGTGAGACCGATTTATAAAATAATATTGTTAAAGTTAATTATTATATATGATATATTGTTTACTTTATAGATAATTTTATCATAATTTTATCTTTAAAAAATATCTTTAAATATTAAAAAAAAATATAAATTATCTTTAATATCAATTTCTAGATTATATTATCTGTTTTATAGTTCAAAACTTCATCATCATTTTATTTTTAAAAAATATCTTTAAATATTAAAAAATATATATATAAATTATTTTTAATATCAATTTCTAAACAATGTGGTTATTAGATATAGCGAAAGAAATTAAAATTAATTTAATTTCAAATAAATCTATCTCATATAATTTATATATATCAAGTTATAAATTCAAGAATAAGTTTCTTTTGATAAAAAAAAGAAAAATAACTAAATCAAAAAAGTGGAAGAGAGAATCATTTATTTTTTGAATAGTTAATTTTAGTTCATAAAAATATTATATTTTTTATTTTCGTTTCCAACATACTTTCAACATAATTAAAAAAATAGTCACTTGATTCCAATTTACATGTTAAATATAATTTTAAAAAAGATATAAAAAATTATATAAAATATCTTTTATACTTTAAGATGATAATATATGATGGATGACAAATTCACAATATACGTTGAATCTTTGAAAGTTATAATTAACAAGTAAAACAAAAAAAACTTTACATAGCAAATTATAATTTAATTATTTCTTTGTATAAATAATTTTGAATAGAATTTTTTTTTTCTTTCAAAATCGTGATTATGGGCCAGAATTATTCTCTTTTCCCTTCTCCTTGATAGGGTCTCATGAACAAAGTTGTCTCATCTACTTTAGGAGGATTAAAAGTGACTAAAATAATCCTACTTATAGTGTAGCCCTTTTATAATTAAAGGATGATAATTTCGTTCAAAGCGAAGACATGACAATCATTTTATTAAAAACAAATATATAAACAGAAAACATGAAGATGCAATTTTAATCAATTATGCACGTCAAACAAAAGAGATTAAATCATTACTATGAACAAGCATCACCTTTTTTTCCATTCTCTCGTTGCTTGGATATGATATAGCTACTTTTCATTATAATCACCTATGAAATAATTTTCCAGAAAGAGTTTTTCAACATGCATAATTATTATCGAGATGTATTTCGCAATATCACGAATCTTTTTTTTAAGATTAAAATTTTTGTGAGATCGAGTTAATCACAATTTTTAAGTATATTTTGGTTTATGGTGTTTAGAAAATTACAAAAGATTTTAGAACCACTTCTATTAAACTCACATACGGGTATTAAAACTAAACAAGTCACTAAATAACTTGAATGATTAAGAAATCAAAATTAGATCAAGGAATATGTATGACCGAACTTAACTATAGTTAAAGAAAGACAACATACAACATGTTATAGAATTTCTTAAACACATGCAATTAATTCAAGAAAAATTAGAACAAATGAAAATCAATCTAGAAAAAGATTTGGCATATAAGACTAAAAACTTATAAAACTATTTATGAACAAGAGCAAAAAACTAGACAAGAAAGAAAGAATACATCTTCAACCATGTCTCTAATATCAAATGATGGAAACCCCACCTTCATCCCAAGCAACGGAAGAGCTAGAAAATTTGTAAGCAAATCAAGTTTCTAAAGAAACTTGATTGAGACACTCTTTCAAGAAAGGCTTCTGCAAGAGATTCTATTTTTAGAAAACACAACTCCCCTTGCATAGATAAAACAAGAGATGTGGGACTTGCTACATAGAGGGCCGATCATGGAAGGGAAATAACGCCTAAAATGGACTAAACGACATGTTTCAAGATATGTTGGACTACCACGTGTTGGTTGTCCTAACAAGGCCCTTTGGAGGCCTAATTGGATGTCTAAGGCTGGTCCAAAATCAAGCTCACTCAAACTACTATAAAATCCTAAAATTACAAAGAAATATATACACCTACACAATTTTTACAAGATTAAGAAGAAAGAAAAAATTTCTAATTTTCTTCTTTACAAAATAGTTGAGTCTTCATCCTTGAGGCTTCATCTTCTTCGAACCTCTTAAGCATGGGTTGTGTGGTTGGATGAATTACATCACACTCATTTAGGTACCATATGTGGTTGAGGTCCATGATCCCTGAAGATGTTGACATGCTAGTGGTTTTGGATAAACTTCCTCATTGAGTCCATACTTCAAAACTTCTTAGAACTTTTTTGTAATCTTTATTTTAACCTTGGTGGTATATATTGTTTCTAGTGTGTTTCTTCTTTTTATAATAAAAATTGGTTGATTTCCTCTCATTATTATAGATATATCATGGTGGCTATAAACCAAAAAAATAGGATGTTGTGTAGTGTTATGATCGTTGAGAAAGATAAGAAGGTGGTCAAAGGAAATATGGTTACACAGGATGGTCATGTTATGGAGTTATGTCTATCTGAACCAGATTATTATAAGAAGAGGGAGAATTTATCCCATAAATACCATACTAAACCATCCCACCATTCGAAAGAGATTGCATCAATGACCTTTTAATACCAATGAGCTCAATAGAGGACAAATTCTTTTGTCGAGATTTATAATTGTCAAGCAAAATCAACTTTTTGCTAAGTTCAATTGGGAAAGAATTATATAGGTTGGTGCTCCAACCAAATTGTTGAATTCATTTATGAAGCTTCAATCTCAAGTCTTCTTGGTATCTTTTTCATGATGAGAGGATTCTTGGTGACATTTCTTCATATGATCCTCCTTGTGAATTGTTTCCTCCTTTCTCCTTAGTTATATATCTTCTCTCTTTCTATTTGTACTCTTTTTTTTTCATATTTTTGCAAGTGACAACTTGTACTAACTCTTCAATCTTATATTTCAATAATGTAATTCTTCCGTTGTGTGGTGGTATCGATAATGTTTGTTTAGGACTAATTCGAGAATTGTTTCTTATTGGTATTCAAAGAAGTGTAGTGAGTGAATTGTGAGCACTTTGGTTCTCACACTTTTGGCTCATCTTATGGCTATTGTAAACTTATCTTTTTAGTGTATTAGTGAGGACAGATTAAAGATAGTTGTGTTTGTAGGTTTTTTGTAACCACCATTCAACTTATACAACTTGTTCTAATTTTCTTTAAGTTTTATACATGTTTGAATGTTCTCATGCTTAAGAGCATCAATCTCTTTGACTTTTTTTCTTCTTCTAGTTTTCAAGCTCCTTCTTAAGATTGAGTAGCAATGTCATTTAACTTATACTTTTAGCTTGAGTTTTTAGAATTTTTTAATATTCATTGTTCATCGTGTTCCTTGTTGATATCATATGGTTTAATGAAATTTTGTCACTATTTCATGATAGATGCTAAATATTTTTATAATAAGATTGAAATAACTCTCCTAATACTAAAATATTATCCTCTATAATATGTGTACCTCCTTTTGCTACATGTTAATCTACGATATGGGTAAGCTTATATCATGAAAAGTAAGCTAAATGAGAATAGATAAATTAAAAATAATAATAAATTAAAAATGTTTACCTTCATATCTCCACATATTTATTTATTTTAATTAGTTTTAATTTATATGAGTCGTAATTATGTATCCATCTATTGCTCATATAAGTGTTTATTAATCTAAGACGGGTATATATTAAGACATTAAGTGCTTATTATTGAGGTATGCGATTAATGTTTGCATGATCTTATCCTTAAGCATGAAAAGTGGTCCCTCCTGTTGATCCCAAACTAAGAAAAAGTGACATTAAACTAATGTACCACGTCACAGAAAGAATTAGATGCGATATAATTAGATATAACAAATATAGAGATCATCACAAATTTAAAATTATCATACATATACACAATTTTAACTTCATAATTTGTTCAAAAGTTTATTACTAACTTGCATATTATATCTGGTTATGATTTAGATTTATTCAAGTAATTGAGGCACATTAGAGTTAACTACTAAATGTTAATAGTAACAATTGCCTACTTACATTTTCAGATAGGGGTTTACATAATGTAAAAAATGTTTCTGTATAAGTTAAAAATACTTTTTTTTAATAAGTTATAACATGATAATATGTCTAAACAATATGAAAAGTGAATTCTTTATTCGTTGGAATTTTCATATTTTACAATACAATAAATTCATTCAATATAAATTAATTTTAAAAAAAATTAGTTATTATAATAATTAAATTAAAAATTATTTTATAAACTAAAAATTATTAATATTTAACACATTTTTTATTGTAATAGAAATTACATATTTTTTTATTATTAATCTTAAAAAATTATAAAATTAGTTTCTATATAATCGTGAACAAATTAATTTTTAAATTAAAATCTAAATTTGTTTTTAATATTAATTATCAAAATTTTAACTATTTATTAAATTAGACTTTATATTAATTTTTAATTTAATTAGTGACTAATTTTAACATTTTATAAATTACTAATATAATTGGTAAAAACAATTTTTTTTATAATGGAACACAAAATTTTTTTTCTTTTAAATGTTTTAAATTCTTACTTTTTGAAAAAAATATAAAATTTTAACCAGAACACTATATATATATATATATATATATATATAATTTTTCAACCTGGAGTTTTTTTATAAGATTTCTATATGTATTTCTAAAAGAGAAAAGTAAAAAGAAAGAATACAATAAGTTTCCTCATAATTTCTCTACATTCTTATTTTTAACTTACCGTACGTAGAAGCTAAATTTAGTTTACAAAGACAACCATTTACTTTTTTTAATTTTTTTCTTCTTAATATTTATGAAAATTTTATGTGTCTGGCATATTATTTTCTAATCGTTCATTAAAAAACAGCATAAAACCCTGATGTAGGATACCTATTTTATAACGATATATAGATGTTAAAATATAATTTTTATGATTTAGGTGGAATATATATATTATTTAACTTATTAATTGTAATAATATAAAAAAATAGCAATAATTGTCTACGAGGCTACAAAAAGTATTCAGACACGAATTAAACAATAACCCAAGGATTTATTAGCCAATTACAAAGTTGATGGGGGATAACTTGACAAAAAAGTTAATATTAAATAGGAATGTATATGGTGATTCGAGCCAAAGGAGACAAAGATGTCCCTACTGTGTAGGAATGTGAATACAAAAAGCAGAATATCAGATTTAACATATTATTGGGTGTTGGGTTGTTTTGCGTCCTTTAGATGGTCATGGCTCAGTAGATCACGGAGTTACTTATAGTATTATATATATACTGTAGCTAACTCTCTTTCTACCTTAAAACTATTAATTAGTTAGATATTTATTAGGTGTAAAAGTGGTGTTATAAACAAAGAAAAATATTGGGATTGCAACCTATAGATATTGTTTGTTCTGCTAAATCAACCTCAAGAGCTAAGAACCGATCCCTGCATTATATATATATATATATAGGTCTAATTCTAAAGTGACGGTGCATGTACATGCATGGATTTATACTAGTGTTACGTGTATTATTTTTTGAAAGTGTGTTAGGTATCTTTTTAGTGAACCCTTTTTATATAGTTGGTATTTTTGAACATACTTTACCAAAAATAAATGAAGCTGAGGCCATAATCATTGTGGATGGCATGTATATTGACATTGAAGGACATATTGTGGGTATGGGTGGTTTTGAGATAGGGACTTCCCATAAAGGCATAAATGCCATGGAAATGAAAAAGATGATGTTGAGGAGAGAGAGAGAGAGAGAGAGAAGAGAAAGAAAGGGTGAATATAGTGGTGGTGGGGTTGATATCCTGAACAAACGGGTAGGATATTGATGGTCAATAAATGCTTTTATTTTATTGTGTACTGTTTGAGTTCATCTATTATTATTATTAGGAGCATTCTTCACATTCTGCAAGGAATTAGTAACCCACATGGCCATCAACTCACATTCCACTCTAGGTTAACTCACAAAATTATTCTTCCACAACATGCAAATACATTAATTCTCTTTATCAAGCTAATTAAACTCTTTCAATCTTAATTTACTCTTCCTTCTTCCTTTTTTTCATTTCTTCTTTCAATCAACATTCACCAATTAACACACTATTGTAGGCAATTATTTTAACTATCTTAATATTGATGCAAATACCTTTCCATTTTTCTGATAGATCATCTTTGTTGAGAATCCATTTTACTGATAATTAATCTCTCAAAAGAACTGAACCATATATAATCCTTATTTGGTTTCCCTCCTAAATTTTATAACAAAGAAAGTCGTCATACTCATAATTATTTGTAGGATTCGGCAATGATTTTACACAGAAGGTCACTGTAGTAAAGACAAAATCTGACTAACCAACCATTTCATATAACAAGGTGAAGCTTTTAAATAATAGAAACAGTGAAACTTGTCGATAAATGCACTTGATAAACAATTCCAGTTAGTTTTTTTTCATAAATAGGCTACAATTAGGTCGTCTAGTAATAATCTGCAATTTTACATTATGAATAGAGTAAGGTTACTTCATTCAATATTTTCTTCTTTATTTCTGTGTCTGAAAGTACATACTAATCTTATTATATATTCTTAAAGCTTTAATTTTTAACTAAGCTAAAGATCTTGTTATCTCACTTGGTGAAATAACACTTTGTTGCTGTCATGTTGTTGTGTTGGTAATTGTACACCAAGTTTACATGCATTACGTATACTGTAACTTTTTTTTTATCAGTAAATTGAATACATGTTAGAAGAAATTTATAACAATTCACGTATCAACAAGTTTTCCTTTGACATTGAAGAGATGAGGTTAAGCACTGAAAAGGGAAGGAGAATATGGTCAAACTTAAATAAAATCTGGCTGAAAGGTCGATTCAATCTACAGTTTATCCCTGAGAAGGAAGAGAGAAGGGAAGGGATGCATGTACTGTAGGAGGCATCTGTTCATGTTGCCAATCAGCCCAACCAACACAACTTGGGCTCCACACCCTCACAGTTTTCAGCTCTATCTCACCTTTTCCCATGCCCCCTCTCTATGTACCTAAAGCTGCAAATCACATTTTTTTTTCTCTTTTTAAATCAAAATTCATGTTTTTTGCATTCAGATTTTGGTTGTGAAAAAGTAAGAAGTTTTAGCTTGAATGTGAATTATGGATTTGTGTTTGACTTAACCTGATGTGAAATCAAACACAGACATGATACTAATTTTCTAAACATATACATCAATAACGTCTAGTTTCTTCTAAAAAAAACTCATAGTACTATAAAAAAATGTAACTTTTTTATCACGTATGTTCAAATAATTCAGATTTCAGTTGTGCTTTTTTTATTTTAGAATGCTTCAAATTCAATTTGAAAAGTAAACTTCTAGTTCGATTGATTCTCTTAAAAAAATACGTTTATATATGTTAAAATTTTGTCTGAGAAGTATTTAGCAGAAGTAATACTTTGATTGTTTTTACAAAGATACTCTTATTGCACCAAATACATGTACCACAGCCTTGTGTCCATCACAAACCTCAAACTGGGACCATTATGATATCTCCAACCCTACCCTTAAATCTTTCTATATCCTCCTTTTATAAAAAATTTGTATTTGTTTAATTTCCCTCAAAAGCTAATCATTTGGTTTGAGTTTTCCAAGTAAGGGTGAATCTCGAATTGGTATATGTTCTATCTATCAACAAACACATCGTCTCCTCTCCCACTATGCAAAGCAAAAGGGCATCATGCACCCCCCAACAAAAAGCTGACGTAGGTTTTTAGCTTCACGGGTTGAAAAGGCTATCCAATGACCTACAACTACAATCATAACAATATATGCACCACAAACTTGTATCTAGCAACTTGATCTTTTTATGTTTTTGTCATCACACTCTTCAATCAAGTAATGACACGTACCTACTTTATCATCTCATTAAATCGCTTTCATTAAACTTGCGTTGTTGAATTTCAAAAACACATTCACATGTTAGTGTGTTTAATGAAAACATTAAAGGAACTATTTAGAAAACGTGATACAAATTCCGTCCCTTTAATGTGCGTGCTCTCAATTGCTGAATGGTAGCAAGTAGAGCTTGAACTCTCACCCTTATTATCATACGATAAACTCATCATCATCATATATATATATATATGAAATTGTGGAATAATTGGAGAACACGTACCAAGAGGATCTTGAGGAAAAAGCCAGTTGTCAAAGGAGAGAACCATGAAATGCCCCACAGGTATTTGTCCATGCACATTCATCATTGTTCATCAAAGTTTGAACTTTGATGAGGCCTACAGCCTCTGGATTTGAGAAAAGAGGCTTTTCTTCATTTTGACCCTTCCTCCTGTTGATTTTGACAAGCAAGAATGCAACATATATAGTTCCTTTCTCGAGTATATATATACGTATAACAGTGTAAGCACATAACATAGCTCAATGTACATATAACGTTATGATACAAACGTAGAAAGCAACAGTGAACTTTGTACATACATTCAAAAGTACATAATCACATCAACGTACAAGAAACTAAAACTTTTTTTCAGCATGATACTAAAATTTATGTTGGTTACCATAACGCTCATACAACAAACGTAGCCGATTAACAAATATAGCTGCTGATATCTCAGCACAATAAACCGACCAGCTATGGCAATGGACCCTAAAGCCATTGAAATGTTGTGACAATCTGAAAGTGCAAGTTAAAATACAACTGAAGCTGTATAGTGTATAGGTTGCTAGCTATTAACCAATTAGCTTGAGCTATATATGCTTTTGCCGAAAGCATATACAATGTAATAATCATTGTCTGCAATGCCTTGATCAACTTAATTAATGTACAAAAGAGAGAAGATCTTATACATGAAAACAAAGTAAATGAAGCTGGGTTTAAAGCTTTGTAACCAGCGTGTCAATTCCATCAGAAAAGAAAGAAAACCAAAGGAGAAGAATGAAGAACAAAATGTTTGCCTTCATCTAAACTTGGTGCTTATATATATTTCTCAACTGGGAAGTCAAGGATATGTACTCATACCAAATAAAAGTTCACAAATTAACTAAGATCTAAGAATAAGGTAATTCACATAGAGACATATTTATAAAATAGAACCAGTTCCATTTTCCATATGTCTTTACTGGATGAAGTTAGTCATTGTCTTGTTCTACTTCAGATGCAGGCTCTTCTTCTTCTTCAAAGCCATCGATCCCATAAGCTGCATGGCCACTTCCAAAAGCTTTGATATGATCTTTAAGAGACCTCTTGTGCTTGAAATCAGAGCCACAGATGCAGTACCAAAGCTTCCCACAGTTCTTTTCATGGGTTCTCCAATCACCTCTCACTGCAAAAGCCTTACCACATTTTCTACACATGAAGGGCTTAATTCCATGCTTCCTCTTGTAGTGTGTTTGAAGAGTCCTGAAATCTTTGAGGGGCTTTGCTCTTGGGTGATCAATGTTGTTCCTGCATCCCGGGGAACAACAATAGCATGGAAGCCTAAGCATACCTGTTGGTTGGGTACCCCTCAGAGATTCAGGCCCTTTTCTGTACTGTGATCCATGCCCCCACATATGCATCTGACAAATGGAAGAAAAGAAAAAAAAAATTATGAATACCAAAAAAGAAGATAACTAGGATAGAGAAAACAAGGAAAAAATTATCAAAAGCTACATTGGCTAAATAGACGTTTTGAAAATTTAAACATTAAATGAATAATGAAACGCAAAACCACTGCTTTGGATTTTGGATTGAAGTGAATTAAGAAATAACTGTCTCGGTAACCACTACTACGGATCAAACGCTTTAAACTTTTCTCTGAATATAGGTGACGAATTACGCATATTAATTATTTCATTCTAGGACACTGAAATCAAATTAAGAAAAGAAGATCTTCTTGTGATGTAAGTTTAATGAAACGTATAGATAAATTACTACTCTTTTTTACAATATACATCTAATGCAAAAGAAAGTCACATTCAAGTGAGAGAGAAGGAAGAGTACAGACAAGACAATAGCTATATCCGTGTGTACGAGACTTTCAGGTATGGAAGGTGTTTGAATTCAGACATAAAAGGGCTACAACGAGAAAAAGTCTGAGTGTTGTATTGATATCATTATCTGAGAGATCTGGAAGAAACACTGCAAAATTTTCAGTTCTATTCGCAGCTGCATGCCAAACATATATACGAAGGCAGGCGAAACATATAAGAAGCACAGATTTCAATGCACCAAGACATAAAGAACATTGGCTGAGTAGTTTAATCAACGAAAAGGATATAGGATCTGATCTCAGTCACAGTTTGAACCAGGAAAATATTAATTAGTTCATACATTAGTACCCGTTTCACCGTGCAAGAAAACGAAAAAGCTGAAACTAATTTTTATCATAATGATGACACAAGTACAAGTGAAAAAAAAATAAGAACCTGGAGGAAAAAGGGAGAGAAGAAAAATGGAAGGAGAAGGAAAAATAAAAAGGAAAAAATGAAAAAGAAAAGGACCCTCTTAGTGCCATATATCCAAAATTAACAAATTAATAGTACGTGTGTGGTTTTTCTCATGAATTGGAAGAAAAAATAGTAGAAGAAGAAGATGAAGAAGTAGAAGAAGGTAGTTTATTCTTTAACATGTGTCTGTTATGATAAAATCATTTGTTTATGTTACTACTGACCTGCATGTTGTTGTATCTGTTGAAGGTTTTGCAACAAACAGGACAAGAGAACTGTGTAGGACCAATGAGAATCTGAGAAGGTGTAGGGATCCAGTACTGTCCCTTGTTGAGCCTGTTGGACAAGAACCCTGAAGAAGAATCCTCACTCCCATTATTATTACAATCTCCTCCTCTTTGTTGTTGTTCTTTGTCTGTGGCACAGGCTGAAGACATCACAGAAGCTATCTCAGCAGCACTAGGGCTTGGCAACCCTATGTGCAGTGCAACAGTGACACTGTTATCACCATCCTCCTCTTGCTCCTCATCTTTGGGGTTATGGAGGGTCCTAGTATACTCCTCTTCCACATCCATGGCGGTGCAAACCTGATCCTGGTCCTGGTACTCCTCCTCTTGTTCCTCGTCATTTTTTGGACTGAGACTGAGAAGGGGAAGGGCCTCTCTCAAGGGAGGGGAAGGGGGTGAAGAAGAACAAGAAGTGGTAGTGGCTTGAAAGTGGTGGTGGTGGTGTTGAAAGTGGAAAAAGGTGTTGTGGCTGATGTTGGTGGCAGTGGTGGTGGTGGTTTGGTTGATGAAGTTGTGAGCATATGGATGGTGGTGGGGTGAAGGGTTTGGAGAGGGGTAGTGGTAGAAAGGTGGTGAGAAGAAATTGGAGTAAGGGTCTGCCATGGGTGGAATGGAAAAGGAAAAAGGCTTGGGTTTGAGGAGAGAGTGGGAACAGTACAAGGCTATGTAGGTTTGCTTTTATATACAGATAGAGAAAGTACAATATGGCTGAAGGAAGTGGATGGTGGGGAGAGAGAGAGAGAGAGACAGAGGTATCGGATATGGGAAAAAGAAGTAAAGTCAAGTGGAGGAGAAAATAAAGTAATCTAACACAGCAAATCATTTTTTATAAAAAAAAATTGATGATTAGGATTTTAATCATTACCAGAATACAGAAACTTAATGACATTTTCATTTTCATTCTTAATTTTTTAATTTTTTATTAATCTTTTTCTGAGAGAGAATGTCGTTAGTGGCAGTTTATAGTTATGGAAAATTATTCAATTAAGTTTAAATTATTAATTTACTGGTTTAGCAGCAAAACTGTGGATCAAGGCTTGTGAAATGACCTTATTATTTAAAAGTGTGGTTAGAGATTTCATTATCCTTTTATGTGTAAAAAAAATCTTTAGAGAGTTGTTAATCCTTTAAGTGGATTTTAATATTACCAAATTTCTATAATATGAAAAAAAATTCTTATAAGCTATATGTAAGTTATTTTGAAGTTTTTATAAAAGTTGACATAGATATGCAAATACCAAAGGGTTATAATTTTTTATATTGGTTCTAAAATAATTGACGTTGAAATAATATTTCCTATCTCAACTAATAACTTATAATCAACGCAGAAAAAAAACATTTATATAATAAACTCTCCAAATATAACACTACAATAAATTCATCAAATATAAACTAATTTAGAAACTAAAAATATAAAAATAAAAAATAATTAATTATTATAGTAAATAAATTAAAATTTATTTTATAAATTAAAAATTATTAATATTTAAAATAATTTTTATTATAATAAAAATTATGTTTTTTACTATTGATCATACAAAATTATAAAATTAATTTTTATATAATGATAACCAAATTGATTTCTAAATCATAATTTAAATATTTTTTATATAATGATAACCAAATTGATTTCTAAATCATAATTTAAATTTGTTTCTATTATTAGCTACCAAAGTTTTAATCACCTACTAAATTAGATTATAAATTAGTTTCTAATTTAATTAATGACCAATTTTATCACTTTATAGGTTACTAATATAGTTTGTAAAAACAATTTTTTTTAATGTAATATGTATAATTTTCTACTTGTTATAAACATAAATATTGTAGATTGATTGTTTATTATTATACCAAAAAGTTATGGATGATAATTAAAGTGTTATTCTTTTTCTATTTGAGAACGTAATCGATTATAACTTAATTTATTTATTCTATATCACATGACAATAACTTTTTCATTGGATGATAAAGATTCGATTGAACACCAACATCTATGAATTGAACATTGTAATGAAAATGCACAAGTCTTCAAAATTTACAAATAAAAATTGATTACTCATTGTTTATGCTTGATATGAATCTTAGAAGATTGGAGAGATCTTGATCAGTTCATAAAGATAATAGGAATACAAAAAATCCATGAATGAGCTTATGACAATGGCACAAACAAATAAAAAATGACTCATGGTTGACTATATTCAACAACAAAACAAGAAAGGAAAACAATAACAAGTAATAAAATGAAATGAAAAATGGATCAAGATAAGAGAATGGAAAACAACACGTCACCTTAATCATGAAGAGATGCAGAGCATAATCACCGTTAAGAATATCTAAGATGCTTTAAAATAGCTTCAGACTTTAAATTTAATCCTATTTACAATAATAAATTAGATGTCAATTTATATAAAATTAAATATTTTATATAAATTGACATGTGATCCATTACTATGAATTAAAATTTAGGTAAAATAATATTAGTGAAAATTAATTAATTATTAAATAGAAAAAAATATATGTTAGATGTTTTTCACGTAAAAGAAAAAATATTACCAAAAGAATTACTTTTACCATCTATATTAATGATTTATAAAATGTTGAAATTGATCACTAATTAAATTAACAACTAATTAAAAATTTAATTTAATAAGTAACTAAAATTTTGATAACTAATATTATAAATAAATTTAGATTCTGATTTAAAAACGAATTTAGTTACATTATATAGAAACTAATTTAATAAATTTTTAAAATTAATAAAAAAATATAATTTCTATTATAATAAAAACTATTTTAAATATTAATAAATTTTAACTTTTAAAATAATTTTTAATTTATTTCTATAATAATTAATTATTTTTACTTTTAAATTAATTTATATTTAGTCATTTATTGTAGTAATTTTAATATATTTTTTATTATTTGAGTTGTTTCTTTTCTTCTTTTTTAAAAAGATTAGAGCAACCTATTATTTCACTTATTTATTCTTTATTGCTGATAAGATAATCGAAAGCTATATTAATTAAAAAAATGAAAATAAAATTGGAAACCTTTTGAATTGCGCGTTTTCTGATAAAAAAAAATCTCTCACCTTTTGGTTGTATTATATTATTTGTGTGTGTTTTGGAGGGGGTAAAAGGATCTCTATGACATGAGATGTTGCATAAACATTCGAAAGAATAGAACATTTGACTCTCACGACACACATTAATTAACTTTGGATTTAAACAGAATAAGATAGTTTTGTCATGATCAAATAATTAATTAAATATTTAGAGAGAGTAGTGCACGCATCCCAGGATAGACAAGAGGCATAAAGGATAGAATCTGTTTGTCACAGCCACCATATGAAATGTATAATAAAAATAAATAATAATAATAATAATAATAATAATAATAATAATACAATAATTAATATATTTTGAATTTATAGGATACCTGCAGAGACAAGAAGCAACCACAGTCCCAATATGCCCCCAACACTTTTATTGGTGTGTGCACTCTGGTCGGCTAAAACCACTGTCACCTTATTATGCAGATTACTAATTCATCATATTTATTTATTCAATGCTCACTCTGCACAATGTTTTAGTTAACTGTGTTCATAATAGTACTGTATTAATTAGAAGTTAATCATTTGGAGTTTAGTAGTAATAACCTGTCTTCTTAATTTCTGCGGATTATTCATTGTCAGATGACAATTGCAATTCAAGCTTTAAATCAATTGATTCAAGAAAACAGTTCATTATCATTTGTGAGACACCTAATTACTAATATTTAATTCATATATATTTATGACATATACCTAAATGATTCAATTGGCACAATTAAAACATGAATCTTAATTAAAATCACATTACTATTAAATCTACTAATTAATTAAGGGGGTGTTTGTGTTCATGGAAGGAAAAACAACATGTTCTTTATACTTGCTGTCACTCAAAGGAATGCAGTTTATTTTGTAAGGATGGTTTTATGGTCTAGGAAGTTTCTAATACACATAAAAAAATGTATTTATCCAATAAAAATGATTTTATTTAGTTTTTTGAATCTGTTTATGCATATGCTGTGATGATTAATTTAGTAGTGGTTTGAAGATTTATGTTTTGGGGGTTCATAAACAGTGGTTGTTATTATTCCTGAGGGAGAAACAGTAAAAGTAGAAGAGGGGTGCAGTGTTAACCTGAGGTTTAGGAGTGAATGTTGATGGGCATATAATGACATGCATGCTGTTCATCAATTGAGAAAGGTGCCAAGAGAGTGTATTGGCCTAGGCCAGTGTGACAACAGTGAAACTACTCTAAATTCAAACTATAAAACAATGCCATGACAGAGGAATGAGAACAACAGCCAAACAAAAAACCCTACCTAGCTACCTATATATTATTATTATTCAAATCACATATATCATATATCATATATATATTAATTAATTATGATGACATATTATATATATATATATTGAGAATTAAAGAACTGTGTTGCAAAGATTACCAGCATTGACACCATGGGAAAGAGTACACATGTTTGGTTGTAGCTATAGCTAGGGACACATGGTGTGTCTCACTGTAAAATTGGTTTCAGATCATAATCTATAGGCTATCTATAGACAATTAGTGTATTACTATTGAATTTCTTTTAATGAATACTGTTATATATTATTCATAGAAGTGTGGTATAAACATTTTAATACCTTCTTTCTAATATGTTATCCTTTATTAAAATTTATTAAAAAAATTCTTTATTAATTAAAATTTTACTTGAGTTATAAGAATGACTTGTTTATCAGATGTGAGAATCAAAATCTGCATTTTTTTAATAAATGTCGATGAAATGTTTTTATCTGTCAATAATGAATATTGTAATAAAAGACTATGTTTTAGAAACCAGATTATTCAAAGATTCAGTTGAAATATTATTTTCAAATTTTAGTTTAATTCCTGAATGTGTCAATTTTTCTTGTATTTTCACTAAATTTTGTATCAAAAGATGATAATAAACATATTGCTTCAACTATTCATTGGTTCAACCAAAAAAATGAGGGCACAAATTGATTCAAACCCAGAAGACAATAAAGACATGTCCATATAATGAATCATTCAAAGAAAAAGTTACATTTAGTTTATTTCAAGTATATATTTCAAAGTAAAACTTGCCTGCTTTTTTTAATTTTAAATAAAAATCATTTATATCACTATTCTTTTGGTCTCTCGTAAATTTATGTCAAGTTAAAAATCTTTCTACATAAATTTATATCTATTATATTTTCTAATATAAATTTACATTTTCTAATGTAAAAACCTTCTTTAACACTAGTGTGTATTTTTTATATTTCTCACAAAAACATCACTAATTAATATATATATATATATATATTATGGTAAATATACAAAAGACATTATTCTTACCATGCATACATGCATATATGCTACAGAATTTGGTGGTATAGTGATGACTTGGTGGTGATTGGTGATGGCATGAGTTATGTTTGTTACAGTTACACCATAAATCTAGGCTTTATTTATTCATCTCTCCATTCACTGTGCATGGCTGTGACATTGAGGACCACTTTCTTCTGCTCACTCCATATCTCTTCTTTCTCATTCTTTTTTTCTTCTTTTCTTCTTCTTTTTTCCCCTGTACCAGAGTTCCAACTCACAAATGTATACTCAATTTCCCTGTTACATTCTCTTTGAGATGAACATTCATTCATATTGCGCATGCATGCTATGAGCCTATGACTCGCTTGTGCAACACAGTGATTCACGATCACATCCTTATAGGAAATGACATTATCACTGTTCACATTCACACCTAATAAGAGTACAATGTGTGTGTCCACGTGCACATTGCCAAAGTAATTAACATTTGTGTACAAAAAAAATCAAGGAGCAAAAGCTTAGTTCAATGCCCTTTATGGTTTAATAATTTAATGTTTAATTATATGTTAAGTAGAGATTAATCGAGATCATAATAATTTAAAATGACCTATAATAATATGTTTAATACCTAATTTTTTCTATCACCACTCTTTCTCCTTCATTTAAACCCTCAAACCTAATCAGTGACAATAGTATAGTATATAGCTGAAAAACATCTACCTCTTGTTTCGTAGAAGGGTGAAGTTGTAAAATAATATATAAAGCTTTTACAAAATTGATCTTCAAATTTGATATTGGGTTTAGACAATGTTTATTTTCTCACATTTGCACATAAATGCATCTTGCTAATGTTTAGAACTTCAGACATATATTTCAAGAACTTTAAATATATATATATATATATATATATATACATATATATATATATATATATATGAAAAAAGTTAAGAATTCACTCATTGGTGAAGGTACAATAGATGGCGTACCAAGACAAGCAAGTGAAAGTTGAAAAGTGCCTATCACAATTAATATATACTACTGTTTTTCTTATGAACATTCAATATTTTGAATTATTATGTGCACTTTTCAATTTCACACGCATGACTTGATATGTAGAGTCTTCAAAATAATGGATGACTGAAAGTGTTCTTCATTTTCTACCAATTTCACCACTACCATCCATTTCAATTTCAATTTCAACTTCTACTTTACACATGTGCTTGTGTACATACAGTGTTAATCAAATTAAGGTTAAATAATTAATTTGTAAATCAAATCACCGAAGATTTTTTTATAGTTTAGGAGTTCTTGATTTTACCAAAAATCCACTCATTATGTTTAGGATAAAAAATTGTAATTGAATACTATTATTCTTAACTTTAAATTCTAAGTCACTATTATTGTACACATACCTTTGACGATGGTTTAAAAAGACTTTCAGCAAAAGTTTCTAAAACATTATTGTTAAAAATATCATTATTTTTTTGTCATTAAAATAAATAGTTAATTTATCATTATTTTTTTCTTGAATGACAACAGTTTTTCTCCAACTGTTACAGAAAAATTCTATGTGGGACAATGAAAGAGAAAACAAGTAGAACACAATTGACAATGGTTGCATCGCAGATGTGAGAATATTGACAACATTTTGTGCTGAAATCATGGTTGTTCAGGAATTTTTTTTTAAGTGGAAGTTGTTTTCTCCTTTATATCCGACCTACATTGCTCAAATTAATTTTATATCTCAAACAATAGTCCGTTTAAGGTTCTAAATACATAATTACAACAAATTAAACTCAAATAATTACATTGAAAGTTTTTAAATTGATCAAAATGTAAAGGAAGTGCAAAAAAAATGTGTTAAATTAATTTGTCATCTAATCCAATGTGTTATATATATTAACAAATATTTAGTCCATATGCTATTCACATAATCTATAGCTTCTTAATCTAGGGATTAAGAATTATTGAAATATTGTAAGATATGTATTAAAGTTAGCATAACTAAATAATTTAATAATTTATTATATTGATGGGTTATAACATATTATATAATCCCAACCTTTATCAATACCAGCTCGCACAATGGTCAACATCCACTAATAACGTAATAGCCGCACTCATAACTTCTGGTTTATTTATTATACTACAACTTAAAATAAACATTTTTTATCATTGCATGACAATACAAAAATGAATGAACGATGCAATTTAATAAATATGAAAACTTAAAGCTATAATACATGAAAGTATGCATTGTAAATGTAATAAAATGTGGGTTTTATTTGACTGACCAATCTACTATTTATTTGAAGTAGTTAGACGACTTCTTTTGTAGGGAGCAAAATCATGTAGCAGTATGATCGGTTAGTGACATCACCAGTAATTACCAATGATGCGTGCATTGAAAATAGTTCTTACAGAATACAACATATGTACTTATTATAACTTAATTTACCATAACTTAATAAATATCCATTTATCCATGTATATATGGAGTGAAGAAAACTTGTTTGTGTCCCTTCATTAAGCTATTGGTAATGTACGTTTGTGTTTCTTCTTCTTTTTTTTACCTAAACAATGAATGACATGAGGATCCAAAAACCCGTATGTATCATGTTTTCCCTCATTCAAACACAAACCATACACGTAACTAAGTTGTAATAAATTATTAATAACAAATACATAATAAGTAACAAATATGAATGTTTTAAATGTTGAACTTACATCATCCAAAACTACACAACGGATATGTTTAGCTCATGATTGTTCGATGCAATCATCAACAGATCAAACTTATGAATGTACAATACTACATCACTGTCCCAACCAAAAATAGTAACATCCCATGGAACTTCTGTCGGGTTTTTCCTATGGCCATAGCAACCTCCACCAAGGTTGCCATAGCATATCACACAATTCATATATAACAATATCAGTGCAAATATTTACCCAAGTGTCAGATGTAACCTTCACAAGATGTCTGGGCCAGGCAATGAAGGTCTGAAGTAGAGCCATCAAAATAGGTTGTAGCTCGTGGGCCAACCCAACCTGCCTTGAAAAAGGGCAAGGTCGGGCCAAAATAAGTAAAAAATTTATAGTAAGTAGGAATATTTAAACCTGACCCACTTTCACACAGCCCACTCGGGATGAACTTGTGTGGGTCGGGCAACCCACTAGTCCACCAAGGGAAATAAATAAGAAATTTTTATAATGAGAAATCTCTTATTTAATTTTGCAATAGCTTATCGTAACACTTTTTTTTCTATTTGTAGATGGAGATAAAATAGATATGCAAAAAGAGAAGAAATTGTTATTGACATTTTCATGCAAGAATCTAATTAAGTTTATTTTGAAAAATCATGAAACACTAAAACTTTTTATTTTGGAGTTTGAACTTTGATTATAATTTGTACTTAATTTTTATAATGATACATTGAAACCTTTTATTTTGGAGTTTGGAGTTTGGACTTTGAACATGACTTGTAGTTAACTTTTGTAGTTAATTTTGAATTTTATTGATATTTTTTAAATTGTTTTGATGTGTTGGTAGGTGACCCATATGGCCCACCAACCCGTGGTGACCTAGGCCGTGTCAGAAAAATTTTGAAAAAAATAAAAAGTGAGTTAGGTTGGGTTGACCCATTTTTAAAGTGGGTCATGGTGGGCCAACCCACATGAGTCAAATTAGCCTCTTTTAACAATTCTAGTTTGAAGTGTCTATGCCACAATAAAAACCTTAAATGTCAGCACAAGAACTGTAGCATCACCATAGTGGACCTTCTCCACCATGACCTTTATCAAATGAGAAGGCAGAGACATATTGTGTAACACCTACAAAGCACTTCTCAAGGGCCACCAATCGAGGGGAGGAATCACCATAAACATACAACTCACATTGTCTAGTGGAGCCAATATCATCCCATGATGGATCAACAGTCGCACAACTCCTTTTAGTGCTTACTCTGATACATAAGCCAAGTCATGTTATAGTGTAGGCGGTGGTTGTTGCGAGAGTCCTAAGCTCTTTGGCAGTTTGTCAAACTCTCGTATTAGGCTCTATGTGAGCTCGTGAGTGACCTCCTCCTTTATCTGTTGTCATAATTGTTGTATATACTTCTCACTAGGTGTCGTAGAGGACTAGGATTGTCGTTGCGATGAGGTTTCGAAGAATGCTCAAATCCCCACACCACATCTAACGATTCGAACATGCCTAGAGTACTCAGGTTAACCAATAACAATAGTCAAAATATTCTCCTGACCATGAGGAGTAAAAGTACATTGGGTCCTCTACTCAACTAGAGAATCCTACAACATAAACAAAAATGAATTATGAGTCTTTATGTAAAACAACAAAAATAAATGTAATAAACACATTTGTTTACAATTTGCTCAACTTTGCAGTGTGATTCATCGTAAGTCCATGTCCCTGATGGCTTCAGATGAACTTGCTTCCATGTCTCATGCTGGGAAGGTGGGATGGGGGCTCAACGACATCTCTGCTAGAAGCATCATTCGTGGTAAAAGTAGAATGTGCTGTAATTTTTTTCTTTAACCACCTCGGGATAATAAGTGGGGGTCTCATTATGTGCTTGGATGGCCTATGCCTTCTTTCGAACACCCTGTCATAATTGAAATCAGTAATATTTAGTAATTAATAATACATGTAATAAAAAGTACATTGAAACAGATGATATTAACCTCCCATCACTCAGATTGGCGAGTCTAAACAAAATTGTTGCCAAGTCTTTTTATTGATACATGTGTATTATCAATGTTCTTCCATTACAAAGAATCAACTGGATATCGAAACAGTCCATCAAATTTTTTGTCATTTGCATGTCATCTAAGGTTTTTATATCATTTGAATTTGCAAAAACAAAAACACTTAACCCTTGGAATTAGCGAAACATACCAGATTGCCTTCATAGGGGGACCATCCTTTGTGACCTCATCATTATTCTCTTATTGACCATCCTTGACCTTATAACATGGCAATCCACACTTAGGACATTTTTTAAGTCTTCAAACTCTTTTCTATATAAAATACAATCATTGAGACATGAATGTATCTTTTTATATTCCATATTCATTGAACAAAGTATCTTCTTTGCCTTATAATTTCAATTGGGTAGTGTATTCCCTTCTGGAAGCATTTTCGTCAATAACTAAAGCAATTATGTGAAGCTTTTATCTATCAACCCATTCACTGCCTTCAAATTCATGATAATTGTATGAAGTTAGTTGAACCAAGATACAATAGAGTTTCTACATCACTAAACATATTTTCATACAAAAGCGCTTAAGCGAAGGACTCTGCTCCAACATTATGAATCATGTCCTATAGTCTATCTTCCATTGTCAAATGAACAAACTCATTAGTTTGGCACACACTTGGATAATGTAACTATTCACCATACCATGTTCATGTTGTATAATTTTGAAGAAATTCATCGCACAAAAGATGTTCTCTAATTTTAGAAACATCCAATGTTCTCCCGTTCAAATAATTCACAGAAGGACACCTCATCCTTACTCCATTGTCACTACTACCGACATTACTATTATGCAAATTTAAAGAACTCTTTCACACCTCTCTCGTAATCATCACTTATGTGTATTGAATTAATCCAACCTCAATCTATATCTCTATGTTATACAATTATGTTTCAAACAATGCATGTAAATCTCACTTTTCTTATCAAAGGTATCACCCTATCCCATTCAACAAGATTCACTTTTTATAGTTCAATAGTACACAAATTTTAATTAACATATCTAATATTTTACAAAATTTCAGTAGCATTAACATTGGTATTCAGGTGACACGAAATGAAAGTGGTGACATCATATCTCCACAATCTAATATGCACCCTGAAGATTAACGCAAAATGCAATGAACCAAAAGTAAATAAAATATATGAAATACTTATATACTATTCAACTATTAAAAAGTGATCAATCTTCTCAAACTATGTAACCAGACAATTCAACATTCAATATAATTACTATCAGTACAACCTCTAATAGACTTCTTCTTCTTCTTGCATGAGCTTCTTCAATGGAGGAGTGGAGATGAAGTGGCGCAAAAGCAATGTAGAGAGGATTATTTGAAGAGAATCTATGGAGAGGAAACTAGAGAGAGGTGCAACCAACCCTATGTGAAGACTAGGAAAGCCTAATTAGAAGACCAACCTAGAGGGGACTCAAAGTTTAAGTAAATGGCTAAACTTGGGCAGCATTTCTTTACTAAACTCAAAGTGAATTACAAGAGGGTGAATGGTTATTTATAGGAAGAGGGGGTTGATCAAGAGTGAGAGAAAGATAGGGAAATTTGAATTCAATTTGAATTCAAATTTCCACCAAAGGTGCTACACAACGTGGATCAAAAGTCATGTGGCAAGTCATGTTTTCCATGCCTTCTCACGCCTTTCAGACATGAAGGTGTGGAACGCTCCTCTCCAACCCTAGACCAACCTAGGGTTTCTCTTGGGTATTTGGAAGCCCAATTGAAACCCTAGCTAGACACAAGAAACCATATTCTACTATAGGTCCAAACAAATACAAGCCCAAAATCTACATTGTTTGGCCCAAATACAAGACCTTAATATTCTACACTACTAGACTCAAATTAAGGCCCATAAAATCCTATTCTACTCTATACAATATTTACAAACTAGAGCCTAGTCCGTGCATATAAAAGCTTAGACCTACTGAGTTCAATTGAGGTTTAATCTTCATGAATTCTCTTGGACATGACTCTTATGGTTGGTTCCTTGGCAAAGAGTCTTCCATCAACCTCCACTTACAAAATGTACAAATATTTTTAAAATTGGAAGAGTACTACACAAATCTTTGTATTAAATATCAAACGAGAAACTAAGGATCTCTCCATGTACACAATTTTAACAAAATTTCGACATCATAATACTTAAAACACAGACTTTCCCAAAAAATAACAATACAATTTGCCGAGGTTTGAACATCCCTAGACCCAATACCAACACACTCAACATACAATGTATAATAATACAATTTGTCGCGGTTGGACATCCCCAGACCCAATACACCAATAAGTTCAACATACAACTTTTAACATACTCAATACATAAATTAACACAATATAAATCAAAAAAATATTTTAACATTAAATCAAATTAATCAATTTAAATATAAATTATACCAACCTCAAGTCCAACTACGACGAAAGGAAAAATAGTGGTATAGGGACAGTCGCGAGTGGTAAGGGCGCAATGACGACAGTGGTAGCAGTAGGGGCGCAACGATGACAACGACACACGAGGAAAGAAGGAAGTTGCAATGGTATGCGGCAAAACGGGTTGAGAGAAGAAGAGAGACTTCATGGAGGTACCGACATCAATGCAAATAGTGTGGGGTGCAGCGACGATGACACAAATGACAATGGCATAATGAAACAACGAGTTATTTAATCGAAGAGAAAACAAGAGTGAAAAATGTTTCGTGTTTTGGCTCTATAATGATTCTTCTATGCATCGTCATCAATGTTTCACAATTACGATAATTCCTCGAGAAATTGTTGTAAATGTTGAATTTTGTGAATTTTGAAGACGGTGCTGAATAATCCATCACCAAAACTTCAATTTAATTATAAAATTACAATTATGTTGTTTTTACAGTTGTGGCTAGATAACTAATTCTCGTCATTAAATAAGAAAATTGCACTAGTTTTATAAAGTAGGTTTTTTTTAAAGTGGATCAATCTATATATAGTTGTGCAATGTCCAAAGTAGTATTTATTGATCCATATTATAGAAGTTATAGTTTTCCTTAAATAATGGTTACAATCTTATACATAGAAAAAGTATTAAAGATATTCATTTTTAAGTTTTTTTTTTCAAATTAGTTCATATTCTTTAAAGTGATTTTCAAGTCTAAAATGACTTAAGTAAAAACATTCATAATATGTTAATGAAGTTTGGGGTTAAAAATTATTTAAGATCTTTCTTTAATCTTTTCTAATATTTTAAAATATTAAATATCTAATAAGTTTGTAATAGAATATAGATATAAGTTATTTTTATTTTACTAATCAAAACATTCATGAGCAAGAACATCCATATTTAAATTAATTACCTGCTACACTCTTTCCTTTTTCCCAACATTATTCAAAACAATGCATATTATTAAGATAGCACCACGATTCTCAAAACTCTTAGAAAGTTAAGTTCTCCAATTCAAGTTAGTTTTTTTTTTGGTCGAAATTTGAGAACACATAATAAAAGTATTTTTTAGAAGAGATAACATGTAAGTACAACTTTATACTTGAATAACACGAGTGGGGGAAGCACTATACTCATAGGTTTGTCACTCATGAAAAAATAATGTAACAATGTAGAGTGCATAGCATAGTTAGGGTACCTTTAACAAAGATAGAAGTTAAATTTGTGTAGGAAAAAGGGGACACAATAAAACATTTTTAGGAAAAGGGGTATTTGTGTTGACCAAGATCCCATGCATGCTTTCTTTCCCCCTTTCTATTTCCAAGACACCACGAGTGAGCTTACAATATTATTGTTTGTAATAAGATGACAATAATAGTTAATAACCAATAAATTAAACATCATTTCTAGGTTATGGTCATGTTCCATGTCTTCTGAAACAGACTTTTCTCAGTTAATTTATAGTACTAGTATTGTTGTAGAAAGAGAATATCGATAATGAAGTTCATTAATATCTTTCCTTTTTTCCATACGTCCCTGTCTTCTGAAAACCTTCAAATTAATATTATATATATATATATATATATATATATGAAATGTCTAATCATTGCAAAGAATAAATAAATAAATAATAGACTCCATGATTTAATTTATTGCTCCTTAATTCCTTCATAATATTCCTTGGAATTTAATGTGGTCCCCTTGGAACTTATACGTACTTAATTATTAGTGGTTTGAATAACAATCAAGCATGTGATGGTAGATTTTGAAAAGATATGGTGTAAATTGACAAATATTCCAATATGATTCACAAAATATATATTGTTGTATCTTAAATATGTAGTTAGAACTTTCATGAATATTTGTACTAGTGGAAAAAAAAATATGTTGAAAGACACCATCTCATAAATGAATCTCAACTAATTAGACGAGTGAAAAAAAAAACAAAATATTCAATTGGTTGTACCTAGAGCTGAGCATTTAGACAAAACTCCACGAATTACTGTATTATCCATAAGTACGGATATGTATTTTTAGTAAATTTTTAATATATAGATATTTTTATATCCAGTCTACACAATCTGTGGGTTACCGTCTTTATCCACAGTCTTCAGAGATTACTCACATCACAATCCATAACATTAAGTCATATTTAACAAAAAATCTAATATTTATTGTTTTTATAGATTATTACGAAGTTTAATTCAATTTAAAAATTTAATATTTTTTGTTTCTAATAATTATTACCAAGTCCAATTCAACTCAATTTATTTACTTTATTTTTATTGGTTGTGCATTTTTTAATTGATTGAATAAATTATTATTATAAAAATGAATGTTAAAAAATACTAATGTATCTTGTATCTTTGCAAGTGTGAACTTACTTGTTTAACTTGCGAATTTTACAAGATGGATGCAATTTATAAAAATTAAAAATCGTTTAAAATGCAAACTAAATGGATAGATTTTTTATAATGCGGGTTTATACGAATATGAGCTTAAATGAATAGACCCATCCGTATACCCCGTTCTAGTTGTACCTAATAAATTTTTTCAAATTTAAAAACATTATATATTGATTGTCCTCATATTTCTTTCATTTCTTTTTAAGTGTCCAAAAGATACAATAGAGTTTCCTGAATTTAGTGAAATATTTATACAATTTTCTATTTTTTTCACTTTTAGATCATAATTGATAGTAAACTAATTAAAGATTAATTTACAGATAAATATATAAATAATAAAAAATTAGTTAGCTTAAAATTTAAAAATTACAGTTAAATAAAAGTAGAAAAATTTGAGAAAGTCAATCACTAAGAAGTACTATAATAATGTCAATCCACATGTTATTGAAGATTGTCCAGAAGGACTAGCTTATCAAACTTGTTATGTAGCAATTTATAAATGAGTTTAAATATTTGATTGTGATTTTGTGATATTATAAATTTATATCTAGTTAAATATTATAATTTGGTTTTACTTTTAGTTTATATGTAACTCTCACTCCATTCTTTTCTACAAAGGATTGATGATCTCACATGTATGAATATATATATTTTGTGGGTAATTTAATATGAGCTTCATTAATCTTCTTAAAATAGACTTTTAATATCTTTAATACTATATATTAGAAAATAAATTTATTTTTAACTTACTTTTAAAATTTTAGTTTTGTAAAATAAGTTTCCATTTATTTATATATTATAATTTGAATTTATATCTAATTAATGTGTAATTTTTCATTTATAATAAGAGATATATTCATTATTCAAATAATAAAGATATTAATGATTCCTTAGATTGTTGAAAAAAAAAGTTAGGAAGCTAAACATTTGAATTTTGTTTGTAAAGATTTGGTACGAACTTCTTCATAAATATTCTTAGAAGAAAAAATAGAACTAAAAATAACTTTAAATTAATTTATACACATTAAAAAATTAGAATTCATAAAAAATAATTTTTATAAAATTTTAAACTTATTTCATTCTTATATTTTATAAACTGATATAAATAATCTTTAATAATAAATAAAAATATCTTTAAAAATAGAAGGAGAAAAGAAAAAAAAAGAAAAAAAAGCTTAAAAGATAAAAGATGGTAAGATGAGAAGGAAAATCAAGAAATGAAAAAGTATTCTAATACATAATCAATAATTATTTATATTAATTTATAAAATATAAAAAGTAGATTCAAAGTTTGTTAAGAGATAAACATAATTTTAAAATCTACTTTAGAGATTAAAAACATTTTAGCTCTTTCTATAAATTAACTTACATATAAATTAATTTTAATTTATGAAAAATAATTTTAATTTAAAAAATATTTTTTTATTATCTCTAAAAATATTTATAAAGAACCAGTATAATATGACCTTACAAGTTAAATTTAAAAAATTTAACAATTTAATCCAATCTATATCTTAGTCACATCCTAACTTAATTAAAATTTAAAAAAATTATATTTATGTCAATAAAAAAATTGATGTTATAACTTAAAAACTTTAAGAACATTACAAACGATTATGGTGCTTGTCCCAATGAATTTATATTCATATTAATTAGTGATAACTTAATTTAGTGACATATAATTAATACCGTTTCAATTTTTAAGAGAATCATAAATGTTTAGCTAAATGAATAAAGTAATGATAAGGACAATAAGCCCATTGTTTTAGGCTTCTCCAAAATATTTTTGCTTTTTTAACAGAACAAAATTAATAAGTAATAATATTTTAAGAAAATAATAATTACTTGATAAATGATATTCATCTATTAAAAAACATTAAATGTTTTTTAACCAGTCTCACCTTAAATCAACGTATAGAATTAAGCATGTACATGCATAATAAATTATGTGATTATTATTTAATGGTTAATTTTTAAATTAATGACTTCAATTTTTTTTTTAAGTGAATACCTTTTTTGGATTTTGATTAGGCATGTACAAAATTTCTTAAACAATTTGAAACAGTAAAATAAAAAAAAAATTCTCAAATTAAATAAGTTAATCGGGTAAAATAAATTGGATTAACACATGTTCATGAAGTGTTATTAGAATTTTAATTTTAAAATATGTAAATATCTAATCCAACTTATTATAAAGTTTTACTCGATTTATAGTTACAAAATATTAATACAACATAATAATTAAATTTTTTAAAAAAGTGTACAAAAATTATTGACATCAATCCATAAAATTCATTCCTCCTAATTAGATAACAAAACTTGTCGTTAGTATTTTCTACTATTGGTCATGAAATGATAATGTTTAAACTATTATATTAATAGATATTAGGTGAAAAAATATCAAAGGAAGTGAGGATTTCTTCAAACTTCAAATAAAAAAGGATTGGATCAATTAATGATATTGAGAATGTTTGTCATCTCTTCATAAAAACAAATAGACTATTTCTTTGTAAAATTGTGCTCAATTTTACATGTGACAGTCACGATCTTTTTCTTAGTTGGAAAAAGATTTCGCATGAATTGAATTTTTTAAGAATCATGTCACAAGAGAATTGGATTTGATTAGATAATATGTGGTTAGAAATCAAAGATTAATTTTTTAACAAAGTATCATCAAATCTTAAATATGATTGCATGAAATCTAATTTTATTGAAGTAATGAATATTCAAATTCACCTAATATTCAAAATATATATATATATATTAAGTTTAAATTTTATTTTTTATATAACTATTTATTTTACTGAAAGTCTAATATATTTATAATAAAAATTAAAATAAATAAAAAAATTCATAATTTTTTATTAAATTCATATTTAATTTTAATTTAATCCGAATAATTTACTCAAATTAACCTAATCCATGCTCGATTAACCGATAAATTAAATGGTCAAATATAAATTTTAAAAATTAAATTTAGTTTAGATAAAATTAGTCAAATTGAACCCAAAACTAACCTAATCCGACCAAGCCTAATTTTGATAATAATGTGATTATTTCTAATGTTTTCAACTTTTTTTTAAAGTAGAAAAGGCAATAATGTGGCATAAATCACCTAAAAAAGTTAAAATAGAAAATTATAGAGCCAGTGAAAATGTTTTAATTGTTTAGTTTAATTTAAGTGGATATGCCCCATTTTTTTTTTAACTTTGTTCGATAATTCGAAAGCTTATTTTCAACCTGCAATGATTCAATACCCAAAACATTAAAACTATCCTCATTATCTATTAATAAATTATTTTCATAAAAAAATAAAAAAGATATAAACTTTAAACAAAATATAATCATTTAAACAATTACTAATTTTTTGTAAAAAAAAACTAGTCATTAATTTTTAAAAATAAAAAATTATATCAAATTTGTTTTAGGCTGAAAAATACACAGGACTATCAAATATAGAAAAATAGAATAACTACATAAAGTTAAAATTTTAGTATTTAATATATATATATATACATATATATATATATTTACCAAACATTATTAATAAGATAAAACGAGCTTTTGATTAAAAAGAAACAGAAGTTGGTTAAATCAATTATAGCCATTATTCTTCAATCCCTTCATTACCTGAAAATTTTTCAAATCAAAATATCACAGAATTTCAAATTAAAGATCTCATCTTCATTCCTCTCTTTATTCTCTCTTCTCTTCCTTTCATCCATACTCTTCCAAATCTTGCTGATATATATATATATATGGTGACAATATTCACTCATTGAATATAGAAAAGTAGACACCATATCTAATATTATTGTATATAATTATTTTTTTATCACTTACATATGTTTTATCTTTCTGGTACATATAAGTATCTCAACAATCCACTCTCCAAAATTAAAAGGTATAGCTTTTCTTGTCTAGCTAGCATTGATGTCAATAATATCTTCCTATAAAAAAACCCTTATGTTGAGGAAAAGAATAAGTGAAGGAACAATGGAACTGATACTGATTATATTGTGTGGTAGGTATAGATTAGGAGTGTTGGTGGCACTTAATCTTGGAAGAGAGATTGCAGATTGAATGGCTATATATGATTGAGAGACACTGTAGACACATAGTTCTGACATCACCTTCTTTCTCTCTCTGTAGACCCTAAAATGAAATCACTGTTCTTGAGAGAGACATTCACTCCACCAGGCATGCATGCATCAAGCATCATTCAGGGCTCATCAACACCACACTAAAGAAGCAAAATACACAGCTAGCTCATGTATTATTATATATGTACTTTATCAAGAGTGTGGTACACTGCATTCATGTAAATCTACTCTCACAACACAATAAGCCTCATGCATTTTGGGTTAGAAAGAGAATCCATGACTTTCATATATCACTAAAGAATAAGACTTTATGTGTTTAGGTTATTGTCCTTCCCACAAATTTAGCTAGAGATTAACCCTTCTCAAGACAGAAAAATCATTAAATATTGAATAGTTGTTGTGTTGATTTGATTTAGAATATAGAAATGATGTATAAAATATATACAAAAAATTATCAGAAATTATGATATGTACAATTTTTAAGATAGTTCATGTAAAAGTCTGCAAATTTATTATTGTACATGTGAGTTTCTGATTGAATGATAACTATAAAGTTTCTTAAAGTTTGCCTAGTGTTTTCTCTTTTAATAAGTTTAAAAATCAGAGAATAGAAAAACCTATGGATGAATTTTTGTTCAGTATACTAAAACATTGTTTTCTAAATATCATGCTGTGGATAGGATTTTAGTTGCTAACAGGTCACAAGGAATGTAGTTAAATAGCAACATTCTTTTCTTTTTGCAATGTTTTGTCGCATTAAATACAGAAGATTCAACATGATGAAGAAAGGGTGCAGAGCAGGTTAGATAAGCAATCACCATCAAGAGTGAAGAGAAGGCTTGAGAGTTGGTGATCAATTAAATACATTACAGACACAGTTTGGTGCATTTTCTCATCTCTTTTCAAGTCATTTTCCTTCAGTTTCTTCACTGGCTCTCTGATATGATGAGAAAGAAGGAAAAATGATAAATTAAGGGACAACAGCTTGGAGTGTCATTACTGCTCCCTCTCAACAGTCCAAAAATAGTGTCATTTTCATTCGGTGGCTTTGGACAGACCACAGTTAACCTGTTTTGAGACCATAATTGCTAAGTTGTCACTTTGTGTTGAATCTTCCAAATGTTTTTTGGGAGCTGTAATACACATGCACACTTTTTATCAGACACCTTTTCCAAATATCTATATGTATATATATGATAATGAAAATATGATTTCTAATAAAAAAACAAAAAAAAATTAATGCTTACTTTCAAAAGTTCGAGACTTGTGTAAAATAAAATGTTTGTAGACACTATAAGTGCATCTTAAATGGGATTTGTTTATTGGGTTTTTAAATTTTAATCAATTCTTATCCTGTTTCAACATCTGACGAATTGACTTGACAGTTCTTAACTATTTGTTGATTATATAAGCAACGATGTTCAACCGTTTTTTAAAGAATCGTGAAACAATCATAAGACTCGTTTATTTTATGTTCTTAAGAATTTGCAAGGAGAAATAAATTATTAAATATCATGTCATACCATAGAACTAACCAAAAATGAAGTAACTTCAGCATAATTGCACCGAAAATGTTCTTAGTATCAGAGTTTCTGATCATAACCATTAGAGAGAATACATAATGTCTCAAAAACATCACATATATTACAGAGATCATTTATCGTATATGCCCCAGACATGACCTATGTTAATTATTACGAATGAGCTTATATCATTAAAACGAAACTTTCGCATTGAATTATAACCTCGACTTTTTCAGTCTTCAATGTCTTTAACGAAAACCCAATTTCTAGAACATGTTTAGCTTGTTCTATAGAAACACTTTAGAAGCATGTTCTAGAAAAATTTTCTTTTGGGGATAATTTTATAATCATGTACAAATACTTAGAATATTTAAGTAGGTTAATATTTAATATTTAGGAAAAAGTTTTGTAATCATTGAATTAAATGTTAGCAAAATCATAACCATTGTTTCGTGAGGAGCCACTATTATAAATAAAATAATTGTCCTAAAATTCGGACCAAATGAAAAACATAATATTCAATTGTATAAAACCCTTCTTCCCCTAAAATTCTATTCTCTCATTCTCTATTCGATATCATTCTAAACAGTAGATTCTGAACTACTCCCTTCAATTTATAAAAGCACACATTAAAGGTATCCCGTTTTTTTTCATTAGGGGAAGAAGGATTTCGCTTATTTTAATGAAATCGATGTTTATTACATAAAGTACCTTGAGGAAATTATATATTCCTTTATTGTTTACACGAAAAAACAATTACACAAATATTTTTGTATTACAACTTGACATAATTTCCCTTTAAAAATATCACTATTCTAGACGAGTGAATATAGTAAATGTTTACCTGAGGAAATCATTCTCTAAAATCAATTCACATTGCCAAATTAATCGTCCCCTCAATGTTATATTACCATTGAACAACGGAGTAAAAGCTAAAACCATGGCATCATGTATTTGTCGTAAGTTGTAACCTATTTCAATTGGTGAGATGAGACTATTATTGTTGAAGAATAACAATCAAATTATATATGTGAAAATGTTACAATATAGACCAACCGGAAATCGAGGCCACATGAACATTAGTCATTACAGCACCTAAGTGTACATGAGACAATCAATGGCATTTCAAACCATGTTACTTCTAACCTTAAACAATTTAATTTCGAACGAGACAAAAACGGACTCAGAAATTTTGGCATAGCAGTACAGTTATGGTATCAAAATTTGGCATGACCTCGGGGCATGTGGGGGCCAAAGGTCTGATGACGAAGAACATGCCAGCTACATCATATCTCCAGCTTCTGTATCAAGTCATGGCACCCAGTTCCCACCTTCACAGGCAAACCAAGACAAATTCTGGAAGATGGTGTCTCCAAGTTGTCCACCTGCCCATGATAAGCTGCCTCAACAATAAATTTGGAAGCTGTCTCAAAGCACATTTTGATGAAAGGGGATGTGCAGTCTGCTATGCTCCCCGTTCTGTTCATAGGACGATAGCCACCAGAGTGTGTCATAAAGTCAGCAATGAGTGTCAAGTGACGGATATTTACCGATATCCCATAAGATTTGAAAACATTTTGTACTTCCCTGATGATGGTCTCCCTGGCTGCTTCCACCCCATAAGCACTTAGCATAGCATGTACGCTATTTGAATAAATATACCTAACATCAAGATCTTCTTGCAACTCCCAGAATGTTTTAAAATGTACCCCTGATGTCTGAAGTGCTGGTATTTTTTCTTTCACAGAGGCTGGAATATCATCCCTTTTCCCGCCATCTTCACCATAGTAGATTACTCCACTTTCTTTACATGTAACAGCTTTACATTCCCCAACCTTTCCAAAATTTTGAATGCAAACCTTCTTGGCTGTTCTCTGAGCAATCTGCAGAGTTAATTTCAAAACAGTTGAGTTTTATAAGCAAAAGAGGGAGTGACAAATATACCCTAAACCCTACATGCAAGAGCAGCCATATTTGTTTCTTAACCATGGTTCACTAGACAATTTCCTTAGAACATACACATAGGATAAGAAAAAGATTGAGGAATGGCCACTATCACATCTCATCTTTTTCTTAAAAAACATGCTAGCACATTTTTAAGATTGCAAATATTTTCGAATGAAAAAGTAACTAATACTAACTTTGAAAACCATATTTTACATAATATTAAATTACTTCTATGACTGACTCCATGTCAGCACAGAGGCACCCATACTATGGTAGGGAAAAAATGGCAAGAATATAAAATAAACTAATTTTAGTGTTGGTAACGTTTTTAGGCATTTATAATGCCCAGGGTACCTGACCAGTGTAGAAGGTACTGTGCTTCTAGGCATTTATAATACCCAATATTGTAACAATAAACTACTTTTAGTTTTAAGAAAATAGAACAACCTAAACTTTGATAGCAGTAAAGAAACACTTCAACCCCAAATACAATATTAAACAGAACTGAACTAAAAGTACCTGAGTTAACAAAATATCAGGTTCACCGGTAAATTTAAAGTGGATCTCGAAATGCATCCCTTTAGCTTTCACAAAAACTGCCCTGTCATATTTTTTTGTTGTTGGTTCAGATTTTTTCTTTTCCCGTTTCAAACTACTTTTTTCAACAGTAGACCTGGACTTGGAGGATTTTCCAAGTCCTTCAGAATTATTAGCATCAAGTGTCATGTTATTATCATTTTCATTAACATCCATATCACTCCCATCCTCGTCATTTTCAATTTCCTCTGACAGCTCACCATCATGTGTTTCCTCTTCAGGACCATCCTCATAATCAACCTCATCAGTACCTTGCCGTTTTCTCTTTTGTGCATCTGATCCAAGATCTTCATACCCTTCAGTGTCTTCAACACCACCATCATCATCATCATCATTATCATTCTTTTGACCTTTTGTCTCTGATTCTGATCCATTGCCAGGAGCATCTTCTGAGCTGTTTGAATAATTTGATTGTTGATCAGTCTTGAATTTTTTTATGCCACTAATTTTAGAAAGCAATGCCATATGATTTTCAATGGCATCCTCCAACTCTCTCACAAAGACAACTCTTAAAGTGTCTTCCCAATCTTCAAGGGTAATATCAGTGTATTTCGGATACTGTTTAGGTTTATATAGCTTCATCACAAGTTTATATATACTGCAAACCTGACCACCAAGAACGGTTACTGGTACAACAGAAACCTTCATACTCTTGATTATATCAGCGACAGTGATTTTCTTCAATTTGTCGGCAAGACAAATAGCATCTTCCCTACAAAAAACAATCGCATCAAAAACCTATACATGTTTTCGTACAAAAAGCTGCAAGTAAACAAAAAAAATGTACACAAAAACAATAGGCAAACACTGTATCTCACATAGATTTATTTGATCTCAAGGGGCATGTCATAAATGGAGTTTTGATATCACGTGCAGCAGCCATGACAATTTCTTGCAAACGTGGAATTCCAAGTGTCACATTCATTTCACCTCGACCAGCAAGGTGGAAAGTATTCAAACTGGGAAAAAGAAGCCAAAAATGCACAAACACAATTAATCGGCCACAGGTGTACAAAATAATCTTCATCTATTACACAGGGAATTTCATAGATTCAAAGAAAACAAACCTATATAAACACAAGACACAAATAAAGTCATTGCTCATGTTAGTTTTGCTTAAACTTTAACCAGGAATACGTAACAGTTGTCCACATCTCAAGATTTTGCTATGAAAATTTCAATATGTGCTCATCAGAAAGCACTGCAGCTTCTCCAATCCATATAAGCTCATACTTATACTTGTTAATTATAATATAATTAGTTTACGCATTGGCCAAGTCATTCCATAAACTCAATACACCTACATTTAAACCCTATAAAAGCGTTTTTAGAGTTTATATCAAACAAAAACCATTAAAGAAAGGAGCTGACTTCACAAATGACTCGCTTTGTCAAACAGTTATCCTCTTATCCTACGTTTTCACTGCAGGTGAAGTTCAAGAAGGTATTCCAGTATTCAGCATCCACAAGTGCTCACCTCAGAATTTGATCACCCACTTCCAACCTTACAATTAAAACTCATTGTGTGTTCGCTAAATATGTTTCAAGTAATCATAAAAGAAACTTCTGCTACCAAATTAATACTTCTCCATGTGCTTTAATATTGAAACAGTTTCCACATAAAGAGCACCTCAAGGTGAAAACACATTATATGAATATAGTAAGGATCAAAGTCCATGACAATGTAAAAAATCTTACGTCATCTGCGTTGCAGGTTCGCCAACAGATTGAGAAGCTAATACACCAACTGATTCACCTGGTTGAGCAAGACAAGACACATACTTATGCTCCATCAACTTTAAGAAATCTGCTCGTTTCAAAGAACCAAGATTTCTCTGTTTTAAGGAGTCACGAAAGAAATTCTCCGCTTTTCCTTTTAGAGCATCGGGCAATTTGTTAATATATGGACTTGATCTGTCTATCTGACGGCAACAGTTGCTATAAACCAATTCTCTATTCTGAAAATAAAAATAGTGAAACATATAAACAAGCTACAAGTTGTAGTGTAATTTATGGTTTTATCAAAATAATAAACACTCGTACAGTTGACAATGCTTCAAATTTGTAGATAAAGCTAGTATGATGGACATCAACACCATCTTCTCCATAGTGAAACTGAATAATTGAACCATCAGCATCTCGGACAGTATGATCATAACAAACTTTAAGACACTCAAGGTTTTTCATCAGGCATCTTTGCAGGTACCCACTCCGAGATGTTTTGACTGCAGTATCAACTAACCTGTGGAGAGAAAAAGTGGTCATCAGTTAGGATCATCTGAGCAGCTTTTCAAGTTTGCCTCAGTATTATTACTTGAGTAAATCATTGTTCTAAATTGCAAATGACAATGGTGTGAGCTAATGATCTAATCATCCTTTCTTAAGAAACATGCACTTGCATCTTGAAATTAGGAGGCCATTATATCTATTATGTCCTGAATTAAAAAAAAAAAGAACAGACAACAGAATGAACTTTTCTCTATCATGTAATCCAAAAGTAATTTTTATACCCCTCACGACCAGCCATGCAATGAAAGTAATATTCCTGTGGGTGAAGGCCTGTAAGAAACCGATCAATAATGAACCCTCCTGCTCTAGGGGTACAATCCCAGGGAGCAAAGCAGGGCAAGGTCTTTCCAGAAACCATTCTTGGAACTCGTTTTCCTTCCAACTCTTGCTGGCCTAGATGAGAAGATATTTGCTGGAAATTCACCTGTTTAAAAGTATATGAAATCAAATTTAAATCACTAAAAGCCATAAACATAATGCATAAAAGATTTGTACCACACTATATTTACAATCTTGTAAACTATTAATGAAAATGAATAAAAGCATATAGAAATAATAAATAGAAAAAATAAAAAGATAAAACTTCAACCTATTCTTTTTATAATTTTGAATGTAGAGAATAATCTACTTACTCTTCAATAGAATCTTCTATTTTAAAAACTATAAAACACACAATGAGGGTTTCACTCTCGTCATAATTAAAATGTGTAGCACATAATAATGGTTTCAATAAGATCTTCTTATGCACAACATTTTAGGACTACAAATGTGTGTAGCACTAAAGACACTTGTGCCAAACTCCACTTTTAATATTCAAAGAAAAGTCTTGGTTCTTCTAGCAACGCATATGCAGTATCTAAAGTGCCCTGTATCATAAAAAAATACACCCACAACTAACAAAATCGCATGATGTAGACAAACATTTAGACGAGAGTGCACTTACCATACTACCCTTAGCTCCAGATGTAGTCATAAGAGAAATACAATTTTTCCCAGAAGGTTTCAATATTCCTTCAGATAGTAGCTCCTTTAATATTCCTGAGCTTGTTCTTGAGTTAAGATTGCTTGTCATCTTCCTATCCAAGTATGTTAAGGCTGCTTCTCCATTACTGCGTATTTTTTTCTCAATATTCAACTGCAAAGTGATTGGGTCTGAAATGAAAAATGTACTAATGTGTTACAATTACCCGCAGAAAAAATCAAATGGCACTAAGGAAAGACCATGTACCCCTAAAAAGATAACTATCAATCGTTCTTAAAATCTGTAAGAGCACAAGTTTTTCTTCAGTTTTCTAGTATTGCATAAGCATGTATGTGTGACAACCTGTTAGAGCATGTTGCAGACACAACCTAATAGTTTCGATAACAAGTACAAAGACTAATGAGAACAAAACAACCCCAATGATGATGGTCATTCAGGACACATTTGGAAGACATGCTTCATTCAGAGTAGTCACCAAATACCACTGCTTACAAATTATATTGATAGTCAAACACACGCACCCATCTCCATAGCCCAGCAGTTACTTTTGTTTGTGGAACAATAGGTAATATAAAATACATCGAGGCAAATTTTAGACAGTGAACTTTCATCCAAGCTTAAAACTTAATCCAAAATAATAAACTCCAAGTCAAGGATAGCAATAGTCAACTTATAATTGATCAGTAAAAGTTATCTTCATTTGTAACTGAAGAATAAAATAAAAATTTAATTAAAAAAATTGGAATTCAATTTGAGAGAATACAATCGAAGGGACACTGACACAAAAAGGTCCCTTTAGATTGATAGTATACATACATTTTTCTTTGTTTTTCTTAACGAAACAATAGTGCTAATGTGATAGTATGCATACAGCTTGTATTAGTTCATTATGTAAAAATGCTTTGTACTTTAGGCAACTTGTCAGCTCAACAAAGTCAATTACTCCAGCTGTTCTTCTATTAACAGTTTTAACAGAACTGTAACAGTTCTCAACCTAGTATAAATCCTAAGCTCTTGGATTAGAGATTCAGAAATTCAATAAAAAACTTTTCAGTTTACTATCTTCCTCTCAAATCCTCTGAATATTTTATATACGTATAGGCACACAGTACTAGCCAAAACATCCCAAAACGTCCCAACCGTTCATTAAGAGGCACTAAATTCAGCTAGACAAATGTGCTAGTTATTCTGGACCTCAACTTTATCGCATCCCAAACCCACAAACTAACCTCCACTTTGCATCAAGGTAATATTATCAAAAATATTGTTTGCCAATAAAAACATTAGAAGATACTTTTTTGTAGCAACCTTAACAGACTAAGCTTTTTAAAAACTCAAGCATCTGCAAAACAGCAACCCATATGTCTTCAGTATTATTAACAGCAGTCCAATTCAGTTTGTTACGTGAACTTGGATGTGATGAAAAATCAGTGAGTACAAGCTTAGCTTAGGTATATTTGATAAGTGTGTTTATTATTGGTGCTACAACCTCCTCTTCCTTGTGGTACTACCTTATATTTTAATAACTTCAGAGCTGAATTTTCATGTTTTAACAAGGTAAGCACCCACAGAAGTCTAGTGACTAAGCTATCCATTGAAGAAATTTGATCATCAGCTAAACTTCGGTCCTGTACATGATCAAAACTAAAGTGGAGACTTCTCAAAATTAAAACCATGTATAACTTATCAAATTTTTTGTTGATATCCTCCAATGAATCAGCCACAAGAAATCTATTTAATTTTTGTACTGCAAACCAAGGATTTGCTACATGAGAGATCATATCATGACTAGTCTATGTGAGAGAGACTACTCTTTGAGTGGTACCAAAGAGACATTGAATGTCATTAGAAAAAATACTTTGCACGTTTTTCCAAAAAGAAGAATGTGTCTTAAAGGATCAGAATATTTCTAAGACATCTTATACAACTAACTACCATAAAACACCACATAACTAGAAATTTTGTTTCTGCCACTAAGGTTTATCTTCATCTGGACAAATACTAACTTCCTTTTCCAAATGATCATGGTATCCTTGACGAAAGAGTCATTACTCCATGGACACGAACCAAGATAAGTAGTTTTTCCAGTTGAGTTTTGTCTTAGTAATAGTATGAGTAGATAAAAATGTGCTAAAATAGTAGAAGACATAAATATAGATTTGAGAGAGGAAAAAACTTAAGTCGTGATGAGAGAGCCTTGACCAGCTATCTAAATGCAACAAACCAAGAGGACAAGGACAGAAACTTGCCCAAAAGATGCTGACAAGACAAACGGCAGCAGTCCGGTGTGATTCCACCACCAAGAAAACAGTGCGTGAAACACCCACACCTGGTGAAGAGCTGATGGAAATCAGCAGGTCGTGTAGATTTTGGTCACAGCAGTTGTGTTGCGCTCTTCGAAGTGTACCTAACCCTGACTTTGTCAAACGAAATAACAGGTAGGAGACAGAAGACAGTGGTAGTCCAGCAACGGGACTCTAATACCAACTTGAATTTGGATGTGATGAAAAACCAGTGAGTACTAAGCTCAGCTGATGTATATTTTATATATATATGGAAAAAAAGGAAGAGTACATTACAAGGAAAAAGTATATCCTGTAACACTCAATCCATAGACACATATACCCGAAAAGCAGCTTTATGAAAGTTGTACAAATATGAAACAGTCATAAATTTAACAGTTTGAATTCAAAGATTCTACTGCTCTAAAAAAAACTAAAGTCATGACGAGTTAAAAGAAACGCATTGAAGGAAAGAACAATAATTCAGAAGACAGAAGCTACTTGTGCCTAAGGAATTTCACTATATCAGGATTAGGAAAGTAAAGAGTTACAGTGGCAGTTTCTGTTTGCAGACATCATAAAGTCAAGGTACTCAACATACTATAGTATTAAATTCAGTGGTAAAATATACTAAATAAAGAACTAGCCATTTATAAATTAAAGCAATATAAAAATATTATCATATCTGAAAATGGAATATTATTTTAGAATATTTTTTGTATAAAATGATTTTATTTCAGTTACCTATATTATCACTATTCATCACTCCAATGAATTCCCGATGAACAATGTCACCAATTTCCTCACAACTTCTAAGTTGATCCATTCTTTCAATATCCTTTTCTTCTGTTATCATAAGATCATCTACTCCACATGTGAACCCATGCATCTGAAAGACACAAAAACAAATCAGAACCATGCAAGAATGCAGGTAAAATAAGTCCTGACAAAAGTATCACAATAGCAAAACGAATGAATTGGTAGGTAACCTGTAAAAAGGTAGTAAACAACCTACTTAATGCTGAGAGTAGGTTACCAGCAACATTTGATCCATAAAATTCTTGTACTGTATGTATTATACCATAGTCACCAAATTGAGCTTTATCAACCACACCTCGCACCAAATCATTTTTATATATCAATAATTTATCCTCATCAGGCTCATCCTTGTTTCTTGACTTATCAAGCTTATATCTTTTTCCCTCCCTGACCTGAGTTTTGAAAAAATTTGCTGGGATTTTTGCATTCTTTTCAACTGTAAATGGTGGTGAATCTCTGGTGATATAGTACAGCAATGCACTGATAACCTAGAAAAACATAAGTGACCAAAATTACTCAATAAAACCATTATATCAATCAAAACATACTGATTGCTTAGTTTAATAAATTATTATGAAATAATACATGGGAAGAAAATATTAAATGAAAAAGCTTCTGCCAGTTTATTTAGAAAGTAATTTGCTAAAACATTAGAAGGCTGCAAATCCTAAGAATAAGAGTAACAGATAGCAACCTGTTTTCCCGTCCATAGGGGTTCAGGCTTCCATATTGCTGGAGGAAACAAAAACATTTCACACTCAGAATTTGTCATGAAAACTTTATGCCCGTGTTTGCCAGAGAATGAGCTTAGCCCAGCCATAGACACACCAGAACTATAGAGTAGTTGATTGAACTCTTCATAACTTATGAAAGTATCCTTTTTGGTAAGAAGAGCAGCACTTACAATATGATCCTGGAAAAATAGTGCAAAATACGAGGAAAAAAATATTAGGACCCCAAAGAAGAAAAGTTTTGTAAACAATGTAAAATTAACTAATTAAGCAAATAGAAGGTGAGAAGGCTCAGAAACAATGTTGTTACATTGAGAGACCTAGTGGTCATGGATACGCCGCATGAATCAGCCCTTTTTAGATAAATTTATGCAAATACCTGAATTAAAGCTCTGATTGGATCCCCACTTGTAGGTTTCACATATTGATTGTTAGCATTTACAATATTGTAAGCTTCAGCACGAGAAATTTCATCTTGTGGAAAATGTACATTAATCTCATCACCATCAAAATCAGCATTATAAGTACTGAAATCACAAAGGAAAGAAACAAAAAGTTATTGACATTAGCTACCCTATATGATTGTCAGATATAGTCAAATGTATTGATACATAACTTATAGCACAATCATACCAAGCTCAAACTAAAACTACATATTACCTGCAATTTGCATAGTGCATCCGTACAGTTTTCTCCCCCTTTAGAACACGAACTACATGAGCCATTATACTAGGTTTATGGAGTGTTGGCTGCAACAGAACATAAAGTTCAATTCACGTCAGAATGTTGTTCATATCACACATTACTCAATATTATCTTCACAATTTTGCTATGTTGTAGTATACAGTAAAAAATTATGAAAGCAATACTATCAATGCCAACTTAAGAAAAAACAGAATTTTGACTCAAATCACACATTTTTAAGAACCAACTCAACTAGATAATTTTCAATAATAGATGAGAATAATTAAACAGCATACATCCAGCATTCTGGTGTCATACTAGATTTTCTGTTTTTTCTTTACCTAAAAAATTCATTAAAGGAATCAAAGACAGTTCCACAACAAATATAAATTGCATTATTTCTATAAAACATATGATGAGACAATGCATTACCTGTCGATTGACAAGCACGACATCACCATCCTTCAAGTGGCGATACACAACTTTCCCTTCAAAATCCTGATCAGAAATCTTCCCATGATCCAAAATAACTCCTCTTGATGATGGTAACTTTCTTGATATCAAAGAAAGCAACTTCCCTTCTGGTGGAAGCTTGACTGTTGCTTGTTTATCAGCATAGTGTGTAGCACCAGGATGGGATTTTGGGCCATTAAGGATAGCATTTCTTAACTTCGTGACGTTCCAAGGAGTCACTCTCTGAAAGTTATTAACACAAAGGCATTGGCAGGAAAGAAAATGAGATATGAAGGTCAAGGCTAGTAACAACCTACTCCATGTAGAGTCCAATAAACCATTGCAGTATAATAATCAGTTATCAGCATGTTATTGTATAGAGTAATTAATAAATTCTGAACATTTCACTTCTTTCTAGATCAACTTATCATTCTATATTTCTGGTGCTCCGGTAAGAATAATGAGGCCAAAGTTTGGGGCAGTTATATTTAGAGAAAAAGACTATACAATCATTACAACGACAGTGTAAAATAGTTCTATACTATCATCCTACTACAAACCACAATCTTAAAAGTCGTAACAATGGTGATTTGTAATTCGATGATTGAGTTAAACTGTCTCATCATTTCAGTACATGATTTATAATTGGATGATTCGGTGCATGATTAAACCCGTTGCATTTCTGTATCAATATACCTTCTTTAAATTATACCGGTCACACCAAAGGAAAGATGGCTTGCTTGTCAAAGATCATTAGATTTATATATTATAAGCAGATAATGAAGTAAAGAAAAATACAATACCAAAGTATTTTGACATGCAGTTCATGCATCAGTTAAATGCATTTAGTATTAATAGGAATTGGTATTTGTGAAGTACCACCTATTTACTGATTTTACTCTTTATCAAGAAAATAATTCTACTTAGTCTATTAAGAATCTATAAAGATGTTCTGCGTAAGCTAACCACTACACACTCAAGCTATTCCACCCTATCTCCCTCCAATTAAACAAGAACACTTCACAAATGTATGCCGTATACAGGTTGTGATAGTACATGCTTATAGCTCAAATGAATAAACATCATAAATGTATAATGGTATTAACAAAAGCAAATAACAAATATGGACACTGAATGATACCTAGTTACCACACTCACCTCGGGATATGATAACCTTAAAGCAAAATATGGGGGTATCCCAATTTCATTGACTGCTAAATAAGGATCTGGTGATATGACAGAACGGCATGCAAAATTAACCCTCTTTCCCATCATTTTCTGGCGAAAGATGCCTTCCTTCTTCTCTAGCAATTGACAAATGCCAGCAGCCACATCTCTCTGGCCTAGACCACGCAAGAAGAGAAGATAAGTCTATGTATGAACCATTAACAACAGTATTCTATTTTTGTAATGATTCCTTACTCTGTTGTTATTGTAAACTATTCATCAAAACATAAAAAAGAGATATGTCAGCATTGCTTAACTTATGTGAATGGGTTAATATGTTAGAATAGGTTAACTCATCCTTTGTATTACCTATTTGACATCTATGTGTAGATCATCATATTATTTTATTGATGTAAGAATCCATAAAAATGAATGAATCAGGTAAGAGAAAATTAAGCTCTGTCAGACTTTTCTTTCACATTTTCCATTCTTAAGTAGATCATCTTATAAATTATTTTATCACAAATTAAAACTTATAAGATTAATTTTATTTTCATTTTCTGCATTTGCTTTATTATCTATTAATATTAATATTGGTCAACGTTTTTATTGACAAATTACAACCAACCAAAGTCAAACAGTTCCGTATTACAACTCAAATGTTGAACAGGTTAAAGAAAATGAAATAATAAGAAACACTCACCAGAAGCAGTTTTATTGTCGAATAGCAAGTTAACAGATTGCTGAAGATCCATCCACCGGCTTAGAACTCTAGAGGGATCCAACTTATTTATATGGGCATCTCCTAAAGATATGTTGCCTTGTAAAACCTTAGTCAACAAAACAGTTTGAGGATGTTCCATCACCTACATAAGCATTGACTACACAATCAATACAAGTATAGGATAATAATGGCCAAACATTAACCAAATAAATAAAATAAAAATCAATAGCTATAATCCTAATCTCGGCAACAACCAAGCCTCACGCTAGAAGGTTCAGCTACATGGATAAATTGGCCGATTGGAAAAAACCAAATTTTCAACAAACCCATTAACAATAGGATCTTTAAAAATGGTATTCCCTAAATTTGGTAAGGTCTCTCCCCTTTAATCATATTATTTTTGCATTTGATCCACTTTACACATTGGAGCACGGGCCTTCTTTTGACAAGACATACTACCCTACGTGAGTTTCTGCCATCCTTAATAGAATAGATGCTAGTCCAAATTTCACTCACATATAATCATCATCATCCCTAATCTTATCCTTCCCTGTATGCCCACTAATTTGCAGCTGTATTATCATCTTCACTACTCAATTTTTCATCCTATTTACTATACTCAACTATACCATTAAGCAACGCAAGCAAAATATAGGATATGTAATCATTCCTTCACTCATTAGAATTAAAAGTTGGTTAATCTGTTGTATAAGATGTCGAAGTGGCTTTTTCACCAAAGACCAGTACAACTTTAAATGATTTTTTTTTCAAAAGCTTGACTTTCCCAGCAATTCATGCGCTGAACTTGCATTCATGTCACCATAGGCCACCTGCTGGGGAAAAAAGAAAAGGAAAGAACAAAATACTGTACATAACATCCTAAAAGAAGAAATATCTATAAAAACTCATCTCCACAAATAGGAGACCATCTACATGTGTATTTTTCCTCATGAAACAATAATTAGAATCAAATATAACATGAGTTTATTCTTCAAACAATGTTACATAGTTATCTGATTAACAAAATCGACAAATTCTTGTTAACAGTATCCATTAATCATACTTACATCATCACCTCCTTTAGTTGGGGGACGGAATTTAATTGGTGGCACAAAAATATTGTCTAGAAAGAACATTGAGTGACCAGCTTTCTTTCCAAACCCCTGATCTTGAATATCACTAATATAAGTGCAGAGTCGAGCCTCATTTTCCCACAAAAGCTCTAAAATACCTTTAACCTGCATTTTAAGAAGAATTAAATGCAAAATCCACACGCATTTTCAAATCGCATCTATTATTATATTAAGGGTTAAATATGTTTTTAGTCTTTGAGTTATTGGTGAAAATTATTTTTCATCCTTAGAGCAAACATTTGACCTATTTCTTATGAAAGTAATGTCAAAGATCCTTTATTGGTGTTTGGATGTCTTCCTACTGCCACCAACAATTGGCCACCATATTGTCTTTTCAAGTGGCAACCATCAATCAACACCAATAAAGGGTTTACATCCAACTAAAAACCCTTTCTTGCAACCATCCAAACACATGTGAAAACACTGATAAAGGATCTTTGACACTAACTTCATAAGTATAAGGAAGAAATAAATTCAATGTTTGTCCTAAGGACGAAGACCAATTTTGATCAATAGTTCAGAGACTAAAAACATATTTAACAATAAGATCCATATTTGCATGAAACTAACCTGTGATGGTAACAATGACCCAGAAAGTTTATTCTGTGCAGCTAGCTTGTAAGACAATTTCCCTTTTTTTCTTTTACCTCTATTTGCAGTTCCAGCAGATGTTATATCTTCTTCATCTGTAGTCTCCCCACCACCTAAAGACATATCATCATTGGTTGTTTCACTTTCCACAGCTCTGATGATATTTGCTCTAGCCTCATCAGAAGAGAGGACATTCTAGAGCCATCAACCAGAAACCAAAAAGGGAGAACGGAAGAAATGTAAGAATTAGACAATGCAATAAGAAATACCTACAAGCATGGACCTATGGACAAGACAGTCTGTTTGTTATGACATGAACATAAACATAAATACTTCATATGAAAAAATGCAAAACTGTACAAAATTTATCTTTTAATATTGAAAATTGAAAGCCTACCATAAAAACAAAAGCAAAAAGTGGAGAAAGCATACATGCGAGAAAATCCAATATCCACAGTAGGGATGTGGACTTTATGGTATTCAAATTTCAAACTTTACCAAGTCATCATCTATATTACAAAAAGGAAAGAGAAAACAAAAACTAACAGTTCAAGACTGTACACCTTTTTTTTCTTTTAATATTTGAAATTGAAAGCCTACATAATACATGTCCAGTAAGGTTAGAGTCACACAGCCAACCCAACCCAGCCACTCTACATAATAAATGTGTGTACATACATACAAAAGAATATCATTATACATACATATATACAAAAGAATATCATTATACATACATATATATATATAATATAATTACATAAAAGTAACAAGAAACGATGGATGGATTTACCATATGAAACCATCCAAAGGTTGGTTTAGTGATTCTAGGATTCACGACTCCACAATTTTGACACTTCCTGTATTTTCGACCCAGAAATTTCCTTAGAACAGACATTGCCTCACTAAATTGAAGGGAGGTCCAATTTTCTCCCAGTTGCTCAGCACTACAACACTGGCTCTCATCACCATCACCTGAGTGTAAGGATTCATCTGAAATAGAATCCAAACTTTTGGCCCTGATAATATCTCCTTTCATTATGAGCTCCAATTGAGATGTACGCATATCCACCTTTAAAAACATAAGACCAAACAAACAATAGCCAAGAAATATATAAATATCCTAAAGCACAAGTATAAGGACAAACGCATAAAACTACCACCTCACATCTACAAATCAACATAAGTTTACCTCTTTTCTGCTAGCTTGAAAATGATGGCAAGAGAAACAAGTTCTCTGTATTATATTGCTAAGAATATTGAACATCAAAGGGTTGTAGACAGGGGAAACAAGTTCAATGTGACCAAAATGACCTGGGCAAAGTTTAGAAGCTTGACCACATGACTTACAACTGCATCAAGCAAAAAGGCATGTCTCAGTCACCCACAGCCAGGAAACATAAGTACAACTTGAAATAAACATCTTCGGTTATCGAAAACAATCAATTACTACTCCATACAACTTATGTCCACCCAACCATGTCAAAAACAAAATTCTAGAACAGAGGCCAATAAGACATAAAAGCTCAATCAAACTCCTCACTAAAAACAGACAAAGCCATGTCTGCTTGGATTAGATTCCAACTCACAAGACATTTTTAATTCAGACAAGTATTTGATTCCTAACTTCAAAAAACTCCTTACAACTTTATAGGTGCTTAAGCAGAAAAGTGAAAGTGCTTCTGTAAATGTCAAACTACATAGGCTTTTAGCTTATATAACAAGTTTAATCCATTTTACATATGACATACAGAGACTTGTCATCCAGCGGGCCCAAAGCGGGGTCGTATAGTCCACCAGGCACAGGGTGATGCAAAGCATTGAGCAAAATCGGATTCGTTATCTTCACGTGACTGCTCCGCCGTAACTCGTCGTCCGTTAGAAAACTAAACGCCACGGCCTTAACGGAATTCGTCGTACTCTGCGAGGTCACAGCGGTAGACAAATTTAACGGAGAAAGAGGAAGAGAATTTTACAGTGTCAGACAGAATCATGTTAATTTGGAGAGAGGCTTGTTACCTCGGTGGAGAGAACCATGGTGGCGCCGTCAAAGCAGGTCCAAACGCTGTCAAGGGTTTAACCAGGGAGATGCAAAGAAGAAGAAGAAGAAGAAGAAGAAGAAGAAAGAAGTTTGAGTGTTGGAATAGACAGAACAAAATAGGTTTTTGATTTGAGAGGTTTTAGGAGAGGGTTTTATTATGTTGACCAGAGCCCACCCTAATAATAATCTTATTCAGATATTATGCATATTTTTAAATCAGTATAAAAAATATTTTTAAATAAGATAATTATTTATTTTACAGTAATGTTTGATAAAAGGAACATTTTTTATTTTATGGGAATATATAAAGTTTGAAAAATATTTTTCTCATCTTTAATTTATCTTTAAAAAATAACAGGAAAGCAAGTTTACTAGTTTTAGAATATATAATACAATAATTAAATATAAACACTGATGAATTACTTTATTTCTAAATATAAATTAATAAACTATGACTTTTTTTTCAAGAATTATAATACCATAGGTTTTACTAAATCACTCCTACCTTTCAAAAACACTAAATTGTTTATGAAAAAAGAACATAGAGGTTCGAAAGTAAATAGTGTGGCAATAAGATTAAAACAGTGATAAACTTTGTTCCAATGCAATTATCTCTTTAATTTAAAAAAAATAATCCTTTTTCCCTTTTAAAATTACTTTTTTATAAATACTCTAACATATAATTAAGTGTGATAAATATCATACCAGTTATATTTGAAATACAAAAAAAAATGAGAGTAATTGTGTTTAAATTTATATTAATTAAATGTCTTGCCATGCATCAAAATGATTATTATTTTAAAATGAAGGAATATATATTTAACGATAACAATTTATTATTTTATGTTCTCTCTTTAAAAAAATCATACTAATTATTAGCACAAGAGAATTAAAAAAAAGTCTTCCTATTTAAATTTTTTTAGTACTGTAAAGTATTCTAAATAGGTTTTTAAATTTTGAAAACCCCATCCATTATTGAAACATGTACTAATCTATGCAGTGGCGAATTCACTGTATATTAAACTTTTATTCGTTAAATTTATATATTAATTTCACTCTTAAATTCACATATCTATATAGTGATATAACATAAGTGTCTTTATATATTATACTATAAGGATATTTATTATTGATTATTTATTATTTTTAATTGATTCTTTTCATTAATTATAATCTTAATTTATCGTTAAGAAGTATATGGACATCTCACCTCATAAAATTGGTTGGTTGTGAAAAGTAAAGAGAACAAATATGTTAAAAAAGACAATTCCAGGATTTGGATCATGCGTTGAAACAAAAGACTCTTACTTTTGGATGAGAATACACGTATCAATATTTATGTGATCCTAAAAAAAATTGTATATATTATTTTTTAATAATATAATTAATTATTTTAATTTTAATTTAAAATACCACCATGTTGATATAATATGAGTGTAATATTAATTTTGAATGCTGTAAGAATCATTTTCTTAAAAATAATATAGTGCACAAAGACATTATATCCACATTTCAAATTTTTCTTATGAGATCTACCAGTAATGGAAAAAAAATTGATAACCTCAACTCAACAAAAAGTGGTTAAAAGTAGCATTATCATGCATAAAAAATAGATTTTGAGTTGCAATGTTCCTGAGGCAATCAACACAAGGACAAAAAAATGTGTTGAATAATTAGTTTATATATAGATTTATCACTCTTTTTTCAAAAAAAAAAAAACTTGTTCTCTTTTACCACTATATCCTTGTTTTGGTTTTTTTAAGGTACGAGGCCCCAGCCACTCTTGAGGAACAAGGTCATCCAAGAGGATTATAGATTATATGAGAAAAGTACTTTTAAATCCATAAATGTAATATATTATCTCAAACAACATCTCATTTAAATTGAACAAATTTTTTAAATAGATATATAAAGTAATAACTCAAACTTATTTAAAATTAGAGTGACAAAGTCAGTTTTGATTCTCGTTAGTTTATTTTAATAAGTAAAAGACAAGACAGACTAACCTGTCAGTTTGCTTTTTTTTAAATTTAAAATAAAATAAAAATAATTTAAAAGATTAATTTTTTATATTATATTATTTATAGAATTTAAATATACATTAATATTGTAACTTAAATCATTAATACTTACAAATTAAATTTTAATTATCAATTATAATAGAGTAATTTATCTTCTAAAAGTAATAATCATTTTAATTTATCCAGTTAAATTAATTCATCAATTAAAAATTTTAAAAAAATTTTATATGGTTGAAAATTATATATATTAAAATAAAATATAAAATAAAATAAAAAAATAACGGACTGAGCTGTCAATCCGTCTTTTGAAGGACCTAACCAAAATATCCAACCTGCGTGGTGATAACGAACCAATTCATTCTATCCCATTTTAGACGGGCCAGTAGCACACAAGATCAAAACGAACCGAGTTGACCCATTTTGTCATCCCTAATCTAAATGTTTAAAGGAGGTATATGAGAATACCTTTGCTGGTCTGCATTTTAATATCTCACATCTTCTAGCCCATGCTAGAAAAATTTAACAAGACAATTAAGTTTTCGTATGTGTAAAGGTAAATTTTTATATAAGAGGGTAGTCAATTTCTTAAGCAAACAGTTCCTACAATTTGATGGATATGAAGATAAAACTTTAGTATTTGATGACAGGTATATTTGTCAAATTATAACTTATACTATCACTCTCATTCACACTTTATCATTACAGGTTCAACAATTCATTATACAGTACTCAGTGTGAACCTATTAACTACTACAATTCTTTTTTGCAGAAAAGCAAACAAAGGGTTTTATATTAAACGGAAAAGCATCAAAGATTGTTTAAGAAAACTGAAGAATCCTCTTGATGAAGTAAATAAAATGCTTGAAAAGTTACCCAATCCATTTAGAATCTCAAGATATACTTCAAATTTTCAGAAAGCAGTGATGAAGCCATGTGAATCATTCAAGCTTTGGTATAGAAAATTACGGATTCTCAAGGGTCTTTTTCAAAAGTACAAACAAGTTACATAACTGCAATACCAAACAATTTCTTTTTTACCATAAACCTGACTAACTACCTATATTAGAACCTCTCCTCCCATCATTCCTATTCACAATATTTAAATCTGAAACCTAAGTCCATTAGAACCATGAAGATTGTAAAGTATTGATAAAGTAATGAAAAGATGTTGGACCATGCTTTATTCGCAAAATGGTAGGATTTTATATGCTTCTCCCCTTTATTTATTTCCATGTTTTTCTTTCTAAAGAGGAAAAGTTCATTAAACTATTTTACCTGTGATGAACAAAATGAAAAGGTAGATAATAGTCCAAAAGACATCTAGAAATTTGAATGAGAGCAAAAAATCCAATAACAGAAAGTGTACAAGTGCCCAAAAAAGTGCGATGTTAGGTAGGATTTTGTACGCCATTCCTATATATTTGTCTGTACAAATTCATCCTAATTAATGAAAATAATGAGTAGTATATGCATAGTACTGAACACATAGGATGTGGAATTCCAAAACAAACAATGAGTCCCTAAGGCACGTTAATGCAATTTTTTTGATAAACCACAGAAGTGCAATTTTCAAGTTCAAGATGTGACCTCTGAAGAATTCCCTATCTATGTATAGAATATTCAGGTAGCTTGTGTGAACTAGTCTTGTTTGTTATCCCTAGCCTCTAGCTCTTCCCTATTCCTGGACTTTGCTGGAGCAACCTTGGAAGGAGTTGAACGTTCAGCTTGTGAGAACTGAATCAAGATGTGCATGAGTAGAGTGACAACTCCCAAACCAATTGCTGAAAATGCAACACCCTTCCAGGAAGATAGTAGTGAAGACCATTGGAGGAACTTTAGGGTACCCGTTACAACCACGCAAGCCCAAGATATGACAACCTGTTCTCACAATAAAGTAGTTTATCAGGAAAAAGTAATACTTCCTAAGATCTTTCTTAAAAGAATTAAAAATGTAGTTAGTAGTATTAAATCTGTCTATAATTTATATATTTTTCTAAAATTAACCTTAACAATAATAAAACCTACTGTTATTGTTTTTTAAATATTTTTTAGTTACAATTCTTCTAAATCTTCATTAATGTATTTTTCTTTTAATTTTTATTGGCTATACATGTGAATGTTAAAGTTTCCAAAATACTTTTTATACATGACAAACTTAGAGACTGCCAAAGAACTTAAGATGTTAATGCATTCCACTCATAATTTATTGAACTAAGAAAAATACTCGTAGTTAAGGATGTTTTTGTGAAAAAAAAATATCTTACGGCAAGAGACATTCTAGATTGAATTATGTACAGGACCAACCTAGATTCAATTTGGGTCTGACAGAAGTACAATTTATGCAAATAAGGTACAACAAAGCTGATAAATAAGGAATATGCATGATGAGATGAAGTATCTCACCACAAGAGACTTTATGGGTCGACCGGTATCCTGCAGCTCTTGATCGCTAAATGTGTCCTCAGCTATATGTTTGTCGAACAATGCATCCTGGTGTCCCAGAGGAAAAAGGAGCGAAGAAAGTGCAAAATTGTAAAACAAGAATTAGAAGCTACGAAATATACCAAAACATTCTATCAAATAGACACAGTGGGAACTAATACATAGTTTACACAGTTATCAATAAAAACTTGGACAACTACTGCAGAGTGGCCTACATGCTTCAATTAACAGCTAAAAAATTCAATTAACACACCTTAGCCACAAATATATCTCGACACCATTGAGCAACAGCTTCATTTTCTTCGGGCAAATCCTTCATCAAATGTCGCTTAATATGCACATGCACCTAAGGTGGTAAAATGAGTAAAGTTTTAATTAAAGACATTCTATGTAGAAAAATATATAAAATTACGGAGGAAAGATCAGAAATCCTCTTGATGAACAAAATCAAACTAAGGAAAAAACAACATAATGAAGTAGTGAATATCATTCTGTCAGGTAGCTACATAGAAAACTCTGAATCCTTAAAAGCCTCCTTATTCTTAAGTAAAAGCTAAAAACACACGCACCAAATTGCTCATGTAGCTACATAGAAAACTATGGATCCTTAAAAAGCTCTGCTATTCTTTATAGTAAAAACGTAAGTACCAAATTGCCAAAACTCTTTTACCTCTAAGAAACAACAACAGTGCCTAAAAATTCCAGGCAATACCATGGTTTTCCATAAATACAAACAAGCCTACTCCAAATATGCAGATAAAGTTTTGTTAACTAAGATTATCAGGTCCTACAATGGTGGTAAAACAACAACCAAGCCTTATCATACTAAGGGAGATAGTCAATATGGATAAACACCATTGAAATCTGCAAAAAGTGTGCTTTAATAGTTTCTTCTAAAGTTCTCTTTAGTCTTCTTTCAATCCTTTTAATCAGACAATCTTCTATTTGATTCAGTTTTCTTACTACAGCCTCTGTTGGCCTCCGCACACCGCTAAGCCAAAAGCCAAAGAAAAAAAATGAAATCTTATTCCATACACGCTATGAAAAATATGTTCTGGACATAGCACACAATTTGGGGAAGAAAAAAAGAAATCAATTCTATCCACATGCATTGGACTCCCAATCTTAATGCGCCTTCTTCATGACTTCCATATTACCAAAATCAAGACACACATTGAGCAGGAAATGCACTCCCTTTTCTGCCTCCTGACCTAATTCTTATTTATAGTCACATTAAATTAATTTCTGCCGTTAAAATACCCTGCACATTAATTACTTGTAGGAGAATAGTGAAGACAATTAAATTAAAAGAAATTTGATGAAAGTCTCATGTTTGATAGCTTCTGCTTTTATTTTGTTTTTTCTAAATGTCTACTTTGATAGGCTCACCACTGAAGATTTTCCTCTAAAGAGTCTCAGCATTGTAGGAGCAGGTGAACTCTTGGGAATTGCCACCGTTACATCATAAATGGCAGGAACAAACGAGCGCATATGGTTTACTGCTGAAACAAAACCCTGAAAGAAACATAGATGAGTAAATATTTCAGAGCAAACAGAAAAGAACAATAAAACCTAAAAGAATGTTTGGCATTTGAATGTGTCAAGTAAATTTAGAAGAACAAAGAAGCCAAATCATGAAAGTAAAATGAAATGAAATAATGAAGCCAATATCTACTTTGAAATCACATTAAAATCAAGTGAACTTACAATAACAGGTAGCTTAAACCATTTCAACACTTTTTACAACAAGTAATTTGAAGATTTAAAGAGTGAAAGTACAACTACGAGGAGGATGTGATATCTTCCCAAACAGAAAAACCAAATACACGAGACAACACAAAATCTGAAAGGCAAAATATCAAAATGAAAAAACACAACCATCTCCATAGCAAGGTTGTGTGACATTGGCAGGATTGCATGTTTCTCAAACAAAACACACCAAAGGGCAGCAACAACTAGATTTTAAATTCAGTTGCATTGAAGAATGCAAGTAGTTTGTAACTTGCATACATATTTTTTAAAATATAACTGGGTATCTCTAATGTAAGAATTTTTAGAGTTTTCATTATTTTGTAAAGCTTAAGCAAAAAAATTTAAACCAATTTGGACAAAAAAAGTTGTATTACAGGTATTAACGATAATGCAAAAGAATACTTTTTCTGCAGTTTTTAATTCTTTTAAGGCCACAAATGGCATGATTCATTTTGTCCACACACTCCGCAATTAATAGCATAGCAGAAAAGAAAATGTGTAACATTTTTGGCAGAGCCCATGCTCTTTTATTACATGCTATACCTTTAAAATTTTGGGGCAATGTCATTCTCGGCACTGGCTACTTGATATGCTAATTTTGTTTTCTTTTAATAAAAAATACTGTACTTGATTCTGTTTCCTACAGATCCTCTTTACACTGCTCTTTACACTGTTTTCCTTCGCATTTTTACTTCTACTACCTATGTTGTTCATGATCTTTCTCCAGATTTTGATAAATTATCAGCCTGATAAGTAAACATTCCTTGATATTATTGGTCTATTCCCTTCAATGTGTTGCTTTTAAATGTTGCAAATGCGACTTTCTTTGAGGAATCTCATTACTCCACCTCACTAGATAGCTCAATACTCCCTCGGCTTACTGTTGGAAAGCTACCTTATTTATGGCCTCTTTGAGGGTACCTTAATTTGCAGCCTCAAAGGTGTGATTTAGTCCTCACATCATCTAGTGATACAACTTACATATATTTTATAAAGCTAGGGCCGTTCTCACCTATGAAGCTGATTTTATAGGATTGAGTCAGACCTTAAACTCAAATCCTAAAATGGTATCAGAACTTATTTTAGATCATTATTGCCAAACTCCAGGCTGTAGCCCTATATGTGAGGCAGAGAGCTCAAAAGTTACTTTAATTGCAATCATCCCTAGCCCACCTTAGTTGTGGCCTCAGTGGGGGCTACCTTAATTGTAGCCACAAGGGTGGTGTTTTAGTTCCACTTTAATTATTGATATAACTTAATAAGCTCTACAAAGCTTAGGTAGTCCACACCTTCGAAGTCAATTTTGAGAGGTTGAAGTAGGCCTTAAACCCAAATTCTAAGACCTACCTTGATACATCAGTCTCTACTCCAGCCATGTCCACTTATTATTTTGCAGTTCCTCACTTCTAAACTCTCAGCCATAATCTCTCTTCTCCCACCTACACCCGTCACCCTCTTATCTCTGTCTTTTCCTCATGTCAAATTAATAAACTATAAATGTTGGTACGTTCCCTTCTACTCCTGAACAACACGTGTTATTGCAGTGTTGCTTGCTCCCTTCCCTAGCTTTACACATGCTCCTGCTGAATCAGTTTTTTGCTGGACTCTTGCTTTATAATGGGTAAATAAAAAAGGGAGCCTGATATTATTTGGAACTATTGTGAAAGTCTTCCCATAAATAGACTACAAGTAAAATGTAAATTTTGTATCTTTGCATGTTTATGTCTTGTATTCAAGTATATGCTACATTTTTTTAATATTTATGAATCTTACAATTCACAATTCAAAATATAGTTGCCTCTCTTATGTATCTCAATTTAAATACCATGAAATTTTGTGAAATAACATCGTCTATGGAATTAATTTGTGATAATCTAGCAGCTTTGCACATTGCCTCCAAACAAAGATTTCATAAACAAACTGAGCATATAAAATTGACTGCAGTTAATCTAACAAAATATTCTTCGTGGAGAAATTGTAAACTCTGATGGTAAACTGGCGAATATTTTCATTATGTCTCTGGCTAAGGAAAAACACACACACATATATAGTTGGATGCTTATGACAGGTATACACCACCAGCCTGGCAGGAATGTTGATATCCTTTATTTTAGTTTCTTCATATTCTTTCATTCTCACCATAATTTGAAATAGAAGAGCTTCTGTACATAGCTTTTATCAATCCCTTAAATGGTATGGTTCTTGTGTTTTGCAAATATAAATAAAAGGGCTAAGAGGATTTCTCTCCGGTATTTTCACAAATTTTTATCTAACTAAACCATCTCCTTGTCTTTGTTTCTGAAGGAAGGAAAATAGGTGAGTGACAATCCAAAAGCCTACCTAATTCAATATTATGAACATGTTAATATCTACCTGATATGGAAGATTTTGGACAGTTTTAAATTTTGAACAAGAAAAAGAAATCTCAATATGGAACCTCACATTCCCTTTCCATCTCTTTCCCTTTGTTCTTGATCGATTCCTTCTACTCACTCCTTAAACCCACAAACAAGCCCTAAAGGGTCAAGTTTTGTCCATGAAATAATAGCTACAATACAATTAACATATGTCTGAGTGTGTCCTTAAATGCGATGCCTAGATTTCTTCTTTACTTTTGTTTTTAAACAAAAATATTTTACACTACAGAAACCTATTTTCCATGGAAGATACGGATAACAATTCAACCGATCAAATCCCCAAATGATTGTTTCCAGAATAATTTTCATGTGTATATTTAATGTCTGTAATTGGAGCTCAAAATTGGAAGTGAACCTATATTAAGGCTAATTTTTAGTTTTGGAAGTCCCCTCAAAATTAATACCTTAATTCCATATCCCAATTCCATGGAATTAGAAAATAGTCAGCTCAAATTTTTAAAAATCCTTAGCCAATACCTATGTAAAAGATCTTATTAAATATTCATAAACAGAAAAACTTGTAATTAGGATTTTGTTTTCAGCTTTAACTTCATGCATTCCTTAGTTTCCTTTGATTATAAATAAAGATTGAAAGTGTGTAGCAATCACACAATTCTCGTAATCCCTCTTTACATGGTATCAGAAAATCACGGATCATCTCTTCTTTTTTCTTCCTCTTTTGCGAGTAAATAGTACCACACATCGTTTTTCCATTGTTTGGCAGCTTTCTCAGCCACCTTTTGCCAACACCCACCACCACACACCTTAAGCTAGCAACTGCTCTGCCCCCATGCACGCCCACTCCAGCATTGGTGTTCACATGTGCTCACTGCATGTGAACACTTTTCCGACAGCACCCACTCGCAGGCAACAGTTATACATTTAAGAATTAAAATTGTGCTCAATTGGAAAAGTAAAAGCCACGCCTCCCTGCTTCTCCAAAAAAAATTGAAGTTATAGAATATTTTATTTTTTTAATGTTATTTTTAACAATTATTTTATTATGTTTAAAATGTTTAATTTACTACTATATTAAATAAGTTCTAATCTGAGACTTCTACTTTTTAAATTTTTATCTCAAACACCAAGCCATAGAATTGAAATGAAACTTAGAAGTCTAATTCTACACCCTAATTCTTTGCACATGGGACGACCAGAGCTCAAACATAGAAACTATGATTGTAAACGAATACCAGCACTGATAGAGTGAAATTAAAAATAAAATTCTGAGCCATAATTCCAATTCTGTCAACGAAATGGACCCTAAACACACAAATAAACATCCAAGAACATGCAAATCTCCCTACCTTTAGAAAACCCCACGAACTTCCAATTTTCTTGCTTTTATATGATTGATCATTTCAAGAAAACACAAATAAACATGTTTCTGTAGAATCCCTAACTATTTTTCTCCCTACATTGTCTAGTTTGGAGACAGACCAAATTTAAAATAAGTCACGAAAACAACAATACAAGGTCTTGCTTTTATATGATTGATCATTTCAAGAAAACCCAAATAAACATTTTTCTGTAGAATCCCTAACTATTTTTCTCCCTACATTGTCTAGTTTGGAGACAGACCAAATTTAAAATAAGACTCAACAAGTCACGAAAACAACAATACAAGGTGAAACAAAGACTGAAATGAAGACACCCTAATTAGGTTTAAGAAAGGAGCTCGGGTTTTTTTATTTAAATATAGCTTATATTGTAGTACAACAATAAAATTGAAATAGAATTAAATCAACTTTGATGAAAAAGCTGTCAAAGAATATTCCACAGAATAAGAGGGTTATACATTCAGGGGAATCTAAATAACTCATGTTACACGTGAAACTCAATTTTCATAATCCTCAAAACATTGAATAAATCAATGACCAATTGTCCATATTAACCTAGTATATAATTCACAGAAGTCTTATCCAAAGGATCACCATTCTGAATCACTAAAAAGAAAATTAGTCCTTAAAACTCAAAATTGAGACAACCCCTTTGGCCACCTCGACAGGTAGAGTGATAACAACTAATTATAAGCAGTGGAACGGTGATATGATTTCACAGAAAATCCCACCAAGAATATGCTAACGTGGATTAGTTGACCCTGATAATTAGCTAGACAAGAATCATGCAGAACTTCCAAAAAGTGGAAAGAAAAAAGCAAAGGAAAAAAGACAAACAAAAAAATCAGGGAATATAAATGTATTCAACCTTAGTTCTTGGAATCAAAACATTTCTAGGAATAGGCAATCCAGCTGAGGCTGCATACTCCTGAGCAGCTAATAGTTTGGCCTGTGTAAAGCGAGTTCCTTCTACAAATAGAGCCAGCCAAAAGGGAAGAGGGAAATCCCTCAGTTGCTGTAGGCCTGACTGCAAATATAATATTGCAAGACTCAAATGAGATTTACAATAGTAAAACAGCTAAAACACCAAGAGAGAGAGGATGTTGACAGTGCAGAGGTTAGAGAGAAAATTTACAGTAATGTTACATCTAGGTGAATGAATGAGAAGATACTAATATAACAGTTAAACTATACGACAAAGAGAGACATTGAACTGAAACCATGTGTGTCTGAAACAATGCTGCTTTATTTGTATTGAGAGAAAGGAATCAATACAATATATAGAAGAGATTTGATATCCTTTAATAATAAAGATATGATATATGAATAAATAAAATCGTTCTTAACGATACATATAATCTAGATATTATTGATTATATAAGATTTGTTCCTTATTCTATAATTATAACAATAACATGTGCAAATATGAATTATATTTGAGTATCCCATACCTTTAGTGTGCTTTCATCCTTGGCCCAACTTCTCTCCAGGAAAAGATATTCAGAAAACCACATTGACCAACCAATAACCTGCACATTTGAAGTTAGCTGATAGATCAACAGTGACATAAATGATTATATGATCTATAGCCACAAAAAATTCAAGTAGGTTCAAAAGCTTCCCTGTCCAATAAGGTCTAGATAAACCAAACCAGCAAACACATCCCATTATTATCAATATATACATACAATAAATGCTCCCATTTCATAATCCATTCCAATTTCAAATCATATTATTTCTACCACCCTAATAGAACCATTAAAACATAAGGATTGGAAAACAAGTACCATTCAACAAGCTCTAGCATAACATACCGGTAGAAACTTAGAGGATTTCTTCATCACAGCAAGAGTGCTGCCAAGGCAACCTGAACGCTGAAGAATAACAATGTTCAATAATCAGTCAGTAGTTGAAGCAAAACCCATATAAGTCAAGAAACACATTTCAAATCTAAGAATATCACATTTATGATGAAATAGACCTATAAGTAGGCCCCAACTATGAGTCCTTTTGTCCTAGTAAGATAATATTAAACATTTCAGAATGACAAATGATATATGCAACTGAATCTAGTACATATGTAAATTCTAGTATTAATTTTCTTGTGTTGAATATGTGAAAGAGGTCATGCTGAATAAGACAATCACCTGAGCTAAAACCCATCCAACAAGCCAATCAATGTCACTTCTGTGATTGGATATGACAAGAGCATGCTCTTTACCTGGAAAAATCTAGACAGAATCAGAATTCAAGTGATTTAGATTAAGAAAAATGCAGAGACCATATATACTCCCTTTTCCTTTCCAAAACACATGCACAACACAAGAAAAAACAGAATGAAGAGGGGAGAGGTAGGAAAGCCTAGAACACCAAATGCACAGTACATAAGACTTACCCATTGAACGAAAAGTTTCACTATCTGTGAATACTTGGACCTGAAAACAGAAAGTTCCAAATGAAAGATTTGATTATTCCAAATGCAATAATAAGAACAATTAAGTAAAATTCATAGATGATGTCTTTCTAATTACTGTTTTTTCTTCTCAGATGAAACATCAATTTTAAACAATTGTAATATGCTTCAAAGTAGTTAGTAGAAATAACAAGATTAGAACACAAGACAGGGAGATCAAAAGCATTAAACAACAAAAGAGAAGAGATATCTAAAGGATTGAATTTTTCCTAATGTCATGGTTAACAACCAACCAACCAACCGCCTAAACCATTAGTATCTATTAAAGGAACCGGTACAAAAGGAGCCCAAGGAATAGTCCAAATGACCCATCTTTCCAATCGACCTTGAGTCACAACTAGAGAAAATATTATTGTCTTCAATTAAGACTACTTTAAACCAAGGAAATCTAAGCAGTCAGACCTTTCATTTCACATGGCTAGATTCCATTTTGAAATCACAAATCTCTGAACCTTTTAGTTTAAATGAAAAGAAGGTCGACCAAAAAGAGAAAAGAATGAACGTGTACCAAATTGGTTGGTAGAACATGGTTTGCAAGCAGTAATATATCCTAAATCTCTACTTTTTTTCATAGCTTAGTGGCTAAGGAAAAACCAAAATCTATCACAAAAGGAGAAAAGTAAGCACACAAATCCAATTTCCCACCATATGGACTCTACTAGCACTATGCAATATCTTCCCTCCATTTTACGGCCAAAGTCCCTTGATTAAACAAAGGATCACATATTGTCTGCAAACCTGCTAATCACTAAAGAACTAAACATTGTATTGCAATCATTTCAAGCCCATGAGCAGAACAAGTAACTATAATATAACTCAAAAAGTTCACAATCTCTAATTCTAGCCATTGTCACAGTCACAATCATGGAAAAGTAGCAGTTATGCTCTGTCCGATCCATTAAATTCCCCACATTAAAAAATAAACACCAGCTAGAACAGCTTCATTTCAGTTGAAAGTCCATATCATACAAGATTAGCATCAGCTTTCACATTTACTTTACTTTTGAGTATCCCAAACATCATGACCAGGCTCATTTCCCAGTTAAACAACCTTCATTTATAATACATGCCTAGTCACAAACCATCGTTTATAAAAACTACTTTAAAAGTCATACCAAAGATAATATCCGATTAGTTGACACTATAAAAACTTTTACACCGGCATTGCATGTCTGTTAAACTCGTTCAGTACTCCAAAACCACATCATCTAGGAGAGCAAGCAAGTAAAACACTAAACAACACATTGCACTAGTGAACTATAAGTCAAATCAACAACATTAACCAAGACAAGAGAAACTAACCTTAACACCAGCCCACCAATCAATAATCCACACGAGTTCCAACCACAGCAGTTCCGCCACCACTCGGTTCATCCGCCGGTACAAATTCTTCGACACCGGCCTAACAAACACGTAGCATAGTGCCTGAGAGCATCACACCACCACTTTTCAACACCCCATAGTACCAATTATCATAAATTAATCGATAAACAACTAATAGTCAGTGAAGAAAACTTTCTCTCGAGTTGAAGAAAATGAAGAGGGTTACAACAAGAAGGTGCGAATCGAAATCTTGAATAATAACCGAAAATGCAAAAAAAAAAGAATAAAACGAAAATAAAAAGAGTGAGAAAGGGATCGGTTCATGGTGAAAGAAAAGGGATTTTGATTTATTTAGAAAGAAAAAGAAATGAGGAGTGACCTGAATGAGGTTGACGATGAGGCCAGAGGCGAAGAAGAGGAGGCCAAGTGGGACGACAACAGCTGCAGTCATAGCCAGAGGATTTCTGAAATTTCGATTTGTCGATGATATTGATGATGTTGCTTGCAGTGCTGTCGATCTTGTTTACGCTGATGCTTGCTATGGCTACCTAGGTGCGTGTATCCCACTGTGTCTGCTTCTGATAACGTGTTCTATATTCATTAGTTTATTTTATTTTAATTCCAAATAAAAAGACCGGTGTTTTAATCACTGAATGAAATATACAAGTGCAACGTTCTTGTACGATATTTAATATTAAATTATAAGTTTAATAATATTTGATAAGTTCTCATTGTTCTACTTAAAATAAATAAATATAACTATTTTTGGCCAAAATTGATGTTATCAGTGTTATAGTAATAAAAGTAATGAAATATAATATAAATAATAAATTTGTTAAAGTTAACTTAAAGATAGAAGTAGTATATAATATAATAATTAACAATACACATTATTATAATAATATCATCATTGTAAATTTAATTAAACAAATTTCATTGACTTGTTTTAAAAATATATATACTAAATTTAGAACATTCATAATAATAAAACGAAATTAAAATAATTTAAAATATTATTTTAATTTTATTAAATTCATTTTATACTAACAAATCCAAGATGTGTGTGGAACATTTAGTAAGCATAATTTTTAAATGATGATTAATTATTATTTAAATAGATAAAAAGATAATTATAATAACTAAGGTTGTTAGACTTATAAGAGTATATTTTATATAAAAATTTTAAAAAATATATTTATGATATTACTTTTCATAATATTCAAATCTAGAACCAGTAAGATCATGTTTGAATATGAAAATTTCTCAATAAAATATTTTTGAACAATAATTAAACTTCACTTTTTTTTTACCTAAAACATTAACTTCATGTTTTCATCCAATATCTATCTGGATTCCTATATCATTTTTACTTTTACTTAATAAGGATGGAGCAACATTATTAGTAGAATTTGAATGACGTCTGGACATTTTTAAATTTGTATCACAACCTAACCAAATAATAAAACATCACATCAAAAGAAAAAAAACTCACATAAAAAAAGTAAAAAAACCATGGACAAGATACGGTGGCAGAATGACTGAACACATCAGAATAAAAAAAATCAAACCCACCCACCTATAACAAATCTCAAAGCTCATGAACCAACCCCCTAACATAAATCCCCAAAATCTCAAAATCAAACCCACCCCCACCCAAACACGTAACTACGAAAACCTACCTCCAACAAAAGGTGATGGTGGCATGAGGGTGGCACAAGGGTGGTGTAATCATGGTGGCAAGGTGGCATGAGCCGATTGTTACTGGAGACACGAGGGTAGCGTGAGGCGATTGCTGCTAGAGATGCAAGGGTGTCGGAGACATGAAGGTGGAGCGAAGGTTGTGAGTGGCAAAATCGGATGTAGTGTAAGTTTGAATCTAAACGATGCGTTTTCAACTTAATATTTTGGTTTTGGATTTTGGGTCTCAAAACATGATTGTTTTTTGCCCCACAACAGACTCGGTGACTTGGCCTTCAACTTGCGAGTCTACACCAAGTCCACATGAGTTTGCTCGGAGTTTGAGAAAAAACGAGTTTACTTACGAGTCAACTCGTGAACAATGACTCAACTTGTAAACTCGTATGAGTTAGTGAGTTAACTCACAAGTTTGATAACCACAATAATAAGAATTATCAATACATACGGAAACTACCTTATCTTCAATATTTGAAGGCTTTGAACATTTTAAAATTCATCAAATACATCAATTCCAAGTATGAGAGAAAACACTTTTATCAAACTCAAAAGTTTGTTTTAAATATTTTGTTTTTATTTCAATAAAATTATAAAAATTACTATATACTCAATTACTTTGTGGCTCAATTTTCACATGTTTATAGTTAAAACAACTAACCTTGTTCAATATTTTCATCAAAGTCTACAATTGTTTTTTGCATATTGTTAAACACAACACTCACTCATTAATAAGTCACTTTCTAAAATTTGGATTTGCATATTTTAAGGTCCATATCCAAACCTCATCTTCAACAATGCTACAAAGATTGTTCATGAACAATAACAACAATGAATATCATTTCCTTTATGTTTATAGTATCTACTATTAGCGTACAAATGGATTGTTGTGATTAGAAAAATGAAATGGGATGACATTATAGAGACATGGCCTAAAGAAACCACGTAGAAGAGTGGACATTTGGAGTCCTGCAACAAAGTTCAATGATTAGCTTCAAAGGCCACGATATTATTAGTTGTCAAATTTGTTTGCTTCCTCCATCAAATTTACGTGTAATAGAGATGTATTTTACAATGATTTTTTAATGAAGATTATCAAACTACCTCTAAGATATATTTTAAAATCATTTCACATCATTCATATTGAAGAAAAGTCACTCCTAATTGAATTGTTATGCAATTTCCCATCATATAAACAATCAAGCATAACCATGAAAAAGTATGACTCATCCCCTGATGTAACCTTTGAGGGCATGCTTTCACTCATTCCATTTATGAACATATAGTAAAGTTAGAAGATCTTTAACTAATATATTGAATTGATAACGTGCAAAAATACATAGTTACCATGTAAAACATGGCATACCAATTTCATTTGATATTTTTTTTTGCAACCAAAATTACCTTTTTAGCAGGAACAATATTCTCTTTGCTCCAACTAAGAATAATACACCAAAAAAGTTGTTGATTTGAAGGTAGTCATGTTACAAATCTTGTGGAAGTTTTGATGATGAAGGTTAAAAATGAAGAGTGAAGTCATGAACATAGTTTGAAAGATGGAAGAGTTCAACTTGAAGTCTTTTGAAGTGGTTAGAAGTTCTTGGAAGAGAGTTCTCTGAGTTGGTGTTTTAGGTTATAAGTGTTGGATGATATGGTAAAACCCTAAGTAAAAGCATAATCATAATCAACCTTATAAATAAGCCTGTTTTTCGTAAAAGTAATGTTCCCCACGCTTAATAATCGATTAATAAACCTTTGAATCGATTAATACAGAACTTTATTTTAACTTGAGAATTTGAACTCTATTGAATAATCAATTATTTGGAGGAAAATCGATTAAATAAACTTATGGACAAGTTTAATCGATTAGACTCTAGGATAATTGATTAAACCAGTGCAATTCTATTTTGAAAATGTTCTCTGGAACAATCTATTAAATCAAGTGATAATTGATTATTCTAAACGTTTTTGTGAGAAACTTTTCAAATTCCACAAACCTTGGCACTCTTCTTTGTCTGTAAATTGGAATGGGGTTTGAGCTCTCAAAATACCATAGTCAATTTAAAAGTTGCTCTGATAAGCTTTAGGTTAAACCTAGTTTTCTAAAAAATTGTTGTTAAAGTTTCTCTTAAGTTGTGTTACTATGAGAAGGTGTTGCTGTTACTAGGATTCAAAGTTTGGTTCATCCTTTGAGGTTTGTTAAGGAAGGTGTTTATCTTTTGTTGTTTGCAAAAGAGGTGTTATTCATTCTTTGTGGTTTTGCAAGAAAGATGTTTCTCATCTCTTGATGTTTCAAGAGAGATGTTGTTCATTCTCTGTGGTTTACAAAGGAAGTGCCTTGTTTTTTTTTTTTTGCTGTCTTAAATTGTTACAATATAAGTGATTATAAATTTATTCTTAAGATAGTAAGTACTAATTACTTTCTTTGGAGTGATTGAACAGTGGATATATGATTTGTTTTGATTTGAACCAATATAAATTTTGTGTTCATTTTTTCTTTATCCCTTACTCTACTCTATTTATCCACTGCACTGCAAAGTTATATTATAATTTTCTACAAAATTTATTATACTCTAATTTTTGAAAGCATAACTGAAAATTAATTTGGGGTTTTAGTTAAATTATGTTTAATATTAAGAAATTTAGAAAAAGAGAAATACTTTTTAAGAAACCAATTCACTTCTCTCTTAGTTTTGTTGCATCTACCCTATTATTCTAACACAAGTCTCAATATCAAATAAAATTTTGAACTCCCATTTGTCATAATCCATATGTTTGTCATAATTGAAAGGACGTATAAGTATATGTTAAAGACAATATATTAACATTTCTATACTTAACATGTTCATCCTAACTATTAAGGATCAGTGTATGGAAAATTATAATTGGAACAACCATTGAAAAATAACATCCTAAAAAAGGAGTATTTACCATTACATATGTTAATCAAGCCATGGTAGAAGTTGGTCTAATAGTCCTAACTTCACATTAAAATAGCTCACTAAAACCCTTTTCTCTAGGTGCACATTAAAAACTTGGTTAACATGTTTATTCTTTGGAATGTGGCAAGGAATAAAAATAATTAACTATAATTTATAAGAGACATATACATAAGAAACACAACAACATAATAAATTTCCATAAACAAGATACTAGAAGCTTTTAGACTATCAAGTTTTTGGAAAAGGACATTATGAAAAGTTTTAACTTTTTTTTTTCATTTTGGAATAAATATTCTAAAACATATTTTAAATTGTTTTGGAAACACTATTCTTTACTAGACAAATTTGTTATAAGGTGTTCCAAAATTATCAATTTAATAATTAAAAAATAACTATGGAATATGCATTCCAAATAATTTATGAAAGCTTCATTCCAAAATATAATTGTTTAAAATGATTGTTGAACTTGTAATTTACAACTTTTTTTAATAGCTTTTAGAAAACACTTTAAGAAAATGTAAGGATTTTAAAAGGTAGTGTTCTTCATTGCACTTTGATGGAAAGATGCACAAAGAAAAAAAAAAAGAGGTATAAGAAACAATTGTCCATTAATGATTGACTAAGGTCTAATTATAACACCAATAATTGTCAAAGACCCATTAGGTAAGATTATTGGACGAATTAGAATAAGCCCCCTAATGGAGGTCTAAGAGAGACTAGGATTCATCTCCATTTTTCTATTTACCCAGTTGGAGGCTAAGGGAATAAGGGTTTGACTTTGAAATTCATTTCCATCCTCACAGACAATGGCACCATTCCGACTTCAAGTCTATTATGTATTGTTCCTATCTAAGGACGGATCTGTGTGGAAAGAAACAGAGAAAAGAAAGTGCAAAAATTGAAAAATAAAATAATAATAAAATCAAGAAACTAAGAAAAAAACACAAAAAATAAGATAGAATTTTAACAGTGTTCTGTCTTCGTAGAAGAGCAAAGATTTGCAAAGAAAAATATAAAAATATAGTAAAATATTATATGTTAATCGATTATGTATTACCTAATCGATTATACAAACTTCACATAATGCATAATCGATTATACGTATAATATTTTATTATATTATACTATTTATTTATTATTTTTATTATTTAATATAATTAAATAAATATATAATTATGAATAATAAATTTATCAATAGTAATAAAATTTTAAAAATAATAAATTTTTAACAATTTTTAATAAAAATAAAAATATTAAAATTATGAATAATAATAATAATCAAAATATTATAATAATTGATTATGTTATACCATTATTAATTTTATATTGTAATATATAATAAAAATATATATAAAATATATTAAAAGATTATTTTAAATTAAAAATTTAATTGTAAAAATAAATTTGTATGATAATAAATATTAAATGAATAATAATAATGTAAATAAATTTGAATAATAATAAATAATAATAATATTAAATAAAATATTTTATAATTTAACATTTAATTAAAAAGTAATTTTTATATATTAAAGATTTATAATAATTTTTTATTTAATTTAAATTTTTATGTTTAATTTATATTTTAGGAAAATTATTTTTCATATTAAATTACTTTTAAATAAATTATTTTTAAAATATATTAATATACAGTTAAATTTAATTTATTACATCATTCAAATCATTCACAAACTTTTGTAAACTTTCTTTTCATTTTCCCTTATCTTTTCTCTAAAACAAACAACCTCACTTTCCACTCTTTTTTTTTCTCAAATCCACTATTTTCCTCTCCCTCAAATCCTTTTTTAGAAAGGAACAAAGCCTTAAGGTAGACATCCTTAAGATCAATCATTATATACGAGATATTGTTCACTTTGGAGCTTGGAGTTCTTGTTGTTAAAAGGTGCCTTGGAGGGTTAAGAGATGAAAGAATATATAAACTGTCTTTGACATCGACTCCTAAACGATGTGAAACTATTGAACGTACTGAAATAACTAATAATCTTCAAATGCCTTTAAGAATCAAATATAAGGGATTTTTTTTTACATCTTATAAGTTCCTCTTACACTCTGTGGGATGTGTGAAAAGTCAAATAATCTTCAAATGCCTTTAAGAATCAAATATAAGGGATTTTTTTTTACATCTTATAAGTTCCTCTTACACTCTGTGGGATGTGTGAAAAGTCAAATTGTCTTTAAACCTTTGATGATTTTGAACTTGTAAGTTTTACATAAATTATTTAAAAATAATTTCTAAATTATATAATTTGAAAGTGTTTTTAGAAAGAGTAACTTTCGAATTAATAACTTTTAGATTAAATATACAAAATATAGATTATTTGCCATTTGATTTTGACAAAAACATTGAGACAAGTATAGATTATAACATAAAATTGTAATTTAATTTTGGATAATGACATGCGTATTACTAAAATTCATTAAAACAATCTAAATTATATTATAAAGTACCCAGAATTTTAATTTTAAAAAATTATATATAAAATAATACTGGTAATAAACTAACATGTTAAAATGATATTTGCGAAAGTTGGGTGTTGGTTTATTATTTTCTTTTTAATGTTTTGATAGACAAAGTTTAATATTTTATAGAATGTTATGGTAAGTGTAATATTTTTATATGAAGTTATGGGTTGTGTAATACTTCATTCAATTTAATTGCAATTTAATGTTTTGATAGACAAAGTTTAATTTTTGTATTTTTTCAAAATTTTAATTTCTTTTTAAGTTTATTACTTATATTTTTTAGTCTAATTAAAATAAATAAGAAATATATAATATAATTGTTTAGTATATATATATATATATACACACACTTTAAGCATATTATGAATTTTTTTAATCATAGTAATCAAATATTCAATGAAAATATACATGAGCCTTTCTTTGGCTTTTAAAATCTGCATCATTCCTTCAAAATGAAGAAGAAGAAATCTGCATCATTAGATGTTGCTTTTTCGAAAGGGAATCTGCATTTGAATATTAAAATGGAATAGAAGGATAGAGCTATCATCTCTCTCTTCTGCATAATTCAATGGCTCCACCACCTTCCATCATAGGCTAATCACCATCATCATCATCATCATCATCATCATAATAATAATAATAATAATAATAATATAATTAATAATAATAATATAATGGAAGAGTTGAATAATATACTAAACATTTTATTGCTGTCATTATACATGCAATTCAACTATATTCAGCAGTTCAATTTGTTTAATTTAATTTAAGAAAGTTATATTTAATTGCAAGTGTTAAATTATACGAGATATTATCTCAGGTCCTAAAAGATAATTTTTATTAAATACAGTCATATGTTAAATATAATATCTGTTTATTTTTAATATAGTAAAATTAATTTTGTACTTATTAAATATAAATGTTTTACGTGTTTAAATTAAGAAAAATAATCTTAATTTTTTAGAAAAGTAATTTCAGATAAATTGCAAAATTAGTTACGCATTACATCATTAAATTATTCGGATCATAAGACAACGAAGCCCATAATTGCCGTGTGAGATGTTTATTTCACCCTGAAGTGGTAAATATTTTTTTTAAAAGTTTATATACATCGTTATTTATATATAATTTCAAATAACATTTAATTCTTAATTCTAAATTTTTATATATTTTTTCATACTCATAATGTTGTTTAAGTTTATTTTTTATATATTGTGTTAATTTTTATTATGTAAAAAGAAATAAAATAATTTGAAATAAATATAATTTTTTTATGTATAATTTTATGTAAAAATGTCATGATACATTTTAAAAAAATTGATTCAATTGAGGTAACAATATATTTAGTAAAAATCATACCTTATAATATATATATATATATATATATATTCTAATTTTAATATGACCATGGTGTAAAATGATGTTTATTTTATTATTTTATATTTATTAACTTTTAACTAATTTTTCCCAATATTACTTGCCACATGCAGGCCAAGCAATTGTTGGATCTCAAATTACTATTATCTTTGTTCTAATTCGAATAAATTATTACATTTGAGAGATATATGATGTGTTTATATTATTATTTTATCATTTGGTAAGGGCTTCCATATTTATATAATTATTTTGTTTTTTTTTGGTAATTAACTCAATAAAATAACTATTTATATTTTAATTTTTTAAATTAAAGAAAAACACATAATGTTTGACTAAGTTTGAAGGTCATTAAAGTTAATAACTCACTTGGTCCAATTTTTTTTATCTTCTATGTTAAGCAAAGACTTGGTTTGATACTGAAACTATAAATTGTAAAATGTTGATAATATTTTCTAATCTACCATTCAAATTACCCTTCATAGTTTAATATTTTTTTTGTCAAATAAAAGTCAATGAATATGAACTGAGAGAAAAATGAAAATTATAAATTTAAATAAGCTCTGATTCTTAATATGTAACTAATTTTTGTTTAGAAACTCAATATTTATTTTTGAATTGGAGGTCTAATAACTTATACAATTTTAACTCAAGTATTTTAAGAAAATGTTTATATTAATTTCCTCTATTATGTTCATTCTTTTAATTGAAAAAAATAATATCAGATACTTAAAAAAAGTAATTTATAAAGTATAAAGAAAATATTTATTAGGTAATCAAAATATAAAGAAATAATTTATAAAGTACAATTAAAACATTATTAGGTAATCAAAATACAAATCATGATCTTTAAAGGTTATTTAAACCAACTTAGTTATAAAAAAAAATACTTTATTAAATATTTTAATATTTAACAAAAAAAGTAAAATGGCTTTTATTTTTCTAAGTTTATAGTTTTTTAATGAACATTTATTCTCATTTAAAGTATATTTTTTTAAGTTTTTATTTAATCACTTTGTTTAGAGAATATAAGTCTCTCTCACCACTTGCTGAATGAGAAAGAAAGACAAATATGTGAAAAATGAGATATAAATGAAAATTTCTTAATTTGAGATTATAGTATTTTCCTTCATCAAAGTATTTGTGATTTTAGCTTATCAAGAAATATTTTTTTTAAATAGAATTATCCTTAATAAATGCATTAGTAAATGCATAGCTACAACTTTTCTATGTTTATAATATGGTTTAGTTTACTTTATTGAAAGAGAAGTCACTCTGGAACTCAAAAAAAAAAAATACAATTTGATATGATTTAATTTGAATGTGATACTAAATTCAAATAAAATCAATTTAAATAAAATTGTTAAGTATTAAATGCTTAAAGATTATGATAGTGGTATTGTTCAATGTAACTTTGAATGAAAAGTAATTCAACACAGAATTAACGAACAGTTCAATAAGATTTATTTTGAATGTAAGATTAAACTTGAACAAATCAAAGACATTTTTTTTAATTTAGATTTAAATCAATTAAAGTATTCGTAATTTAACAATTAATAATTTAAATTAACATTATACAAAATTTTATATGTAATGAATTCATAATTAATCCTTAACTATTTATTCATAATTTTTTGTTAATCAAATTCAATAATTATTCCCATTGACCATATTACCCATATAGTAGAACTCTCATCAAACGGTCTTCAACTGCAAAAATACAAAAACAACATAGTTCCGTGATCAATCGAAGCTTCAATGCCGGAAGGGCAAAATGGTCTTTTCAAATATCAACGTGTAAACCAGTTGGGTTGGGACCTGATTCATTTCCGAGAAAGAGAAGAGAACCTTTGGCGGCTTCTGAATGAGAAAAACCAAGAGATTCCATTCCAATTTCTTTAAATGTGAAACCGAAACTGTGAATGTTACATTCGGAGGAACGAGCCCACAGCAAGGAAGTGGTCCCATGTTCATAATTGAAGTGTTGACAACGTGGGTCGAGAAAGTTGCCGGAGAACAAAAAAAAAAGCAAAAAATGAAAACAAAAAATCAATTTTGGCATTTTCGTTGACCCTTTGTTGATTTGAGGTAGCTGGCATTTTAAAGGAGCCACCTTGTCAATTCAGTTGTTGAATTGGGCTAACTGGTTCTTACCCATGTTGAATCTCCCCATGAGGTTCTGTGTTTTGGAGATTCAGATCCGAGAAAGGTGAGTCAACGCTCTGCAGATGTCAGAATACTAATGTAGGGTCATGTGATGGTTGCCTTTGTTTATTGAACTCGTGATTCTTCAGTTTTTGTGTTTAAAATCCAAATGGATTTGAGCTTTGCATTAGCAGTAGTAGTAAATTGCTGCCACTGTTTTCTTCTCTTCATTGCATAACGAGGAAAAAAAAAGGCTTTCATAGTTTTAGCCAATTTGGTCTAGTTGAGCTTTGTATGATGTTGATCATTGTGAGGAATATTGATTTTATTGATGCTATTTCAGGTTATGATGTCAAGGCAGCCTGGTGAATCAAAAGGGTTTGAGTTTGTTTTGTAGTGTTGTGTTGTGGTTAGTATGGGAAGGGACTTTTTAGAGTTGTTCTCCATGAACAAATGGAGGTGTTCTTGGTCCCTTGCGGCGACAATTGCTTCTGTTGTGGCATTGGCTTCTCTAGTACATTTGTTTTTGTTCCCTTTGACACCTACTTTCAATTATTTTAAGATAGCTCAGGACTCTTGCATCCCGGCTAATGCTTCGGCAGAATTTCCGAGCAACACTGATCAGGAACAGTCTGCAGTTGATTTCAAGCTTCAGTTTCCAGCTGACTTGCACGGAGCAGTTGTTTATCAGGGTGCACCATGGAAGGCTGAAATTGGCCAGTGGCTTGCTGGTTGTGATTCTGTTATTAAGGAAGTCAACATTACTGAGGTGACAAGTGATGCCATTTGCTATTATTTAGGTCTTTTCTTGTATATTCTTGTGCTCTTCGAGTTAATAATTTAAAGGCTTCATATTTCTGCTAGTTAGTTTTTCAGAGGAGGCACGGTTGTTATTGGCATTGACTTAATATCTGCTTATCAAAAGTAATTTTCCCCTGTAATAATATTGTTGATTAACAGGTAATAGGTGGCAATAACTGCAAAAATGACTGCAGCGGCCAGGGGGTTTGTAATCGAGAATTGGGTCACTGTCGGTGTTTTCATGGTTATTCTGGTTAGTTCGCTTCCCTCCTTCTGTTATTTTATTAACCTGATACATCATGCTTACCACTACATAATGTTTAATGAGAAGCAAAACGACTATTATAGGATTAATTCATTATCATATAATATATTAACTCTCTTAATAATATAGCTATGATCAGGCACAGATATTCACCCACATTCCTTGGTGACTGGTAAATCACACACATTCATTATTCTAAAATGAAGAGGTGTTGCCACTAGTTCCTTCATTGTGCCTCTTCTAGCCTGTTTGCCAATGTTCAGACCAACAAACCCACTGTTGGGAGTGCTCTCATTTCTATAGGGCTAGATCCCGAAAGCTCATTCTGGAGGATCTTTGACATGCCATCACGTGTGCCCAAAAGCTCATTGCGTGTCCGCCATGTGTAGTTCATGCATGGTCTTCCCAATCCTGTTTCGTGCTGCTGGGCACTAGTCTGCCTGTCTGCCCTACTCAACTTCTTCTGGTGGATGGTTGCCCTAGCTGCAGTTTTTGGAGTGTAGTTAACAGGTTTGGAATTTCTAGTACGTACTTACCACTTGTACCTACTACCCAAGAGACACTTGCGTTTAGTAGAATCAATCCTACTGAAGAAGCACTTGTAATTGTTGCAATGTGTATCTAAATGACAAAAACCCGACCTGGTCAATATCAATCCTAATCGTGTGAACTATAGGTAAGTATTGTACCCAGAGATTTCAGTAAGCCTTTGAAATGGTTGCCTTTATAGTTTTGATGATTATCCATTGCATTGAGAAAAGAAAAAGGTCCCATGTCAAGTATCTTACTTCCAACACATTTCCACTGATAACTTCTCTTAGGATTTCCACAATAGTACCAGAGCCTCGTAGGATGAGAATTGAGTTCAAGCCATGATGAATAAGGAATTCCATAAAGTTGACAAAGTCCAATATGAGAGGCTTGTTGGAAAGCTAATTATCTAGTCCATACCAAACCTAACATTGTTTATGCAGTTAGTGTGGTTAGCTAGCTTGTGCATTATCCATGGTAGAAAATTTTTGGAGCCATAACTAAGATTCTTCATTATTTGAAGAGTATTCAAGGAAAAGGTTTTCTATTTAAAAGCTAGGGCGAGCTATCATTGGAGGTGTATACAAATCTAGATTATGCCGGATCCCTTGTTGATAGGAGATCCAACCTCATGATAATGCACTTTCTGAGGTGGTAACTTGGTGAATGGAGGTGCAAGAAAGAAAACATAGTTGTAATATAGGGGTTTGCGGATGAAGGTAATTCTGGAAGACCTCAACTAAAAATAGAGCCCCTAAGAGATTTTCTATGTGAAAACAAATCCACCACTATCATTGCTCATAAGAATTCAGTCCAATATGGTACATCAAAACATAGATAGGCTTACGCTTTATGGACAATGGCCTTATAGCTGCAACATGTTAACCAAGGAACTTTCCACAAAGTGCTTCCATGATCTTTCTTGCAAGCAAGGAATAATAGATATCCATTCAGCAACTTGACATTTAATAAATGTGATCGGGGATATTTAACATGTTATTTGTGTATCATGTGAACAGAATATTTCCAAGTAAATTTGTCTCTATTTTATTTTCTGTAAATACTTGGTTAGAACTAGTATATATATGTTATTCCGCTTGTATATTAATCAGAAAAATATAATCTTTTTTAATATTTTAAATCTCTTACTAGTCACAAGTGCTAACTAATTAATTTTGTTGGTATTGACGTTAACAACTGCTAGCTAAAACAGAAAAAAATTCCATAACTTGCCACTACCATTTCCTGAATATGTTTGGTTATTGTACAAAAGCATATTTAATTCATTAGTTGGTCTGAACTAATGTGCTAATTTCTGAGGTGACAGGGGATGGGTGCGCTGAAAAATTGCAAATGGAATGCAACTATGAAGGATCATCAGATCTACCATTTGGGCGATGGGTTGTCTCAATTTGCCCTGCCAACTGTGACAAGACAAGAGCAATGTGCTTCTGTGGAGAAGGCACAAAATATCCAAATAGACCATTGGCAGAGACATGCGGGTTTCAATTTAAGTATGTAAAATCAGATTTCTATTTGAGTTTCATTGATGAAGTTTCTCTATTTGTGTTATTCAAGTCTCACTCCTTTCATCTGTTTCAGTCCACCTTCTGAGCCTGATGGTCCCAAAATAGTGAATTGGACAAAAATTGACCAAGATGTGTTCACAACTAATAGTAGCATACGGGGTTGGTGTAATGTGGACCCAGCTGAAGCATATGCTGGAAAGGCAAAAATTAAAGAAGAATGCGACTGCAAATATGATGGTCTTTGGGGCCGACTTTGTGAAGTGCCTGTAGAATCCGTTTGTATTAATCAATGCTCTAGACATGGCCACTGTCGTGGTGGATTTTGTCAGGTGATTCTTTTGTTTGTTATTGGGTTGGGACTATTGGATTCTGTTGTCTGTTTACTGGAAGAAAAACTTTGTCAATCATCTATTATTTTCATTTTCTATTTGTAGGGATTGACTAGTGGTAAATAATTACTACTATATCATATATGATAAAGAAATTTTTTTAGAACATTTAGGCTCATAGTAAAATGTCTTTTTCTTAGAAAAGTTGGTCTGGCTATGTTTATTTAGAAATCAAATACTTGAAGCTGAAGGAGAGTAGGCCAATAAAGAAACAGTTAAACAAGACAGAGGAATGAAAAATCAGTGAAGGATTAAAAATTCATGAACAAAATAGAACAGGCTCACAATTTTTGAAACCTTTGAGGGATTTCAATTTTAGATAATTTGTGGTTTCTGTTATCAGTGTTAAGAGTTTGCACTCTGTAGAACTAAGAAGCCTATAATGTGAAGCTAATTGTCACTGAGTAACAAATACTAGAGGGAAATCTCTTTGAAATACTAAATGTCAGTTATTACTTGTCCAAAACAGTGTCTAACTTCATTCCTTTAATTGACACCCACAAGTTTCTCTAGGGGAACAGCATTAAGATAAATGAAACGACTCTGATTTTTTTGGTGCTGAATAAATTCAATTTGTGTCCATTCATTGTATGTAGATAAAAAATTGTGTATATATAATGGGAGAATGCTCACTTCCATCCAATGTTGGTAAATAAGGTGAATATAGTGTATTTTCAGTGTGACAATGGCTGGTATGGAGTAGATTGCAGCATGCCATCTGTCATTTCTTCTATAACAGAGTGGCCTAGTTGGCTTCGTCCTGCTCGGATTGATATTGTTGACGATACTCGTGGCAATGGAAGAATGATTAATCTCAATGTTGTGGTAGCAAAGAAAAGACCTCTTATATATGTTTATGATTTGCCCCCAGAGTTCAACAGCTTGCTTCTTGAGGTCGGGATAATCTGAGTGACACTCTTACTTACAGTATAAGAGCAAAATTTTGATTTTTTTTTTCTAGTTTCTTACCTTATTCATTTTTGGTTACTGCAGGGACGCCATTTTAAGCTAGAGTGTGTAAATAGAATTTACGATGACAATAATGTAACATTATGGACAGATCAATTGTATGGTGCCCAGGTATTTCATGGCTTTCGTATAGGAGCATTTTTCATTTGGTAAAATTTAACATTTATAGAAGTATATTTATCCTGTGCGGCTACTTGTCTGCAGATGGCACTTTATGAAAGTTTGTTAGCTAGTCCTCATCGAACACTAAATGGTGAAGAGGCAGATTTTTTCTTTGTTCCTGTTCTTGATTCATGTATCATAACTCGTGCTGATGATGCTCCCCACTTGAGTATGCAGGTATATTTTATTAGTTGTTATTTTTACCAGAATATATCTATAGAATGTCTGTTGCTGCATGTGGCATGTGGCATGTGTATAAAGACTGCCTGCATAAGTGTTTCAGCCTATGCAACTTTCAGATCATTCTGAGTTACATTATCTGTGATTAATTGGATGGCATGTCAGTCAATTGTGACATCTCTGTCATGATGTACATGGATTTTCCTTCCATCGATGTTCCTGAATAGTGACACTTCCAAAATGGGAAAGACAGTTGCATATGATGTTCTTTTCCCTTTAAGAATGGAAGGATATTAATATCTTGAGTAATCTATTACTTGATTGTTCTTACCATCAGTAATGATGAGATTATGTTATGCCACTCTTGGGTTGTAGATCTGTTTTGTAATATATGTATATATGTATATATGTATATATGTATGCATATGTATTTATGTATGGTGAAGCATTGGTTACAGATTCCATGTTTTTACACTGTCATTTTTCTCCTTTTCCGACATTTTGTTTAATAACATTCAGGAACATATGGGATTGAGGAGCTTTCTTACTTTGGAATATTATAAGAAAGCCTATACTCACATTGTTGAGCAATATCCTTATTGGAATCACTCATCAGGAAGGGACCACATCTGGGTAAGGAGATTTGTTTATCCCATGTTGAACATTTTTCTTATGAAGTAACTTATACTGTATTTGCTTGTGAGAAGCAATTGCTAATTAGTTTGCTGTTGTTTCTGAAGGCAGTTTTTTTCTTGGGATGAAGGTGCTTGCTATGCTCCTAAGGAGATATGGAACAGCATGATGTTAGTTCACTGGGGAAACACAAACTCAAAGCATAACCATTCAACTACAGCCTATTGGGCTGACAACTGGGATAAAATTCCTTCCAACAAAAGAGGGATTCATCCATGTTTTGACCCTGACAAAGATCTCGTGCTTCCTGCTTGGAAAGTTCCTGATGCTAATGTGTTAACCTCAAAACTTTGGGCTCGGTACATGTTTGCCCAAAATTTAATTTTCACCTTAGTCATTTGCTTTTTATTTTTCTGATCATGGTTAATCTTGTATTCTATTCATGAGTTCTTCAAATGAAACAACACAACCATGTTACAATATGTTTTCAGGTCTCATGAGAAGCGGGAAACACTGTTCTATTTCAATGGGAATTTAGGACCAGCGTACCCACATGGAAGACCAGAAGATTCGTAAGTTTATTACAGAAATATTTTGTAAGCTGTTATATGTCATATACATGTTCTCATTTTCCCTAATTATTAACCTTGATATCCTGTTTCTTAATGTTATTTATGAAATTGTATAACTTCTCACTTTCTGGTCATCAAATATAGTTGGATATGTTGTTGGTTGGCTGAAGTTACTTATATATATATACATTATTAAATGTTATTGAAGATATCTGGTTTTAATTTTGCTGGAAATGGTGCAGGTATAGCATGGGTATCAGACAGAAGCTGGCAGAAGAGTTTGGATCAAGTCCTAACAAGGATGGAAAACTTGGCAGACAGCATGCCAAAGATGTCATTGTGACCCCGGAGCGTTCTGAAAACTATCACATGGCTCTAGCAAGTTCTGTTTTCTGTGGGGTGTTTCCTGGAGATGGTTGGAGTGGTCGCATGGAAGACAGTATTTTGCAAGGATGCATTCCTGTGGTCATTCAGGTAGTAATTTAGGCTCTTTTTCATTCCTTATTTTTTCCTAAACAGAATAAATTTAAAAATGGGTTTCTACAAGGTTTATCATTAATTTCATATTGATAGCCAGTTTTTTTTTTCAAATTTCCTGACTTTGTCACTGCTAAGGAGGTTTATGTCATTTGGTTAGATGAGAAATCCTGTACATTTGAACTCAACTAACAATTGGATGTTAACAAAATGATGATTCATAACCATAGTTATTAGGATATTACGATTTAAAAATTAGCTTGGTGTTTCATGATTTAAATGTCGATAGATGAGCTTGTTCATATCATATTGGAAATTATCTTATTCATCTTCAGAATGTTTTCATCTCGTTAAATCCCACAAGTACTTTAGAAATGGTTCACTGCTATTGGTTAGAGTTGAAAGTAGCTTATATTTCTGTTTTCATGTTAATACTCTGTATGTTTCATAAGTAATTATGAAATGACTAAAATTACCAATGATGATAACTGCATTCCTTTTGGCTCTTTGTTTCCTTGTTCCGTAGGATGGGATTTTCCTACCATACGAGAATGTGCTCAACTATGATAGCTTTGCAGTTCGAATATCTGAAGAAGAAATTCCAAACTTGTTAAAGATTCTTCGGGTATTTATTTTCCCCTTTTTTCTCTAATTGTTGAGTTATTGCATAATTTATCATACAAACTGAATTAAGACACAGCATAAAGTTGTCATCCTAGGCAACATTGGTTGAGTGATTTGCAATCCATGTCTTCTTGCAGGGGTTCAATGAGACAGAAATCAATTTCAAGCTGGCAAATGTACAGAAAATATGGCAAAGATTCTTGTACCGTGATGCTATTTTGCTTGAAGCTGAAAGGCAAAAAACTGCTATTGGACATGTTGATGATTGGGCAATTGAATTCTTAAAACTGACTGAGGATGATGTTTCCGCCACTTTAATGCAGGTACTTTTCTTCGTTTGTCAAAACCATTTTAGATTTCAGCAAGCTGTTAGCAGCTAGGTGTTATGGTACTCAAAACCCTGAGAGCATAATGAAAGAAAACAAAGTTGGAAGCAAACAAAAATTTTGCATTGATTTCATAGAATTCTGATTGACTCCTCTCCTTATAGGATCTAAAAAGGAGAAGAAAAACCCTCCCTAATAATACCATGTAAAAGGGCTTACAGGAATTGTGTGATTTCTATACACATTCAATCTTTACAATCAAAGAAAAATGAGGAATACATCAATGAAACCTAAAAAATATCAATTTCAAATTTCTTTATTTACAAGAATGAATAAGATCTTTTACGGTTATTATAGTGAAACAATTATTCCAAAGTCAGCTAACAGAACCTTGTTAATAATGCTTTATGCTTTTCAACATTTTCCCTTGGGCTTCATTTTTAATCCACCGCTAGTTCTCAACATTAACATGTAACACATGATGTCTTGGCTTGAAAGGAGTCAAGGGGATTAGAAATCTTTCTTGATTTTGATAGAAATTGGTTCAGATTGGGTGCACAAAGAACATATTCTTATTGATGAACTTAGGGAATGAACAATAATCCTGAATATTCGAGTGAATCAGGACTCTTCATGGCTATTGGAGATCACACATCAACTAAATATATGATCAAATTATAATATATAAGTGGAGTGTAAATCACACTGTACAAGCCGATTTTGTGAAATTGATTTAGACATAAACTCACTTACTAAGAATAATCATGATACTAATTCTCCAACTGACTACTCCTCTCAACCTGGCTTCCTATTTATAGGCAAGATATCATACTTTCTAATTACTGCAACACTCAATTAACTAAACTAATGGGTTTCTATAAGTTTTCATGAAGAAGATTAATTTCCAATTTCTAATTCTGTTATGAGACTGTAGGAGAAGATGGTTTCCTATGATATAATTATGCTGTTGGATTATGTGGCAAGTAATTTCAAATTCGATATACTATGACCAGCAGAAATTATAGATGAACAGAAGCATTATTCTGTATCACCAAACGTTATATGCAAAGTGGAAAATAAATAATCTGCATTGCAATTCAAGACCGTATTTGTGTATAGAGATGTGATGCATGTATAATAATTTATGCAACATTTTTTGTGTTTATATCACTCCACTCGATCATTTATTACTTCTTTCTCTATTTTGGTTGTTCAAGTGTCATTTTCCTTACCTATATATATATTTGGTCTTTTGGCTAAGAAGTGTTTGTGCTAAACAAGGTTTTGCATCACAAGTTACATAATGACCCTTGGAGGAAACAAGTTCGCCACAACAAACAGTTTGGATTACCTCACCAGTGTCTGGTAAGGACCAGTTGAGGAGCTTGGTTAATGTGAAGACCAAGATCAAGATAGGAGTAGGGGAAAGGGTAACCTTTCTGCTTCATTTTGGAAATCAATTTTCATACCGTCATTTGTAAAAGTTCATCAAGTTCCTTCCTTGTAGATGTTTCCATCTCCAGTGCAGAAAATCATTCAACCAGTTCGGACATGCATCATTCTTTTTCCCTTCTCACATAAATATATGCATGCTAAGTGCATTTTACAGTTCTTTTTTCAGAGCTTTTTTCAAAATCATGTGCAATTGTAAAATTATGTCATTCAGAAGAGATTTTTACGGTGAAAGAAAGAGAAAGAAAAATGGTTACATATTTATTTTACCTGTTACATTTTTGTTCTCTGGATATTATCAAGTAGACATTACAGATTTTTTTGAATAGGGTTGGAAAGGTGGTATTATACTTAGTAATTATTGCTAAATAAGTGATGTTAATACTAATTACATATTCATAGAATGTTTCTGGTTTTGGCACTTCTTAGTTAAGCTTAATTATTGACAAATAAGTGATATTAATACTTAATTCCGAAATAGAATTCATTTTAGGACGATGAAGAAGACATTAGTACTTTTTGCTAAGTAGAAATTTGAAAAGTACCAAGAAGAGCACCTCATAAGAAAGATTAACCTACATACTCAAACTGAACTTGATAAGCAATGTTGAAATTTCTACAAAGAATTTTACCCTTTGCTGACTTGATTAAGACCTATTCTTGGTTGGAAAGAACAAAATAATTGAATATTTGCTTGTTAAAATCATAATTATAATCATAACTATAGTTAGCATGCTCCAAATCCCTTGAAAACGTGAACTAAAACTTCGTACACTTCAAAATTTATTTAAAAAAAATAATTATTTCCACGAAATTAGGAATTGAATCTTAAGCATGCTCAAGAAATTCAATTTTTTGATGAATGTATTTGGCTTTGTTGTACAACACTTTAATTAATCCTAAGATATGATTCTAAATTATTGTCGAAGATTGTGGTTCTAAATTATGGTTGCTATGATTACGATTGTGACCTTTGTGATTGTGGAACATTGTGACAACTTAGTTATTTTATATTTATATTAGGAGATTGTGACCTTTGATGTGATGTGAAATTATTTTATATTTGTATAAAATATATTTTCATCAAATAATTTTTTTGGTTTAGTCTAATTTATTTTAATTTTGAATATGAAAAAATTTTCAAATTAACTTTTGCTATATGATAGCATAATGTTAAAGAATAATTTCATTATAATTAAAGATTTATTCTTTTAATATTGTGATAATTTTTTTTCACTTATATTAATAAAGATAGAATAAAATATAAAAATATAAGAATTTTCATTTTTTTATAAAAAACAGTTGTAAAATAAAAATAGTTATGTCGTATTTATAGATTGTAATCTATAACATAAATACTATGTAATTCTTATGTCCATACATAATAAACTTAACAAACTTTATATACATATTTCTACAGTATTAGATTAAAAATAATCAAAATCTATATAGAAACATCGACATGAATTCTTTTATTGGAAAAAAAAATCATGCTTCTAAATTTATTAAATTTTGTTTAAAAATAAAAAATAGATGGTTACATTTTTAGAATGTTTCTATTTATTTTTAGTATTTAAATAATTTTTTTATTTTAATTTTAAAATATAATTAAAGATAAAATAGGATATAAAATATGTATCATTATTATATATTATTATAAATTTATTTTTATTTTAAAATATAATTAAGAATAAAATAAAAAATAAAAAATATAGAGATAAAACTAAAAATTTCTATTATATATTGGTATACATTATATATTTTTATTTTAAAATATATTAAAGATAAAATAAAAATATAAAAAATAGCAAAAAAAGAAAATTTCTTTTATATATAATTATAAATATGTATTATTATAAATTATATATTTTTATTTTAAAATATATTAAAGATAAAATAAGAATATAAAAAATAAAAAATATAATTATAGATATTATTTTATTTTATTAATATTTTTTATTTTATTTCAACACCTTTCCCATGACCACTCCACTTATATATCTCTTGCACCAGATCATTTTAGATTTTCCTTACGTATAAATATCATTTGCATATAAACAAAATAATAAATAATAAAATAATATTTTGAATTAGTTTGATTTTGGATGGAATCTAAATTACGCAATAAACCAAATAACTCAGTTCAGAAAAACAAAATTCAAATTGTGAGTTTTTTAAATTGTTTTTTTAATTATTTTTATCTCCTACTCCTAATTTATACTTAACATAGAAAATTATAATTATTGTACTTATTATATTTTACAATTATATGTTATTACATCACACAGTCTTCTAACAATACTTCTCTAACTTCTCATACAATTATATATCTTTTAAATAAAGATTAACTTAGCTATAAACAATTATCTTGTTTGGATTTTATTGTTAAGAAATAAGGATTATATATAACACCTTAATATAATAAAAAATATTAATGAAATATACAATTGATTATTATGTTTTCTCTCCAATTCTCTTCTCTTGTGAGAGAGAGAGTGAGTGTGTTGAAGGTGTGAGTTACACCCTTGACATAACAGTGTTTCATCTCATTACTCACAAATGAATATATAAAATTGAAAATTTAAATTTTTGTTTTCTTGTATAACACAAAAGTGAATAGAATGATGCTAAATTATGATGCACGAATACATGTATCAAATATGATACAAATGTATATGTATATATTCAAAAATGTATAAAACTTCTTAAAATATAATAAATATATAATTACAACTATGCATATCCAAATTAAAATCACCATTTTTAAACATAATCAAAATAAAAAATTATAAATTATCATCATCATAAATTATTTATGTTTTATAAATTAAATACTTTGTTAAGTGATGATACATATACAGAATTCTTTATCAAATTATATCTGATACATACATCTATGCTTTTTTTTTCTCATAATAAAAATATAAAAAAATAAAATTAAAAAAAGGTGTAAGAATAGTATAGACAAATTGTATGTGTATATCGACAAAAATACAGGTACAATACGTGTTGGCATGAATACATGACAAATTGAAGTATTGGTGTACGACATGTGCTAATGCTGTGTTAAGACTCCATTGCGATTATGTTAGGTGAACAACTTCAAACCAATATGACAGTGGTAATTGCAATTATGGATAATAATTTAAAAACCATGCTCCAAGAAATAAAAATTACCACAGTATTATATCCCTTAACAGTTTTTTTATTCATAACTAAAAAATTGGACCCTTTAAATCCTATGCTTAATTGTGATCCACTTCGGTTAAGAGAGAGCAAAGTATAAGAAGGAAACACAGTTACACAGCAAAGAGCTACATCTTTTAATTTAAAGTCACCAAAATCCTGATAAAGTGCCAATTTTTTTAATCGAAGGCTAAACTAGATTCTTTTCTCACTCATGCATTTTCTTACTATAAGCTACTTTCCCTCTGATACATTGGTAGCTGCCAACAGAACGAAAATTTATCCTAAAAGACACAGTCAATAACAGATAAGTAAACAAAAGGTCCAACACCTTCTGATCATATATAGTTATTGCAACATTGGTTGAACACTTGATCTACTCAGAACCTATGTGTAACTAGTTTCAACCATACGAAAGCTAGGTAAAGTTCATTTTGTTGAATAATTTTCTTAGTAGTTCCAAATGGAATTGGAGAAAGTAAGGCCCTCGTTTGTGCCATATGACTGGATTTCTTCTGATGCAAGATAATTATACACAACTTCATGGTCATGCATATCAATCAGTTCATCCCAGTTAACACTACTCATGTCAGAAGAAAACACTCCTGGTTGTTCATTGTCATCTCTTGATGCAGCTTCAGACACTGTTGAACTTCCCGAGCTATCAGTTTTCTCTGCCTCTACTCTTTCATCTTTTAGTATTCCCATCTGTTGAAGAAACTCAAGCAGGTCTATCTCGGGTTTCTCCTCAAAATCACCTATTATTTTTTGTGGTGAAGCTGGAGAATCTTGGGAAAGTGGAGGGAGAATCTCTGAATGGTTTTGGCTGACTACGTTCTCAAGTTCAACTACCCTTGGATGAGTGGATGAACTAGAGTGTGGTGGTTGAGTTGTTGCAACCACCCCATTTTGCTTAAGCTGTTGCAGCCTCTGATGGATCACATGGACACTCGGTTGAGCATTGAGGTTGAGCAATCCACGTGAGGGGAACATGGAGATGAAGTTCTTAGAAGGGAACCACTTGAACTTTTGAGATTTGGTGGTGGAGTTTAAGAGGTTTGGTTGCATGTGGGGGAGGTTGAGGTAGGCATCAGGACCATAGAGTCTCCTGGCAGCCTCATCATAGGCCAAGGCAGCTTCTTCTGCGGTGGCAAAGGAGCCAAGCCAGAGTCTTGATCTCTTCTTAGGCTCTCTTATCTCAGCCACCCATTTGCCCCATGTTCTTTGCCTAACACCTCTATACTCACATGAGGCATTTTGGGGGCCACCTTTGCCCCTTGTTGGCCCTTTCTTCCAAGGCTTTAGAGGGGAGTTTTTGCAACCCTCCATAGTTGATAGTGATGGGAATTGAGCAAGGCAAGGTGGTGGTGATGACACACTTGGTATTGATGCATGGTGTGAGAGGAATGGAGCGGGATATGTAGGAGCAAGAGTGAAGTTTGGTGTTTAATGTTGTCACGTTTGAAGAAGTGGCCATGTGACCGTTGTGCTTTGTGAAGGCGCAGATTGCTTCAAATCCTGACTATGTATTTTATTTATTTTCTTCTTTTTACATAGAATTTTCTGGGTTGAATGAATTCTTTTGTTATGGCTGTGAACTTTGCAAATTACACGTGTTGGTTATTGCGACTAAGAGTTGCATGTTCTTAACATGTGGTGGATAATCATACTTTTGTTCTTTTTTTTATACAATACTTTTGTTGTCTAAACAAAAGATAACTTGTCTAACCGAAAAGTTGAAAAAAAAAAAGAATAAACCTTTTAATTACTTATGCAGTTCTTGGAATTAAGGTCAAACGCTTTTTAATTGATTCACCTAGTTGTTTGTCGAAGTCACGGATAAAGGATTGTTATGGCATATATACCCAAGATTTTTCAGACTGAAAAAAAAAATTACATATTTGAAAGAATTGTTATTTTGTATTCTCGCCCCCCTCCCCCCATAATTTTGGTCTTTCTATTTTTATTTGTGCCATTCTAGTCCTCACGTTTTTGAAAGTCCACAATTTCAGTTCTATTTTCTAATTTTGTTCATTCTTTTCATTTTTACAGAATTTAAATTTGTCTGAATACTTCTTAGGGATGACATACCCATCCATCATAAACGGATATACACACATGTATATATTTGTTGAAGTATGAAGTCACAAACAGAAAATTAAAAAAAAAAAAAACTACAAAGTGAGTGTTTCTGCAATATATATTTATACTAGAAATTATAACTTTTATACAAAAAAAAAGTTATATATAAATAAGAATTTTAAATATTTCTAAATAATAAACACTTGGAAGTACATATATCTTAGTCTTTTCCTGGACCAGTTAACAAACGAATAGCCAATTAACTAATCATTTGCAATAAATAGAAAATGCAAATATCCCATATAGGAACCTGTTTTTCATTTGTAATTCTTATTAGGATAGTGTGAACTGTTTAAAACTGGTGAACATATGATTTCAAAATTGAATTGACAGCTCAAAGGGGTTTGTTTTAACAGTGGTTCGTCTTAGGTGCGACCTTAAAATAAACTTCATATGGCCTAATCTACAAACACTGGCAGGAGAACCTCGTCCAAAAACTTTAATCAATAGCAATGCTACAAGATAAAAGCTATATTTGATCCCCGATGAGGAAGATAGAAATATGGTTATTAAATGTAGAGGCAGTGGCTACAGTATACATGGAAAGAGTTTTTCCAAGTAACTGTGAGTGCCTTGAATGAACTCTGACACTCGTCTTTGGATTCTGTACATTAGCTGAATTTGACCTCTAACGGAAGGATTATCAGAAAGATCCACCTCAACATTTTCCAATATCACGAGCTACATTTCACATGTTTTCCTGCTATACACAACCTGATTCTCGAGACCTACTTCACCTTTATCCCATGCTTTCCCTCTATTTACCTAGCTATGTCATCTGTGAATTACATTCTTACCATTGAAGCCTTCAAAATTCCGACTTAAAACTAAAGAAAACGAATTTAGACATTACAATGAAGTGATGGTATGGTAAAATTGATGCTGAAGGCAACCGTATGACACAACTATACGCACGGTTACGAGACAAATCGGAAATAGATTCGAGGAGGAAAAGAATGGACATCAAAGAGAGTAATATACACTTGTAAGTGAAAAGATAATTTACATGAAACACAATGCGTAAAACATAATAAGAGATATACCCTCAAGATTTCACATTTTTATTAAAACCTTATAATACAAGCGACTACTTTATGTGAAAATTTACACCGACAATTGATTTTAAATGGTAGAACGAAATCAACATTGTTATTGGCAATCAAATGTTCAGAGCTAATCAACCTTATTGTTAAATGGCATGTAAGGCACCACTTCCATGATTCTCTTTTCTTGGCAAAAGATTGTGCAACTTTCTTGTAAGGGTAAAGGCGATGCCATAAATGTAACAGGAGACTAGCTGCGACAATATAAAGATCATCAGCCGAGTTTCTTGAGGGAGGAAAAAATGAAATGCAATAGATAAGCAAACAACATCCATACAGATATAGATAAATAGATGTCATACACTTGACTCAACCAGATTAATCTGGTAAACCAAAATTATCCTAGGATACAGAGTAAATATCGAAATTTGAGTACACATTCAAAAGCCAAAAAGTGAATACATACTCCATACCAACATCTTGATGCAAATGCAATCTGCTTCTTTATTTTTTGTTTTCATTCATAGAACATTATGGACTAGCAAAAAAGCGAGCTACAATTTCTACTAACTTCTGAATTTTGAAGCTATAAATAAAGATCCATAAACCATAATTCTTGTGTTTTGAAGTCAAGATATTATGAGACAAAACCATCGCTTGAACCATATATGTTGACGGTTACTGTGTAGATATGGGTCCTATCCCTTTTATTAATAATATGTTGTTAAGAGGAATCAATGCAACATTTTCTCTTTTTTGAAAGGACTAAAATATCTCCTAAAGTGAAAGAACTTGGTACAGACAATTCATCAAATCAGTAAGGGACTGTATGGCACATAGGCTCAATCCAGATCTAACGAGATATAAAATTGGGTAGACCAGGGACCTTGTATAGAGAATACCAATTGTATCTAACTTTCGACTACTGCCAGTCGGATGAGAATGAGGAACGGCAGCAGACAGATGAACAATCTTTCAAGTATAATAACTTGGGATGAAGCCTTTCATTTTGATTTTGAGTGAGCTTTGCACATGTTCTTCCATTTATCCCTCAGGTCTTGTGGTGTACGATACTTACCAACTTTCTCAAACACATGAGAACCAAATGCCAAAATGTTTTTCCATTTGAAACCAAACTTCTGTACTCCCTCCTTCACAGAGAAAACAAGCAATTAGTGAATATTAAACCTCAAAAATCAATGCTGAAAGAAACACACAAGAGGCTCCACATACTTTAACTTTCTATCATAGTATAAGATTGTTCTAATCAAAAAAATTTTGTGGAAGCAAAAGAAATAAATATACGAGGAATGATGTTTACACAGAAAAATAATGCAATTAGCTACTTATAAGGAAGAAGTGATGGAAGAAAGAAAAATGATACCCTTATCATCTCTTCCTCCTCAGCTGTCCACGGAATTTTTTTTCGTCTTAATTGATTACCCAGAAATACCGGGCTTGCCTGGGATTTGCTGTCAGTCAAAATAACCAATTAAATTAGAATGACTAGAGTAGTATCAGTCCTTCAAATGTAATTATTACTGTAAGGCAGCATTTGGTTCATCAATTACTTTCACATCCCGGAAATCTTAAGGTAGGATGACATATTGCCAAATTTAGAATAAGATATGAAAAATTGCCAGTAAAATACTTATTCACAGAGATATTTAATAAATTAGGATTCCCATTATCATTTCCACTAGAGAAAGGAGGACGAGATCATTCCCATTCTGTCATGGGAATAGTTCTAGATTGTTAGAAATTGAGGAATAGTTCCACTTGGCACCCCATCATTCAACATACCGTCTACCAATAATGGAGTTGAAGCATTTAGATTATTAGTCCTGGGGCTTTCAGGATTTTCCGAGAATTTGAGATGGGATCTCTTTTGGAAAAATTGATTTGAGATTGCAGATCAGAATGAAGGTGAGATTTTTCATTTTGGTTTTTGTTAATGTATATCAATGCGAATCTTGTTACATCATGTTTGTTTGTATGGAAATTATTAGTTTTGTTTGGCAAAGTTGAATTTGACATACGAAACTTCATGACACCCACAAGTATAGGTATCTAGAATCTATCATGATTTCATAAAAGGTAATGGAGAAATAGAGGGAGATGTAAATCACTCAAGCTGGATAAAAGAAATTAAAGAATGCATCAGATGTTATTTGTTCTAGAAAGGTGTCTTTAAGGCTTAAAGGAAAACGTTACTACAGCCACAAAACCAGTGGTGTTTTATGTTGGAAAACAGCCTTAATTACTGCAACTTCATGGATGGTGATTTAGTTCCCCATTGACTAGTGATATGATTGAAATGAAGTATTTAAGCAAGATGTGAACCTTATCTTATCTTACAGGTAGGGATGGCAAAGTGGGTTGGGCCTGGCGGGCCGACCCGCCAACCCGATAGCATATGGACGGGGCAGATTAACATTTTGAACCCGTCAACCCGTATCAACCTGACCCGTCTAGTCCGTCAACCCGTTGGGTTACAGGTGGGACAGGGCGGGCCAACCCGCTGGCCCGCGAAAAAAAATATATTGCACTTTTAAGATGTCATGTCACCATATACATCTTTAATATATTGTTGTAATTACAAATATTCATTTAAATTGAACACAAACAAAATAGTTGTAAAGAAAAAAAAAAGTCCAATTTAAAACCAAAGATCCAAAAATAAAATAAAAAGTAAAAAAAAAATAGACTTTTAAAAAAAATGCAAAAAAAAATAAATAAGCGAGTCAGCCCGCCAGCCCGCCTTATGACAGGACGGGTTAGAAATTTTGGCCCACATCACTGTGACGGGCCGGGCTGGCCTGACCCATTTTTAGCGGGCTCATGGCGGGGCGAGTCTAAACGGACCGGGCTGGCCCGTTTTGCCACCCCTACTTACAGGTTAGTTTTTCGGGCTTGAGGGAGAGTGAGTTAGTCTCATCAACTAGTGATATGACTAAAATAAAGTATATAAGGTACAAACAAATCTCACCTTACATGTTGGTTTTGAAGGATGAACTTAGGTCCACCTAAATTTCTAAGACTTTAAATTTATAGTATTGGGTGTGTTGTAACAAGGGCCAACAAAAGCATATGATCGAAGTTGTACATTGGAAGAGTGTTCATTCCAGAAAAGGTATGCTTGAAAATGGATATTAGAGAGAAAGTTGAAGTGTAATAGAATTAGAGAATAGTATTTCTACTCAAGTGAAAAATATTATTGAACCCAACCGAATCAGAGATACAAGAAGTTTTTATACACTAGAATCTAGATCAGTTAGAGCCTAAGCACTCAACTGGCTATATAGAGATTACATCAGTCAAATATAAAGTTGTACAGGACTACTGCTGTAGAAAGAGCAAAAGAAAAAGAGAGTAAAACTACTCTAATAAAGTGGTACCTACTGCGGAAAAGATGGTACAATTGTGTTGAGCCTAAGATAGTTTAGACACATGTGAGAAAGACCAATGACAGCACTAATTAAGAGAGCTGATCTAATTGAAGATAGCCCAAAAGTTGTAGATGTTGAGTTAAACCATTGGTTTTGAAAAAAATACATTGGCATCTTTTGATCCATGTAACTGACCCCACAACATCACAACAAATATTCATGGCATAAGAAACAAAAAAAAATACATCCTTAAGAAAATATTGTTGCCAAAAGTATTTAAAACTCTGCACTTGACCAAATAAGGTAGAACTAGTGTAGGAGAACTTACCATTGCATTTCATGTTTACGGTATCTCATGGAGTATCTAGAAATACTATGCTTTTCATATTCATTTTCAGAAATTTCCTCTTTTCCAGTATTATGTGCACAAACTGGCTGTATTGCTCCATCAATATCTTGCTGTTTTCTCATTTCTTGTGGACTTTCACATCCAGCATTGCTTTTATTAACAAGGGCAACATTTGTTTTTTCAATAGTACATGTTTCAGTTGGCACTTCATTTTCTTCAACTCTTAAACCAGTTATGTTCTTCGCATTTGGCATTTCTCCTATTTCCTCCTCTCTAAATATTTCAATTGATCCATTGCTTACATTTTCCTTTTCTCTGCTTGATGAATGGATACATGATATAGGGGGTTGCTGACTGCTTCCAAACTGAAGATTATTGGCTTCATTTGCATGCTCACCAACATGATCTTCTCTATTGTCTTCACACCTTGTTAACTGCTCATCTTTGTTGTTTTTGACAAGAATATGTTCACATTCACTACTCTTTCTTGAAAAACAACGTTCTTGCGTATGAAATTCATAAAGTAGACTATCTGCAGCTTGACTCATTTTACCTTTACTAAAAAAGATGGCTAATTCCTTCCTTGCCAAGGAAGCTTTTTTCTTAGCATCAACATATTCTGAAATAGTGTGAGAATATGCACAAAATGGGCAAAAGAAGTCGCCCTTTGCATCCAATTGTGCAGATGCACCTAGACAGCTTTCATGCACCATCAATGGGCAAGTAGTTGTTTTACAAGCCAGTAATTGGCCACCTTGATTACACTTCATGCAAAGATTTTGTTCAGATGATTCAGTCATTGCTGATAAATCTCGATCAACCATGCAGTGGGAGCGAAGGAATTCATATTTTTTTGCTTCAAGACATTTTTTTTCGTTGTGATATCCATCACTATCACTTGATAACTCTGCTCCACAACCATCAACTACACCAACTATAGTTTTATCACAAGCAACTGGCTCCTGGGAGATATTTAAAGTTCTTATATCTGGTTCTGTCTGTTTGTCTTGGTGCGGATTAATTGTTTGCTGATTTTTTTCTGCATTAGCATCATTTGTTGGAATGGTAGTTGTCATACCAAGACAACATTCAGTAGGTTGGATGACATTTACATCACAAATTGGTAATTGATCACCTTCATTACACTTCAGACAAAGATTTTGTTCTGCCTGCTTTTTCATTTCAAGGTTAATTTTTTCACATTGATACACAATATCACCTGATTTCTCTACCCCACAACCATTCCCAGTATGATCTGGAGCTTTAACACCAGCAATTTGCTTCTGTGAGTCATTTGGATCTTCAACTTGAAAATCTTTTTCATGTTTAGACCTAGGTTTACTTCTGGAAATCTCATGCTGGATTTCATCTGCAAGTGCAACATGTGGAATTGACTCAACCTGTGATTTCCGCGAATTTTCACCCCCAAATGTATGTTGAAGCATCAAAGCATCATTAAAAGGAATATTTGATTCATCATGGGGGACTTCAATATGGCTGCGGCACAATTTTGAAGCAGCGCACCTATTGGGAATATCCTCTGAGGACCCACCAACCAGAGCTTCCTTGTTATTATTTTCTACATGATGATCTCCTTGTTCAGAAACTAGAAGAATTCTCTCAGGTAAATGTTCTGACACTTCCTGACTGAGTTGAGAAACTGGCTTCTCTTTCTTAGACTCAAAACTTGTAGATGCAGAAAATTTAACCCTCTTCGAAGTTCTAAAAAAATCGTCACATTCATTTAGACAGACTTGCTTTCCATGAAAGTGTTTCATAAGATGACCATCTGCTGAGTAAACCCTACTCCTCTTGGAGGGTGAAGAATTATTATCAAGCAGGTGTTCTTTTGAAGATTTATTCCCATTCTCTAAACTTAAAAACACGGAGTTATCTTTTCCTACCATGTTTTCTGTATTGGTGGAGTTCCCAGCTTCCTTAGCTGAATGATCATCACGTTTGACATCATTTACATTCACTGAATAACCATTATTCTGAGGAAATAATCCACTCCTTTCTTTCAAGTAATCAGTATGAGGATGAGTACCATCCAAGATTGTTTCTCTCAGCTATTCAGCATTAGAAAAAGAAACAGATCAAACAAAACTAGTACGAAAACTTATCTCATATAGGAGAATTCTCAAAAGAAAAGGACACTTCCATTACCTGCTCTAAGTGGCATTTAAAAGTGCCAGATCTTTTGTGATTTATAATCGGGTAAACATTTGATTTCAAAACCTCCGCTGCAGTCATTTTCAGATTTGATAATGGGATCTGCTTTACAAGTTACATAAAGAAAAGAGGGAGCTTTATCTCAATTAGCATAATCATAAAGATACATCTTCAAATATAAAAAAAATAAAATACTAGTCTGGAAACAACAAAAAAACATGTTGTAATTAATTCCAGTATATAACTCTTTAAACACGAAATAAAGTGAAAATGAAGAGCCACTAATGTAATTGTTTATATAAACTCAGTTAATGAAAACAGGAAACATTTCTCAAAACAAACAGAAACACAATGAGTATTCAAATTAGTTCAAAGAGCTTCCAACATCATACAGAGTAAGTAGACTGCCATTTACATATCAAAGGTGATTTAGTGTGTATTTGGGTGAACATGTACAAAATTGATTTGCGTTAAAATTGACTTTGAAGCTAAGTAATTTATGTTTGTATTTTTTTATCCCAAAAGCAAGTTTGAAGTAAAACTTAAGCGTAAACTTTCCACCTTAACTCAATTTACTATTTATTAGTTCTAGTCAAACCAAGATTTGATGCAAAATCAATTTTACCCAACAATAACCAAGCATCCTTGTCTATATTAAAATCAAACCAAGGCAAACTCAATTCTAACACTTCCTACTGTGATTTCAAACACACTTAAAATTTGAAATTGTTTTACCTCATCCAATATTTCCTGGAGGACATCTTGACAACCCCGCGAAAAATCAAATCCAGCTCTGGAATCCAATCTAGAAGAAGCTACAGGGTCAGCCACACCAGTTGACAGTTTCTCCAAACACCTCAAAGAAACCATTTCCTTTGTATTTTCACCAAATTTATCATTCCCCACAGGTGCTGCATCAAGCAAACCTACATCAACATCAACAAAAACTACAGTAATCATGAAATTATTCATAAAAAACGAAATTAAAAGGAAAACAAGTATGGTTATTTTTACCCTGCAAAGTGGAATTCGAGATTTCTTTACAGGCTGATAGGGCTTCAATGACCCAATGCCATGCCAATGCTGAAGGGTCGTCGTCACCGTCCATGGACTAGAGTGTTTTCAAGTGCACCGAAACCCTAAATGGCTTTGAATTGTGGTTAACAAAGCTGTTTGAGGGTTGTCGAGAGTGCAAGGAGCTTTCATTCCCGCGCGAAACGCGAATTCGTCGTGAGTGTTGCGAAGAGGAATTGAGAAATACGATTTTGATTTGAACTGGAATCGCGTTTTGGTTTCAGAAACGCTGAAGTGGTTCGAAGAGGAAGCTGGTAAGCACTTCTGTGGGAAAGATTTCTTAACACTCTTCGTCAACTTTTATTACTGTCTTCTATTTCAAATTTCTCTGTGACTTTAATTGGGATTCTCTCCACTGTGACTTGGTCCCCTACCCTCTCCAGCCAAAATAATAACAATTGGATTAATCGAATGGCTCATTTTTTTTCAGAAAGAAAAGAAATGCGCATGCTTAAATTTCTTCCATAATTCTGAATAAAAATAAATAAATTCACATCTTAAATAAATGGTTTCCAAACATAATATAAGGGGTTTCTTTAGTAAAACTCTAATGAGTAACTTATAAACATTTTAATTAAACTATCTCATGTAACTTATAATTTTTTTTAGTAAAACTATTTCATAAACTAAGTTATAAACTTTTAATTTGTAAATTATTTTATTAAAATATTTAAATTAATTAATAAATAGAAAATGATATAAAATTTATATAATTACATATGTTATCATATAAATAAATTTTTTATTTTAAAAAAATATATAATTATGTAATTATAATTTAAATTTGTTTTAAAATAATTAAAAAATTACTTAATCTTTTAGTACTTTTACTTGTCTATTACATTAATTTTTTTTACAAATTTTATTTTTTATAATTTTTATGTAATATGTAACAATAGAAAAATCATAATAATAATAATAATAATCTATTTTTTGAAAAGGGTAGTTTATTTGTTAAAAAAAATCATATTTTTTTTCTTAAACTCTTTCTTCTCTTCTCTTCTCTTTACAAGTTCTGTATTGAGGTTCTGTCGGTTTGCAGAATAAGAAGAAGCAGGTTAAAGCTGAAGACATAAGGAGGGATTCTGACCGATCAGTTTTACAAAATAAGTAAGTTTTTCTAATCATTTTCTAAGTTTTAGTTGAAAGAGTATTCTGGCTTTCTGGGGATTAGAAATGAACCGTATGTTAAGCTAAAATGTTGCCCGTATTTTGAGTAGATAAAGGATCTGAGGGTGAAAGGTTATTCTATGGAGGAATCAAAAAGCCACAGGAATCTAGGTTAGAGAAATTTTTATTTGAAAACAATAGAGATATGAACTTTTGTAATTTTGAATGGTAAAATAAAAATGTAACTGACCATGAATCAGTAAGATTGTTAGAAATGAGTTATATGATGATTTGGTTGGTTTGTATGATACTAAATGAGGTATATAACATGTATTTTGATGGCTGGGGAGGAGAAATCATGGTTTCTTCATCCCTGGTTTGCTCTCAATCCTGTTTTCGCTCAAGCGAGGCTTTTCTCGCTCAAGCGAAGTGAGTCCATGCTATTGAGACTCAAGGCGGTGGAATTTTCACTAAAGCGAAACAATTTTTCGCTCAAGAGAAAGTAAGGCAGTGTTAAAACAATACAATTTTCGCTTAAGTGACAAAAATTTCGCTCAGGCGAAAATGGCACTGGAACAAGAGTTACTCTAGGCCTCATTTTTTCTCAAGCGAAATATTTTCGCTCAAGCAAGTCATTCTTTTGGAATTAGTCTTAGTGATATTCATGAAAGTTGAAGCCTTGGACGTAGCTTTCCAATGACTTTGGAATCAACTGAAAAGGAGGTCTAGAACTCTAGTCATACTCGTTTTAGTAAGCAAAGGTCAAGTCATCAGCTAGTTGAAAATGTTACAGATGTAAATGATTTTATGAGCTGGGAAGCAATTAATGATAATTGTTGATCATGTTGTGAGTTGAATGATACTTATATGTATGCTTTATTGATTCTTGATGTATATGAGATAAATTAGGCCAAGTAGAACCTAAGATTGTGGTCCAAAATCTACTTTGTGATGTGATAGGCCGAGTAGAGCCTGAGATTGTTGTCCAAAATATACTAAATGTTGTGGTAGGCTGTGAAGCCTAGGGTAAGATTTTATAGACTATTTGCATGATTGAGATACAATACATGTATATTATGTATGGTACCCGGGGTGGTACACTATTTTAGTGTGGTGAGTTATATTAGTATGAATTCGATGAGGTCTAAGGTTCCACTGGTAGTCCCGGTCATGTAGACTAAGATACCAGGTGATGAGGAGCCGATGGGGGCATCACTGGCAAGCCTGTCCAGGGCTACGAGATGAGGTACATCGAAAGTGGTTGATGGGGTTAGTGATCCTACTCTATGGGTATGATGATCTAGGTCCTAGCTAATCGATCGATGCGTCCAATGTAATAGGTGATCACAAACCCACAGGTAGCCTTTGAGTTTGGGTATAGTAGCCTAGTCTCCGGGAAAACAGTCATGATATGTGATGTATGTTGTGTAGATATGTGGTCACGATTGGTATAGTATGATGACATGTGCTTGGATGTTGAATGTGATGAAGTGTTATGTTTCATACTTTATTTAGTAAATCACTAGTAAACATTATTGTTTTTGAATGATTGTTTATCCTAGTAAGTCCTATGACCTGCAATGATTATGTGTGTGTAATGATCTTGGAAAGAATTTGGGATAGCACGAATAAGTAGCCAAATCATCATATATATATATATATTTGTATTTTTGTGTTTTGGGAGAATTCGTTATATATCAAATAATACAATCATAATACATATATTTTTTATGTTCATTCAATGTCAGATATTATTATGCAGTAAGTATGATATTATTATGCGGTAAGTAAGAATAACTTAGCCACAAATTTATAAGATAGTTTGACTATTAAATATCTTTAAATAACTAAATTTAAGAATTTTTAGATTATAAACTACATGCTATTTCAGCTAGTATTTACTTATTTATTTATTTTCATTATTTTATTTCTTTTTACTTATTATTATTTATTTCAATTTTATAGACATAATTAATTACTATATTATTTGTAATATTCGTTAGGTTATTTTTTAATTGTTATGTTGTTCAAATTAAAAAAAAGATTTACATTATAAATTAAAATAAATAATATTGATGCTGTAAAATTTAAAAAAATATTTAATGCAAAAATAGTTTAAATTGAGAAATTAAAAAAAAAAAAATTTAAAATAAATAAAAAATAAATTTGATAAACATTATACAATTTTAAAAAAACAGATAAAAATACTAAAAAGTTTAATTATTTTAAAAGAATCTAAAATTATTATTTCACTAGAATATATTTTGTATTTAAAACACAATTCATTTATGAAATGAAACTTATATAGTTATATCTTTTATATATTTCATATTTATCAACTAATTTTTTAACTAGTTTATCGAAGAATTTTTATTCGATAAGCTAGTTTATAACTTTAACACTTATAACTTATAAGTAAGAAGTTTGTAGTGAGAAGTAAACTCATCAACTAATAAATAGCTTATAATCACTAACTAACTTATTAGTTAATTTTGTCAAATGAACTTATAAAAGTTTCTAAAATAAGTTAATTTCAGATATTTAAGCAATATATTTGTAAGTAACTTATAAACTATTCTTAGAAACGGACTTATAATGGTCTATTATAAAAAAATACGTTTATTTAATAAAATTATATTAATCAAATTTAATATAAAATAGTAAAATTTTGAAAAAATTAATAACAAAAATTAATCGTGAAAAAAAATACAGATACCAATCTTTAATTACATGGATATATAATAAAATTAATACCTATATTAACATAAATTTTGATTAAAAGATCATATTAGTTATATTATAAACATATAATAAATCAAAATATATTATTTATCAGATTATCTTTTATAACAATAACACATATTGGATCGATTTAATTAAACTTAAAATAAATAATTTTGAAACAATTTTTTAAATAAATCACTTATTTAGAAAGTAGATGAAATTTGCTTATTAGAAAAATAAAAAAATGTTTATTTTTAAAATAAAAAATTAAAAAAGACAAATAAAAATAAAATAAACTTATTTCATTAAAATTAACATTTTTTTAAGAAAATAAACTCAACGATTTCAATAATTATATACTATAAATTATAATTTTTCAAAATTTTATGTAGTAAACACTTAAAGTTAGAAACACTTTAGAATTTGACAAACAATGTCCATGAAGAACAAACACGATAGTAGTAGCATTTTGGCTTCCCACCTAAGTTCTTAATTATTGTGGAATGGGTTCACTTGATAAATATTTTAATAATTTATTTAACAAAATTTTAATGTATAATAAAGAGATATATACAAATAATAACTTCAAATGAAAGATTACTAATTTGTATCTGAAAATTTGATTTGAGAATCCTCGTATATTAATCGCAAGTTTGTTTGTTAACAAAGATAAATATAGAGTTTTTAATTTTAAAATTATTATATTTAAGTCAATATAAAAAATATTGATAAATCTATTTAATTCTAAATGAAATATATTTTTTTTCTTTCAGAACAACAACAATAAATTTAAAAAGGTATTATTAACAGGAAAAACATACGACATTGAAATATTGGGTTAAAACAAGAATGCAATTATATTCAGTAACTAGAATATATATATATATATATATATATATATATATATATAAACATAATTATTTTAAAAATAAATCTATAAATATATATAAAAGAATATTTCTATATATATATATATATATGAACATAATTATTTTCAAAATAAATCTACACCTATATATAAAAAGATTCCACTTTTCATATTCTTATTTTATTTTTAAAATATTTTAAAATAAGAATTTATAATTTGTAAGAATATATAATTTATAATAATATATAACGAGAACTCTCACTCCCTTGATATGTAAATTGCTCAATCCTGATTTCCATTTGCATTCCCTATTCTTGTTATTCATTTTTATTACTTAGACTAAAATTTTGAATTTGTTGGAGAGATGTTTTATGTTTAAGGTTTAGGGTTTTGTGTAAGAGTGATTTCAGATTCTTAAAAACATTTTCCTACTGAAGCATTCCATTTTGTACTCACCTCACAAACACTAGCTACTATTCTATTTTATAGTTTTTCTAGTAGAGTAGAATAGAAGTAGCATAGAAATTATGTTGATAAACAATTGAATATGTATGTTATATCAAAGGGGTAAAAATAATAGTTTGAAATAATGTTTCTAATTGCAAATATTATTATAGGGTATCAGTAATGGACAAATGAGGTGTCTAACACCTTCTTCATTCGTAACCAACTCTAATCCAATCTCTCGTTATAAAGGTCAAAACTTGATTTGTGAAAACTCTCTTTTCTTTTTCTAGTGTTTTTGTGTAAAATATTTGTAGCGACACCTAAAATCCTACTTTTCAAAATCTTTAACCTAGGCTGCAGTTATTTTAAAATAAAAGTCAATCTCCGGTTTGCAAGAAAAGCATGTTTTTTGGGATTCTTTATTGAAGATTAATAATAAATCAAATTATTATGTAAATGTGGTTTTTATATTGCGAGTAAATTTTGAAAATCCTAAAAAAAAACCAGTTATAAATTTTAAGGATAAAAATGGAAGAAAAGTGTATATAATTCAACCCTCATAGTGGAATTCCCTTTATTAATGTTATAGATTATAGAAATTGAATTTAAAAAATAAATTTTTTATTTTAATTGTAATTTTTGAATTTAAATTTTGAAACAAAAGTAGTTAATTGAATTAAAATTTGAAAAAAACGTAATTTTTATTATATTTGTGGTTTTTAAATTTGAATAATAAGAAAAAAATTAGAAGAAAAATTCCATTTATATATCGTTATAGATTATTTATCATCTATCTTTCCTCTTCCATATGTGTTTCGAGAATGATAGAAAATTATTTGAATAAAAAATAATCATTAAAAATATATAAAAAATACAATCAAAATATGAAAATAAAATTTAAAAATATAAAAAATAATTACATACTGCAGCACATGTATATGCATGTGAATAAAATAATTACTTCAAATTAATCGATCATATGAAAAGAGCAACCACTGTCCAATTAATATTGCATCTACTTATAAACTACAATATAGCCTTGTTTCTGATTGAGGTGTTTTCTTCAAGGTTTAATAGACATTTTTGTCCTAATATTTTGTGAGAATTTACAATGTTTTTTTACATTTAATTTTTTTCTCAATTAAGTCCTAAATTTTATTAAAATATTCAATATGATTTTTTTTGTTAGATTAATGTTAAGAGTGTTAACTATATGAGACGTAACACATTCAAGTTAACTCGTTACATGTGAATAATGACAAAAAGGTATGAATATAAACTCTACAATATGTGGATTTTTTACAAAAAAGATCACATTGACATATTTAATAAAATTTGACACTCAATTATGAAAAAAAATGAAATTTAAGACTCAATTAAGAAAAAAAATAAAATTTAGAACTCAATTGAAAAAAAAAAATAAACATGAAAAAACATTGCAAATTCTCATAAAATATTGGGACCAAAATGTCTATTAAAACTTTCTTCGACGAAAACACCTTTCAAGAATTAAGCGAAGCTGCACAATCAAATTATTCTAAGAAAGGGTGAACTAAGATTATGAATAGGTAAAAAAATAATATTAAAGTAACAGAGTTGAAATACCTGCTGCACACGTGAGCCAGATGTGATGATCATTTTGTAATCCTTTCTAGCAAACTTGCAATGCCAGCATGAAAAGGGTTATTCAATGAGTCTAAATTGGCTTCTACGTATAAAAGATCACAGTTTTTTGATAAATAGAATCATCTGGTGTGAAGATTGATACATGAACGATGATAGATATCACCAGTAGAACATAGGAATGCATGGAATTAATGATGATTCTGTGGCACAAGCAACAGAGAAGCATGTAGAAAACCCACTTAATGCAATCACATAAGAATTTTGTGTATGGCAAATTGGCAATCATGGTGTAGAAGGTCCAGTATGTAGTGCCATAGTGTCTTCTGGCACATGCCATCGTGTTTTCTGGCACATGCCATATTTGGCTTTGACTCATGAATTGCCTTCATCCTTGATCCCACTAATAATCATTGTAATTGTCTTTTTCTATCTTTAACAATAGCAGGGTATTTATTTTTCTAAGAAAGTGGTGGTACCAGAAATTAGATTATAGGGGTTGAGAGAAACAATTTAGTCAACATCCTTAACAAACTCAACTATCTATTAATTAAGGGCATTGCTGACAAATAACTTGTCATGTAAAAAAGAAAATCCCTTCTTTTCAAAATAGAAAAAAGGGTTGTCTAAAACAACAATCTACCATGGAAACCAAAAAAACAAAAATCAATACCTTAAACTTTCTGTTTGCAAAGAATTGTCATTACTCTTCCAGTTCACCAACAAAAACTTCTTTGATGTGAGATATTTTGTGGCAATCCTGTCCAACCCCCGGCTGGTATCTTTTGCATAATTCAGGACAACTATTAATCAGTAAATTCTTAAGATTTGTGAGGTTATCAGGGAGTGACTGCAGGTATGGACAGTATTCAATTACAAGCAGTTTGAGACAAATAACAGATGACAGCCATTCAGGAAGCTCCTTGAGATTGTTGCAGTTAGCAATTCTCAAGGAATGTAGTGTGTTCACAGATCCTTGCAACCACTCAGGCAAAGTGACCAACTGTTGCAAAGTTTTAAGAGCAAGAGACTTTAACTTTAAATCAGGGATTTGGTTGCCAAAGCCCATTGACAATTCCAACTCACAACAATTGTCGATAACCAAATTCTCCAAATTTGTAATGACATGAAAGGACAAAGACTTTAGATTCCCGCAGTCATGTAAAGTCAAATTTTTAAGACTAGAAAGTTGTATCCCTTCCAACAATGACTCCATATTATCACAAGAATTGAATGTCAAAGTCTCTAAAGAAGTCAAATTTGCGATTTCCTTGTCCGGAAAATGAAGTTGCCTTGTGGTTATATGTAGGCGACGTAGGCTGATAAGTTTTCTCATTCCTTTGGGCAATTGTTGTAGCTCTGTGCATCCACTAACGTTCAAAGTTTCCAAATTTTGCAGTTTGCATACCGAGGGAGGGAGTCCCTTAAGCTTTTTATTCCCGAAGAGAGAGATATATCTTAAATGTTTCAACTTTCCAATGGAGGGAGGTAAACTCTCGTATTTAGAGTCACTTAATTCCAAAAACCTCAAGTATTTGCACCTTGACACCAATGTATTCATGAAAGTTTCATTGGTGGCTTCATCGGGAAAAATTATAGTTCTCAGACCTGTGGGAATGACAGCTCGGTCTAGCAAGTTATTTTCAGTGAATGCCAAATGTCGGGCATTGGGAGATATTTTTGGACTGCGGGGGTATATTGTTTGAAACTCACCTTTCGCAGCATACATAGCAAGATCATGCACTAAATCGTGTAAGATAAACCTGTAACCATGGCCCAATTCAACGAAATCTGTAAGAAAAGATCTTGACCATAACTCATGCAAAAATTGATTGGCAACATCATCCATTGTCTCATTTTCCTTTGGTGGTGGAAGAAAACCAAGTGCTTCCCACAACTTAGTAACATAAAAACTGTAAAATTCAGAACCCTCACAAAAAAGGGAGAAGCTAACAAAACAAGGTTTCAAATGTGAAGGCAGTCTATGGTAACTTATTTCAAGAGCAGGCAAAATGTCCTTTTCTTTTTGTGGTAAATCCCAAATCTTATCGTCCCTCATAGACTCCCACTTTCTTTTATCAACCACAGAGAATAGTGAACTCGCTAAAGTTTTCACTGCCAATGGTATTCCTCCACACTTGTTCACAATTTCTTTCCCAATCTCCAACAACTGTGGATACCTTTCCTCTTTCCGTTCTTGAAAAGCCGTTTTCACAAATAGAGAGAAGGAATTCTCTTCAGAAAGGCGTTCTAGAAGGTAAGTGTTAGAGGATTTGGTGCACATCATGGTAGCTGTTAAGTGGCTACGAGTAGTCACTAAGACTTTACACCCTCCAACACCTACATCTATTATTTCCTTCAAATCATCCCATCTAGCTTTATACTCGTTCCACACGTCATCCAGCACAAGCAAGAACTTCTGGCGTTGAAGTGTATTTCTCAAACGATTCTGAAGCTGCTCTATCTCAAAGTTTTTGAAGTTTCCATCAGTTGGGTTTAGAGCAGAATTGAGGATCTTAATAAGCACATTCCTAAGTTCAAAATCACCAGAGACACACACCCACATCTTCAATGGGAAACATTCGTCAATGGTGGAGTCATTGAACACCAACTTTGCGAGTGTGGTCTTTCCCAAACCACCGAATCCCTCAATGGAAACAACTGAGAGACTTTTGTCATGACCATCATCATCATGTTGTAGCAAAAGCTTTAGTATTTGATGTTTTTCATGTTGTCTTCCAATAACATTGGAAGGGATAACGTGGGAATAAGTAGTATCCGTCACATGCGCGACACGTGTATCTTGATCAATGATTTGAAGGCCAAACGTGTTCCTATCAGCTGCAACTTTTTCCAACCTCTCCTTGACGTCTTTGATCTCATGTGCCATTCTGAGACGGTAAATGAAAGGATTACTAGTTGAGAAAAAACGACGTACCTTCCTTGTGAGGCTACCATGAGTGTTGACAACGTGCTTCCGCAATGCTTCACACTCAAAATCATCAACTATGTCTTCTGCGTCAGAGAACACTTGCTTGATCTGTCTCAGCCATTCACTCAATAAATTGTTCCGCATCTTCTTTTGCTCAGCATCTAACAGTAATTCTTTGATAAGTGACATACTCTCTTTCATCTTTTGAAGATCGCTGCGCACACCGAGAGCCAGAGAAGCTTCATGAACGGCTCCAGAAGCAAGCTTCTCTATGAGTGATTCTGCGAAGCTGAAAAGAAGTGATTCGGCCATAATGTTTTTTAGGGAGATATGTGGGAATGCAACGAGAACTTGGTGTAGTTTGAATGGTTTCATGTTCATCACTTAATTCAAAATGTATTCAGTCAGTGAATGTAGTTGAAGAGTGGTTGGGTCATAAATTGTATATGGACTAAAGTATCATATTCCTAGGTAGTTGAATATGTACATCAATCATAAATATGACAAAAAATAGTGAAATTTTGTATATATATAAGTCTTCTATATTTTTTATTTGATGTACATATATTCTTACATAAGATAATGTTTCTTAAACATTGTATCTATAGTTGAAGAGAGGAAGTGATGAAAGAGAGAACTTGTAAATGTATCAGGTATAAGATGTGACAAATATGAGCTACAACAGGTGCTGGTAATTTGGTGTCTAGATATCATTGTTTCGTGGTAGAAGTCTAGTGGTGGAGAGTTACTCGTAGAAATATCTATGATATGTAGTTCAATAATGGCTGCATCATAAATACAATGGATTGGTGTGGCGCACCCCTCTTTGCTTACCCTAGATGGATAGTTGAATCATAAATCATTGTGATATAGATATTTTTATATAAGAAAATGTTTCTTCATCATCATATGCTAATTATACTTGAAGAGAAAAATAAATAAAAGAGAGAAGAGATATATGCAAGGTAGTTGAATCAGAAATTATTGTACATATATATAGGATAAATAAAAGGAAGGATCAAATTATTCTTCATTCTAATATTTCATTTTCTTCTAATTTAATGATTTTACAGAGTAACTTACTTTTGATTATTAGATTAAGAAAAATGATGTGTGATAATAACTACGGAGAAGATAGAGATGTTTTTAGTTGGATTCTTTCAACTAATACATTTCCATTTGCTATATTTAATGAGTTAAGAAGTTGAGAGTCTTTAAGAAAAGTTTTAGGAAGAAGTATGAAATAAATGATCTATAAAACTTTTTAGGGTTAAATATGTTTTTAGTCCTTGAACTATTTGTCAAAATTGTGTTTCGTCCTGAGACAAACTTTGGACTTATTTCGTCCTTATGCTTTATAAACTCGTGTAAACGATCCTTGATGATGTCTCAGAATTTTTTTATCTCTTTATTTTCCTTCTTCATAGTTTCCTACTTTACTATCACTCGTTTCTTAAGCTTCTTTCACTCCTTTCCCTTCTATTTTCTCTCATTTTCCTCTCTTTAAAGATGTTTTTATTTGTCATCGAGGATCATTTACACCTGTTTATAAAGTATAAGAATGAAATAGGTCCAAAGTTTGTCCCAGGAATGAAACACAATTTTGACCAATAGTTTAGGGACTAAAAACATATTTAATCTAACTTTTTAAATTACTTCTTTTCCTATTGTAATTATGTTTGCTGGTGTAAGTAATGACCAATCAAGTCAATAAGGGGTTGATTTGATTTAGTCTTAATGGTACTGTGGATAGATGAACTCTTCCAAACAAAATGTATGAGAATGATCATGAACTGATATTTCTCTAGTCTTCAGTAAAGTTTGGTTATGCAGTAAAATCTAGAATTGTTCTGTTTCTGTTTTCTACTCCTCTTTTCATTCATGCTATGATTATCTGTTTTGGTTTTATGGTATATATGCTTTCTTAATTTAACAATCATGAAGCATTTTTTACTTTTTTAAACAAAACAATCATGTCAATTAGGCCAATAGTTGGTTGATGTTAATGTTTATGACTATGTTTTGCATTAGACGAGTAATAGCATTAGATTGTGAATAATAACACTGGAATAGAATGGTTTCAATATTTGTTGGAAATAAAACCTTTTATAACTCTATCTGCGCCATTATTTAATTACCCAGCTACCTTGGTTCAAACTTTCCTTCACTTTCCCAATAGATTTGATTTGAACGGGCACTCACGTGAAACTCCAGATGCAAAATCCTTTGAATATTTACAACAAAATCATTCTCTTCAATTAAATGATTATTCCATAACGAGTTAACGATCCTTAGATCCCTTGATCACTTACCTAGTCCCAAGTATGGGATCAACACTTTGCATCCTTATCCATCAACAATTTAGATACATGTTCAAGATCTTCCAATAGAGAACCAAAACATTTATATTCAATTAAAAAATGCAGTTATAATTTTCTCTTTCCTTCCTAAAATCTCATCTATATACAAACACTGTCTTTCATATACATATATACACGTGTATGCATGTGTAGTAAAAGAATCACTTCAAATAAAAACAATCATTTGAAAAGAGCCACCACCCCTAGAAGAGGAAGAAATAGCTGATGTAGTGGTACTCCATGATGGGGTATCTCTTCAATGTTGCTTGTGCTGAGCACGTCAGAAGCAGAAAACCAAAATTGACAATGGTTTAGTGACCGCATGGAACTACTGGAGCGAATTAGAGTTTTCAGTAAGGAAGCTCCAAGGTCCTGATGCAGTACCAATCCTGCATAACAAAGTTCATAAGTGTTTACATACTTTAATCCAACGTTATAATCTGTTATGTTAATACTTTTATTGAATTTCTTTTTCTTTGAAAAGTACAGCGGTCTCAAAAGAATTGAAGGAATAATGTCTCCTAAAGTATTGCTCAAGGGTTGTCTTTTATTTGTAGAAGTTACCTCCAAAACCCTGCAAATATCCTTAGAGCCATGTAAATAGACAACGCAATCCAGATACCGGTAAAGCCAAAGCTTGAAGACAGCACATATAAACTGCATATGCTCACCAATGCCACCATAATCTGGGAGTAATAGCAAGTGCATAAGCCATAATGGGGAAATAAACTGATTGACAGAAGAAACGAGGAGTTGGGGGCTGGATAAACATTGTAATAATTCTTTCAAAGTACAAATTATAAAAAAGGAAAAGATAACAAGAATTAACTGGTTGGTCAATATTCACAATATCTTTTTTTCCTTGTTTTCCAAGGCAAAAGGTTGATCAGTATTAATAAATCATGAACACAATCCAAGATATTGCTTGAGTCTACAGAAGAAGCAATTTTCCTAATTAACTTACCATTGAGTAAGCGGAGTATCTGAAATCTGATGCCCCATAGTTGATTCCATCAAAAACAAATGCCAAAGCATTGATGGGTTGAGTGGCAGCAACATACTGATAAAGTATTCATCAAGTAAAAGAGAGGAAGCAAATAGGAAATCATTATGTTGTTGGGAAGAAAGAGTGTTATTATTTTATATCGTATTGATAGTACTTACTGGAATGCCAATACTGATTAGTTTCAGAACATTGCTGTCATTTGTGAATAACTTAGAACCAAAGGGCATTAGACTCATAAGAAGGACTGAGAGCACCAGCCCAAGAATCAAGCCAAGCTGCATATTAATAAAATTATTCAAGACAGGTGAATTAAGAGCATGAATAGCTAAATAAATAATAATAAAGTAACAAGTTGAAATACCTGCAGCACACGTGAGGCAGATTCGATAACCTTTTTGTAATCCCTTTTGGCAAATTCACTTGCAATAATAGCCTGAAAAGAATCTCACAATTATCTATATTGGCTTGAATGTATAAAAGGAACTTACATTTAGTAAGTAAAATCATGTGGAGTGAAGATTGATACGTGAATGATGATAGATATCAGAAAGAGAACATGGGAATGAATGCAATTAGTGGAAATCATAGCATAGAAGAGAACAAACAACAAGTTTCATAGTGTCTTCCTGGCGCAACCTAAGTTTAGTCTTGACAAGAGACCAAGACATCATCTCTATCCTAAAACTTTAAAGCAATAGGTTTGTGAGTCTTTTTCTTTATATATTGCTCATTTCTATCCAATGTCAAATTTTAAACCCACACTTGAATTCAAAACCTTTGTTTCAAATAAACTTTTGAAATAGGTTTTTGAACTTGTTCAGACAAGCCAAGTCATTGACAATAATTGTGTTGGTATGAAAACTAACTACTAAATAATAAATGTGGAATGTGACTTTGATTATAAACTATATTTTCGTGAAGGATGAATTACTTACTTGTCCAGCAACAGCCAATCCATCAGCAAGCAAAGATGTTGCCATCCAAATCTGTAAGCAGATTTGAAAAGCAGCCATAGTTGTCGGTCCTTTCCTTGCTGCTAGGGATGCAGACAAGGTCACACAGAAAGTCACAGCTGCAACTTTAATCAACAACAGAAACCCTACAACCAAGGGAAGAAAACCCAGCTAGAAACTTGTCCTTAAGAATGTATCAGACATATTCACAGAAGACTATTAGAGATATATCAAATTCAAGCAGTAGGAATAAAAGTTTAGGATCCCCGTAACACTGTTTCTTTCCCTGAAATTTATGACAAGAGAGAAGGGATCCTGAGTTTATACAGTCATTTTATATTTAACCGTGCTAGGAGGTGTGGCAAGATCCTCTCTTCTTTTCACATTAAGCCATTTTTGTGATATTTTTTTTGTTCAAGAAAAGGAACATTCAATATTAGGATAGATTTTTGAACTCAACCAAAGTTTCAGTTTCACTCCTTATAAACATAAAGCAATACACACATTAAAGATGACATTATTAAACGAGAACTGTCAAATAAGTTTCTGAAGTAAGCAACTGAAATGAAAACTGCACAATGAAAGCATAAGCAAGAAAGTTGTTATCAGATAGACAAGTGTTTCTGCAGACAAAATTTTTAAAGCCTCTAGAGATAAAAACAACATGAAGGTTCAGCTGTTTAATTATAAGAAATTAGGAAGCAGGAGATTCTAAAAGAAGAGAAGGTGTAGATAAATTCATAACCATTTTTCAGAATCTTTCCAAATTGAAAGTCTTGCATTGTCGGAGGCATAAGAACAACTTGTTTCATCAAACTCCACAATAGCATTATGGCTATCAAGTACCTGTAAATCATGTCACCAGTGAGCGAAATGAGAAACGAGTGAAATGTGACTTCAGTTGGAATATCTTGTCTGAGATATATCCTTAATCGTAAACGAATGTCAAAGGTGAACTTACTGGGAGCAAATGTGGGCAATAGCTGCCCCACTGACTCCCAACCGCACTACGAACATAAGTAATGGATCTAAAAGGATATTTGTTGCATCTCCAATTACTGCAATCAAGTTTAACAAGTTACTGAATGAGAATAAGGTATTGCTCATTTTGTATTTAGAAATAAATTTTAATTGATCTCCACAATCCTCTAGTCTGTATCAAGATCTGATTCAAGAAATTTGAATTGATGCACATGAAACAACATAAAGAATATACAAAAATGCTAATTAGTCCCTTTTGTTTTTAATTTAAACGAAACTTTCCACGTCAGAACTTTTTCTCTCCCTTTCATAGCATCAATGTTGTTGATTGGGATCATTTATCCACAAACAGGAGATATTAGTTAGGAGATTATGTTAAAAACTGGTGCACTAGAGGAAGTGATTTATCTAGATGGGAATCACATTATCAACTACCAATTAACACAGATCTAGTATCACCATAATGAACTGGATATGCAATGTAAAGAAAACATGAAGTACCTGTAGCATACAAAGGAGTTTTTGTATCTTTGATTCCACGAAAAACTCCTTGAATTGCCATAGAAATAATAACTGCTGGTGCACCGAATGATCTCAGTGTCAAGTATTGTTGTGCTGGTTTGAACATAGGAGAATTCTGCTTAAAAAGTAATATGTCAGTCATTTAAAGTCTTGAACAGCTATAAATCAAAATTCCAAAATTGAAGGTACCTTCAAACAATTATTAAAGGGTTAATGGTGTTTTTACTTCTTGGAAATTGGGTCATCTTTGGTTTTAGTCCTCTACTTTATAACCATAAGTTTTCGTTATATTTTTGAAATAGCCAAAGTTTATTCTCTAAATCTACGATGTAGAGAACAAAAACTCATAATTTTAAGGACTAAACTTTGTTAAACATATAGGGATGAAAACTAATAGTTTTGGAAGTCAGGGAACAAAACCAAAGATGACTCACTTTCTAGGGACTAAAAACACCACTGACACTTTATTAAGTCAGCCCAAGTCATTCTTTTCATGGTTTGTCCAGAAAGTACTCACAGAATCAACACCCATGTAATTCAACATTGGTTTAGCTGCAAAAATGAGAAAGAGAGTTTGTAGGACCCCAAGCACACCGCCAATGACTATTCCTGATGATGCTGATGGAATATAGGCTTTGCCACGGTCAAGTGTAGCATTTTTATCAACATTTATTGAAAAAGTGCTGCCTTCAAAATGTAAGTAAAAATAAAATTAATGCTTATAGAGTAAACCAGAAAAGCTTCAATTGAATGAACCATAAAATACAATTCAGAAATTTTAATGGTTTTTTTATCCTTGAAAAATATATATACCAGCTTTCTCTGCTTGGTCTTGTACATCCACCTTTACATCGTCATTTACAAGAGATTCCTCAAGCAGAATTTCTTTGTCTGACTGATGATTTTGTTCATCGGCAGCATCTTCCTCAGCAACCAGAGAGGTTGTAACACTGACAAGTGGAATTATTGTAATTTTTGAGATTTGATTGAAAATAGCAATGGAGACTCCCACAGCTGCAAGCTCCACAGGACCTACAAAATAGTATTTCATAATATAACTAAATGCAGTCAAATCACAAACTAATAACTGGAAAATGAACAAAAAAATTATGAAAGGGTAATTCTTACAGTAAACGATATAGATCTAACAGTTCATGGAAATATTTTTAGCATTGTTTCATCCCTAATGGGATAAGTCCTTTGCTGTTATCATTGTTCCATCACTTTAATTATTTATGAACACAAGGAAGGACACAAGAGAAGATAAGTATAAAGACAAGAAACATAGTTAGTAGTTAGCTACATTTGCAGCACATCTATTGGCCCCTCAATCTCCAGGACATGTTCTACTTTCTTTCTAGATTTAAAGTCTATGACAGGTGAAAATGTTACCGTTATGTATGACCTTTCATATAGTTGCAGCACTGTTTACCCTGAGTCCTCTTCAATAGCATTTATAATATAACAAAAACAACAAAGGCCTTATCTAATTAGGTGAGGTTGGATACGTGGATCATAGTACTCTATCTGCATTCACAATGTGGGCACCTAAATTTTTCCTCAAATACGAAACTTCATAAGGTCAAATCTCCAACCAATATCTTACTGTAAGCCTAAAACTGGAATTTAGACACCACTTGTGCATATGAAAAGTGAAAATCCCCAAACAGGTAGCCTTATTAGTCAGCAGAAAACATCATAAATATGAACAAAAGTTAATTGTATCAGTCAGTTTTCTAGGAAAATGTAAATCAAACCTATGTGGCCGATGAATGCAGTATCAATCAGAGATGCAATAGGATCTGCTGCCAAAGCCAGAGTAGTAGGGAGTGAAATGCGCAGTATTTCCAGGCCTAATTCATCATCTGCCAGAGCATTCCTGGAAGCACAAAATAACGTGGCCTCTTCAATTATCATGAATTTAATATCTACCAAAACAAGTAAAACAAGGAAAACTTCATCCAAGTTGAATCAACCTCATAAAACAGTGCAGAGCTAAAGAAACACATATGAATTGAAAGAACAAATACAGTGCAGGCAATAAACTGTACCTTATGCCAGAAAATAACATTAAAAGGGGCATGATTCTTGAGAACAGCTTCCTCTTAAACAATGGAATCCTCTTACACAAGTTTATCACCTTTCAACGAAAACTAGAAACAGTCAAAGAGAACATAATGAGGAATTGGATAAGCAATCCACACCACTTTGACACGAAAGATAAAAGTGTGAATATATCACAGCTAAAAGAGATTGAAAGGCTTCCATGACTCCATACTTTTTCCTCATAGATAATCCAATGAATTAAAGCAAAGGGGCAAATTATAGCATGTTATGTTTATTATATTTACATCATTTAATTCAATGTGAAGAAGGAAATCAACTTAAAATAATGAACAGGTTGCATCTGTTTGACACCAGATAGGTGCACACTTCGCACAAGCCTCCCTCAGTTGAGTAAAACCCAGATTATACAAAGTTTAATGAATATTATATTATAACTAGTACTTACATTACACTACGAGATAAATATTTAAAATATACTTGTAAATTTACAAATTATATTATTAAATATAAATTTTATACTCAAATCTGTTTTGAGTATCCAATAAAAATGTTCTATATATTAAATCTTCAATAAAAAAATATTTTATTTTGTTTATTGTATCTTTTATTACAATTTGTGTCAAAAGAGTGTTGTCAAATTATAAGGACAGAATTTTAAATAAAACACTTTTTTTTATTAAAGACTCATTTTGTAAAACTTTTTATTGGATATTCACTTTAAAAAAAATTAAAACTTATTGGCTGCTCAGAACTTATACAAACCTAAATTAAATTTTGCAAGGTGTGAAATCTGGGTAATGTTTTTTTTCTAAAATGATTTATTAAATGAAGTATCAATAATATGCAATGGTTAAAAATTATAATTTGAAAATTAATTCAATGTCAATTAGAGGACCAAATTAATATTTCTATTGTTTTTCTACGATGAAAATTACTCAAATAATTTTTAGTTCTAAGTTTAACAATGAAAGTTAATTATTTTAGCGTGGAAAAAAAGTAATGTTGGTCAAACATAGTTGAATGTAATCGCAGCAGAAGAAACATATATCTCTAATTTTTTAAAAAGTTATTTTGGATCTTGATATGGTTTCTGTTTCAATTTTTTTTCTAGATATTTATTTCATACTTATTTTAGGGTAATCAATATTTTAATGCATTCTCAAACGTTTACATTATGTTAAGCCTGATTATGGTTGAATTTTATATTTATTTACTGGTATTAATGGTTATAACTTATAAGTAGATATTTACTAAATTTTAAATAAAAAGTAAAAAAATTAAAATGTTTTGTAACCATGTTATATTATTAATTTTAAAAAATAAACAAAAAGAATGTAATTGTCCTTTTTTCAAGTCATGTCATAAGGTCTGTGTGTCATGAGAACATGAAGTATGTACGATTAACATTTTCCATCTCTTCACTGCACATGAATGTGCTGATTTAACCAAATTTTTAATTTTAAAAAAATGGTATTGTTAGACCATGCATATGTGTAATTTCATTATTAAAAAAACATTATTTTAATATAAAATTAATAAGTTATTGAAAAATAAATGGTTAAAATTATTGATTATCAGCTTTTCAATACAAATGAAAAATATAAATAAAATAAGAGATGTGAATAATAATAAAAAAAGTAGTGTTGGGTGACTTCAAATTCGCATCACCATGAAAAGAAGCACTCATGTTTTAATGTATTTGATTGTTAAGATTATTTCAACTAGTGTTGGTTATATTCTTACTCTAAAAAGGGTTTAGGCATAGTGTGATTAAAATGAACTTAGCTGCTATGATTTAACTTCAATTTAGCATTGCATAGTGTCATCCTAATCTAAAATATTACCCTTCTCTCCCATTTCTCTTGTTTTTCCCCTATAACATTAGGGACATTATAAGATGCCTTTAGATCTATGAATTTCATTTATCTATATAATAAGAAACTTTATAATGATAATAAGAAGACTTTATGTTGGGTTGTTGAAAGGAAAATATTAAAGAAATTTAACATAGTAACTTCAAACATAATTTCTAATAAAAAACTTAAAACCATAAATTTGTTTTTATGTTCTTATTTTAGTCATTTTCAATTAATAGGAGAGTTTCAACTCATACTTTAAAGTTTATTAAAGTCTCACATTCACCAAAGTTAATTAAAAGAGAGGAGAAATAAAAAAAGAAAGAAAGTAAAGAAGAATAAAAGAAAAATGGAAAGACATGGAAGATGACGAGGAAAGGAAAGCTTAGAAACCTAGTTCTTTGGAGTCTAGATTCATACTTTTTCTAAAAGAGAGTTTTCCATTATTTTTCCTTACCTCTTGATCCTCATTTCCATTTCTTCTTTTTTATGTTCAAAGTTATACTTTTGATGATTTTTGAAAAATTATTTATTATTGAGTATTGTTTCATAGATAGAATTCATGCTTGGATTGTGTGAATATTAATATGATATGAAATATTTGGAGGTAATTGAAGACCTCAAAATGAGTTTATTTGTTATTCTAGTATAGTGATTAGTACAATTTATGTTTTTGATTTGATATCATTGATGTCTTAAAATGAGTAGATTTGTTATTTTCTGTACAATTTATATTCTTGATTTGATATTATTGATATTTAAAAATGAGTGAATTTGTTACTATCATTAATTTAACTTATTTTTTTAATTTATTCTTCTTCTTAATAGAAACATATTTTTAGATTAAGATATTAATTACATTAAGTATTTAAATATTTTTAAATCAGAATAATAAATTTTAAGACAAAATACAAATTTATTAATATTCAAGCACAAGTAGAATAAAAAATGTAAAATGAAAATATTTTTGTTTATGATTATTCGTTATTCGGGAAATCTCTTTCATTAAGTAAAAAATGTTAGAAATATCACATTATTTAGAAATATGATTATACACACACATATATATATATATATATGTATTGGAGAGTATAAATCTCATCTTCTTAAGTCAGTTTAATGGAATTGTATTATGTATAAGGTCAATTTTTTAAAGTTGGTATAACAACTTACCAAGAACCTATCTTCTCGAGGTATCCTCGATATAAGGGTGTGTGTTGAAGAGTCCTATATCAGGCTATAAATAAAGTTAAATTAGTATATAAGTAATTGTAAACCTAATCTTATAAACTCAGATTTTATAAGGTCTAAAGTTTTGAAGTTCACTTTTTATATGAAATTAAATTAAACTTAAAATTTACTTTCTTTTAAGTTAGTATCAAAACTTATCAAAAATTTATTCTAACAATGTTTACTTGGCTTATTGTATTATTCACAATCCTTTTAAAAAAAAAGTATTTATTAACTTTTGTCTCCTAATTTTTACAATAACATTATAATTATATGATTTCATCCATTCATGTATTTATCAATTTATTTTTTATTTTTAATACCATTAAATGCTGGTTATATTGGAAAATCATATTGAAAAATCAAAACTTGATTTCAGAATATGGATTTAAAATCATAACATTGTTCTTAATTTAAAATGAATTACTCAATTAATCATAGTTTGACTTCTTAACAACTATATTGCTTTCTTATACTTGTTCTTTTTAATGATAATGAAAGAATAAGTGATTTAAAAAAAAATTAAAATCCAATCTTAAAGAATTAATAATCAATGATATTATAACAACTTCAATAACATATAAAATGAAAATAATCAAGTGTATTATTGAGAAAGATTACAAGAATAAGTTTGGTGAAGTTAGATGCCAATAATAATCTCTCATTATATTTTTCTCTTACTTGTTTGCTTTATATATTTGTTAGGATATAATTAGCTTTTAATTCAATTAATCCTGAATATCATTATCATTATATTTAGACACCACAGTATCCCTTATCATTGTTTTGAAAGATATATCATATTTAGCAACTTAAGAAAGTAACACGAAACCTTCCTAATTATGTGTGAGTATAATACAATAATCACATATATTATGACAGTGTGGAGAAGTTTTTCAAATATAGCTTTTGCTTACCCAAGATTGAAATGAAAGATATGAATTCCTCTTCAGATAAATTACTTGCTTTCTTCTAAACTTATATTTGTCGACATTGGGTGCATATAGATGAGTGCGCCATTAATGAACTTCAGCTGCAATTCAGTATGTTTAATCAGCATCAAAACAAAATATATAGCAACATTAATATCTGTAGCATGATGTAAGAAATCATATTGTTTGATTTGATTTTTGACTTAAAAATATATTCAAATCAAAACATAAAATATATATAATAAAATAATTCAAACCAAACCAAATTAATCAATTTGCGACAAATTTTCATGTACAACAAAATTTTAATTAAAATGAGAACATTTTTCAGGTGCTTTTTTTAGTATTCTATGGTTATTAATGTTTTCCATGAAAATTTATGATGTCTACATAATGTATATCTAGTTGGATTAAAATTCAAACATTACAGCAAAGGATATTTTTTTGAATAGATATAATCTGAATCCCTCTTTTGACAGAAAGCATCTTCATGCATCCATGAACAGAAGAATAGCCAAAGGGAGTTAAGTTAAGGTGTTGTAGTTCACCACATTCAAAGCATAGCATGAGTAAAAAGTGAAAGAACTCAAATTTTGATGAAGAGATTGTTAATTACCACTTAAGAAGAAAACATACTACAATGCATGTTCTTGTATATATATAACCATAAATAGATCCTTCCAAGTAGTTGTCTTCCTCTTCACGTATAGTTTGGAATTCAGGTTGTATCTCCTTTTCATACTGTTCAAAATTTGGGTTTGTGGACAATGTTAGGCCTTCACATTGTGTTCAATAGAAATGATGTGTTAAAGCTATGCCCTGTTATATATAGAATCAGATAATTTTGCAAAAAGCAACACAATTCTTTTAAGGGAATCATGCAGTTTTATAAGTCAAAGAAATTCATAAACATAAAGAAAAGAACTTTGTATCTCAGCAGTGCTAGTTTGGAACCCTTGAACCCTTTGCAATATAAATGGAAGCCAAACCTTCTTTCTCAGGAGTGCTATCTTAGAGGCCTTCAACCCTTCCATGGCTAAGAGAAATAATGGAACTTGTTTGCTGTCATATTCTATAAATTCTGTAATGGTAAGAACCTCAGTTTTTTCAATGTGAATAAGGGATGAAGAAATGCAAATGAGTTAGACAAGCATTGCCATTGGTGACAATGAGAAATGATGAATGAGGTGTTGTTTGTTAATAATGGAAACCTTTTGAGGTGAGGTTATTGGAACCCTTTTTGACAATAAAGAGAAACATTGGGGAAGGGGAATTTGATGGAATATCTAAAAGGGTGAAAGAATGTAAGTGAGATGGGGTATGAAGGCTTGTTCTCTCTCCCATTGCAATAGAATGCATGCATGCATGCATGCAAGATAAACAAATTGTGTGATTGAGAGAAAATTAAGGTATCTAGGAACATGCCCTAAGTTCTACACTTCAAGCTTCATAGATTATAAATAGATTCTTTCTCCATTTTTGTATAAACCCATAAGGGCCATTACCAATAGCAGCATGAATCGTGCTATTTTGCTTCCTCTCATTCTGTGTATTTTTTCTTCTATAACGATCACAATGACTATAATAATTTTTTTAATTGGATTTTCCTTTCCTCAAAAATTCAATGTTTAGTTGAAGTATTTACTACGTATATAGAAACTTATATTATTTATTTTTTATTTTTACACATAAACGTTAATTTTAAATATTTCATAAATTTAATTATTTTTAATTGAATTTTTATTAAAAAATTTCGTTTTATCAAATATTTGACGTACGCCTTCAGGTTGATTTTGACATTGTGGTTGTTACTTTTATCTTCATGTCTTCAAATTAACTTGTTCATTCAGAAGGAACAAGTTGGTAAAGGAGTTTGGAGAGATCAAAGAAGCAAAGAACAAGTTTACTAATAAATTAAAGATGAGAAGACGAAAATAAATTACTACATTACTTATTAACAAAAGGTACTTAAATAAAAATAATTTTTTTAAACACCTAATAGAAACTTAATTAAAAATACCTAAATTAATGAGGTAACTAAAACTTAATTAAACTTATATTTAAAATATAAATATATAGTATTATTATTATTTAATTTTGATAAAATTTAACCTAGACAATCTAGACAATATAAGGTTAAAATTTAATTAATAAAATTTATCTTTTTATATAATGTTATTGATATTTTAATAATTTGTACTTGATTAGCATTAATAATTAATAATATCTAACAAATGATACTATTAGGTTGCCATCTGTTATCTCATATTATATACAAATATTTAGTATTTTGCCTTTTCAACTTGGTAACCATTTTCTTTTTAACTTAATTAATTACCCATAATAAAAAAATATAAATAATAAAAAATTACCTATAATAAATTATAAAAAAATATTTATTTTTATAATTTCATAGTATTTTTTATTTATAATTATCATAATAATTAATTCTTTTTTTTTAACATGTACTTGTGCTTGTAGGAAATACATAATTAATTTTCCTATTTTATCTTTTTTTAATATTAGGACATAATATATATAAAAAATCACTAGCATCGACTGTGATAGAGAGCACATCAATCATGTAGTGATCTCTAATCCCAAGCTCATTAAAGTTTTATTTGCTTATCAATTACTATAGTATCTTTCTATTTGGCAATATTTTACAGAATTTCTTTTCCATGAATGTGCTCCCTTCGTACTTTATTGCAACAGATTCGCTTATCATACTCTTGCATATGGCAAAGATGATATCAAGAAATAAATGAACTGAATGTAGTTAGATTGGTGGTTGCTTCTGCAATGTATGTTTCCTATTTTGTGGTTGTTTTGATAACATGTAATCTTGAGTTTTAAAAGTCATTTCATTTTCTAGCTTTTTTAGTAAAATATTTATGCATGACAGTAAGTTTTCATGTCAAAATTATATTTTCTTAAAGAATAAATAATCAGATAGCCCATCCGCAAGAAAAGAGCTTTCATCAAAATCTACACGGATCTGAAATGCAGCCATTGTTATTGATCGTTATCTAGCTGTTGGGGATGTGTACAATATCTCATACAAAATCACAGCTACAACTTTAACAGAAACTACAAAGGGAAAAACAAAGTTAGAATATTGTCCTAAAATATGCATGAAACATATTTTCAGAAGATTGTATCTTTTTGTCTTTTGGCTCAGAGCTATGTCTAGTTCAAATAAAAGAAAAACTATGACCTGAATCACTTGATTATCAATTGGAAGTCAATATACAGAAAAGATAAAACAGAGTCCAAAATTACTACTCCAAAAGTTCTTAATATTTCACAAAACTAAATGTATAGGACATTGTTGGTGTATAAAATTATATATAGAGCAGAAAATTTCTTTCTTTCAAAACAGAGAAAGAAAAGAAAGTTGTCAAAAACAATAATCTATTATGGAAACCAGAAAGCGAAAGTTAATACCTTGAACTTTTTGACTGGTGTTATCCAAGAGTTCCTTCTAGTCTTCTGGTTCACCAATGATAACTTGTTTGATGTGGGATATTTTGTGCCAATCTAGTCCAACTCCTGGCTGACATCTTTTGCACAATTCAGGACAATCATTAATTTCCAAATGTTCAAGGTTTCGGAGGTGATTCGTGCTATCAGGGAGTGAGATCAACTTTGGACAGTGTTCAATTATAAGTAGTTTGAGACAGGTCAAAGTTGGCAGCCACTGAGGAAGCTCCTCAAGATTGTTGCAGTCAACAATTAACAAGGAATTTAGTGTGTTCACAGATCCTTGCAACCACTGAGGCAAAGTGACCAATTGAGGCAAACTTTGCAGAACAAGTAACTTCAACCTTGAATCAGGAAAGGAATTAAGGTTGCTAAAGCCCATTGATAATTCCATCTTACTGCATTTGAAGATAACCAAACTCTCTAAATTTGTAATGACATGAAACGACAGAGACTTTAAACTCCCACAACCAGAAAGATGCAAAAACTTAAGACTATTAGGTTGTACAGCTTGCAACAATGACTCCAAATTATCACAAGAATAGAGTTCTAATGTTTCTATAGAAGCCAAATTTGAAACCTCTTTGTCTGGGAATTCTGGTTGCCGAGTGGTTACAAGCAGCCGACGAAGGCTGATCAATCTTCTTAATCCTTTGGGTAATATTTGTAGCTTTATGCAACCTCTGAGGTCCAACGTTTGCAGATTCTGGAGTTTGCATACTGAATCTGGGAGTCCTTTGAGTTTTTGATTACCAGAAAGATTGAGATATCTTAAATGTTTCAACTTTCCAATGCAGCTAGGCAAACTCTCGTATTTAGAATAGCTCAAGTCTAAAACTCTGAGGTATTTGCACCTTGACACCAACATATTCAAGGAAGCATCATTGGTAGCTTCCATGGGAAAAATTATAGTTCTTACACCTGTGGGAACGAGATCTTGGCCAAGCATATAATTTTCAATGAATGACAAATGTTGGGCATGGTCAGATATACTTGTGCTGTGGGGATACAATATTTGAAACTCACCTTTGGCTACGTACACTGCAAGATCACGGACTAAATCATGTAACTTAAATCTGCATGTGCTCCCCATGTCAAGAAAATCCGTGAGAAAAGATCTTGACCATAGCTCACGCAAATATTCATTAGCAACATCATGTATGGTTTCATTTTCCTTTGGTGGGGGAAGAAAACCAAGTGCCTCCCACAGCAGAGCAACGTAAGAACTAGAAACATCAGAGTCCTTTGAGGCAAGAGAGAAGCAAACAAAACAGCGTTTTAAATTCGAAGGTAGTTGATCATAACTTAATTCAAGAGCAGGTAAAATGTCATTTTCATTTTGTTTTAAATTCCAAATCTCATTGTCTCTTATATTCTCCCACTCTTTTCTATCAACCCTTGAGAATAGTGAACTTCCTAACGTTCTCACTGCCAATGGTATTCCTCCACATTTTTTCACAATTTGTCTCCCAATCTCCATCAATTCTGGATGGTTTTTCCCTTCTCCATCATCAAAAGCAGATTTGACAAATAGAGACAAGGAATCCTCCTCAGAAAGGCCTTTTAGAATGTAAGAGTTAGAAGATTTAGTACGCATCATTGCATCTATTGAGTGACTACGACTAGTCACCAAGATTTTACTCCCTTCATTACCTACTATGTCTATGATTTCCTTCAACTCATCCCATTTAACACGATTCTCGTTCCATACATCGTCTAAGACGAGCAAGAACTTCTGACGTTGAAGTGTATTTCTCAAACGATTTTGAAGTTGGTCCGTCTCTAAATTTTTGAACTTCTCATTGGTGGGGTTAGGAGCAGAATTGAGAATTTTAATAAGCACATTCCTGAGTTCAAAATCATTAGAGACACACACCCACATCTTCAACGTGAAACATTCCTCAATGTTGGTGTCATTGAACACTACCTTTGCGAGCGTGGTCTTTCCCAAGCCTCCAAATCCCACTATGGAAATTACAGAGAGACTTCTGTCATGACCATCTTGCAGCAAAAGCTCTATTATCTTCTGCTTATCATGTTCTCTCCCTACCACATTTGAGACATTTACATGTGAATGAGTCATTTCCCTCACATGCACAACTCGTGTATCTTTGTCACTGCTTTGAAGACCAAACATGTGCCCATAAGCTGCAACCTTCTCTAACTGCCTCTTGATGTCTTTTATCTCACGCCCCATTCTAAAACGGTAAACGACAGGATTACTTGTTGAAAACAAACGACATACCTTCCTGGAGAAGCTGCCATGAATGTTGACAACGTTGTTCCGCAACACTTCGCACTCAAAATTGTCAACTATGTCTTCGGCTTGGGCGAACACGTGCCTAATCTGTCTTAGCCACTCAGTCAAGGCATTGTTCTGCTGCTTCTTTTGCTCAGCGTCTAACAGGAAAGCTTTGATCAGTGCCATGGTCTTTTTCATCTGTTGAAGGTCATGGTACACACCCAAAGCCAAAGAAGCTTGTTCGACAGCTCGAGAAGCGAGCTTCCCTATAAGTGATTCTGCAACCGCGAAGATGAGTGATTCAGCCATGATTTTAGGCAGATACGAATTCAGTGAGAAGTTGCTAGAAATGGCTTTATTCTGAATCTTATCTTGTCATTATGATATACATTTGTGAAAAGTCTAGTCAATATTGGAGAGCTATGCGCGTACCAAAATTCTATTTTGATGATGAAAATTGATGGGGTGATGTTACATATACCTATTTTGTCTACCTTAACGATGAAAATCATTCTTTATACAAGGTCTTGAGGTTGCACCAGTTGATTTTTGAAAAGTCAACAACATGCTTTATTACATGCATCTTTGTAAGGTTGAGTTAGGATCATAACAAGACATGATATTAGACACTACAGAGGTTCAATCCAAATATTATCTCTAAACTAAAAATTAGTAAATTGTTGTTAATGTGTACCTTTGGATTCCATGAAATTTGTCAAAGACAAGATGTCCACTACTACATTTCCATGATTTCAAGAGAAATATGAAGTCTTTATAATCAAGAACCAATTCGGCAGTAAAAAAACAATACTGCTCTTCCCACTTGTGCTCACGTATTTAATTGGATCAAATACCCCAATAATGATTTTACACACAGAATCTATCATATAAAAATATTATATATTGTGGTGAACACTTAGATGAACTTTCTATTTTTATAGTAATTTTTTACCTTTTTCTTTCTCAATGTAACATTTTGATGAATAATCAGATAAAAGAACAACCTTGCCACTGCAGACTCTACTAAATCAATTATAATTCCATCTCTCCCATAAAAAAGAGATGAACTATTCATGATGATTCACGATAACTATTGGAAATTGTGGAGTTTATCTAGTAATTGGTCTAGTAAAATCTTGTAAAAGGTGCAGACCATCTAACTCTTTGGACTAATAGAAGCTCCTGTTTTTAGATATAGTGGAAGGTCTCAAAAGACTGTATAGTGGTGTATAGATTGTCTAGTCTATTTGAGTCCCTGTATAGGTCGTTTAAATGTCGTTTAAAGTTCTGTAAAAAGACACTTCACGTGACCTCTACTCTAGTTAGTTGTTTTCTATTAAAGAATTAGTTGGGATGATTGTAACAACCCTATGGCTATTTAATGTGACCTTTGGGTTAGTGTTTAACCAACTTCGAGTTGCGCACTATAGAATAATGACTGAGTTGTAATCTGTGTTCATAGTAAATTTTTGTTTGTGGGTTGTTGAAGTTCGTTAACACTTCAATCATCCATGTTCATATTTCTGGGTATTTTTCTTTTTTATTCTTTCTCTGTTCTATCTTCTACTAGTTATATTTACAGTACTCTATTCTGCTGTGTTTTTCTATTTGTTTGTGTGCTAGATGCTCTAGGTGAATTTTAACTTGTTCTTTGAGTTATTTCCACAACAAACTGGTGCGGTGAGCAAGGAAACTTTATCATCATGACTTCCACAAAGTATGATGTTAGACGCAGAGATATATCAAGAAGGGGGAATGAATTGATATTGGATTTTCTTTCAAAACTATTAAGTTTCAGATTTTACTGATACAGTTCAGAACAAATTAGTTGACTGATTTATGAGAAATAGTCGATTAGTTCTATCAGACAGATATTAAAGATGACAAAAGACGAGAAAGAATGCACAAGAATTTATACTGGTTCACTCTTTTTCAAGAATTATATCCAGTTTCGATCTGTAACACTAACAGATCTCAAATCACTAAAATTATCAAGTCTTTACAAGAACCCCTCTTCTAAAGACTACAAAAGCCAAAAAGATTAAATTCTAAACCCTATAGAATTTGATCTTAATCCCAGACTCACACCAAGTCTGCAGAGATCACCCCAATCACCAAGATACAGGTTTCGTAACCCCACAAAGTAATCTCAACACAGAGAACAAAAAAATTCAGAAAAATGCGAATCGAGACTCTCTTCTTGATTTTCCTAAAGCTGAATCTTTCAAAGATTTGTGAGCAAGCTTTTCTTGATTCTCTTTTCTCTGTTCTTTTGACTATTCTTTTAGTAGTCTCTCGCGTTTTGAATCTTCATTGAGACTTGTATTTATAGAGAAAGAGAAGAGCTTCAATAGGCGCTATGCTGTTTTCTGCATACTGGGAGCCCTGGAACAAAATAGTCGACTAATCAGCGAAACAGTTAGCTAATTTCATTAAAACCACATTCCTGACATATTAATGAAAATAGTCGACTAATATAGCAGAATTAGTTGACTAATTGAAGATTAATGAAAACAGCAGACTATTGTATAAGAATTAGCTAAATAATAAGAGATAATCTAACATCTTTTCAAAGCTGCATAATCATCAATTAATCTCCAAAGATCCAGCAACATCATCAAATCAAAATCATTAACATATGAGATTGAGAAATTCACAGGTCTGAATGACTTTGGGTTGTGACGATTGTAGATGCGGGCTCTTCTGGTTCAATAGGGCCTCCTTGAAGCTTTGGAAGGTGAGTCTAAGCTTGATGCTACCTTGGCTGAGAAGGATAAGAAAACGTTGTTGGAGAAATCCCATAGCGTAATTGTTTTGAGTCTAGAGGCCAAGGTGCTGAGGTAGGTGTTGAAGACAAAGATCATGACGAGGCTATGGACAAAGCTAAGGAGCTTATACATGACAAAGTCCTTGGTGAATCGTCTATACCTGAAGCAAGCATTGTACTCATATAAGATGAATAGTGAAAAGGTGATAAGCGAACAACTTGATGAGTTCAACAAGTTGATCCTGGACCTGGAGAACATTGATGTTCAAATAGAAAACGAGGATCATACGTGTTATTGTTGTGCTTGTTACCCAAGACGCATGACCAATTTAAGGAGATCTTATTGTATGAAAGAGAGACTCTTTCTGTTGAGGAGGTTCAGGTGGCTCTTAGTTCAAAAGAACTGAAGGAGAAGTTTGATTTGAAGGCCTTTAGTTTTGGAGATGGCCTTGTAGCAAGGGGTAGATTGTCCAACAGAGTGAGATTAGGAGTGGCAGGAGGAGGTCGAAGTTGAGGAAGAGGAAATATGGAGATGCACCTGACATCAGGTGTTACCATTGTAAGAAGGAGGGTCACACCCGAAAGAACTGTCCTGAGAGACAAGGTAAGGTAGGAGGCCTTAATAGACCATCTGGGTTTGGTAGACCACCTAGCAAGGCTAGATCGTCTAGTGGTGAAACAAATCTTTTTGAGGATGATTACAAATCATTAGAGGTTCTTATGGTGTCTACAATAGCTAATGATAGAGAGTGGATCATGGACTCAGGTTGTTCATTTCACATGACACATAACCATCTATGGTTCCAAACATTTAAAAAACTTGAAGGAGGTTATGTTCTCCTTGGAGACAACAAGTCCTATAGTATAATGGGAATTAGAATCATTAATTTTTGTCTTCATGATAGAATTGAAAGAGTACTTGAAGAAGTTAGGTTTGTACCTAGCTTGAAGCACAATTTGATATCCCTTGGTGATATTGAAAAGAAGGGATATGTGTTTAAAGGAGAAAGGGGAATGTTGTAGGTGTTGAAGGGTCCATGGTGGTGATGAAGGGGATGAGGAAGAATGGTCTGTGTGCCTTGGAAGGTACCATAGTGCCTGGTTCAGCATCTACAGCTGAGCATATCATCTTGTCTAAGACAAAATTATGACATAGAAGGTTAAGCTATGTAAGTGAGAAGGGCTTGGTGGAGTTGAAGAAGTAAGGCTTGTTTGGAAGTGACAAAATTGAACCTCTGGGATTTTGTGAGTACTATGTCCAAGGAAAAACTTGTAGGATTAGGTTCACTCAAGGGCTACAATGAACGAAGGGCACCCTTAATTATGTTCACACTGACTTGTGAGGGACATCTTCTACTCCATCTCATTCCAAAGTCGGGTACTTCCTTTCGATAATGGATGACTACTTGAGGAAGTTGTGGATCTACATTCAAAATACTAAGGATGTAGCCTTTGAAAAATTTAGAGACTGAAAGCATCTGGTGAAGAACCAAACCGATAAGAAGGTGAAGAGGTTCAAAACTCATAATGATCTTGAATTTTGTTTAGAATTGTTCAACACTTTTTGCAAGGAGCATGGCATAGAAAAGCATCAAACGGTGGCTGAGATTGCTCAACAAAAAGACCTGGCTGAGAAATTCAATAGGACCATTTTGGAATGAGTAAGACGCATACTACTAAGCGCTGGAGTTCCAAAGGTGTTTTGGGCTGAAGCTACTACCATTGTTGTTTACCTGATCAATCATTGTTCCTAACCACGCTAGGGATGAAGACCTCAGAGGAGGTTTGGTCATGGCATTCCCACAATCTTTATAATTTATGATCTTTGGTTGTGTTGCCTTCATTCACATAAGGCAAGGAAAGCTAGATGTTTATGCTAATAAATGCATATGTTTCTAGGGTATCCAGAGGGTGTTAAGGGATATCGTATATGGTGTCTCAAATCAGGATTTAAGAAGTGCATCATCAACAGAGATATCATCTTCAATGAAATAAATATGGCTCACGAGTCATGTGTTTCAGAATGTGAGCCTGGAAGTAACCAAGGAGGTGAGAAGGTGAACATTGAAGTGGTGTTTGACAAGCGAGAAGAGTCTAGTTTCCTACAGGTTGAGGAGGTAGACGATCTAGTAGAGGAGGGATGAGAAGCTTCTAGTGAAAATGTTCATGCCGATGATTAACAACTTGTCAGAGAAAGAGTAAGGAGGACGATCAAAGCTCCAGAGAGGTATGGTTACGTAGAGTTGATTGCCTATTCCTTAGTAGCTGTTAGTGAGGTGTTAGAGGATGATGACCCGTCTAATGTAGCCTCTGCCCTAGCAAGTAAGGAGAAGGCTCAATGACTGGACGCAACTCATGAGATGAAGTCACTTCATCTGAACAACACCTGGACGCTTGTTCGTAGACCTGAAGGCTCTAGGTTGGTAAGTTGTAAATGGATCTTTGAGATTAAAGATGGCATTCCAGGAATTGACCAACACTTATATAAGCAAAGTTGGTGGCTATGGGCTTTAGCCAAAGAGAAGGTGTTGACTATAATGATGTGTTCTCTCTGTCGTAAAGCACAAATTCATTCAAATGTTGTTAACCATGGTTGCAGAGCTTGACCTTGAACTGGAACAAATAAACGTGAAGATTGCTTTTCTCTATGCAGAAATGGAGGAGACCATCTACATGATGCAACCAGAAAGGTAAAAGGTTGGAGACAAGAAGGAACTGGTGTGTAAGCTAAACAGATCCTTGTATGGTCCCAAGTCAATGGAGCAAGAGATTTGATGAGTTCATTGCATGCATAGGTTTTGAACATAGCAAGTATGACAGTTATGTCTACTTCAAGTTTCTAGTGGAAGGTTGCTTCATAGTTGTTATAGAAAAGTCTAACACTCCATAATTTTGAATCAATGCTGAAAAAACAATTAATGTTAAGTCTTGACAGACGATGAAACTTGTCAAACGAAGGAGTCGTGAAAATCTGTCTCTCATCAGATCATGCATGTATCTCTAACATTTTTGAAAGTTTGTTCCTTAATTTTCAGAGACATTTTTCTGAAAAGTTTGATGATCAAGTATAGGAAGTTCTCATGTCCTATCACAACGCCTTTCCCATTAAAAGTAAAAGCTGCTTTCTTTATCGAATTCCTGACGCACCTAAGTTTTGTCAACTCTCAAAGTACACCAGCCATGTACGGAAGTATTGCTTTCACCAAAAGAAGTAAAAATCATTGTCCAATGCAGGATAAGTGCAACAAGCTATCAGGTTTTGTGTGAAAATAAGAAGCATACATTTATTGCATGAAGGAGTGCATTTAATGCATCTACGTGAAACCTTCATCAGACGCAAGAAGAAGAAGTGTTCAAACTCCAACTTAAAGCTGAAGATATCAGAACAAATCTCTAATGGCTAGTTGTGGATGCACTATATAAGGGAGCAAGTTCATCTTGAAGAGATATACAAACAAGTTAAGAAAAACGCGCTATTAAAACTTGTGCTTACTCAAATCTCATCTCTAAGCTTTAAAAGAATACTACTAGTGTTTCTGAGCTATCTCTGGAAGCAAAATCTTTTAATCTTTTCGTCTTTCAGATGTAAAACTTCTAGATTAGCTCAAAATTTTTGTGACTTTAAATAACAACCCTTTTTAAAACCTTTTGTAGTTGAGCCAAGAGTGACTTTGTAAGAAAGAATACTTGGTTGAGCCAAGAGTGACTTTCTAAGATAAAATACTTGTACGGGTTAGCTAGAAGTGGCTACGAGCCAAAAGAATATTTGTAGTTTGCAGCATTAGTTTGCTAGTGAAACTCGATCGGGCTAATTGAGAACTGGATGTAGTATGTGGTTTCAGACGAACCAATATAAAAATCTAAGTAATTTCTCTCACTCTTTAACTCCTTTAAATTTCATATTATTGCTTGTGCCTAACGCTAAAAAGGGAGAATCGTTAACAAATATTTTATTTGTGAAATCATTCTTTGATTAATAGATTTTATTCATCTGTTAGTCCAAACTGTTGCCTAATGAACCTTGCGTCTTTAGAAAAATTTTGAAAAACTGCAAAAAGTTTTTAAAACACAATTCAACCCTCCCTTCTTGTGTTTTTTCTATTTTTGACAATAGTATTGCTACTATATGTTAATGATGTCTTAATTGCCAATAATAGTAACCTGAGGTTGAGAATGTTAAGGCTGAGTTGAAAGGCGAGTTTGATATGAAGGATCTTAGAGCTGCAAGGAAGATTTTGGGGATTGAGATCATTAAACGACGTGATGAGAAGTGTCTAGTGGTGTCTCAAGAGACCTACCTCAGAAAAATCCTTAACAAGTTGGGGATGACAAATTTGAAACCTGTTTCAACACCTCTTGCTTCGCACTATAAGCTTGGTGTTGAATAGTCTCCTAAGACAGTGGAGGAACAAAGGTAGATGGATGTTGTTTCATATGCAAACCTTGTTGATTCTAAGATGTACGCTAACCTATGCAAAGAGTATTGTTAGCAGGTTCATGACAAACCCTAGGCAAGCTCATTGGCAAGCTCTCAAATGGATTTTTCGTTACTTGAAAGGTTCTCTTAAGAGGGTTTTACAGTGGAGCTAGACGATTTGCTGAAGATGCTTCCATAGAAGGTTTTGTAGATTTAGACTATGTTGGGTGTTTGGACACCAAGAAGTCACTCACAGGTTATTTTTTTACTGCGTATGGTATTGTAATAAGCTGAAAGGCCAATCTACAAAAGGTAGTTGCCATGTCAACCACTGAAGCGGAGTATATTGCCATGACAGAAGTGGTGAAGGAAGCCTTATGGGTGAAAGGTATAATGAAAGAGATGAAGGTGCAGGACTAGGTGATTACTGTTCACTATGATAACAGTAGTGCTATATAGTTGTCGAAGAACCAAGTCTACCATAAAAGAACGAAGCACATCGATATTAAGTTGCATTTCATAAGAGAGGTGATTGTTGGAGGGTCAGTAAGGGTGACAAAAGTCTCAACAGATCATAATCTTTCTTATATGATTACGAAAGTTCTATCAGGCAGCAAGTTCTTTCATTGCTTGGATTTGATCCACCTGATCGATAATTAAGCTTGTAACAGACTTTGTGGCAGGTCGTGATTTGCTTAGAAGATTTGTGTTGAACCAAGGTGGAGATTTGTGGAGTCTAATCTAGTAATTGGTCGTAAAATATTGTTAAAGGTGCCTAAACCGTCTAACTCTTTGGATAGTAGAAACTCCTACTTCTGGATATGGTGGAATGTCTCAAAAGACTATCCAGTAGTGTATAGACCTTCTAGTCTATTTGATTTTTTGTATAAACATTTTAAGTGTCGTTTAGAGTTTTGTTAAGAGATACTTCACGTGATTTCTACTCTAGTTAAACATGTTAAAGAGTTAATTAAAATAGTTGTAACAACCATGTAACTATTTAATGAGACCCTTGGATTATTGTGTGTTTAACCAACTTTAGAGTTGAGAGTACAATCTTCCTTAACTTACATTTTTAAGTAAAAAAATTATAAAAATATTACATAGGTAATAATAATCTAATTATCAATAGAATGTCAACATATGAGCATCCAACTTTATTTTAGTAAAATATGTGTAATAATTGTATTCTAGCCAATAGAAGACAGTTGCATGTATAATAATATTTGACAAAGATTTTATGAAAAAAGAAAACTAGCACAAAATGGGCAAGAAGCTGAAAAGTTACACGATAAAAAATATATTTCTAGTAATTAATTATGATTTATTGTTTATCGATTTAAAATTTTTGTAATTTTTATTTTCATATTGATTTAAAATTTTTGTAATTTTTATTTTCATATTGATTATTTTAATTATATTTTTATTTTCAATTGTTCTCCATATTGTGTTTTCTACTACATCTTAAACTTCACCTTATATTCACACTGAAAATGGATTAAAACAATTAAAAGAAATTAGTGGTACCAATGAATGCGGGATTCTGGCCATGCGGGAAATCCAGGTCCAGCTAATACAAATGATTTTATACTTCAAATTGTACTCTTTTATATGCCTTTTTTCTATGTCAAATTGTGTCCATAATCCAGTTCATTCTATACAGTATATATATATATATATATATATATATATATATATTTGCAGTTTAAGATATAGTATAATATCATATGGATAAAATATAATAATTGAGAATAAAAATAAAAATAAAATAATTAATCAGTAAATAAAAATTACAAAAATTTAAAATTAAGAAAATATTCCATCTTAATTAATTTTTAAAAAATTTATTTTTAGATTTAATAAATATCTTGATCTAATATTTTTGTGAGAATTTATAATATTTTTTTAGATTTATTTATTTTTTCAATAGAATCTTAATTAAATCTTAAATTTTAAATTTTATTAAGATGTGTAAATGAAATTATTTTATTCGTACTATTTCATTATTATTAAGTGTGATAAATTAACTTTGCATCATTGTCTCATAAGTTAATGTTGGTTAAGATTAATCTCATATAAACTATTACATTAATAATATGAGACTTCATTAAAAAAAACGTAGAGAAATAAATTTTATCCAAATGTCTATTAAAATTATATTTTTATCATGCAACTTTTCAGCTTCTTACCTATTTTGGGCTAAGTTTTTTTTATACAAAGTCAAATATTATAATATATGCAATGCCTTCCATTGACTAGACTACAATTATTGCACACATTTTACTAAAATAAAGTTTTCCAGACTTTTATAAATACCATAATGACGTGAAATGATTCATCAAGCAACTATATTCTAGTTACCAAACTTCCAATTGCATTCTTGTCTCCTTAGCATGGCCGAAACACTTCTTTTCAGCTTCGCAGAATTGCTCATAGGGAAGCTTGCTTCTGCTGCCGTTCAAGAAGCTTCTTCGGCGTGGGTGTGCACCGCGATCTTCAGCGGATGAAAGCAACTATGGCACTGATCAGAGGTGTGCTGTTAGATGCTGAGCAAAAGAATCCGCAGAGCAGTGCACTGAGCGAATGGCTGATACAGGTCAAGCGCGTGTTTTCTGATGCCGAAGACATAGTCGATGATTTTGAGTGCGAAGCCTTGCGGAAGCATGTTGTCAACACCTACGGTGGCTACTCAAGGAAGGTACGTCGTTTCTTCTCATCAAGTAATCCTCTTGTTTATCGTCTTCGAATGGCCCATCAGATTCAAGATATCAACACCAGGTTGGCCAAACTTGCTGCTGATAGGAACATGTTTGGCCTTCAAATCATTGACCATGATAGACGTGTTGTGCACGTGAGAGAAATGACTTATTCTCATGTAAACCCTTCCAATGTAACAGGAAGGGAACATGATAAAAATGAAATAGTGAAACTTTTGGTGGAAGACGGTGATGATCACAAAAGTCTCTCAGTTATTCCCATTGTGGGAATGGGAGGCTTGGGAAAGACCACACTTGCTAAGTTGGTCTTCAATGACAACAGCATTAAAGAATTTTTTCCTTTGAAGCTGTGGGTCTGTGTCTCTAATGATTTTCAACTTAAGAATGTGCTTGTCAAAATCCTTAATTCTATTCCAAACTCAATTAGGGAAAACTTCAATAACTTTGATATAGAACAACTTCAATAAAGTTTTAAGTCAGAAGTTCTTGCTTGTGTTGGACGACGTCTGGAACGAGGATCCCACAAGATGGGATGAGTTGAAGGAAATAATAGATGTGGGTATTGAAGGGAGTAAAATCCTAGTCACTACTCGTAGCCATGCAGTAGCTGCCATGATGCACACTAAATCCTCAAATTCTTACCTTCTCGAATGCCTCTCCGAAGAGGATTCTTTTTCTCTTTTTGTGAAATCTGCTTTTAAAGATGAAGATGAGAAAAGACATCCAGAACTATTGGAGATTGGGAAAGAAATCGTAGAAAAGTGTGGAGGGTTACCATTGGCAGTGAGAACATTGGGGAGTTCGCTGATATCGAGGGATAAGAAAGAGTGGGAGTCTATAAGAGACAATGAGATTTGGAAAATTTAAAAGAAAATGAAAAAGGCATTATGCCTGCTCTCAAACTAAGTTACGATCAACTGCCTTCATATTTAAAGCCATGTTTTGCTTCTTTCTCCCTTTTCCCAGAGGACATTGATATGCATAATTCTTACATTTCGACACTATGGGGAGCACTTGGTTTTCTTCCACCACCAAAAGAAAATGAACCAGTGATTGATGTTGCCAGTCAACTTTTGCATGAGCTATGGTCAAGATCTTTTCTTTCAGATTATTTCGACTTGGGGGGCGATTGCTCGTTTAAATTACATGATTTGGTGCATGATCTTGCAATTTCTATTGCAAAAGGTGAGTTTGAAAGAATAGATCTCCGCAATCCAAAAATGTCGGAGAATGTCCAACATTTGGCATTCATGGAAAATAATTTGTTTTCTCCAGCTCTTCTTCCCACAGGTCTCAGAACTGTTTGTTTTCCTAAGGGAGTCAACGATGAAGCTTTGTTGAATACATTGGTGTCAAGGTGCAAATACTTGAGGGTTTTAGAATTAAGTTTATCTGAATACGAGAGTTTACCTTCTTGCATTGGAAAGTTGAAACATCTAAGACATCTCAATCTCGAGTTTAGTGAAAAACTTGAGAGACTCCCTGATTCAGTCTGCAAACTTCAGAATTTGCAAACATTGAATCTTTATGGATGTATAAAGCTACAAAAACTACCGAAAGGTATAAGAAATCTAATCAGCCTTCGAGACCTAAATATAACCACCAAACAAGCTGATTTTCCAGGAAAAGAGATTGCAACTTTGACTTCTTTAGAAAATTTATACTTTTCTCATTGTAATAATTTGGAGTCATTGTTCGAAGGAATACTGCTTTCCACTCTCAAGAAATTGTCTTTGTATGACTGTGGAAGTCTAAAGTCAGTGTCATTTGATGTCATTAGAACTTTAAATGTTTTGATTATCTCCAAATGCGACAAGTTGGAATTGTCAATGGGTCTTAGCAGCCAAATCCCCGGTTCAAGGTTGAAGGTTCTTATTCTTGAAGACTTGCCACAGCTGATCACATTGCCTCATTGGCTTAAAGGATCTGCAAAGACTTTAACATCCTTATCGATTGATGGTTGCATCAATCTTGAGGAGCTTCCGGAGTGGCTACCAACTCTAATTTCTGTCAAACTATTTGATATTTCCAACTGTCCAAATCTGTTGAGACTCCCTGATAACATGCATCACCTCACAAATCTTGAAGATTTAGAAATCACTGGTTGTCCTGAATTATGCAAAAGATTGAAGCCAGAAGTTGGAGAGGATTGGCACAAGATATCACACATCAAAGAAGTCTACATTGATGATTCAGAAGATGAAGAATTCTCCGAATAACATAGTCAAAAGTTGAAGGTACTCATTTTTTTCCTTTAGATTTTTCTGTTAAATTATTATTTTTGACAAGTTCTTTACTATTTTAATTTTAAAGCAGAATATTTTCTTCTTTGGACAGGCTATTTATTAGCAATGTTAATTGAGAGATTATACCACTTTGATTGAGAGACTAAACTCTCCCAGCTGGGAAATATCCTATTTACATACAGAATATGTATTTGTCATAAATTTATACATTTTTTTTCACTTCTTAAATCTCAAAACAATGATTTTCTTTTGTATAGGCAAGTCAATATTTTGTAGTTGGGCCATCAACGTATTATTGTGTTAACTTTTAAATCGTTTGTGTTATAAATATTTAAAAACGATATTTTAAATGTGTATTTTGAAGTAACAGATTATTTTTTTTTTCATATTTTCAAAATCTATAAAATGTATTTATTTTTGGATATATTTTTCTGAAAATTTAATTATTTATAAATTGTATAAAATTTACGAATACATATTTAAAACATGTCCAGTGAATTAATCAAATTATTGATAAAATTAAGCTAAATCAAAAGCAACTAACGTGGATGGATAAAGCGCCTCTATAAACTTTTAAGTTGTTATAATATTTAGTATGTAGAGGATTAAGTGATACTAAAAATCACAGTATTTTAATTAAATGTTATGCTTCATATTATATTTTTGACTTCAAACTTATACTAATAATAAAGAATTAATAGAAGCATGAATGTTACATCGTTGAGAAATTTTGTAACGGCATCTATATATATCATGAGCATTATTCCAACAATTTTTTTTTAACATATTGTTGAATTATTGACTTTTAAGAAAGTAATTTTTACTTGGTATATTAATAGCATTTCTAGTTGTAGAGTTTGTATTGAAGTAAATGGTAGCTATTTAACAACATGTAATATAAAAAAAAGTTATTTTTATTAACCATATAAATAATTTATAAAATAATTAAATTGGTCACTTATTCTAAATTTAAAAATTAATTTACTCATAAATATATAGAAAATAATTTATAATTATTTTTAAAATATATTTACTAAAAATATAGTTTTTATTATAAAATACTAATAATTTTTAATTTATAAAATAATTTCTAATTTAATCACTAATATCTAAATTAATTTATATTTAATAAATTTTTTGTAGTAATAATCGTTTTACACTTCAAATTTAGATTTCAAACCAAATTTCTTGAGAATGGTTAGTCATTGATGAACAATTAAGAAATTAGTTGCTTGTGAAAATATAACTTTTACAATCTAAATGAGAAAATATCATAAAGCGCAATGTTTTTACTAAACCTAAAACTAAATGACTTCTAATTATTACATACACAAGTAAACAGATAAGGAAATAAAAAACATAAAAAAAAATAAACGACTAAGTAACCAGATATATAGTACGTGTTTTTGTCATGCTCTTAATTCAATAAACTTGAAATTTGATCATGCAATTTTATATATATATATATGGTCAAGCAATGCTCTTAAGTCATTGTTTTAGAATAATTATTTTTTTAATTAGACAAAAAGTGACTCATTAGCATGTGGTTTAACATAAGATCATATTAGACAAAAAATTATAGTTTTCTTTTAAACATAGATCAAGTGTGATTATTAGATTTTCTTAACTTAGTTCGTAGGATGAAAACTAGCTAAACTTTTAATTGAGGATGACAACAAGTTAGGTCTAACATATCTACTTCATTACCCACTTATTTATCAGTTGGATATCTGCGAAAAAATGACCCATAAATTTTTTTACATTAACGAATATTTCAGATTTCTGTGGATATTTTTTAATTAATTTTTTATTTTTAAATAAGATTATTCAAAAACAATTATGTGAAATATAAATTTAGATAAAAAATTAATTTTCAATATAACTTAAATAAAATTTCACAATAAAATATTTATGCAAATAAATTTAACTTTTCAAAAACAAATAACAACTTTAAATAAGTTGAATTATAAAGTATAAGTTTTAAAAATTAATCTTTTTTAAAAAAATCAATTTTATACATATAAATAAAAAAATATACATACATAAAATTAAATTCTAAAAAATACTTAAAATATTAATATTTTTTTATTAATAACTTTATTTTGATTACTTAATTTTTTTAAAAAATATTTAAATAAAATTTATTAATAATTATTAACAACTAGTAAGTATCTCCAAATCTAAATACCATAAAGATAATTAAAATATGTGTATCTATTATCTACACCTATCTATCTATTAAACATATTCATTTAATAGTTATAGATTTTATACTAAAAATATTTTTACCATCCTAATTTTGACAATTCTAAATATGAGATTCATATAAAAATTTTAAAATTAAAAATAAGTTTTTATTTAAAATAAGTAAATATTAAAATAACATAATTTTTTTATTCAAATAGAGTCGTTACATCTTTAAATTTTCTATATAGCACATTCTATCAAATATTTAGTATCGATGATAATTTGGTTTTTCGATAACCAAATTTCGGTCTGCATTTTATTTTTTTTCCAACCATTTAATATGTTATGGAAAAAATATTTTGAAAAAATATTTATTTAGAATAATAAAAATTAAAATATAAATATAAATAAGTTTAATAAATATTATATTTAAAAATATTGAAATATATGTTTATTTTAATATTAGAATAATTATTTAAAATATTAAAAAACTGTGATAATAAATTAAAAAAATATTTTTTTATTGTTTGTGTGATAAATTAAAATATGTCATATTAATATTCAATTATTTATAATTTAAAAAGATAATCAAATAGACTTTAAAAATTTCATGAATAATCAAATGTAAAAATTGTAAAATTTTGTATATTCATTAAGTAATTAAAATGTTAAAAATTGAATTATTACTTTTAAAGTTCATAAAAATAAAAGTAATTTTGTGGTTTAAAATAAATGTAAATTTGATTAAATAATTTAAAATATTATTTGAAATTACAAAATTTTATTACGTAATTTTTTAAAATTTGATTTTATTTTACATGTAAGTTAATTTTAATTTGTAGAATTTTATTTGTTGTATTTGTATTTTTAAATAGTTTGTGAAAAAATAAGTTGTAGAAATGTACTATTTGTGAAGAAGATAATTAGTAAGATGTAAAGGCAAAATAAATGAAACAATTAGAAAATTTAATTGATAATATCCTTATAATTAAAAGTAAAATCAAATGATAAAAATTTAATTGAAACTATGAATATCACTTAATAAAATAAATTTTTAATAAGAACTCAATTTAAAATATTAAATTTATGAAGAATTTAAAATTTAATTAAGTTAATATGTTTTCTCTTTAGAGATACAACATCCGTTAATGACAAAATCAAACATTTTAAATACTAAATAGAAGGAAAATTGTCATTAGAGATTCTATTAAAACACCTATATTTATAACTGAATGATAACTTAATTAAGTGTTTTTTATGGGAATAACACTAGATTTAATTAAGTGTTTTTTACACGAATAACACTAAGTAAAATGGACATATTTTACGATTTCAACATTGAAAATACAATGATGCAAATATATATTTTAATTTAAATTAATTGATGGTGCTGGTATACATTCTAATACAAAATTAAGAAATTTATGATCATTATATGTATGACATAAATATTTAAACTAATGTATATATTCTTAATAATATAATAAGTTGTTATATTAAGATTTAGTAGACTCATTTTTTTTAATGTAGTTTCAATATTTTTAAAATTAATAATTTGGTCTCTTGTATCAATTTGGTGTGTAAATGGTTTTATAAAAGTAATAAGGCACATCAAAAAAAGATAAGAGAGAATATTTTAACACGTGTATATATAATGATGTGTGTTACGTGATAACTCTTTTAATGTTATTTACATTAATTTAAAAAAAAATATTAATTTGAGACTATATTAAAAAAAATAAAACTAAAAATACATTAAAAAATTAAAAAGAATTAAAAAAAACCTATTAAACTTTTTATTAAATACTTAGGAAGAGGTTTGGCACCGGTAATAGTTCAAACACAATGATGGAATTTTAGTTGGCCCTAATTAATTTTTTTCTTGCATAATTAATTAGTATTCAAATATATTTATCAACTATATTTTTATTTCTATTCTTAAAAAATGATATTTCTTACAAATAGAACTCGACAGAAAACAAAACAGAACATTTGTTTTTAATTTTAAGCACTTCCTTATATTTCCTATCACAACAAAAACAAATTATTTTTAATTCAGCATTAATTCACCAAAATGTTTCCTCCATCAATGAGTTGATTTGTTTTGATGTTAAATGTTTATAATAAATTTAGTACTTGAAAAGTGAAAATTTAATTTAGTAGAAATTTTAACAATAAAAACATAACTGCAAATTGTTCATTTACCTAAAGAGCAAAAGGCATAAATACTTTGGTAGCTAGCAGGCGAACATTGACAGGAATAGACTTTGCGTGTGAATGAATTGGAAGATAACAGAAGCACAATTCCCAAACAAGTCATGCACAATAAACAAAAACAACCCTCTAATTCAAAGTAATACCTTTCTCAAAGAGGAGCCATTTCTATTGCTCCTCCACACTATAAAGATATCATGAACATGTCATATCATTCAACGTCAACCACCTCTTCTCATTGCATTCCTCTTTCTTCCACCTCTTTCAACTCATGGCTGAATCGCTTCTTTTCGCGGCTGCAGAATCACTCATAGGGAAGCTCACTTCTCGTGCCTTTGAAGAAGCCTCTTTGGCTCATGGTGTGCATGGCGAGCTACAACAGATGAAAGCAACTATGGCACTGATCAAAGCTGTGCTGTTAGATGCTGAGCAAAAGAATCAGCAGAGCAGTGCCTTGAGCGAATGGTTTACACAGGTCAAGCGTGTGTTTTCTGATGCTGAAGACATAGTCGATGATTTTGAGTGCGAAGCGCTAAGGAAGCATGTTGTCAACGCCTACGGTGGCTGCTCAAGGAAGGTACGCCGTTTCTTCTCATCAAGTAATCCTCTTGTTTATAGTCTTAGAATGGCCCATCAGATCAAAGATATCAACACCAGGTTGGCCAAACTTGCAGCTCAAAGAAGCATGTTTGGCCTTCAAGTAATTGACCAAGACACACGTGTCGTGCATGTGAGGGAAATGACTCATTCTCATGTAAACCCTTCCAATGTTATAGGAAGGGACCTTGCTAAACAGATAATAGTAAAACTTTTGGTAGAAGATGGTCATCACGAAAGTCTCTCTGTTATTCCCATTGTGGGAATGGGAGGCTTGGGAAAGACCACCCTTGCTAAGTTAGTGTTCGATGACACAAGCATTGATGCATGTTTTCCTTTGAAAATGTGGGTATGTGTCTCTAATGACTTTGAACTTAAGAATGTGCTCGTCAAAATTCTTAATTCTTATCCAAACCCAACTAGGGAAAACTTCAATAACTTTGAGATAGAGCAACTTCAAAATCATTTGAGAAATACAATTCAAGGTCAGAAGTTGTTGCTTGTGCTGGATGACGTGTGGAATGAGGATCGTGCAAGATGGGAAGAGTTAAAGGAAATAATAGATGTTGGTGTTGAAGGAAGTAAAATTTTGGTCACTACTCGTAGCTATGCAGCAGCTACCATGATGCGCACTAAATTCTCATACTACTACCTTTTAGAACGCCTCTCTGAAGAGGATTCTCTTTCTCTATTTTTGAAATCTGCTTTTGAAGATGGAGAAGAGAAAAATCATCTACAACTATTGGAGATTGGGAAAGAGATCGTAAAAAAATGTGGAGGATTACCTCTGGCGGTGAAAACATTGGGGAGTTCATTGTTCTTGAGGGCTAATAAAAAAGAGTGGGAATCTATAAGAGACGATGAGATTTGGAATTTGAAACAAAATGAAAAAGGCATTTTGCCTGCTCTCAAATTAAGCTATGATCAACTGCCTTCATATCTAAAACCATGTTTTGCTTCATTCTCTCTTCTCCCAGAGAACACTCATATTTTAAGTTCTCAAATTTCTTTGTTGTGGGGAGCACTTGGTTTTCTGCCAGCACCAAAGGCAAGTGAATCAATGATTGATGTTGCCACTCAATTTTTGCATGAGTTATGGTCAAGATCTTTTCTTTCAGAATATTATGACATCGGGGTAGATTGCATGTTTAGATTACATGATTTGATGGCTGATCTTGCGGTGTATATTGCGAAAGGTGAGTTTGAAATAATAGATTCCCATAATCCAAAATTTTCTGAGAATGCTCAGCATTTAACAATTAAGGAAAATAAATTGCTTGGTCAAGCTCTTCTTCCCACAAGTCTGAGAACTATCACTTTTCCTGTTAGAGCCAATAATGAAGATTTCTTAAATACATTGGTGTCTAATTGCAAATACTTGAGGGTTTTAAACTTGGAACTTTCTGAATACGAGAGTCTACCTCGTTGTATCGGAAAGTTGAAACATTTAAGATTTCTCAATCTTACATGTAGTGCAAAACTTGAGGAACTCCCTGATTCAGTTTGCAAACTTCAAAGTTTGCAAACTTTGATGCTTACAGGATGTGTAAAGCTACAAAAGTTACCCACAGGATTAAGAAATCTGATAAGCCTTCGTCAGTTGGTTATAACTACCAGACAACCTGATCTTCCAGAAAAAGAGATTGCAAGTTTGACTTCTTTAGAAAATTTATATATTTTAATGTGTGATAATGTGGAGTCATTGTTCAATGGAATACTACTTTCAACTCTTAAAAGATTGTCTTTATTTGCTTGTGGAAGTCTAAAGTCTGTGTGGTTTGACGCCATTAAAAATTTAGACATTTTTATTATCTTCAAGTGCCACAAGTTGGAATTGTCAATGGGCCTTGGAAGTCTAATTCCCGATTCAAGGTTAAAGTTTATTGGCTTTAATTATTTGCCTCAACTGGTGACTTTGCCTCAATGGTTACAAGGATCTATGAACACTTTACATTCTTTGTTTATCAAAGATTGCATCAATCTGGAGGAGTTTCCTGAGTGGTTGTCAACTATGATTTATCTCAAAGTTCTTACAATTAGTAATTGCCCAAAGCTGCTCTCACTCCCACATAACATGCTTCAACTAAGCCTTGAACGTTTAGAAATCAGTGAGTGTCCAGAATTGTACAAAAGATATCAGCCAGAAGTTGGACACGACTGGCACTATATATCGCACATCAAAGCAGTTGTCATTGAATAATCCAAAAAAGGAAAAATAATTCTCTAAAAACATATTTAATAGTTGAAGGTACGTACTAATTTACTCTTAATTTCTCTAATAGATTATTATTTTTTACAAACTTTTCATTTTGTTTTGAATGAGGAGATTTTCTTTTTTACACCACCTGCTTATTTACTAGCAATGTCCTACTCAATTAATAAGAGTTAGATCTCTTGAATACCAAAAAGACTTTATAAGAGTTAGATCTCTTGAATACCAAAAAGACTTTTGGTGAGAGATTATGACTTTCTAGGTCTCTCCATCTAAAAGGGACTAATCTATGATTATAGTTGAATGATAAGGGTTAAATATGTTTTTAATCCCTATACTATTGGTCGAAATTAGTTTTTGTTCTTGAAGAATATTTTAGACCTTTGACATCCTTAAACTTGTGAAAACACTGAAAAACATCCTCAATGGTAAAGGGCATTAGCAACTTGGCCACGTGACTAACGGAGCTCCACAGTGGAATCCATCCTTTCATACATGTGGTTTCTTATTTGTCACGTGCAGCTTGAATTAATTATCAATCACTGAAAATTTTCCTTTGTTTGAAACGTCCTCAACCTTCGTTGTTCTTCAACCTTCTTCTTCAAGAAAGCTTCTTTTTCGTTTGTGTCTCCTTCAAGCTTCATTATTTTTCAATGTGGTTGCTTTTAGAAGTAATAATTTTTCCCCACAAGCACAAACTTTTTGTCCTATCTATGAACATGACGATGATGTTGCTGCTATCGATTTCGAATGACAACTCCTCCGCATACTTCCAGATGACATTTCCCAACCCACTTTCACTGGAAACAAAAAATCCCTAATCTCTTGTGAACAACAAAACAGAATAATGAACCCCAATTGAAGAACAAAAGAGGAAAACAATAACACAGAATGAAGGATTAATCTGCAGTTGAAGAACACGAAACAGAAGAATGAATCCCAATTTATGAAGAGAAATTACAAAATTTTGGGGATACTTACCGAGATTTCACCAACCTCTTTGTACAACCTTCAATAGCAAGGACGGTCACGCATGGAGAAACAAAGAAGAACAATGAAGCTTGGAAAAGGAGACACAAACCAAAAAAAGGAAGGAATGAATAACGGAGGAGCTTTCTAGAAGAAGAAGGTTGAAGGAGAACAAAGGCTGAGGACATTTCAAATGAAGGAAAATTTTCAGTGAGTGATAATGAATTCAAGCTACACGAATAAGAAGCCACGTGTTTGAAAGAATGACCACTGTGGAGCTCCGTTAGCCACATGGCCAAGTTGCTAACGCCGTTTATCACTGAGGATGTTTTCCAGTGCTTTCACAAGTTTAAGGATGTCAAAGGTCTAAAGTATTCACCAGGGACGAAAACCAATTTCGATTAATAGTACAGGGGTTAAAAACATATTTAACTCTATCCTTAATACATAAAAACTACTATGTATTTACTATAAATTCAAAGTATTTGCAATTCATATTGCATGTTATATTGTTTTTTAGGATATGTATGATTTTAATGTTGTAAGATTAAAGTTTATACACCTGCTGTAAATATATGTATATGAATTTTAACATCTTTCTATATACTTTTTTTACTTTGTTGACAAAAAAATCTATAAGTTTATACTTTTTTTTCACTTCTAAATCCTCAAACAAAGATTTTTTAAGCATAACATAGTTTTTGCTTCAAATAATATAAAACAACTTTTTTGCGATAGCATATTCTATGTTCTTCATTTTCTTTTGGGTTAAACATGTTTTTAGTTCCTGAACTATTTGTCAAAATTATGTTTCGTCCCTAAAGTAAATTTTGGACCTATTTCGTCCTTATACTTTATAAACAGGTGTAAATAATCATCGATGACCAATAAAAATATCTTTAAAGAGAGGAAAATAAGAGAAAATAAAAGGGAAAAGAGTGATAGAAGCTTAAGAGACGGATAATAGTGAAGTAGGAAACTATGAAGAAGGAAAATAAATAAATAAAAGAAAATTCAAACACATCATCAAGGATCATTTACACGAGTTTATAAAGCATAAGAACAAAATAAGTTCAAAGTTTGCCTTAGAGACGAAACACAATTTTGACAAATAATTGAAAGACTAAAAACATATTTAACCCTTTTCTTTTATAAGTTTCTTGTCGCAATAGAAGATTTAAGAATATTCATGAACTTTAACTCAATAAAAACCTAACTTGAGTTCTTCACTTATTTTAACATATATAATGTATAAAACCCTCATTTTCACTTCAAGTTTTTTAATAATAATAATTGTAATTGCTTGCTTCTATAAGAATTCTTTTTTTTCGAAGGTATTTTCAAGTTACCTCACTTTAACATTATAACACTGCGTCAGAAATTGTCTGATTAAACCATATTTAAAAGTATAACAAGATGCATGTAATGAGATAATTCATTGTTGTTGTTATTATAGAAAATATAACTTCTTTAACAATTGAAAAAGGAGAAACTTTGATTTGATGTTTCAAATTTTTTAATTTTGGGAATTAGTGTTGCCACTCTCTTTTATGTTTGATGTATATCAATTTTCTCGCAAAGTCTTGTGGAAATATCTTTGATGTTTTCTTGAGGACAACATTCTGACAGCTCTTTTTCCACAGTTTGAAAGTTTGTGTTGAAGTTGTAGCTATTTCTGAGTGGCCTTGTTAGCATCCATAGCTACTGGGTCAGAATCAACAACAATGGAGGTTTTAGATCTTGAGACAAATTCAGATTGCAACCGCATATGCAGATGGATTAGTTGTTTATAAACAAGTAAGAAATTAGTTGTTTATGAAATATAACTTATGCAATCTAAATGAAAAAGTATAACTTGTTGTGAAGCGCAATGTTTTTACTAAAACTTGAATCATTTGATCATGCAAGTACGACTTGACTCTACAACTCATTCTCTTGTGTCTCCTACCATTTGCTTCCATCTTCTTTGCAAATATGTTTCTTCAACTTATATGTATTGACATTCTTAATATATATATATATATGGGTTAAATATGTTTTTAGTCCTTAAACTATCTTTAAAGAGAGGAAAATGAGAAGAAATGGAAGGAAAAAGAGTAAAAGAAGCTTAAGACATGAATGATAGAGAAGTAGGAAACTATGAAAAAGGAAAATAAACAGATAAAAATGAATTCTAACACATCATCAAGGATCGTTTATACGAGTTTATAAATCATAAAGACGAAATAAGTCTGAAGTTTGTCTCAGGGACGAAATCTAATTTTGACAAATAATTCAAGGATTAAAAACATATTTAACTCTCTCTCTATCTCTCTATCTATCTCTCTCTCTCTCTCTCTCTCTCTCTCTATATATATATATATATATATATATATATATATATATATATATATATATATATATGGAATGAATTGTCTGATATGGAGCTAGTTGCTTTCTCAGTATGATCTATATGAAGTTATGATTTGCTAAAGAAATATTTTTCTTTTGTCAGTCAACATAAGGAAATGTTGATGGGTGCTTTATAGTTGATAAGGAAATGTTGATGGGTCCTTTATAGTTGAATTGGTCAGAATGTACCCATCAACATATTTGCACTAAAATCAACTTAAAGAATATTCATATGTACTCTATATTTATTGTTATAAAAATCATATTGTCACACACTAATCCAACTATACCTAATACAAATTATTTTATTTCATATTAAGACTTGTGAGGATATGATGTACCAAACTAACCACCGGAATATTTTTTTTATAAATACTATATAAAATCATTCACAATATAAATTATTGTGAATGGTGAATGATTTAAACATTCCTAACAATTTTATATATTTTTAATTAAATTGTTTCCAAATATTATTATTTATTAGTACAATTAACTACAAAAACATATAAAATAAATTCTTTTACATATAATCATTCCATATCAATTTTTAATTCTCTTAATATTAATTTTCTTGTATAGTCAATTTGACCCATGGTCCATGGGCTAGCTTTAACCCAGGCCTAGAAAAGTTCCCTTTTTTTGGCCACCTAAATTAGTGGATTGAAAAAGCCCTAGCCTGCAAAACTCCCTCATAAAGTGAGTTAGGGTCAAGGCTAAAGTGATTTTGACTCATTACAAGACTTTAATTAAATTCAAGATATGGGTTGGACTCGACTAGATTCATGTGGGGCATCTCGATTCGATCAACTTAGGTCTGACTCCATGTGATCAACTCGGATCTAACTCGAATCAAAGATTGTTGCTCAACTAGACTGACCGATTCGAGCTCGACTAAACTGACACCGACTAAACTCAACATGGTCGACATCAACTCGGCCGACATCATCCCGACCAGGTGCAACCAGCATAGACTCGACCCGGTCGACTTTAACCCAAATGGCTCGATCAACGTTAGCCCAACATGGCCTGATCGATTCGGCCAAACAAGGTCCGATCAACATCGACCCGATATAGCCCGATCGACATCGACCCGATATGGCCCGATCGATGTCAGCCTAAATAGGCCAGGTCGACGTCAGCCTGACCCTGTTCAGAACCCACCCGGCTGGCCTTGGTCGACGTCAGTCCGACACAGCCCACTCAGACCTGACCTGGTTAACAATGTTAAACTTTTCATTGTGTGGGCTTTTTGATCTTGTGGACCTTTTTAACCCTGGCCCGTGTGGGCTAGGGCCTAGTCTTGTGATATGGGTCAAATTAATAGCTCTAAATTAATCATTCTAATTTTCCCAATTTTTAATATTAAATTATTTATTTAATAACTATTCAAAAATAATTATAAAAAATAACTTTTTATCATACACCAGAATATCTAAATTATTTTTTCCAAAATTAATAAACTAATAATTACATTTATTAATTATTACAATATTTATTTTAATTTTTTTTATCAATTACTATATTTAATAATATTATATTTATTAATTATTACTCATTTTTTATATAGATTTTTATTTTTTTTCTTATCTTATTTTAAAAAATAAAAACTTGCTCGAAAAATCAAATTTCGATTGGTTTTTATCAAATCCACCACTATTCACGTTAAAAATTCAGTTCTCGAATCGAATTTGGATATGCCACATTAAAAAGTGGTACATTGATAAATAATTGGCATAGTATATTATTTGGAAAATTAAATGGGGCACAGTGCCACCTGGAAAAACAAAATCTAGAAGCAACCTAGAACCTATGATTTGCTACAAAAGTATTTTCTCAAAGTCAGTCAACTTAAATAAGTGCTAATGGGTGTTTTATACAGTTGAATTGGTCAGAATTCACCCACCAACATGTTCACACTAAAATCAATTTAAAAAAAAAATCAACTTGTTCATATGTACACTCTATCAATTATTATAAAACGATAAATTTACACTCTAATCCAGGTCCAGCTAATGCAGATTATTTTATGTCACATTAATTGTACTCTGCTATCTGTCTTTTGTGTGTGTGAGAATATGATGTATCAAACTAACCACCAGAATATGTTTTATTATAAATACCATAATGGTTCCAAATCATTCACCACACTATGATTGTGGCTACCAAGTCCCAATTTCGTTATTCTTTCTACTCATGGCAGAATCACTTCTTTTCAGCTTCGCAGAATCTCTCACAGCGAAGCTTGTTTCTAATGTCGTTCAAGAAGCTTCTCTAGCGTTCGGTGTGCACCACGATCTTGAGCAGATGAAAGCAACTATGGCACTAATCAGAGGTGTGCTGTTAGATGCTGAGAAGAAGAATCCGCAGAGCAGTGCACTGAGCGAATGGCTGATACAGGTCAAGCGCGTGTTTTCTGATGCCGAAGACATAGTCGATGATTTTGAGTGCGAAGCCTTGCGGAAGCATGTTGTCAACACCTACGGTGGCTACTCAAGGAAGGTACGCCGTTTCTTCTCATCAAGTAATCCTCTTGTTTATCGTCTTAGAATTGCCCATCAGATCCAAGATATAAACACTAGGTTGGCAAAACTTGCTGCTGATAGAAACATGTTTGGCCTTCAAATCATTGACCATGATACACGTTTCGTTCACGTCAGGGAAATGACTCATTCTCATATCAACCCTTCCAACGTTACAGGTAGGGAAGATGATAAAAATAAAATAGTAAAACTTTTGGTGGAAGATGGTCATCACCAAAGTCTCTCTGTTATTCCCATTGTGGGAATGGGAGGCTTGGGGAAGACCACACTTGCTAAGTTGGTCTTCAATGACACTAGCATCGATGCATATTTTCCTTTGAAGATGTGGGTTTGTGTTTCTAATGATTTTCAACTTAGGAATGTGCTTGTTAAAATCATCAACTCTGCTCCAAATCCAACTACAGAAAATTTCAACAACTTTGACACGGAGCAACTTCAAAATTGTTTGAGAAATAAACTTGAAGGGAAAAAATTCTTGCTTGTGTTAGATGACGTGTGGAACGAGGATCGTGCAAAATGGGATGAGTTGAAGGAAATAATAGATGTGGGTGTTGGAGGGAGTAAAATCCTAGTCACTACTCGTAGCCATACAGTATCTGCCGTGATGCATACTAAATCCTTTAATTCGTACATTCTGGAATGTCTCTCTGAAGACGATTCTTTTTCTCTATTTGTGAAATCTGCTTTTGAAGAAGGAGAAGAGAAAAAACACCCACAACTACTGGAGATTGGAAAAGAGATCGTGAAAAAATGTGGAGGGTTACCGTTGGCAGTGAGAACATTGGGGAGTTCACTATTCTCGAGGGTTGATAAGAAAGAGTGGGAGTCTATAAGAGACAATGAGATTTGGAATTTAAAACAAAATGAAAAAGGCATTTTGCCTGCTCTCAAACTAAGTTACGATCAACTGCCTTCGTATTTAAAACCATGCTTTGCTTCTTTCTCCCTTTACTCAGAGGACACTGATATTTTGGGTTCTGATGTTTCTATGTTGTGGGGAGCACTTGGTTTTCTTCCACCACCAAAGGCAAGTGAATCCATGATTGATGTTACCACTCAATTTTTGCATGAACTATGGACAAGATCGTTTCTTTCAGAGTATCTTGACTTGGGGGGTGATTGTTGTTTTAGATTGCATGATTTGGTGAGTGATCTTGCAGTGTATATTGGGAAAGGTGACTTTGAAAGAATAGGTCAAAGCAATAAAAGAATTTCCGAGAATGCCCGACATTTAGCATTTGAGGAAAATACTTCTGTTGGTGACGCTCTTCCTCCCACAGGTCTCAGAACTGTCATTTTTCATAAGGGAGCAAACAATAAAGATTTCTTGAATGCATTCGTGTCAAGATGCAAATGCTTAAGGGTTTTAGACTTGGCACATTCTGAATATGAGAGTCTGCCTGTTTGCATCGGAAAGTTGAAACATTTAAGATTTCTCAATCTTGCGCAAAATGAAAAACTCAAAGAACTCCCTGATTCAATCTGCAAACTTCAAAATTTGCAAGGTTTGATCCTTAGTGGATGCATAAAGCTACAAAAATTACCCAGAGAAATAAAAAATCTAATTAGCCTCCGTCACTTGGCAATAACCACCACACAATTTGATTTTCCAGAAAAAGTGATTGCAAATTTGACTTCTTTAGAAAATTTATATGTTAGTGATTGTGATAAGGTGGAGTCATTGTTCGAAGGAATACAACTTCCCACTCTTAAAACTTTGTATTTGCATGCATGTAAAAATCTAAAGTCGGTGTCTTTTGATGCCGTAAAAAATTTAGAGGTTTTAATGATCTACAATTGCGAGAAGTTGGAATTGTCGTTGGGTCTTGACAGCCAAATCGTGGACTCAAGGTTAAAGTATCTTGCTCTGTTTGATTTGCCACAACTAGTTACTCTGCCTCAGTGGTTACAAGGATCTGCCAACACTTTACAATCCTTAGTGATGGAAAATTGCATCAATGCTGAGGAACTTCCCGATTGGCTACCAGCTCTTGTTTCTCTCAAAGTACTTAAAATTGCCACTTGTCCAAATATGTTGTCACTTCCTGATAACATGCACTGTCTCACAAATCTTGAAGACCTAGAAATCATTGATTGTCCTGAATTATGCAAAAGATTCCAGACAAACATTGGACAAGATTGGCACAAGATATCACACATAAAAAAAGTTTCTATTACTGAATAAGAAAATAGAGTCAAAAGTTGAAGGTACTACTTTTAGTCTTTTGGTTTCTCTATTAGATTACTTTTGTTGACAAGTTGTTCTTTTAATTTTGAAAGAGGATTTTTATCTATCAGTAATGTTGAATCTCTTGAGTATGAAAAAGGCTTTCCTTTGAGAGGTTATACTCACTTCGTCAGTCTCTCCATCTCAAATGAGAGTAATCTCTTGCTGTTTGTAATTGGAAAGATCCTATTTATATACACAACATGTATTTGCTATAAATTTATACTTTTATTTTGGCTTTCTGAACTCCGAAAACAATGGTTTTCTTTTACGAAAAAAAATGTGTTGGTGAGGAAGTGACAAAAAAATTAAATAAAATAAAAGAGAGTGAAAATAGAATTATTTAAATTAAGGAAAAAAATAGAAAGTAAAAGAAAATAAAAGAAAAATTTATAAAAATTTGAGAATTAATTGATTGATATATCAATGGTTTTCTGTAATTTAAGTAAAAACGACAGAGATATACACAGGAGTGTAAAACTCTATTTGTGCAAGTTTGATTTAAGTGTACGCATATCATGTTTTATTAATTTAAAATGGGTTAGATATATATTTAATCCTTGATTTATTTGTTAAATTTATGTTTCGTTTCTGAGATGACTTATTTTGTCTTTATACTTGATGACAAATAAAAATATTTGTAAAAAGAAAAAATATGAAAAAAAATAAAAGGAAAAAAAGAGTAAAATAATCTTAAGAGAATGATAATAAAAAATTATGAAAAAGAAAAATAAAAAGATAAAAAGAAATTTTGATATATTATTTAGGACCATTTATACAAGTTTATATAAAGTATAAAAACAAAATTAGTCTAATTTTTATCATAGAACGAAATATAATTTTGACAAATAATTTAAAAACTAAAAATATATTTAATCTATTTAAAATATATCTATATAAAACCAATTAAAAATAACTTACTATTTACAACAAATTTTATAAAGAGATCACCATTAAACAAATTCAAAAACTGAAACTTATCCAACTCCAAAAACTTAAGAAACTAACCTTTACTTATTCAAAACATAGATGAATAACAGTAAAATAAAAGCAACACTCCTAAACTCCTTGCTTATTTATTCAAAACATTAATAAATAACACTAAAATGAAAACAACAGTCCTAAACATCTAAGACATTCCTCCTTATTTTAGGAACTGCAACATCAAGTTTCATTCTCAGCATCTCAAACTTGTTTGTTGGTAGAGATTTAGTAAAAGTTAGTTACTAATTTGATAGATTAAAATTAATTTTTTAATCGATAAATTTGTAAGATTTTTATTTGTTCTTTCTTAAAAATAAATTTAGAATGAATCTTTATTTAAGCATATTATCACATTTTTTGTCGAACCATTATTTTTGTGATACATTCTGAATATCTAATTGAACATTAGTTATGAATTGCTTAACACTGCCAATACATACAAATACGTAAAAAACATATTTTACAAACAGTAAATTAAAAAATTGAAATTAAATTTTAAAAAAATTATAAAAATCTATTACAAGAAATTATTTAATTAGTATTAATAAAAAATTCACTCAAAACAGAAAAACCAAACACTAATTGAAAATATTGAAAAAAAGAACGGATGCTAAAAATATAAAAATTAATAAGTTAGTGTCAAACTCTGTATGCAGACACTAAACTAATAATGTTAATTAGAAGATATTAATAGTTCGACCTAAAGACACTAATAGTGTCATTCTAGCAGACACTAATAACATCCCTGAAGAAGATATTAATAATGTTAACTTAATTGACTTTATGATATAACATGGTTGTAAAGAAATAATTTTTTCTTTGAAACACTTTTCGCCAAACACTTTTTCTAATTTGGAGCTAGGTTTACTATATTAATTCAAAAAATTGTAAAATTTTAATAATATAAAATATTAAATTAAGTCAAAACTAAATATTCCAAAATTTGGAGCTAGGTTTACTATATGAATTCAAAAAATTGTAAAATTTTAATAATATAAAATATTAAATTAAGTCAAAACTAAATATTCCACGAGAAAAAGACAATACTTAAACAATTTATTATTATTAGTTTTCAACACATTTTTTAATATTTTCACAATGTTCTATATATGCATATTAGTCGAAATATATAATATTTAAAAAATTAGAAATGCAGTAATGAATATTATATATTAAATTACATTGAAACATTTCTTTCTTGGATTTCAATCACGACAATAAATTATTAATATATTAAATTGATATTTAAAATGTGAAAAACAAATTGCTTTTTAAATTAATAATGTATTATTTTTTAGACAATGATTAAAACAACTTTCGAAATTTATCACCAAAAACTAATTAAAAAATACGAATACAAATCTTAGTTTAAAAATAGTAATAATGCTTTCCCAGAATTGGTCTTGAATAGAAGAAACCTACCTAGAAGGTAGTTGTTTTCGCATGATGATTTATATGAAGCTATGATTTGCTAAAATGATACTTTTCCCAAAGTGAGTCAACTTAAATAAGTGCTAATGGGTGCTTTATAGAGTTGAATTAGTCAAAATTCACCCACCAACATCTTTACTCTAAAATCAACTTTTAAGAAAAATAAACATATTCATATCTCTATTATTATAAAAATCGTAAATTCACACTTGATTCCATCGAAACATGTTTCGAAATGGATTCAAGAGTAACAGCAACATATTAGCCAAGTAATAGAGTATTAAGATTGCATGTAAAAAATGTACAAGACTTGGCTGAAAATAGCTGTCAAACTAAGCTACAACTGATCAGATTAACCATTAAATCTTATCAGATGAGATATAACACATGAAGTCAACAGATTGATCAAACTGAACAAACCGACCAAAAACACTATAAGATGAAGTAGAAAACAGGGATGTAAATATATTGGAAGAAGAATGAAATATTTCAAAACTATGAAATTCTTCATTAAGAAAAAATGTAAATCATGCTATCTTTTTATTTTTTATTTTAAAAAATCATAGTGTTAGTCAAGTCAACGTTACTTTTCTATTTTTTATTTTAAAAAATTATAATGTAGGTCAAGCCAAAGCTACCTGTTTATTTTATTTATTTTAAAAAATCATAGTGTGGGTCAAGTCAACACTACCTGTTTATTTTATTTATTTAAAAAACATAGTGTGGGTTAGGCCGACGCTACCTTTTTATTTTATTATTTTAAAAAATCATAGCGTGGGCTAAGCCGACGCTAACGGTTTATTTTATTTATTTTAAAAACTTATAGCGTGGGCTAGGTCGATGCTACTCATTTAATTTTTTTATTTTTAAAAAGTCTAGCATCGGCGTTGCGTCCATTTAGCTATTAGCGTCTCTTAATCACTTCGACGCTAGCCATGTAGCTTCCATGCTTTTAGCATGAGCTGTCTCTTCGACGCAATGTCAACGCTAATAAGAAAGTAGCGTTGGCTTTTCTTATTTTGCATGGGTTTTTGGCCGATGCTACATTTGTTTTTTCTTGTAGTGAACAAACAGACCAGAAACACTATAAGATGAAGTGGAAAATAGAGATGTAAATATATTCGAAGAAGAATGAAGCAAAACTAATTTATTGTATATTTCAAAACTATGAAATTCTTCATTAAGAAAAATGTAAATCATGAGTAAGTTAATAGAAGCAGTATCTAACCAAGCTTACTAGCATTGTTTTAAATTGGTGTATAACTGGAACTCCGACCACAATATTGTTATTGTGATTACGGATGAAAATAAATTCATATAATAAAATCTGTTACGGATTAAAATTGGATACTTTAAATGGTATTTGTGAGTTGTACATAATTTAGTATCCGCTAATTTTCGGTTGGGCATGGTATCATCATGCTACCCATTTAGTATGTTGATACTGTCACGTCAGCACACCCATCACACCCATTTGACAATTACTGATGTGATAGCGACATGGAGATGATAATAATATTTTAATAAAATGTGTGACTTAGTTAATTTTAGTGGATTAGGGTTTCACATTCTCAGTCACATTTCATCTGGTTTTGTAGCGTGCTTCTTTTTCACTCGCTTCCTATCATCTCGTCTTCTTCGGCTTCTCGTTCTTCTTGCTCCTTGCATCTGTCATTTCGTTTTCTTTGGCGTTTCGGTTCATTCTCTGCGACGGGTTGTGGTTTTGGGTTGTTTGGTGGTGCTTTCTATGCTTGTGGTGCTTTGTGTCGTAGGCATCATTCGTGGTGGTTGGGTGGTTGTCTGTGGCAACGATTGTTGCGATTGTGTTGGTTCACTATTGGTCTGGCGAAGACGGTGGTGATTCAATGGTTTGGTGTGGCGGCAGCGGCAGTGGTTCTCTCATTTTTGTGTTTTGCATTCATGCTCTCTTTGGTTCGGTGGTTCGATGTTTTACGGCAGTGGTTGTTCTGTGTGTCGGTGACAGTGGTGGTTGCAGAGTGGCCTAATGTCCTACTCTGGTGATTTTGTATCTTTTTTTTTGTTTTGGAACTTTTGTGTCTAACATGGTTTTGTTTTTATTTTGAATTGGTTAATATGAGAAGAAAATTTATGCATTGTGGTAGTTCAAACATAGTGCAATCGTTTAATATGAAGGACAAAGATCTGTTATTGCTATAGTTGCCTTTGCATCAGTTGTTATCGTTTGCAATGCATGTCTGGTTTATGTTCATGGGTGCTATGTAGTTGAAGTAAATGAATTGTGGTTAGGAGTCTAGTTAATAGATTTGGAATACTTTTTGTACTACTTTATCTTGTCCTTGAACTATTACTTATTTTCGTAAACATTCTATAATGCAATAAAAAGTTTTAAGTCATCTTTGAAATGTTCAATATCCATCATTTTAATGTCTTTGTTAATCTATTTTAGGAAGAAATTGAAATTTAGAAATTTCAAAAAGACATTTCAAATAACTAAAATAATAGAATTTGAAGTTTCCTTAAAAATGGAGGAAATTGAAATTCCACTACTATGTCTGGTCCATATGTGGCCAAGTCGATCCCAGGTTAGTATGGACAGCAAGATCGGTTCAAGTATAGTTAAGTTAGGTCAAGCTGGGATAAAATCATGCTAAGACAATGATAGATTGGATGCAAGTTGTATTGTGCCCAAATCGAGTTGTGCCTAAGTCGGGTTAGGCCAAGTCAAGCCAGTGTTGATTGGGTCTGTGCTGTCTTGAGTTTTGTCAAGTTGGGTCAGGGCATGTCGAGTCAAACACATGTTAGGCTAAGTCAAGTTAGACTTACATAGGTTGGGTGGGCCAAGTCAAGTAGAGTTTACCTTTCATTGAGTTGAGTCAAACCTATTAATCAAATAGAGCCAAGTTGATATAAGGTGAAGTGAAGTCAAATCTGATTCACATCAAAGTAAGTTATATATATATATATATGTGTGTGTGTGTTAAAAAATTAAATTATTAAAAATTATTTAAGTATTTAAATTTGATTAATATTATTTTAGAATTTATTTTTAAAATTTTATATTTAAAAAACTATTTCTAAAATCATATTTTGTCTTAAACGAAAATTTAATTAATTTATCCGAATAAAAGAATTAAAATATAAAATATTTAACTATACTGTTCAAATAAAATATTTAAAAAATAAGAAAATTAAATTATGTGTAACTAAAAAATATGCATCGATAAAAATTTTCAATCCAAGCACTTGTTAGAAGTTTCTTTAAACATTAAAAAAATCAAAACTAGAAATACACTTATTATATTTGGTGCATATTGTTATTATAAAAAGAATAGTCATTCGTTCACACACTAATTGGATTAAAACAATTAAACAAAAGTAGTGAACCGATGAATGCGGTATTCTGGCCATGCGCGAATATAATAAACCAAACAGTATTTTATTAATCAGAATCCACTGATTAGATTTGATACAGTATTCTATTTGTTTCTTTTGCTAACTAACTAACTAAAAAGTTTGGTAATAAAATTTCATAAACACGTAGCTTAAAAAAATATGTAACCAAAACAATTAAATTTATTTTTTCTAATCTGTTATTTTCTTATTTACAGAACTTTTATCACAATTTCCCAGGATGGACCTAGCACGAAACTTATCAACAACTAAAACAACTTTAAGCGTTACTAAATATTTTCCCAAAGTCAGTCAACTTAAAGAAATCAAAGTGCGAAGGGGTGCTTTACACACCAATCAAAGTCCACCTAATACAAATTATTTTATGTAACATGTCTTTCGTGTGTGTGGAAATAACCTTAATATGTTTTTTTTTTTCTATAAATACCATGATGATGTGAAATGATTCACCACAGCTATTCTACTTACCAAAGTTCCACTTCCTTTCTTCTCTCCCTATTCTCATGGCCGAATCACTCCTTTTCAGCTTCGCAGAATCCCTCCTAGGAAAGCTTGCTTCTGCTGCCGTTGAACAAGCTTCTAAGGCGCTGGGTGTGCGCAACGATCTTCAAGAGATGAAAACAACCATGGCACTGATCAAAGGTGTGCTGTTAGATGCTGGGCAAATGAATCCGCTAAGCAGTGCACTCAGCGAATGGCTGATACAGGTCAAAGGCGTCTTTTCTGATGCTGAAGACATAGTCGATGATTTTGAGTGCGAGGCCTTGCGGAAGCATGTTGTCAACACCTATGGCGGCTACTCAAGAAAGGTACGCCGTTTCTTCTCATCAAGTAATCCTCTTGTTTATCGTCTTCGAATGGCCAACCAGATTCAAGACATCAACACCAGGTTGGCCAAACTTGCAGCTCAAAGAAGCATGTTTGGCCTTAAAATCATTGACCATGATATGCGTGTGGTGCACGTGCGGGAAATGACTCATTCTCATGTAGAAACTTCCAATGTTACAGGAAGGGAACATGATAAAAATGAAATACTAAAACTTTTGGTGGAAGGTGGTCATGACCAAAGTCTCTCTGTTGTTTCCATTGTGGGAATGGGGGGCTTGGGAAAGACCACACTTGCTAAGTTGGTCTTCCATGAAGCATGCTTTTCTTTGAAGATTTGGGTCTGTGTTTCTAATGATTTTCAACTTAGGAATGTGCTCCTCAAAATACTTAATTCTACTGCAAACGCAGCTAGGGTAAACTTCAATAACTTTGAGACGGAGCAACTTCAGCTTCATTTGAGGAATACACTTCAAAGTCAGAAGTCGTTGCTTGTGTTGGATGACGTGTGGAACGAGGATCGTGCAAGATGGGATGAATTGAAGGAAATAATAGATGTGGGTGTTGAAGGGAGTAAAATCCTGGTAACTACTCGTAGCCATACAGTAGCTGCCATGATGAGCACTAAACCCTCGTACTCCTACCTTCTAGAATGCCTCTCTGAAGAGGATTCTCTTTCTCTATTTGTGAAATCAGCTTTCCCAGATGGAGAAGAGAGAAAACATCTAGAACTATTGGAGATTGGGAAAGAAATTGTAAAAAAATGTGGAAGGTTACCATTGGCGGTGAAAACGTTGGGGAGTTCACTGTCCCCGATGGTTGGTAAGAAAGAGTGGGAGTCTATAAGAGACAATGAGATTTGGAATTTAAAACAAAATGAAAAAGGCATTTTGCCTGCTCTCAAACTGAGCTACGATCAACTGCCTTCATATTTAAAGCCATGTTTTGCATGTTTCTCCCTTTACCCGGAGGACACTCATATTTTAGGTTCTGATGTTTCTATGTTGTGGGGAGCACTTGGTTTTCTTCCACCACCAAAGGAAAGTGAATCGATGATTGATGTTGCTAGTCAATTTTTGCATGAACTATGGACAAGATCGTTTCTTTTAGAATATATTGACTTGGGAGGTGATTGCTTGTTTAAATTACATGATTTGGTGACTGATCTTGCAATTTCCATTACGAAAGGTGAGTTTGAAATAGTAGGTCCCTGCAATCCAAAATCATCTGAGAATGTCAAACATTTGACATTTGACGAAAATAATTTGCTTGGTCAAGCTCTTCTTCCCACAAGTTTGAGGACTATTTTGTTTCCTTATAGAGCCAATAATGAAGATTTCTTGAATACATTGGTGTCAACATGCAAATGCCTGAGGGTTTTAAACTTGGAATTTTCTGAGTATGAGAGTCTGCCTCGTTGCATCGGAAAGTTAAAACATTTAAGATTTCTCAGCGTTACGGGTAATGAAAACCTTGAGGAACTCCCTGAATCAGTCTGCAAACTCCAAAATTTGCAAACTTTGATCCTTAAAGGATGCACAAAGCTACAAAAGTTACCCAAAGGAATAAGAAATCTGATCAGCCTTCGTCACCTGTTTATAACCACCACACAACCTGATTTTCCAGAAAAAGAGATTGCAAGTTTGACTTCTTTAGAATATTTATATATTTCTAATTGTGATAATTTGGAGTCATTGTTTAATGGAGTACTATTCTCCAACCTGAAAAGATTGTCTTTACATGAATGTGGAAGTCTAAAGTCAATGTCGTTTGATGCCATTAGAAATTTAGAGGTTTTATTTATCTCTAGATGCAATAAGTTGGAATTATCAATGGGCCTTGGAAGCCAAATCCCTCATTCAAGGTTAAAGCTTCTTATTCTTGAATACTTGCCACAGTTGTTCACATTGCCTCAGTGGCTTCAAGGAACTGCGAATACCTTAACGGTGTTATTCATGAAAGAATGCATCAATCTTAAGGAGCTTCCCAAGTGGCTACCAACTCTAGTTTCTCTCAAACAACTTAGCATTGCCAATAGTCCTCATTTGTTGTCACTCCCTAACAACATCCATCGCCTCACAAATCTTGAAAGTTTAGAAATCAGTGGTTCTTCTGAATTCTGCAAAAGATTCAAGCCAATAGTTGGACCAGATTGGCACAAGATATTACACATCAAACATTGTATCATTTGTGAATCAGAAAATGAAGAAGAATTCTCCTAATAACAATCAAAAGTTTGAAGGTACTAATTTTAATCTTTTGGCTTTTCTATTAAATTATTACTTTCGATAAATTCTTTTTTTCTTAATTTTAAAATAGAAAATTTTCTTTTTTACACAGGTTATACCACTTTATCGATTTCTTCTCCTCATAAGAGACTATGTAGCATGAAGGTATGGAATATCCTATTTGCATACAAAATATGTATTTCATATAAACTTGTAATTTTTTTCAATTATGAATTTTTGAAACAATATTTTCTTTTATAAAAAAAAGTGTTAAGTCAATATTAAGTTATAACGATGTCAACATTAAGTGTAGATTAAATCAAATAGAATAAACATATTATCCTGCTTTAGATGAGATGTTCCATGCGAATCTGGAAGTGATAAAACTTGAGAAAAAAGAACTCTTTAATTACATTGTTTGTTTAATTGATGACTCATTTTCTATACACACTTTTATAGTATTATTGTATCTCTTAAGTATTTTTTTTTTCTTATTTCTTACAATAAATAGGAGTTTTTGTAAATATATTCTTATACTTTATTTTTGTGTTGTATTTTTGTATATTTTTTAACTATGATCTTTGCTCCTTGTTTTGCTTATAACTTTTTTTGTAGGTGTCCGATTGGGCTGATTCTTTTTGCGTTGGATTCTACACTCTTGGGGCTTCAATTTAGACACCTGGAACGCAACATTTGGAGCTCAGACCTATTTTTAGTGATTTTTAGAAGTTAAGCAAAAATATAGTGTATTTCCTTGCGGGTTGTAAATAAGTTTTGATAGATCCATTGTATCCGAAACTTGACCATTCATTTCCACTTCCTAGAACTGTTATATAAGGGTTTAAAATGCTCAGAATAAGATGTGTGGGAAGTAAAGGAGTAATTTCCAGTTTTTTTTCTGTTTTTCTTTAGAAGCTTATGAAAAGTCAAGTTTCCAAATTCTCTCTTTTCAAGGTTGAAGCATGGGAATAAAGACCGATTGCTTTGAGTTTGTTTTCTCTCTTGAACTTTTACATTGTTGTTTTTTATTGGTAATGGCATAAAATCTTGTAGAATTAGATTCAATTCTTCGTCAAAACCAATTCTATGAAAGTATCGATTGATCAATAGGTGGTTTTATATGCAAGAGTGAAATACATAACAAAATACATTCAATGCTTATATGAAATCTCAATTCCAATTTTTGTTTTGCATTTCAATTTCAATTTTTGTTTCCAATTTCAATTCCAATTTCTGTTTTGCATTTCAATTTGAGTTTCTGTTTCCAATCTCAATTCTAGTTTTTATTTTGCATTTAATGTCAATTTCTGTTTTCTGTATTTTACTGTTTTTGAATTCTAAGATTTACAATTCCCCAATGTTAAATTATATTTGAAAGGAGTATGAAACAATGGACATGAATGGAGGTATGTTCTTGGATTGATACTTAAGTTAATCTTATACTACATTAGGAAAAAACTTAGTATTTTGATAATTTCACAAGTGACATGTTATTCATATCTTTTAAATAAGTTTTATAATTAACTTAAAAATATTAATCAGTTTTTGTAATGGACATGAATGGAGGTATGTTCTTGGATTGATACTTAAGTTAATCTTATACTACATTAGGGAAAAACTTAGTATTTTGATAATTTCACAAGTGACTTGTTATTCATATCTTTTAAATAAGTTTTATAATTAACTTAAAAATATTAATCAGTTTTTGTAATGAATAGATTTTTTTTATTTTTCTAAAATCTATAAAATGTAATTATTTTTTAATAGACTTTTTTCATTTTAATTATTTATAAATTGAATAAAATTTTACAATTAAAAATTTAAAACATGTCCAATGAATTAATCAAATTATTAATAAAATTAAACTAAATTGAAAGCACTAAACATGGATGGATAAAGCTCTTCTACTAACTTTTAAGTACTCTAATTGAATTTTATGCTTCACATTATATTTTTCACTTAATACTGACACTAATTAATAACAAAGAATTAATAGAAGCATGAATATAAGATAGCATAACTTTTACATCTATATATACCACCAAGTAAAAAATTAACACATTGTTGGATTATTGACTATGAAAATATGTCCTTAATCATGTCATAAAATAAGCAAAATTAAGTACACTTTACAATTTTATCAATTCTCTGTAAAATTACTAATAATGTAATGGTGTGTGGGGTGGTTTATAATCTTAGGTGAAATATATATTATATTTTTAATTACACACCTTTTTAAATTTATTTAAATTTTACTATTAAACGTTTAATTTGGAGAATTTTTTCTCGAACTTTAATTTCATGAATTTTTTTTCTTCAACTTTTAATTTCACCAATTTTGTGACTTATCTTTTCTTTAATTTTATCATCTAAAATTAAAAATTATACACGTTTTATTTATTTTTAATTCGATATCAATTTATTAAACGTGTGATGGTATGATTCGATAACCAAGTGTCATTTTATGCATGATGAATATGGATACGAAAATAAAATGTTAACTTGCTATATAACTTTTTGAGAAATTGTTTGACATTTCTTTCATTTGTGAACCTTCAAAATAATAGATGTTGGTGTTGAAAGAAGTAAAATCCTAGTCTCTAATTGTAGTCATACACTATCTCCAAATTCCTATCTTTTGAAACATCTCTCTAAGAGGATTCTCTTTCTCTGTGTCTGAAATATGCTTTTGAAGACAATGAGATTTGGAATTTAAAACAAAATGAATTTGCCTCCTCTCAAACTCAGTTACAATCATCTGCCTTCATATTTAAAATCATGTTTTGCTCGTTTCTAACCATTCAATCACTAAGATCATTTTTATCTAAAACTTTATATATATAGATATATATATATATATATATATAAATACATAAATATATATAGATATAGATATACTATATATATATATATTAATTGTGTTATATATATTAATTGTGTTTCACATTACTGTATTTAAATAATTAAGTTGAGAATATAATTTTTTAATATCTTTTATTTATGTGGGCTTATCTTCATTTTTAACATCTTTATAAGGGTTAGCTTTAATTTTTATATCTTTTATGAGTTGTATTACAATTTCTTGTAAGGATATTCTGATTTTATTATTTTATTATAATTTTAATCATATAAGAAAAGGGTATATAATCTAATGATTTTTAAGGAACATTTGAAATATATTAATTTTATATAAGCTCATGAAATATATTAGTGTTTTGAAATATAAATTTAATATTTATTTTAAAAGAATTTAGATTTTATATAATATGTTTCAAAAATTGATAAATTATTAATAAACATACAATAAAAAATTATTATCAAACACTTTTATATATATATATATATTATAATATAAAAATAATAAAATCAAATATATTTTATTAGTAAAATAATTTAAAATTTATAACATTAAAAATATTAATTTATTTATAAAAGAATAATATATAAAAAATATGTTTAATATTAAAATATTTAGTTTCTAACAATTTATTTTTAGTGATTTATTTTTATGATATATATAATAGTCACTTTTTTTTAAATTTATATTTTAAGTAAATAATTTTTTAAAATTATATTTTTAAAAAAATTAAATGAGACGAGAAAACTCAACTTTTAATGAAATGGATTAAAAATTAAATTTTTATCACCAATAAAAATCAGGAAAAGGAGCAAAGATAATAGAGTGAATAGGAGATTGAGTTAGAAAGACAAAACTTATTCAGCCGACACCTATTTTCTCATGCCTAAAAGAAAATTTGTATATGTATGGAGCCCTTACATCTTAGGTATATTAATTTAATATTGAAACCAAAATCATTGTCCTCGGACCATAATTTTGCACGTTTCACATTTAGAACGAGAATATAATGGGTTATAATCATAAATAATTATATAAATACACTACGTTTAATTATTATATTTTTAGACTTGCATAATTGATTATATTTGTATAATAGATTATAGAAATCCTTGTGATAATTATATTGATATTTCAAACTATATAATTATTTAAACATGATCCATAATTACATTACTTTTTAAAGATATTAATTAATTTTGTTTTTTATGTAGAAATATTGCTTTTTATTGTGATTTGCTAGTCTTTTATAATAATGAGTTAGGCATGATTTTTAGTAACATTAACTCAAATAATTGTAACCTTAATCCAAATATTATTGCTAACATTAATAAAAAAATTAATAACAGTAATAATGTGTGAAAAATAAAGGTATTAGATTATAATAATGTAAAAGCAAAATATGTTTAATTTCTGGTTCAAACATAAGACATTTATAAATAGCATTTATTTACTCAAGTGCATGAGATCTTCAAAATCTTTTGGAAATATTCATGAATAATTAGTGTTAGATTTTTTAATTTTCATTAGATCCTGGTGTAACCACATTTAATTAAATATATTATTATCTTGTTTAAATTAAGGTAATAATTTACACCTTTATTATGTAAAAATTTCATAATTAGTCTTTAAATTAATAAAATTTTATATAAAATCACATTTATGTCACGATACAAATAAATCAATAATTATTTTAACAACAAACAATATTAAGTAATTACATACATGACTCCAATAATAATTAATAACATGCAATATATACATATTTGTTTTTTTACTTGATAGATCATCAATAATCACTTGATATAAATATAAAACTCACTCATGTTTTCATCTATTTGGCAGTTATTATAGAATTCTTGTAAAAAATACTTCTGCATCTTTATTTCTTTTAGTAATATTTAGATGTCATTAATTTATTTGGCTTTTCTAGTCTATCTTTATAATTCTTCGATCTCTATACTAAAGTTACCTTAACAAATGATATCATAGCTAAGTCTTGATGTTGTCGAGACGTGACTTTAGAGAATTCTTGTAAAAAATACCACATTGAGTAGTATGGAATGCTCGTTAGAATATTTAAGTGTTTGATTCTCCTCCTTTAATAGCTAGCTTTTGAGAGTGGAATCCCAAAACACTTTATACTTAGCAATAACTCTTCAATTGTTGTGACTTTCCTAGAGTAATTATAACATAATTCTTCAATTGTAATAAATTTTCTAAAATTATCATAACAAATATATTTATAAGTAACTAAAACTAATTCTCATATTATATTATTAAGGTGGTGATATACATACCACTTAGGTTTATATACCCATGTTCAATATCCATTATGTCACATAATTCATTTTTGAATCCAACTAAGATATAAATTTATTAAAAAAATATAAAGAGATTTGTGAACATTTAATACCACTAATTTTTTTAATAAAAATCCAACTAAAAATAATTTTTTTATATTTTTCAACACATAACAATTTCATAAACTCAATTAAAAATATAAATATTTTAAATAATTTTTTTTAATAAAAAAAATAAAAAAATAGTCAAATTCATAAGGTAAACAAGAGTTAAATAAGCCCAAAAAGTAAAAAGATAAAATTGGAAAAGTTTTCAGAAAAGACAAGAGAAGGGTAGAAAGTGTAAATTATGAAAAAAGCGAGCCCCGTTTATAAGAAGCAAGAGTGAAATTTATTTATATATTTATTAAAGCGCATAAAGCCGAAGTCCTTCTTCCTCTCGCAATCGTCTCTCACTTCTACTGGTAAGTGAGGAGTGAGTAGAAAAGGAGAAAGCAGAGGCAAACCCCAAACTAACAAACCAAAATTTCCTTCGCTTCTGTGGTCTCATGTAGACACACCAACATCATCATTCCTCTCTTCTATTTCACGCCTTTGCTTCCTCCTCATCATGGCCAATCACCCTTCCCAACCTCCCACCGACGACTTCCTCGACCAAATCCTCGGCCTCCCCACCTTCGCCTCCGCCGACCCCGCTGACGCCTCTCCCATGATGCTCCAGCTCAACTCCGCCGACGCCGCCACCCACCTCGCCGCCGGAGCTGCTTTCCATGCGCCGCCCTACCAGTTGGGCCTCAGCTTGGACCAAGGTAAGGGAGGCTTCCTCTCTCCCGATGATGCTTCTGGAAGCGGCAACCGCTTCCGCGACGACGTCGTTGATACCAGGCCTAAGAACGTAACACAATCTTTTCGTTTTCTATTTTCTCCCTCGTAAACTTTCCTAAATTATAAATTTACGAATAATATGTATGTATAAATTATATTAATCTCTCGCGCTTTTGGGATATGATCATCTCTTGAAACTAAATTGCGCAGCGTGGTTTTAGTTAGAGAAACAAAAAAAAGCGTATTGTAGTAACAAACTTTGGCTTCATTTCGTTGGCGATTGAAGTTCTCTGTTTCATGAGTCCATAACCCTGGTAATACTTGACATGGGTTATGAATTGTAGATAAGAATTTAAGTTGAAGATGAGTGAACCGTGACTAGATGTTATGGATTGTGAGATAGGGGTATAATATTGGGCAATAACAGTGATAGTCCGGTGAAAGTCTGTTACGTTGAGTTTGGACGAGAAGAAAGAGGGTGAGGAAAGAAAGAGGAACAAGGGAAGGAATGATGGTGGTTTGGTTGGGTGGAGACGACAGAAAAGTTCCAAAATCCAGATTGGATCGAAGAGAAGACTTTCTGTTCAAGAATGAGAAGAAAAAGGAAGTTGTAAAGATACACAACATGTATGTCTTCATTTTCAAACACAATCCTTCTATTCTTGACAACATAATTGATTATGTTCTCGGTTCTCGGAAATAGAGAGATTGTGTTAAAAAATAAAGGCACATAATCGATTGTTGTTACTTTTACTTATTTTTTTCAATAAAAGAATCTTCATTTTGATTCTCTTTCTCACTTATGTCCTCCTTTTTTTTCCCTTCTACTTCCTCTATTTTTTTCCTCTCTACCAAACAAAGCATTAATGATTTTTTTTGTACATTTCAGGTTGTCGTATACTGGAAATTAGGCTACTTAGGCCTTGGCATTAGTACTTAGGGTCATTTTTTCCTGACTTCTTTTGACATCTTAAGGCTTGGATAAACATCTCCATATAAACACTTGTAAGAGAAACAGATAAGAAGCTAAAATGAAGTAAACTTCTCCCATAAACTAAATTAGCTATGCATAAGTGGAACTCAGCTTTTTCAGAAGCTAAAAATAAGTTTTATTGGTTAAACTTCTTTTTCTTATGAATGCTTGTGGAGAAATTTATCGAAAACTGGACCTAGATCATATGACATGTGCTTTATTTGGTTTCAACTAACCTTGTGAATAAATGCTGACTTCTTCCAAATTTCAATATTTTTTATGTTTTTTCTGATTCAGGGGTGCTTGGGTGAAAATTGGTGATCAAGTAACTTTTTCTTTTCTCTAGCTGATATATAATCATTTTGCAGGTTTTTCATGGGCAACCCATGCCAACTACTGTTCCGACTGTCCCACATCCACCAGCAGTGCGACCCAGAGTGCGGGCTAGAAGAGGACAGGCTACAGATCCACACAGTATAGCTGAAAGGGTGGGCACTGTATATTTTGAAGAATACAGTCTTTTTTCTTGTTATAGAGCTTAATATTCAAAATAATGACAAAATAATCTTGTTACTTTCATGATTTGCTAATTTTTGTTCTTCATGTTGCCATTCAATGACAGTTGCGCAGAGAGAGAATAGCTGAAAGAATCAGGGCTTTGCAAGAACTGGTTCCTAGTGTCAACAAGGTATTCTTGGATATGCAGTTTTATTGCTAAATGTAGTTTGATACTTATCTATAGAACTTGTGAAATTTTTTCCTTGGATAGGTAATGGATTTTGTTTGACACACTTCATTAATATTTCGATGAATAGATTTATACAATGTTAACAAAATTTTATGCATGTCAATTACTAGCTGAAACAAAGAGTGCTAAAAATAGAGATTTTCAAGGAGTGTGTTTAACTGATTCTGTGATTTGTGTTGTTAGATGTCTTCATTATTTACTTCGTTAGATGTTAGAACTTGGAACACAACCATCTACAGTTCTACACTCTTACATAGGGTTTTTTTGCACGAAAAAAATTATTGAGAGATAATGCTTAAATCTATTGAAATGTGATTACTCTTGGTTACTAGGAACTTTGTTCCCCTTCCTTCAAATGTGATTCCCTAATGAGACTATGAATTACATTTAGTCTGTCCACTGCACAGTGCATTATTCAGTGGTTTATGAATGTAATGACTCGAATGAAGTGTTAATTTTTGGATGTTTTTGTCCTTATTTTAGGAAAAATAGCTAGAATATAGAATCAAAGGTGGTTGATTTTTAATTGATGCTTAATGTTTTTTTATTTTGCCATTGTTTTCCTTATCAATGTATGTTTAGCTACTTTAGTAAGTCATAGATATGAAACACTATGCTTTATTCTCTCTCTCTCTCTCTCTCTCTCTCTCTCTCTATATATATATATATATATATATATATATATAATATCGACCTTAAAGAATGATTCAAGGCTAACCTATTGGGTTTTGAGTTTAGAAAGTGGTGTCTATGCATATGCCTTTATATTGCTCAAATGAGTTTGCATTGAGTCTGTGCTTTTTTAAACAAAACCTCCTGATAGCCATGTCTCACATGTTTTCTGTTTAACTGTTCATATCTGTTAGAATAAGTTATTAATTAAAAGTTGTGCTTCTCATTAGCTCCTACTCCCTAAGAGTATAGGCTTTGTTTTTTCGTATTCTGTAATCATTGTAATATCTTCTATAAATTAATAGAATAGCCAAGAGGCTAATAAACTCTTTAGCTCTTTTATCATTTTTACCAGCTTTAACTTGGTATCAGAGCGAGTCGATCCCGCTCTGCTTGTCCCGGTTTTCCGGCAACATCTGCCACTGCCCGTTGTCCGCTATCCACTGTTTGTTGCTGTCCCTTCCCTGTTGTCTGTTGTCCGCTCTCTGTCACGCTGCTGCCACTTTCCGCTGTTTGTCATGCTGCTACCACTGTCTGCTGTCTGTCACGCTGCTGCAGCTATCTGCTATCCACTGTGCTGCTGCTGCTGTCTGCCATGCTGCTGCCACTGTCCAGTTTTGACTGCCAACCGTGCAAGTCTGGTCGCTGAAATCCTCCACACCCAAGCCACGTGCCGCCTCTCCATCATTGAAATGTTTTCTCCCTTTTTCTTACTCTTCTCTCGGGTTTCCTTCAAGATGTCTTCAGGTTTGGTCATTTCTTTATCCATTCAATCAAAAATTTTAGACGAGGAATAGGCGGAATATCTTAGCCTAAACTCCAGTAGTCAACTATAGTCTTATTCTCAGACAAGTTTTTCAACTGCATGCATTTCTCAGATTATGGAAAGTCAAAGTTCATAGATTATTGATTTAGGTGCCTTAGATCATATCTCCGGTAATGCTTCCTTATTCTAATCCATTTCCTCTCCTAAAGTTTCTCACTTCATTCTTTTAGCCAATGGGTCTAAAGTTGCTTATGAAGGAATTGGTCAAATCTTCCTTTCTCCCTCTTTAAACTTAAAATTTGTTCTCCTTGTTCCTTCTTGTCCTTTTAACATACTTTCTCGAAGTCGATTAACTAAATCTCTAAACTGTTCTATAACCTTTGATGCTAATTCTTTTATTATACAGGAGAATGGTACGGGCCGACTGATTGGTAAAGAGTATGAATTTAGAGGATTATACTATCTTGGTTCTAGACCATCTGTGTCTTGTCTTGCATCTCCTTCTCTTAAATTGTTACATCATAGCTTAAGTCATCCACACCTATCCAAACTCAAAGGGATGGTTTCGGAGCTTAACAAAATTCATGTCCTAGATTGTCAATCATGTCAATTAGGGAAACATGTTAGATCTTCTTTTTCGAAGAGAACTGAATGCAATTCCTGCTTTTTCAACAATTCATTCTGACATTTGGAGACTAAGGTCATGTCTTTAGGTTTTCGATATTTTGTTACCTTTATTGACGAGTATTCTCGTTGCACTTGGGTCTATTTAATGAAAAATCGGTCTGAACTTTTTCATATTTGTGTGTCTTTTCTTAATGAGATAAAATATTAGTTTGGCAAAGTTATCAAGGTCTTTAGGAGTGATACTGCCAAAAATATTTTTCTTCTAGTTTCTCTACTCTTCTAAATCCACATGGCATCTTACACCAGTCCACATGTCCCCATACACCTCAACAAAATGGTATTGCAGAAAGAAAAAATAGACACTTAGTTAAAACTACTTGTACCTTATTGTTTGGTGCCAATGTGCCTGTCCATCACTGGGGTGATGCTATTTTTACTGCATGTTATTTTATCAATTGCATGTCGTCTTCTTCCCTAGAAAATAAAGTGTCGTACTCTAATTTGTTTCCAAATGAACCTCTTTTTTCACATTTCTCCCCTTGTTTTTTTTGTGTATGTTTTGTACATGATGTGTCTCCTGGGCTATCAAATGTGTCTTCCTTGGCTCTTCTTGTCTTCAAAAAGTGTATCAATGTTATTCTTCCTGACACTAGGAAATACTATATGTCTGCAAGTGTTACATTTTTTGAAGAATTCTTTCTTTTCTTCTTCTTCATAAGATGTTAATTCTATCCAACAGGTCCTACGTATACTCATAGTTTGGTCTTTTGTGTCTCCTACTTCTAACCTTGTTCCAACCCGTTCTCTTGATCCAACTACCTCTCAACATTCAAGTCAATCTAGACCATCATCATCTCCTATTATCACTTATCAAAGAAGGACCAAAATAACCAATCCCGTTACACATGGTGAGTCCCCTTCTTCAAGTCCTTTACCATTATCGGCTCATACCACGCCTCCTGGTAATGAAGATTCTAGTTGGTCTATTGCTATCTAAAAAGATACTTGATCTACTCGCAATCCTCATCCCATTTACAATTTTCTAAGCTATCATCAATTGACTCCTTCCTATTTTTCTTTTGTATCCTCTATGTCATCTATTACTATTCCTATTCCTAAAAATGTGATAGAGGCACTTGATCATCCTGGATGGCGACAGACCGTGATTGATGAGATGCAAGCTCTTGAGCACAATGGAACATAGGACTTAGTTTCTCTTCCTCCTGGGAAGAAGACGGTTGGTTGTCGTTGGGTTATACTATTAAAGTTGGGCCAAATGGTGAAGTTGATCGACTTAAGGCTAGATTAGTAGCAAAGGGATACACTCATATATATGGCCTTGACTATGGTGATACTTTCTCTCATGTGGCCAAAATGACTACGGTTCTTATTTTCTTTGCTATGACAACTATTTGTTATTGGCTTCTTCATCAGTTGGATATCAAGAATGTCTTTCTCCATGGTGATCTATACCAGTAGGCAACTTCACCTAATACTAATTGGTTTTTTAGGTTGAAATCTAACATGATATCAGAGTTATTCACTTACACCACCTATCCAAAAAAAGTGAAGGTGTGTATTATGGGCACCCACACCCCCTGTGTATATCTGTGAAACCACACGCTCTCGAGATAAATATTTCTCGGCGTGAGGGAGAGTGTTGACGAAATGATGAAAGTCCCACATTGAGAAATAATATGACTAGAATAGAACTTATATACCGTAATAATAACTTATTCTAACAATATCTATTTGTTTATTACAATATAAATCATCAAGGAAAACTCTTCTATCAAAGGGAGTAGAAAAGAGAACAACATTTGCGTTTGTTCTGATTAGGTGTGCTCAAAAAAGTTTTTGAAGTATTGAACTATACTGTATTTCATGATAGAGAATTCATTACTGATTTGTGATCTGCTGTATTTGTTGTAACCCTCCACAGTATTGTTTTTCCACTGTTTCTGATATTGTGTATATGTTCAGACTGATAGAGCTGCCATGCTGGACGAAATTGTGGATTATGTCAAGTTCTTAAGGCTTCAAGTGAAGGTTAATACTCTTCTGGTCTTCGTGGACTTCACATTTCATTTCATTTGATGTTTAACCTTTATAGGTCTCAATTTATAATCAACCTTAGCTTTTAGTTTGATCTGTAGTTTATTTTGTTTAACCTGTTAAGCTTTGCTGTTTTTACCACTTTCCCATTCAACTCTGGCTTATGAACCCTAAGTGCCACTTTGGATTAGTACCCATTAGCCCCTGGATTGTGTTCCATTTGAGTAGTGAATATATAAATACGACCAAATGATGGAATTTTCACACTTGTTTGTGCTATTGCTTCTTTAACTATCCGATAGCACCCAGGGGGTCTCAACTGTGGGCGGGATTTTTTTTCCACCTGTGGAAAGTCTGAGTTCAGTGTCTGTGATTGTGAATAGTAAGCCAATTTCTACACGCACAGTAACCAATTTCGTTGATTCCTCTTGAACGTGTGCGAGTACGTTTTACTATTTGAATATGAAAGTGACAACAAGGCATTTCATAGGATCCAAACTTGTCAACAATGTGAAACTAGAGTGCATTAGACTTTCAATGATTGCTCTTCATTTGGCTTTCAGGTTTTGAGCATGAGTAGATTGGGTGGAGCTGGTGCTGTGGCACCACTAGTAACTGACATCCCATTATCATCAGTCGAGGTAATTATTCTTACTAATGTTAGTTGGTTCAAATTTGTTTCTATTCAATTTATCAAATTTAGTATCTATCAGGAAGAAGGCAGTGAGGGAAGAAACCAGCCAGCTTGGGAGAAGTGGTCAAATGATGGCACAGAAAGACAGGTAGCTAAGCTTATGGAAGAAAATGTTGGGGCTGCCATGCAGTTTCTTCAATCAAAAGCACTCTGCATCATGCCTATCTCACTGGCATCAGCAATATACCAGTCACAACCATCAGACACCTCTAGTATAGTTAAGCCTGAAACTAATCCTCCTTCATAGACAGACCTGAGGCACGGGTGCACCATCTAGTGGTTCCATCAAGGGCTCACCTAATATTGCTAGGACCCACACGTTATTTGTCTGTTCCAAACCCCCTTAGTCTTAGTCATTTGTCAGTATCAAATTGCATTCAAAGTAGGATGCCATAGTCTTTTCCTTTTTGCCGTTCTTTCAACTTTTGTCCAGACAGGGTTTGATGTCAGTGCCCTTCAAAATATAAGCAAAGTCCATCTTGATAAATTTCATGTAAAGGGAAAGAAACTGTCGAAGTTCACTTGATATGCTCTTCCTTTTTGTATGAATTGGTGGGGGTGAGTGGAACGTGATGTTAGCGCTTTTATAGTGGGACTTAGTTTTTGTAGTGGGCAGTGGGGCCTTCTAAAAGGTTAGGGTGGTGTGTATATTTTTATTAGTGATGTAACTCTTAGAGAATTTGAAATGCAGAGGTGAAACGGATAATGGTTGCTTTAATTAAGAATGCTGGGTGTTGCAAGTCCAGTAGAAAATGATGGTACTTTTGTTTCTTTGGCGGGTGCTTGAATTATTTATTTAAAGGTAATCGGACTCCTTTTTCTAATGGAGGGGGAAATTGAAAGTTTGGTGCTATCTTAATCCAATTCGTACCAATCACTGAGCTTCCTTCAAATCTCTAGTGAAGTGATGGAAACTGTTCTCAACTCGTGTGCGTGTTAATATGAATAGAAAAATGATAGACTAAGTTTTCTTGTGCGTGTTAAATTTTGTCAATGAATATGACGTGCTTAATGACTATTATTCGTTTGAAAACTAACCTTGTGCTTCTTTGCAACTGCCTTTGGTACAATGAGATTAAAATCAGGAGCACCATTCTTTGTAGACTTTAACTTTGGATGTGAAAGAGATAAAAGGTACTAACAAAGTCTAAAGTCGAAGGTAAATATGTGAGGTTCATCATTACATGGTACCAAGAATTTGATTTCATGTTACGCGTATGGAAAAAAAGTTGTTGGATGAGGAAAAATTTGCTTTCATGCTTTCTAAAATTTGAAAGAAACAAGTCTCTAATTATTAACCGACATGTTTTGTGATATCAATCAGAAAACGGAAAAAAGAAGAAAAAAATGCTAAATATAATAAATAATGTGACTTTTAAAGTCTTCATAGAAGGTAAAACTAGTTAAAGTTAATACGATTATTTAAATTTTTGTAAGTGTGAATGGTTTATATTTCCACATAAAAATCAAAACTAGTCATCTCTTAATTCGATATTTTTATGTTCAATATTTCTTTCCTTAGACAATACCTGCACTAGTGACCGTGGCGAAACTAAATAATTAGTTATATTATTTTATATAATATTACTTTTATTTCTCTTGATTATATGTTATGGGAAAAATTATACTTAATTAATGGTATTCTCACCCCTCAAAATATCACATTTATTGTGTTTTAAATCAATGATACTTTTTTATATATATTTTTAATAAAATGACACTCACCTCTATTATTTTATTTTATTAAGTTAACTACATTTAAATGAAGAATTTATAAAAATTAAAGTTTTAAAATATAAAAATTAAAGATTTTTTTATGAACAAAAAATTGAATGAATTAAATATTATAAGAGACGTAATATTTCCTTAAAATTATAACTAAGATAGAACGTTTTCTATTAAAAATATAAGAAAGATGAATGTTAATTTAAAAAATTATAGAAATATAAATATTTTTTTATTAAAAATATAAATTATGTAGATGTCTGTTTTAAAACGAAAAAAAATGCGAGTTTTATTTAGCATTATGAAAATTTTTATTATTTTGTTTGTGTTTCATCCAAGTTTTATCTAAACAACATTATTTTTCCCCTTTTTATTTTTAACCAATAATTATCTGAATTAGTTAGTAAGCACTTTAAAATCAATCTTAATATTTGAGTATATTTTTAATAAATTAATATATATTTAAATTAAAAATTATTAACAATATTTTATTTGACATAACAATCAGGTACAGCAATTCATAGATAAATCATTATATATTTATCAAATATATACTAAAAAAAATTATGTAACCTATATTTATTCCAAAAATTAATAACTTTTAGTATATGATATTTTTAGTTATTAAACTTTGTAGTAATTAATTGTTGTTTAATGATAATTTTAATAAACTTATTATTATGAAAAACAAGCATTTAATAAATTCAACATAAATATTATAATTATTGACTCTATAACCTTTAATAATATTATTCAGAATAATTATTATGATATTGCTTAATTAATAATTTGTAGCTACTTTCACTTATAATATATGACTAAAAATGATAAAATCACTGAATGTATCTTTCCAGGTTTTCATGTTTGACATATGATTTTAAAACATATTTTAATTATATATTTTATCACTTAATTATATTTTATCAATTCTTACAATGAGTGAAAGTTAATAAAAAGAATGGAAATATTGATAAAACAATTTAGTTCTGATATTATAACAAGTTAATCTAAATATTTTTCTATTATATAAACTGATTACTTTATAACTACTCATTATTCAAATTTAATTTATACTCTTAATAAAATACAACAAAACACATATTAGCAATTTATTATATTATATAATTTTATTTTTTTGATCATAGTTATATTTATTATAAACTTTTTACTTAAATTTATTTTCTTTTTCTTAATCCAATAACCTCAACTCCATTTCCACACTCCTTTAAATGTAACTTTTTTTAATATTTTTACTTCTCTTATTTAAAATTATAATAATACTTGTAAATTTGAAGTTTTAACAGTGTCTTTTCCTGCTACATCCATCAAATTCACCAAGTGTTTTTTACTAGATAATTGATACATGAAAGTTAAAAGTCTAATAATAATATTTAGACTATCATTATTCTTGTAATTTTTTCTTTAATACCATCCAATTTGGGATGAAAAATTACACATCTTGTCCATTAAATCACAAGTAGAACAACAAAAAAGAGACAGGTAAAAGATTAAGCATTTTTAATCACAATTAATACACTGGTGCACTCTATAGGGGAGATTCTTACTGCACCTTCATATATTTTTCCCTCCATCCTAAGTGCACAGTGGAATTACCAAAATACCTTCCAACCCTAAATTATATGTACCTCTCTTTCTTCTCTTTTCGTGTCGCTTTCCTTCTTACCTTCCGCATTCTCTTTCAGTTTCGGCGTTCTCCCTCTCCATCTCCTTCTTGCATTTCGTCCCTCTCCTCCTCCTTGTTGTTGTATTTGGTGGTGAGAAGCAAGCCCTTCCAACTGCACACCGACACTGGCACAGGTAAGTTGGTTCGTTTTGTGCCTTTCGCATTTTTCCGATTTGAGAGAATGACTACCGGCGTGTACAGACCAGAAGTCAAATCGGATATGGAGTATAAATTGGCTTCCGGTCTATACAAGCCATAAGCAAAAAAATTTCGAAGTGCTTTCGTTTTGTAAAGACCAAAAGTCATTTTCAGATGCAGGAACGACTTCTGGGTTGTATAGACCGGAAGCCAAAAAATTAGTTGACTTCCGGATTGTAGAAACTGGAAGTCAAAAATTGACTTCCGGGTTGTAGAAACCAGAAGTCAAAAAGTGACTTCCGAATTTTACAAACCGGAAGTCAATAATAAAGACAATGTTGGAATTTTAATATTTTTGGGGGTGCAGGAAGAAAAGTTGGGGGTGCAGGAAGAATCGCCCCTCTACAGAACCAGACTCTTACTAATGGGCCCAGGCCCAATCCGTTGTGTTGGAAACAGATTACAAATTAAATTTCCATTTCCCCTTATCTATCCGCGCTTGGAGTGAGCGAGCACAGAGAGACAGACATGGCGTTAGAGCAAGCAATACCATCGTCCACCACCTCGAGAAACGTGCTCGTCTTCCCCAAAACCCTCGTTTCGAAACCCTACTTCCAAGTCGCTTCTTCTCCCTCGTGGAGAACGCGGCGCTGGAAAGGGTTGGGAAGCTTGAAATGCTCCATGACAACGACGCAGTACCCTAAGCCCTCCGAGATTCCGTGGCAGAAGGAGCTCTGCAATTCCGTCAACCTCATTGGCATCGTCGCCGTCCCCGTCGAAATCAAGCACCTCCCCTCCGGCAAGGTCGTCGCCTGGACCTGCCTCTCCGTCAAGAAAAGCGCCACGCAAACTTCGTTGATAAGCCTCACTTTCTGGGATGACCTCGCGCTTGTCGCTTCCCAGCATCTCCAGAAAGGTCACCAAATTCACGTTTCCGGTCGCCTCATAACCGACACCGTGGAAAGCGAGGACGGCAAAACCAACACCTACTACAAGGTTTTTGTTAGCCCCAATTTATTAGGGTCTAGGGTTTAAGTAAAAGTTAGAAAAAAATGCTTATATAAAATTGTTTAATTACTAATTTTACTTTTTAGTATTAATATTTAAAGTTTATCTCTTTTAATCCAAAATATATAGTATTTTTAGTTTGTGTAGTTCTTGGGAGTTTAGATTGTAGGGAAGGAAGTAATAAGAACTAGAAGATATATAAAGACTAAATGTACTAAAATAGATAGAAGTATAGGGACCAACATGTAATTTGGTATAACTTAGGATTATACGAGTAATCAAATCTTAAAAAATGTGTGTTTGGTAAGCTAGTTGAAATCATATAAGCTGGTTAAAACTTGTAAGTTTAGAACTCATAAGTTATAAGTCAGGAGCTGCTGATGGAATTGAAAATGTTTCCTAAAATTAGTGAATGAACTAGCTGATAAGTATAAATATGTAAAAGAACATGATGAGAAGTTTGAGGTAGAAAGAGATTTCAAATAAACTGGTGAAGATAGAAGTGAAAATAAGTTACAAGATATTGAAATAAATTAGTTAAAATAACTTATTAGTTAATGTACTTGTGGCACTTCTTTAGAAGGAGTTATGACTTGGTTTGGTTGATTTTGGATCTGGCCAGGTTGTTGCTCAACAACTGAACTTTATTGAAAGGAATCTCTCAAAGGTGTCATCGCCGGATCTAGAGTCTTATGACAGTGGCAAGTGATGAGTTTTGTGGAATATCATGTTATCTTGTCTAGGTTGTGTTTTTCTAAATATTTTTGTTGTTGTTTCAGGTAGGAAAGTGAGCAATAGTACTGGGTCTGTTGTGGAATTATGGCAGGCATTTTTTGCTAATCCAGGAGAGTGGTGGGACAATAGGATGACTAAGGTGAAGTGTTGATTCAATTTGTGAATTTAGAAAAGTTGCATACTGGGTTGTTATGCTATCCTCTTGTATTATGGTATTCAATAATTGTTTCAAATGTTTTAAAATATTGTCTCTGCATTTTTCTGCAATATTGTGGTGAAATCATAATTGTGACTGAAATTTTAAACCTTTGTTTCAAGTATTGTGTGGCTATTGATTATTGCTAATTTGCTGTTTTGTAATCGAGTTATTTTGGTCTGTTTGCCGTGGCGTAGAGCATTAGTTGTCTGCTTCATGTTAGCACGAATGGAACAGCCCGAACATAATGCATGCAGTTTCTATTGATTTATGTTTATTGATCTTGATCTATGTTGAGGCAATAATTCAATTATTATTTGAACAAAATAATATGATGATTACTTCATATTCATTCAATGTTATTTCCACCTCTGTCATTTTGTATAGCTACGAGTAAGATATTTGGTTTCAAGTTGCATCCTCCATGTTCTTTTTAAAACCCTTGTGAATTTTTCATTCCTTATATCTTTAAATATTTTTGGAAAATTTGCAGAGAAACCCTAAAGCTCCTGATTTCAAACACAAAGACACAGGGGAAGCTCTATGGATCGAAGGCAGATACAATCCGCCATGGGTCAACTCCCAACTGGAAATATTGGACGCAAGAATGGGGTCTAATGCTGGTCACAACGCTAGGATGCCTGTACATATGGTGGCTGCAGATGATATCTTGTCCTTCTAACTGTTGCCCACGTAATATTCAATTTCAACTGTTAAACTTCTTTGTACAGTTTGCATTTTGCCCGTAATTTTAAACTCTACGTGGCGGCACTGGTAATGGTTAGTTTGTCTTTGGGCTCTATTTAGTTAGGAATCAATTAACTGTTTTGCATTATGCATCCCCTGTTCCTGTTCTCCAATTATAATTTATATTCTGTGTTGGAGAATATATGATTGATTGATTGATGATAGAGAATGAAATGGATTGGACTGTGATGGGATAAAATGAATTGGAATGTGATGGAATAAAATAAAAATGATTGGATATTTTTTATAGAAACGGAATAAAGTGGAAAAGAGACTCTTGTATTCTAATTTTTTAATTATCTTCTAGGAAGTTAATGATTAAAGTAAATTTTTCATTCCATAAAATGTGTCTTAAATTTGGAACGAAGAAAATTAAGGATACTGAAGTTTGGATTGATGTTTCCTTTAACTGGTTACTTATTTTTATAAATTTTACCTTAATCAATTGAGTGCGGAGTACAGACACACGAACATATTCTTTAAGTAATAAAATTAAGTAAGTCACGATTCATTCTAATGTGTCATTTCTATATTTACAGATCAACTCGATTTTACTCTCTACAACCCACTCATTCATAATCTAAAACTATTTAGTCTAATGAGCCATAACAAGGTCAACATTGTAGACAAGCTTTTAGTCTTGTTCTTCAAAGCCTTGGTAATAATCTGGATCGTTCACATAAACTGACGATATTCGACACATGGCACAGAAGTCGACGAAGGCATCAACAATGAAAAATGATGATTGATCTTCAATTCAGTCATTTCCAGCCTGAATTAGAAAAACATTGGCCAAAGACGTTTTTATCCAAATCATATTTTGGTGTTTGGAAATAAGTCCAGTACAGCATGATTTGGTTCGACTTTATCAAAATAAAAACTGGTTCATCTTGAAATTGAAATTTGAATTGAGTTTGATAGGAACAATTTATTACAGCTCAAACTTGGTTTGATTCAAGAACAATTCAATTTAACTTATTAGTTTGAATTTCAGGAACCAATATATATATATATATATAAGGTATTTTATTTATTTATTTATTTATTTATTTATTTATTATTATTCCTATTCTTATTATTATTATATAGCTTAATTAGAAAGTTAATTATTATATAACTTCACTAAGCAGAAGGCTCAAGTAAAGGGCTGCCTTGAGAAAATAATTTGCGAGAAAAGTTGTAAAGATGATTGAGAAAATAAAAGCATGATAATGACATTAATTCTATGTGGGAGGAGATGAAGATGATTGGTGTCAAGCGAATATGCAAAACTATACTCAATTTCCATGATTCTACAAACAAATTAAAGCCAAAGTTGATGGTGAAGGATGTGTAGATAGTGATTAGACACGAAGTTTAGAAAATTCCTATGTTTTCTCATTTGTGATGTTGATTACACATGGAATTTAAAATTAAAAAAAGAAAGTTGTTGAGATCCAATTTTTAATAAACTGAGTATATTTTAACTGCAATGTTGGCAAATCAAGTGAAGTTTCATGCCGTCAGGGAAGCTGAGACAAAAAAAAATTAGCTTGAACCACTGAGTCAAAGATAGATTTCAGCTTAACAAAACTATTCAAGGATCAATTCGAATGGTTTAGATTAAGACTTAAGTGCTGAAGAAAATTCACATGAAAGAGTTCTAGAATTGAGTTTTTTCTTGAAACTTCGAAAATCATGTTAGATATGTTGTTTTAGTATTTTGATATGTAATCTGTTAATTAAGTCAACATCAGTAGCAGGTTAAATTGGGTGATAACCCGTGCTTTGTATGTTGGATTTTCACCAAAAGCAAGTCATAATTGTATGTATTCTGGAAATTCAGAGCAAAATTATACTTACATTCATTCCACCTTACAGGTTTATGTGCTTTGATTTCTTCTCCTCTCTTGTTTTTATTTTTCTTCAAATGGACACACTTGTGTAAGATGATATGCGTTAATTTGTTTTTATTAGAGAAACCACGCGACACATTTTTTATAAACCAACACAGCTATTCAGAAAGCAAAAAGCAGCTCTTTTTAGGGACAAATCTCCAAATTTTCGACAGCTATATGATCTTTTAAAATGTTTTTCTTAATTTTCTTTTTGTTGCAATATTATTTTTTTATTCTTAGGAGAAACTAAACAACTCAGAATGTGTTTTCTAAGAACTAAAGGGAGTGTAAATCTGATAGGAAAGAAAAACTTCAGAGAGATCACTACAATTTTCCTTTAAAAACATATAAAATGGTTTCTACAGAATACACAGTTAGTGGCAATGTTAGGAGAAAGATTTCGTACATGTTAGCATTTTTGTTGTTATCATCATTATTGGGCGAGAACCCTTTCTAATAATTATGAAGCAGAAGAAATTAAGACGTGTATCAGAAGAGAAAGTGACAAATTTCTAAGCATATATTTGTTTCCAGTGTTGCTGATACATTGTGAAGGTAATAGACATAAAAATAAGATTCTTGGAGGAAGATGGTTGCTGAAATTAAATCAAGCGTCTACATCATAGAACTGGCGAAAGTGGCAGAGTCCTATGGCACCACACAAGTAATTAAAGCAAGTTTATCGGATAAGGTTTCCTTCTGTGTCTTGTTTACTTTTTAGATTGATGAGTTTATTAAGTAACCATGCTAGCTAACTATGAAAGAAAGATTCTATGGTAGCTCCTGTTAATGTTGTTCCCTCAACTTTTCATTTACCACTTCACTTATGTAATAATATTACTTTTAAATTGTCATTATAAAAGGTTTAAATATATCTTTAATAGTTGAACTATTTGTCAAAATTATGTTTTATATCTGAGACAAACTTTAAACCTATTTCATTCTTATACTTTGTAAACAAATGTAAATGATCTCGATGACAAATAAAAATATTTTTAAGAAGAGAAAAATGAGAAAAAATAATAGAAAAAAGAGTGAAAAAAGCTTACGAAATGAATAGTGAAATATAAAACTATGAAGAAGGAAAATAAAGAGATAAAAAAGAATTCTAACACATTATCAAAAAATGTTTACAAAAGTTTATAAAATATAACGACGAAATAAATTCAAAGTTTGTCTCAGTGACAAAATACAATTTGAACAAATAATTCAAAAACTAAAAACATATTTAATCCTTAAAAAATACAAGTAATGTTAATTAGTTACTAAACCTTAATTATTGTTACTCTGACCTTCCAATGTGGTTGTTTTTCCCTTAATTAAGTTTTTTTTTCTTTTACAATAAAAATAGAAATACTGTTTGTGAAGAAAATTTTAATTATAAGTTCTGAATTTACTTGAAGAAAGATTCACTCACAAGGTTGAAAATGTAATATCAAAATATAAAGTTTAAGATTAAGGATTGTCAATAATATACCTAAAGAACTTCCTACTTTTGAATTACAAGTCAATGAGGTAAAATTATTAGCACATTATCAACCCCTGAAAAATAAAATTTATGAGAAACCATACTTTTTTACAAGCTATTCTTTGTCATGTATACTTCACTATAACTATATAGCATGCATAAAATAAAATAATATTAATTATACTTTAGTCTTTTAAATCCAAAATTAACCAAATCTTAAATGATAATCTAAACAGTTTAACAAATTTACAAATAATAAATAGTAACGCTTCCCACACAAAGTACATAATTAATCACAAAGCACCCAATTATCAATATCTTCTTCATAAAAAATAACATTTAATTGTATTTGGCAGAAAGATCATTGAAGAAGGTGGTTGCGTGCTCATTTCTTTCCTAAGCTACATTTTGTTATTATTATAAGTTTGCAAATATATATATATATATATATATATATATATATATATATATATATATATATACATACATATATATATCAAGTTCTCTTTCTTCTTTTTTTATTTTTATTTTTACATATCTTCACAATATTTTATTGGAAGAATTGATATAGTTATTTTTGCTTTTCCAATTTTTCGAAGTTCATTTCATATGATAACTTTGTAAAGTTCTTTTTTCTATTTAACTCTACTCTTATTTTTTTAATCACATCTCATAAATGCAAGTAAAATGAAATATTTGTAACAATAAGAATATGAGTAAGCATATATATATATATATATATATATATATATATATATATATATATATATATATATATATATATATTATTTAATAGAATATAAAAAGAAAGTAAATATATATCTTAATTTTACTAGTATTTGCTCAACAAAAATATTATACTATTTTGGATTGAACTGTTTTAGAATTTGTATTCACCTAGTAAAGGAAAACTTGTTGGATATTGAGACTTGTAAAAGGATTGGGACATTTTCCATTTTTTATTCAAATTTAAAAAAAATAATCTAAATATATAATCAATTATATTTTAATATTTATGATGATATATAAAGAATAATTAATTATATTATATTATATTTACACTATGAATGATTTTTCTTAATAATTATATTTTATAAAAAATAATTAAAATAAATATAAAATAATATTTTAAATTTTAATATTAATTAAATAATTTAAAACGTAACTTTTAATGTATTAAAAGTTTATAATAATTTTATTTTAATTTAAAGGTCATTTTAAATCTAATTTATATTTTTAGAAAAAAATTTACATTAAATTATTTCAGAAAATTTATTTTATAAATTATTTTCAAAATATCTTAAGTGTTAAATTTAAATTCTTAATATTTATGATTGAACTTTCAATTAAGGTTTATTTTCCAATTGGAATACATTTATGAATTTCAATTACATTTGTTTTTGCAGTATATTTAAATATTTCACTTTATCATAAGTTCTCTGAATAATGAAACATATGAAGCACTGAAATAGCTCCATGATTCCCTGAAACAAAGTGTTTGAATCCAGCTATAATGAAAGAAGTCGATGTAGATGTGTTTGGAAAGTTACCCTACCGACAGCTTCCCATACTAATTATTTCAGAGATTAACTTTTCGGTTGATATCTTCATTTTCAAGAAGAATATATTAATCTCATGATGGCTCAGCAACCTTCTGCATTGTCTTTATTATTATTATTATTATTATTATTATTATTATTATTATTATTATTGTTATTGTTATTATGTTTTTTTACACAGTAAAACCCTTATATGGATAATCATTCGTATGTTTATTACAGAACTCTATCTTTATTCTCAAAATTCTTCAAAATATGTTGATAAACTTTCTGAAACTGAATAAGAAATTTCAAATCTTACAAGAGTTAAAATACTGTAAATAAACTTATAAGTGACAACAGTCATGCACAGAATAAAAAATAGAAGGAGAATGGAGGAGAAACCTAATTTACACATTGGACAAAAGGACATATGATTGTGATTATATCAGTTCATACAGGGAAAAACAGGTTTGCAAAAATTTATGATAAGATCCAATGAAGTATCCTGTGAATTCAAGATTAACCAAGGATAGAGAATTTGTTGTAGAAATAGAAGGACCAAAACTGTATCTGTGATCGTAATGTATATTAGTAATTGTGTACAAAATATTTTTCCTTGTCCACAGGTCTGAATATCAGAATATTCTTTATATAATTACTTATTTTCTTATTCGTAAAAAAACTGTAAATAAATTTAAAATTTTCTTGGAAAGTTTATGAGGAATTTTTTAAACTAATACAAGGCGACAATGAATATATGCAAACTGTTTTAATTTTAATGAAGGGTCATACGATAGCTGTACTTTTTCTCTTCTTAGACTTTATAAGACAACCCTTGTTAAGAAAGGGTGTATTAATGATCCTAGTGGCTGGTCAAAGTTCATTCTGAAATAGAATAATTGGCATAGAAACAGGCATCAAATAAAAGTTACCCTAATCAACACTTAAAAATCAAGAAGAAAGATAAATTAGATCAAACCAAATGTAAAAGTAGAAGAATTCCACTTGATCCATTGGTATATATAAACAAACACAAGGAAAAATTATATATGTATTCATCCTCTATACAATTAAAATAGCATTTGCTTTGCTTTTATTCTCTTCTCATGTAATCACTGTTTTCCATTCCTTTTATAGCTATGGGAATTTGGAATAGTGCACTTTAATTCAGCAGGTCTAAAAGTCACAGTTTTTGAAATAAACAAATAAAAGCAAATTTGTGTATGTGCATCTCTCCATTCACAGAGGCCATGGCTTGCTTGCATAATCCAAACAGAAGATGTTTCTTTGAATGACGTCACTTTATCTTGCTTTACTCCATGTTTTTGATAAGGATGTGCATGGTTCTGCTTTGTTTGTTGGGTCAAAAACAACCCAATCCCTTTGCTTCTGATCCCTTCATGATTCTCAGCCTCTTGCAGGATGACACAAACATGCTGCAATAATAGCAAAAACACAACCTTATAAGATAGATGTAAACAGACAACAAATAGTTACTACTTCAAAGAACAGATTCAGGAGAAGAAACTTACTGCCATGGAACGTCTCCAACCAGCATCCAATCACCATCTTTGTCTTCGTAAGTTGGAGCATGTTCAGATCCATTGTATCCTTCCCTTTCTGAATATTCACCTGGATCACAAACAATAGTTATAATCTCATTCCTCTTTTCTAAATATACATCAGTCAAACAAATCTTAACTAGCCAAAAGAGGAAGATAATTTTAATCTTGTTAGGGTTCTCACCAAATGTGCACTTGAACATGTTTGCCAAGGCCTTGAGAAGTTCAGGGTAGCTTTTGTAAACCTTGAGATCTATCTTCCTCAAATAAGGTGCACCCGCCATGCTAACTTTCATGTACATCCCATTTACTTCACTATGTTCTTCTTTCTTTTGCTGTAGACTATTCTTCCTGTAAGATCGAATCGGTGGCCATCCCACGACTTGTGCCCTACATGGCAATATTTTCATTATTCATTGATCTAAACATACATACAATCACATATATGATATATCCATTTCCTTAATTAGGAGAAATATAAAACAAAAGGTTATACAGTATATCACTTACTTTGCAGGTGGCACAACTTTGTCTTGGTGATCAGTTGTGACATCAGAAGCATTGCTTATGCAGTCTCGGTCACTTGTTTCTGGTGAAGATCTCTTGTTGTTTCTAGCAACAGAACGTTTCTCATGCTCATCGGTACCAGGCAACCCCAATCTCAACTCTGTGGCCTCCAGATTAAGCTCTTTTCCATATCTTCCCAATGAACTCGCCATTTGTTGATGTAGAAGGTAGCTGCTGATGACAATATAGATCACTTCACTGGAACAATTCGAAAAAAAACTCTGTCGAATGAGGTCTCTGGAGAGAAAGAAAGAGAGATGAGATGAGATGCAAGTTGTGATGCAAGGCTAGTGGGTAGGTCATTAATTTTATAGCAGCATTAGTGTGGGACAATATCTAGGTGACTTATTCTCCAATGGTGCATGAATTTTACACACAATGATGAACCGACCTGCGCTGTGACACGCGCTTCTGACTGACCAATGGGAGTAGGGAAGAGTGGGGCCCAGAGCACACGGTTGAAGGAGCGCGTGAGGTGGGGTTGGAAAAGAGAGATAAGATTGGCGGTGACAGGAGGGACATGAAAGAACAGGTGTGTGAGGGTGAGAGGGGGACAAGGGGGGAACAGCCAGGGCCAGAGGTACTCTACAGCGGGGACCACGCTGGGGCTCCTTTGATTGGGACAATGGGATGTGAGGAGCGAATCCTGGAGCGTTGGATCACGAGGCGTTAGTACATGTGATTATGATAGAGGTCCCACGTGGCTGTCCTTCATTGGGTGGTCATAACCATGTGACTGGATCCTATTATTATTATAATAGCAATAATAATTATTATGATGGATGGGGGAGAAAACAAAACCCCGTTAGAATTTTGTCACGGGATTCAATTCAAATCCGGTGGGCACTTGGTCCATTGCATCCCATCGCCTCACCCACCTCTTTTATTCACACCTTCCTCTCTCTTCTTAGCTTCTAACTTACATTTCATTCATTTTTACCTACTCCACCCTCGTCAAACATCTACTACGTCTTTTCATTTCACGTTTTTTCTTCTACATATCTCTTTTTATTTAACTTTTTTTCTTTTTTTATAATTTTATTTCTATGTAAAATAAGTGACTTTTTGCTTTTCTAATCAAAATAATCACACAATTTTTTATAACACCAAGATGTTCTCTTCTTTTTTTTTTTAAATTTGAAATCTCCTTTTTGTTGTTATTTCTAATTATTAAGAGTCCATTTAAAAAGATATTTTAACACAAGAAAATAATCAATGCTAAGAAAATAATCAATACAATAAATAAGTAAGAATACATAATTTATATATTATGTTTGATATCTATTTATATTGTGTTAAGTGACTTAATATTTTTTGTTGTAGAGAAGGTTCACTAATCTCTATTGGTATTGTGACATTCACTCCATATGTTGAGTTGTAAAATTTCTTTAGTTCATTGATTGAAAAGTACATATGTATTCCCATAATACTTTAAGTAAATTTTTAACTTATTTTCCTTTTAACTTATTCGTTAGTTGAGAATGTTCAATTAAATTGTCAATGTAGAATATCAAGACCTTAATAAAAGCTCTCAAGATTTTTCTCACTAAATTGTCTTCCATTATCGATTATATTTGTGTGAGAGATTCCAAATTAGCATATGATGTTCTTCCAAACAAACTTTTAAACTAGTTGAGTTGTTATCTTTACTAAAAGAAAGGTCTAATGTGCCACGTGACGAAAGATCTAGGTGAGATGATGTATGATATAGTTTTTTTTTATGTTAAAAATATGAGGTTGTCATATTTCTTTTATAATTAAAACATATAATAAATTATATATAATTTTCACAAATCAACCACACACAAATTTTCTTTTAAATTATTCTAAGACATATTCAACTTGCTAAGTAGTTATGTATTTAGATAATAACATTGAATACTTTTTTATATAGTTTCATTGTCTATGAAAACAAACTAAAATATTTTTATAAAAAGAATTTCATTATTGATAACTTTTAAAAAATTATCCATTTAAATATACTTATTACTAATTTTATATAATTGATTTTATTATTTACAATTCAAAACACTCTTTACATTAATTACATTTAAATATTTTCTACTACTAATAAATGTTAATGAATGTCAAATTATTAAAGAAAAAATTATTATCAATAATCTTTTAATAAATACTAAATAACTTAATTCATAATCAAATCATAATATGTTACACTTTTAACTAAAAAAATTCACTCACTACCAAATATCAAACATCATTCTCTTTCTTCTTCTCATAATCTCACAATCTCCTTTAATAACTCTTATCCAATTCCACCAGTTTTCTAATGATATTCTACATGACATTATAAATTACTATAAGTTCCGTGCCATTTGTGTCTCTTCCACATGATTAATATGAGTAGAAATTCTATCACTAAAGCACTTTATACATCAATATACTAACCCCTGGTGTTGAAAGTAATTTTAATATCTTTTATCAGCCACAAAGTAATTTTAAATTTATTGATATAGAATGTGAATGTCATATACAAGTTTTTAATATTTTATACAAAACTGTATAGATTGGTTGCACTAGATTCTTTATACAAAATCGATTCAGAATTTTTGTATCATATTCATAGAATTCTTATCCGTACATAGTAATTTTGAAATATTAAATATATGTAAATGAAAATGTTTAATTTGTACAAGAATCCATAAGTGATAGGGTGGTATGAGATGTTGGGAATTAAGTGTGAACGTAAATCTTGTGGTATATAAAAAAAGAAATTTTTTTATATATATTAACTTGTAATTTATTTAGTGTTGTGTTTTTAATTTATAGATCCTAATTGAAAAATTGAAAAATTGAAAAATGAAAAAGAAAAGAGAAAAGATAGAAAATGGAAATTGTGAGTGTGTTTGGAAGCAAACAGACACAGTAGTAATGGTTCAGCCTGGCCTCCATTATTGCCGACAAGCAATGTTACCTTCACACCTTTCTTACAACCATCCATCACCTCTCACCACCCACCGCCACCGCCACCACCCTTCTCTTCCCAACCATCACTGTTCATAGTCTTTCCTTTCAGACATCCTTTTCTCTTTCTTTTCCATCAATTTACACTTTTACTAATAATTAGTTTTTAATATTAGTTTTTGGTTTAATGAAGAAGATAATGTAAGCATGTGAAAATTGAAAGAGGGGTAGGAAGGTAGGCAGAAGGTGGGTAGCTAGGTATTGGGATGGTGAGATTTTGTTATGAAAGCACACACGTGTGGGGTGCATAAAGTGGATGGTGATGTATTGTGGAGTTTGAGGGACACGTGGAAGATAGAATAGATATGAAAGTAGGTAGGGAATGAAGGCCCAAAATGAATGAGGGCCCACTCCTCCACGCCCTTTATGCCCTAGTATTGTATTCCCATCTCACTCATTCTTTTCCCCATGCATTCATCAATACTTACAACAATTAACTCTTTTTTCTACATTTATTCATCTTCATCAATTACTTTCTTCACTGTTACATAAAACTACATCAATTCAAAAGAGAACACAAGAATTAAAACTAAATCAAATAAAAACAAAAAATAACACACAAGATGAGATGAAAAGGATAAGATAAATATATAATTAAAGAACCCTTTGCTGCATATAACATTTTGTTTCCTTTCCTCTCTCTTTCATTATTACGTCACTTCTTTATACTTTTTAAAGCTTCATTCTTTTACGAGTAGGAGTGATGAATCTCATGCAACACACTCAAACAATTTTGTTTCTCTTTAGTAAAGTTTAATATTACATTCTTCATTAATTATATTTTTTAATTTAAAATATTAAATTATTTTTTATAGATTTTAAATAGTTTAATATTGATTTTTACTTTTTGGATTGAATATATTTTTAATTCTTAAATTATTTATTAAAATTGTGTTTCGTTTATGAGGTAAACTTTAGATTTATTTCGTTTCTATGTTTTATAAACTCGTGTAAACTATATGATGATGTATCAGAATTTTTTTTTATCTCTTTATTTTTCTTCTTCATAGTTTTTTATTTCATTATCATTCGTCTCTTAAGCTTCTTTCATTGTAATCAAAGTAATAATAAAGTAAGACATAAATTGTTTCATTTCAATCTTTAAATATGTTTTTATTTATCATAAAAAATCATTTACACATGTTTATAAAGTATAAGGACGAAATATGTCCAAAGTTTATTTCAAGAACAAAACACAATTTTGACAAATAGTTTAGGAACTAAAAACATATTTAACCCTTATTTTTATTATTTACCTTTTTGTTAATTAATAAATTATATTAAATTTTTTAAAATATTATTAAAAAAATTTAAAAATTTATTACATATTATAAAAGTTAATATTTTGATTGAAGTGTGCACTAAAATCTTAAATAACATTTATTCACAAGAAGAAGTAACATGTGTTAAGGAATTGTCTTTGTTCAATGTTGTCTTTGACTAAGTAGTCTACCACGTTTTTGGGTGTATTAAATAATCATCTCATAAATCTTTGTTACAATTATTTCCGTAAGAGAAGAAGAAAAATCTAAGCACTTAGAAGGTTTTATATTAGGCCCAAACCCAATTGGTTAAACGGGGTTTACTAATGAGTTCATGTGTTTCCCCCAAATACCTTAGTCTGCGCTGCATTGCCTTGGTTCATGGGCGACAACAAAACATGTGCTATTCAAACCTTGCGATACCTTCATGAAATTATGAATGTGGTCCTCCTATTTTATTTATAATTTTATCATTTTAAAATACAGATTTTTAATCTTCCCAAATTGTAAAATTAGTTATTTTAGTTAAACCGTCCAAAGATTAAGATACTAATGTGGCATTAAGATTGTTTGTTTAATTTAAGGTTAAGATTTCTTTAATATTATATTGACTTCAACGTGGTTCCATACTTTTTTATTTCTACAAATCAAACAAAATGATTAGAGAATACTAGTTCAAATGTAGCACATGCAAGCTTATTTTAATATTGTAACCACCATCAACATTTTAGTTCATAATTGGATTAAAATAACTAACTTTCAAAATTCAAAGACTGAATATTTCTACTTTAAAATAGACTCATCAAAATTAAGGAGTGAAACTAATAAGAAAAGTTAAAATTGCATTTTTAATATAATAAATTTTAAAATCTAAGTACGTATAAAAGGATAAAACATGATTCTTTTAAAAAAAATAAGTTAATTAATCACATATTTATAGATCGTGCAAATGAAATTAGTAAAATTATCCGTGAACGCATTGAGCAATATAATACAGAAGTCAAAATTGTAAATATAGGTACCGTACTATTGTTCGTATTTATGGTCTTGATGAAGTAATGACGGGTGAATTAGTGGAATTTGAAGAAAGTACTATAGACATTACTTTGAATTTGGAATTCAAAAATGTTGGTGTTGTATTAATGGGTGATGGTTTGATGATTTTTATAAGTGTATTTTTTGTAGAACTTATTAAAAAATTTAAAAAATATAAAATAATTCTATTCATTCTCCCAAACACTTACATCATTATGTGATGAAACAAATTAAATACAAAATGAACAAATTCTTTGAAATAAATATTTCGTGTTACTCAATTTGTTCCGTCAAAAATAAATGTCAAAATTTAAAAGACATTATTATATTATAAAAAAATCGATATTTAACAAGTGAAACTAAAAGTTGACATTAAACTAACCCTAATTAGTTAACAGTGTCTCATTTGTATAATACATGTAAGAGACTTTAAAATTATAGATACTAATTTGGTAGTTGTAGTTTTTGAAAATCAACAATTGCTATGTAACATTTACTAAGTCAATGTTATTTTATTACTAAATTAGATTTTTTTTTTAATTTTTAATACCTTCACTGCATGATCTCATATTATAATAACAAATCATCACATGCTACATCAAATAGTACATTGATGAATGACTTCCTTGTTATGAGAAAAAGACTTCTTATGAATGAGCTTCTTTGTATAGAGAAAAAAATTGTGATTAAAGAAATTAAATATGAAAAATTTAAATAAAAAAATAGAAAAAGAAAGTTGAGTATGAAAATATTTTTTTGTCATTGGAGTAAGACTTATCTATAATTTCTATTTTAAGTAATAAAAACATACAAAATATAATATTATAGTAATAACAATTTGTTGTATTTAAATATAATCTTTTTCCTTAGTACTTATTTACCGTCTTTATTTTAAGTAATAAAAAACAAAATTTAAAATACTAATTTGACTTTAATTTAAATAGATATTAAAAATAAATTACACTAACAACAACTTAATCAACTTTAACAAAAATAAATATAAATATTAAAACTAAATAAAATTAATATTTATTAAATCAATAGTACTTTAATAAATATTATAATAAATTATATTAACACTATTTAGATCAATACTAATTTAAATAAATATTAAAAAATTATATTAATATTAATTTAAATAATAAATGTAAATATTAAAATAAATTATATTAATATCTGTTAAGTTAACACTAATGTTCGTAAAACAGTTTCATTAATTTTTTATTCTAATTTCTAATTAGAGTTGGTTATTTACACTGATTATATAATCAATGTTAATGATTGGCGGTTTCCTATTAATGGTTATAGAATGTTACTAACAATTAACTACGTATTCAATTTAAGAAAAAATAATATGATTAAAATGAGAAAGAAATCATTCAAAATGAGGAGTTAGATTTATAACACGACTAGATAGTTACTTTAATTAAATATTTGATGTTTAAATAATTGGAAATATGTTTAAAGGGATTTACTAATGGAAAAACAATAATAAAAAAATAAAATATTTATTATATTAGACAAAAAATCTAAAATTTTACTTAGTATTTTTTTTTTATCTTAATGTAGGTCTTATAAATATTACATAGATTTAAACATTAACAACACAAAAAATTAATCAAATGCTAAAATGTTAATGTGAGTATTTAATTTAATTTTGTAGGTCTACCATTACTCTCACTATTAATAACTGAAATATATTTTTCTTTAATGTCTTTCCTTCGTAATATAAAAAAATTAATGTTCGAATAAAAAATGTCACGTCATACACTCTAAATATATTTAAAAAACAAACGTTATTTAATTTAAACACATGATTGGAGATGTTCCACAAATGTGAAATAATTTATTAAAAAAATATGTCCAAAGCAATACAAAATCAGATTTAACACAAAAGTATAATTTTTAATAAGTAGGCATACGATAACAACTCCTTGTAAGATGCTCGTGAATAATAAAATCGAAATCATAATTTATAGTAGCAATTAATTGACAACCATATATGAATTAGTTCTTGACTTTTAAGATCCAATGATAACAATGGAATAATAATGAATAACAATTAATATAAATAATAAAAAAAAATTGTCGGATTATTGTAATAAAATATAATTAAGCAATATTATTATACAGGAAATAATATAACAATTATACATGGCATGGATATAACAATTATTACATGATAACAGTATAATAGCAATTAATGGTCAAAGGACCTTCATGCATATTCCCAATCACCCAAAATTCATTTAAAATAAATAATATTTGAAAAGAATAAAAAGATCTCTATTTTTTTAATTATTTCAAGATAATAATTATCCATAGTTATATCCAAATGAAAAAAATTAAGACGATCGGAGATACAATATTATAAATGAGAGGTGAAGACAAGTAAACTATGATATTTGGTGCAACAATTTTTATGCTTTATATTCTAATTCCTCATACTTTGGTCGAAGGCAAGGGATGCTATGTCGTTTTAGTTTTATAGAGTATTATTAGTAGTGATTTGTTGAGGTGGTTTGCATTTTCTTTTTAAATTAATGAGTAGTTGTTATGTATATGTATATCTTAATATAAATAATATATAATAATTATTGAGTTAAATATGTTTTTAATTTTTGAATTATTTGTTAAAATTGTGTTTCATTTTTTGTATAAACTTTAGATTTATTTCGTTATTACACTTTATAAATAGATGTAAATAATTTTTTATGACAAATAAAAACATTTTTAAAAAAAAGAAAATAAAAAAAATAAAAAAGAAAGAATAAAAGAAGCTTAAGAAATGAATAATAATAAAATAAAAAATTATAAAAAACGAAAATAAAGAGATAAAAAGAATTATAATAAATATAGAAAAATAGTTTACATAAATTGACAAAATATAAAGACTGAATAAATTCAAAGTTTATCTTAGAAACAAAATACAATTTTGACAAATAATTAAAAGATGAAAACATATTTAATGTATAACTATTTTTTATCTATTATTGTTTTTACTTAATTTTTTTAGTAATATTTATCTTTGAGATGGTTATATAGCATTGAAAAGAAAAAAAAATAAAAAATATATTTAATCTATAATTATTTTTTATCTTTTATTGCTTTTACTGAATTTTTTTAATAAAATTTTATCTCTGAGATGGTTATATAGCATTGAAAAGAGGAAAAAGAAATAGTATGGGAGTACCATGTGGAGCATAAGTATCTGTTTGTGATCACCCACCCATAGTATAGTATAATGTTATTATTTCTGAAAACCTTTGTCACAAGAATTGAATTTGTTTCAAGTCAAAGATTTTGCCAACTCCTTTCCAAAGCTCTTTCAATAGCAATCATGATTCAGCGGTGATGGCATTGACATTGCTAAAAAAGACTGTAAAGCCTGCTATGAATTCAGCAACACCTCTAAAGAGACTCACAGTTGTGCAGGTTCAGAGATCCCTTGCTCCATTTGCATTTAATAAAATTGATAATGGTTATTTACACATTCATATTTTGGATTTATTAACATTAGAATTCTTACAATTTAATGGACTCACTTTATTTAGGTGGATGATTGTTCAAAATATACCTTATCTTTTCTATTAAAGTATACTCTCATTAACTAATGATTTAATATCAGGATTACCAGATTTGTTATGTCATCTTTCATCACCACTTATTGTCACATTCTTAATGATAATGTTAGTAAACCTTATAATTATCTTTCATGGTAATTGATGAAGGTTTATTAAAATAATTTTACAATATGGAAATTTTTCTCTTATTACAGTGGCTTAAAAATCATATATATAACTAAAATGTTTATACATTGATATTTTTATCATTATTTTATTAAGTTTTATGAAATTTATTTATTTCTCAATAGTCATGTATAATGTATTTTGGTCTATGCTCTTCAAGTCTATGTCTAAGGATTGTTGAAATTATTAAGTCTTTTAATAAAAATATTAATCTCATTTAAGATTACCATTCTCAAATTTGTTATTGGAAGAGGTTTAAATTCTTTAAAGGCAATTTGAGCTTGTTCATTCTTATTGTCATAAACATCTTGAGAATCCAATCCATTTCAAAGTTAAGGATATCTAAAACATTATTAGCATTGATCCTCTCATTAAGAATCTTACCATGTGTTTGGATGGAAAATTTCAATCATTCCAAAAAATTGAAATGCAAGATATTTAAATTACTTGTAATTAAATTTTTTTCATTTTCTAAATGATTTATTTGGACAATGTAATTAAAATACCTTACATTTAATTTATTTTTTCTGGACAAAGAAATTTAATTTCTCTTTTAAGAGAAAATTTAATTTTAGACACATCTTTTTTAAAATATAAAAATTTAAGATCAAACTTTATATAATATTAGTCAAATTTAAATATTAAAATAATATTTAATAATATAATTTTTCAATATATATATATAGGAAAAAAACAAACAAACCACTTCCTCATACCTTACCCACACCCTAAACTAAATTTCCATTTTTTTTATAAGTTTAAAAAAAAAAATTACACTGGTTATGCGGGTGTAGAATCACAGTTCACCCTTTTGGGTGTCCGTGTATCATTGCTCATATATATATATATATGTACGTATCACTCAATTATACATGGGTATGACTCAACTTGATCAAATATAGGTTCGATGTTATTCAGCCTAAGGTAGGCTAGACTCGATTCATCTCGAGGCGAGCATGACTCAAATCAATCTGGGATAAGCATGACTCGATTTGGTATGAGACAAGCATGACTTAACTTGGTCCAAGGCAAACACGACTCGACTTAGCTTGGGGCATACATGACTCAACTTGGCCCGAGAATGCCTGACTTGATTCAGCCACGACTCGACTCAACTTCGACTCAATTCGACCCTAGGTGAGCACGACTTGACTCAATCTTGGGTAGACATGACTTAACTTGGCTCGAGGTAGGACCGTCTCGACTCAACCAAGGGCATCCAAACTCGACTCGATCAAGGACAACTAGACTCAACTAGGCCAAGGGCAGCTCAACTCGACTCGGCCATCGGCAGGCCTGCCTCCACTCGGCCGCAGGTAGGCCCAACTCAACTCGACCCTTAAAGGATCAAACTCAACTTGAACTGGAGTGGTCCAACTCGACTCAACTTGGGGCAAACCCGACTTGGCTTGACTTGGGCCAGACACGACTTGACTCATCCCTGGGTGGGTCTGACTCAATTCGGTCCAAGGCAAGCCCGACCCAATTTGGCCTAAGGCGAGTCCAAGGGGGAACTTGACTTGACTCAGCTCTAAGAGGGTCTGATTCCATTTGATCTAGGGTGGGCCTGACTGAACTCGACTTAGCGCGAGCTTGACTCTAATCGACTCATGGCAGACTTAACTCAACTCAACTTGATTGGACCTAACCCATCTCGACCTAGGGTAGCCTTGATCTAACGCGGCTTAGGGCTGTCAAACTCGACTTGGCCCAAGGTGACCTGAGTGGACTCAGCCTAGGTTGACATGATGTGAGCACGACTCGATTTGACATCAATTAGGACTAATTCGAATCGACTTGACGTGAGCCTAATTGGACTTGTCCCGACTTGAATCATCTCAGCATGAACTTGACTCAACTCATTCAGACATGGCCAAATCTAATAATGAAATTTCAATTTCTTTTTTTGGAATTTCAAATTTTATTGTTTTTGTTGAAAATCTCACATCGACTAGAGATAAAGTCAATCTAGTCTATATAAGTGGGTGCAAACCTCACCTTACCAAGCCGGTTTTGTAGGGTTGAGTTAGGCTTAAAGTCCACTTCTTAATATGGTATCAGAGCCAGATTAAGTTCATCCTAAGGTGTTGGGCCACCCGCTATCGGGCCGTTATTGGACCACCCATAAATCTATAGTCCCACGCTCGAGATGTTCAGTCCTCGGCGTGAGGGGGTGTGTTGAAAATCCCACATCGACTAGAGATAAAGTCAATCTAGTCTATATAAGTGGGTTTTAACCTCACCTTACCAAGCTGGTTTTGTGGGGTTGAGTTAGGCTTAAAGTCCACTTCTTAAGCGTGGTGGGCCCACAACCCACAGGTCCCAGGATCGAAACCTGGCTCTGATACCATATAGAGAATTAGGTATAGGATGAATTCTCTTATGTGTATTTCACATCGGGTTGTGTGTTTATTTATAACGGAAATACAAGAGATAGACTGAGCCCGTTATATTAGAATAACAAATCCTAGATATTCTAACAGTTTTAATTATTTGAAATACATTCTCAAAGTTCCTAAATGTCAATTTTTTTCTAATTTTCTTATCGAAACAAGTTATGTAACTTCAAAACATTTGCAATTCATCAAATAAATGAATTACCATCTTAAATTGTCTCATCCTAATACACTGTTAAGCTTTCTTTTTCTTATGCAGGTATGACATCCTCTGACCATGGGGACTTTGAATTTGGAGGATGATGTTGTTGGGGGTGCTCCGTTTGTAGGAAGTAGGGGCTGACACAAAGCATCCGAGTGCTAAGCAAAATAGGGGTTTGGATGGATGGTTAACTGTTGGTGCATAACCGTTGGAGCTGGTGTTTTTGACATTTGTTGGCATGAAGTCCAAGAGGTAGTTCCAATCTGCATTTGTTGGCACTTTACAGAGTATGCTCTTTCTCATGGCATGTTATCTAATCATCAAAGATGATAATTGTTTGTAGTCGTTGTTTATTTGTTTAGGTCGAGGTTTATCTGTATAAGTAGTTTAAGCTAATAAGCAGGGGAACTTTACATGTTTTGGACTATGGACTAGTTGGGGACATGCTATGGAAGCAATTTTCTATTTGTAATCTTTTCTGTTGGAACGTTTTTTTAAATTTTTTGAACATATTTTTGTTTATGGGTTTGAGTATTTTTTGTGCTCTTTTAATTAATCTATTCTTACTCGATAAAAAAAAACTAGTTGTCCTAGGCATGTTTTAATCTCCTAAAACTTTTTAATTAAATTATGTTGCGATTGTTTTGCTAAATCTATTATCGCTTTTATTAAATCCTAATTTTTCATAAAATAACTATACATATATAAGATAAACTAACACTGAAAATGGTTAACATATACTATGAATATTAATAATTATTTTAATTATCAAGTTAAATTTCATAAGGTGACACAATATTTCTAGTTATTTGACAACGTAAAAGAATTTTTACGCTGCGTGCATCCTAATTGGATTCTTAATTTCTTTGATAAAAAATCATAATAAAATAAAAAATGAAATAAAAAGCTTATAAAAATTATAAATGAAATTAATGTTATTAATATTATACTTAACTAATTATCATGTAATTTTAATGGATAAACATTTTTAAACCTCAATTCATCATAAATAATCTCTAGAATGATTTTTGGAGAAGCAAAGTTGCTTGTGGTATATTTAGTTAATTGACTTGACTATATAAAAAAATTTAAAAGATTATACTTTAGAAAATTCATACATATATACTTCCATTTTATATACATTTATCTCACATTTATTTTTTAGTTTTTATAAATATTTTTCTATACTTTATCGTTATCGTATTTCTATCAAGATACCAAACTTCTTCTCAGTATTTTGATTATTTCCTTTCCCATAAAATGATAATATTTTAAATCTTCCTTTTGTCGTTTATACCAAAAACAAAAAAGTGAGGTATGTTAAGAATTTCGAAAGAAGCTAAAACTACAAGAGAATCCGAGTTTTATTTCTTCTTGTTTACATATGCAGCAACCTCTGCAACTTTGCACGTCTTATATTAAACCACTATTGAATTTGTAATGTGTGTGTAAGTATGTATTTGTGTGCGTGGTTACGAGAGAATCTCAAGTTAAACGACATTTATGGGTAAGAGAGGTGAGAAGTTATTCTGCACCCACCTCCAGACCTTGGTATATACAAGTCTTAGCATGAAGTTGATTTCAACACAAGGCTTAGTCTTGTTTTGTTGTTTTTGGTTTTCTTATGAATAACAAAAACAAAGAGAGAGAGACAAAACATGTGGAACAAAGCTCCTCTTATACGAAAATGAAAAAGTTGTATCGTTACCCTTTATTTATAAAAAGAAACATGCATGTCGCACAAGTCAGCAAAGAGACAATGGTAAGGTTAAGGACTGAGACTTTGTTCATGAAAGAGAATATGTAACATGCTGGATCTAAGGACTGTATAGCCAAATATGAGAGTTATGCATGTGAAATAATGAGCCTAGCTAGCTGGTATATACAACAGAACTCAATTAATTTCTCGTTGCAGTGCCTATATTCTGTGTTATGTTTAGCAAATTAAAGTCGACCCTGGATAGCTAGTACCGAAACCAGTGGCATGTGCAGTACTGACACAAATAGTTTCTGAAACATTGACAAAAACCACTCCATGGAATTCTAAGTACCATGGTTATTTAGATTTGGTGGATGGTGTAATCAAGAGAGGGGAACCTTTATCGCTGTGTGTACACTTTTGGTAACCATGGAACCGAATTTGAACTTTGTCAGGGAGCTCAACCAAAGCACAATATTGGATACACATCATTCAGAATAAGTAAAGGAACCAAACTTTTTACGCTTGGAAAAGCAACCTAGTTCTATATAAGCAGATGTTGTTATATATGTTTGTTAGCTTAGGAAGTTCACGAGGTCTCTCTCTGGCGCCACAATATCTAACTTTTTAATCACTTTCTGTTCTTTTGGTTTTTCTGCTTGCTAGATCTTAGATTCCGAGACTTTATCTAAGACTCTGACCTCTATTTTTTAGTGTTTATAATGTTTAAACCACCGTCCTGTGAATAAACTACCAACATCTAAAATCAACAATAATCATCATTGTGCAATTATTTTCATCCACACCAAAAGGCAAAATAAAACACTTTTGGTTTCATGATATCTTTCTGTGCCTTTTCCACCTCCCTCTCCCATTAATTAACCAGGCTTAGTGCTGAAGGCATATGCTTAGGAGTTCACAAAAAGAACCATGCTCTTGTTCACTGTTGACGGTTGAGTAATGGGTGTTAGAGGTGAGATATATATATATATATATCTAAACAGTAACATAACCTGGTTATATTATGTGATTTACTGAATACAGCTTCCTTAAACATGTGGTTGGAGATAGAATGATTAGGTCATAATAGAATACACAGAGAGAGTAGATTATGATGATGAATATTTAGTAGGGTGAGTAATATAAAATTTGAAGGATGGGTGGAAAAGAGTTTGAGAAAGATAGAGTATGATGATTAAAGGTTGAAAGGAAAAGGTATAATTTGAGAAGAGAGGAGGGAGGATGATGAGTGGGGATTGAAGGGGAGGTAAGTGGGGTGCCCTGCAGCGGCGCACATGGGATAGGGTTTGACCCTTAAGGGTACATACGGCCAACAAACTCACATGGGCTCTTTTGTGGGCCCTCACACTTCATCCACCTCTACCCAATGAATCTCACCACATGCCTCTGTAACCCATGGGTCCCACCTTCCTCCACCCTTCCCTCTCATCTCATTACCTCATTAGGAGGGGTACATCAAAAGGCTTAGAGGCAAATAAGCTCCTTGCTTCACCATTTTTCCTACCTTCAATGCTTCATTGTTATTCATGCATATCACATTACCTACCCTTATTTTCCTTCTCTATGCCACTTACCATAACTCTTCTCTCTTCATATCCATCTACACTTCACTATTTTACCTTCACAAAAACCATATATCAAACCATCTTCAAGCTTTTTCTCTACTCATGCTGGAGGACCACCCCAAACTATTGCATCATAAACCTCACCCAAACTCTCTAAATATTTCAATGCACTATTAAAGAGGCCAAAAACTCTTCTGCAAAATGCTCCTGCTTTCCAAAAAAATTACGAAAATAAACCTACAAATTTATGGTTTTATCATCCTTTTAGATTACTTGGATGCATGCATGTTTATTTTGGCAGAATATGTTCCTCTCATTAAATAATTTTGATGTCCCCAAAACAAATATTGCATCCTCTTAAATGATTATATAATATATATATATATATATATATATAGCACACAGAAAAGAGACGAGAACCAAAAAGTTATTATCCTTAAACATGTTGTGTGGCACAAAAGTCAAGTCATGGACTCCCTTATATGTTTGAGTTTAGAATATACATCTCCTAAAATATAAATGTTTCTAGTTTTGGTGGAAATAAAGGATTTGGCGAGGGACACTTCATTTCTTTTTTCTGGTAAACTGACATAAAGAAATTCTTAGATGGTTTAGGACTACCATTCATTTATAATCAATTTTTTCATGATATATATATATTTTCAAATTTATTGATTTACAAAATAAAAATAAATTGACAATTTATTATATACCATATAGTTTAACTAATAATTTCATTAAGCATAAAAGAGCTTTTGTAGAAGGGCTTATTTATTTCATTTGAAAGAGACAATGGAGACTCAAACTTACACTAGAGATGAAAAGAAGAGAGGTTCTTGATACATAGCATTGATGAAAAGTGCTTTCTTTTTCTTTCAAAGATATTAATGGACTCGAATACTAAATCAATTCCCTTGAGAAGATGTCTGTGAATTAGCATTATATAATGAGGGATCATAGTCATCCCACAAATCAAAGTCGTAGCCGAACAAGATTTGGTGTTTCTAACACGGGGTGTAACTAACTACCTTGGCTAGGAAAATCTTAGACACAATCTTCAGTTTCTTTATTTTCTCATGATCCAGTGTTGTTTGCCCCAATGTTGAAAGGGAACATATATGGGCAAGGTCAACTTGTGCTCGTGCAATTCTAAAGCAACACCTCACATATCAATATACCAAAATCCAGTACATATATGCACGCTGTAACAACAACAGTAATGTCCTTCTTATATATATCTACTTTTGATCCCACATTTTCTGTTGCTGAACCTTCTTCAGCACTAAGCACGTCCCAATATAAAACTTTTTAACTTTCTCCAAAACAAAACATTGTACGACACTAATCCATCCTTGTTTTGCTAACATAGATTATGATTAACAAGGACTCATAATTAATAGTGTCCAAAAGCTGTGATCACAAAGTGAACTTACAATCATATACAGACTACACTACCCAAAGCATGATTTTGGTTCTGTGTATAGATGACTGTGCCACAAACATGAATATGAACTCCATGGTTCTTAATAGGCTACTGTCTTATTCCAGAAATAACTAACTCATTAATTTTGGCAATCAATTACTCCTTCGCATTAATATATATTGATTCGTACTTCAAGGCATCTGAGAAATATTTATACATAATTATAGCAGATCAGTAGAACAAAATTCTCCTCATCAGATATCATTGATGATCAATTTATTTTGATTTAGTATGTATATGGTGTCTATATGGTTATTCCCAGCTCCCAATGACATTCTATAGTAACAAAATTCTGCATGATATTCAACATATTTTATTAGTTATTAGTGACACACACATGGCTATTGAAGGTGGAGAGAACAACTAATTAAAACTACATTAATACACTTTTTTCAATTATCTATTTAATTTCATTTATATAGAAAGTTAATTATTTTGTAAATTTAGAAATCTATTTGAGTAATGAAGTCTTTGAGTTTACAATCTTGTTATTAACTACTGGTCCCAAAATTATACATCATGGATCGCAGACCGACAACTAACTGATGCTAAATCCAAAGATGAATAACTCAGTTCACACCCTGCAACGAGGCTCTCTGCTGGACGAAGAATACCATAATGCAATGTACATTTAATCTTAAACATTTGTCAGCTACAAAGAAAGATACATAAAATTCCTTCCCTTTTTGTTTTTCTGAAAAAAAGAAAAAATATTTACATTGATAACTCACATGTCCTTATTAATTTGTGACCTATGAGTGCGTGCATGCAATAGAAGTTAGCCAAAAGAAAGTTATACATGATACTGATAGGTAGTAAATACAACATCTGCGTTAACAGTAAAAATTATAATATATATATATATAAACTTTATAGTACACATATACATGGTAGCAATGAGCTAGCTTGAAGGATAGATGAATGAAGATGGTAAAGAGTAAATTTACAGTTTTGGTGAAATGAGGAAACCCTAGGAGAGTGGTTATAAGAAAAAAGAAAAATGAAAAAGGAGATAAACAAGAAAAAGTGGGCATCCACTTCCACTTCTTCCACTCAACAATCATAGGAAGATAACATGACGTTGTCGTTGCCTATCCCAACAAGGTTGTAAAGTTCTCGGTCGCACATTCCTCCACATGGCACAAACCCATTGCTCAATGAATTTGTTAAAATGACAAAGCAGCCCATCCATTCATCTATTAATGCCCACCTCACCCAAACTAAAGGGCTCCCCGTCTAACAACTGTTACGTAATAACGTGCCTGCCCCTATACCTCATCCCCACTACTATTATTATTGCACAAAAGAGCCAAATCCCTGAATGCTTAGAGAGAGAAAGAGTGATAAAGTGGAAGAAAAAGAAGGAGAGTGAAACTTCATGGAAGCTGGTCTTATGAAGGGGAAGATGGTGTTTGAGGAAACTGAACTCAGGCTGGGACTTGGACTGCCTGGAAATGGAACCACAGCAACTGAAGCAGAAGGAGTGAGGAAGAGAGGATTCTCTGAGACTGAGACTGAAACAACCACAGTTGATTTGATGCTTAACCTCTCCCCCAAGGAAGCTGCTTCTGCTGATAGAGCAGATCCACGTGGTATGCCAAAGACTTCGCCAAAGGAGAAGACCCTTTTGCTTTCCGATCCCTCCAAACCTCCTGCTAAGTAAGTAATAGTAGTTCAAAATAGTTTAATACTGCTATACAAAACATCAATGCATCACTAACCAAATTTGTCAAAATACTATTTTTGAAGTTATAAAGATTTGAGTGAATTTTTTAAAAAGATTATATATTTTGTTTATGTTGTTACCTGCTTACAGAAAACAAAAGAAGAAGACTTGTTCTCGAAAATGTTCTATCTGTAACTTCTTCACTGTTTTTCATAGAGTTAAAACATATAAAGCTTAAGGATACCATTGTTTATAATGATATAGTTATTTTGAAGTGTCTGAGCGAGAAGGAAAAAGATTTAGAAAAAGAAGTCAAATTATCAAGAGAAATAAAAGAAGAAATTAAAACTCTAGATGCCTTTTGCTCTTGCATTCCGTTTATTGCAAGTAATTCCATCTACATCTACATCTTCTCAAAAGGTTTTGGATAGCTATAGCCATACACATGTGACAATAGCAATAATCTTTTACACACACGTGTCTTTTGCAAACAGTTTGAACATGCCATGTAAAACAATTAAGCAACTCGATTTACATATAGATGTTCATCTATTTGCATAGTAAAGAAATAAATAGAGAACTGCATAAACATACACAGAAACACAGTTGGTCATAGTTTAAGTCAAATTTATGAGTTTCATGGCTAATATGCTGAAAAACTAATGAATTTGAATTTCTTTATATGATTAATTTATTTATTTATTTATTTTCAGTTCCATTACATGTATAATTTCATTTCCAACCCTCCAATAACTAAGTGATTATATAAATATTAATGAAAATGAATATTTTAGGGAACAAGTGGTGGGATGGCCACCAGTGAGGTCTTTCCGGAAGAACATGTTTGCAGCTCAAAAGAGCATGGTAGAGGAAAGCGAGAAGAACAGCCCTAATGCAAGCTTTGTGAAAGTTAGTATGGATGGAGCACCTTATCTCCGCAAGGTGGACTTGAAAATGTACAAGAGTTACCCAGAGCTCTCTGATGCCTTAGGAAAAATGTTTAGCTCCTTCACCATTGGTAATTAATCAATTAACCACTCATTAAGTTGATTATGCATGTAGTTTGTAAAAAAGATATGTACAGTTCTTATAGCACATAGTCATTGGAAAAGTTCTGCACAAATTTGTACACTATTAATCAGTTATATTATTGTTGATCTTATTATAAAAGTTAATAAATTTATGGTGCATAATAATTTAAAATTTTATGATAGTATAAAATTATTTTACATAATATTATTTTCTCTTTTATTATATTGAAGCAACAAAAGATATGGATCTTAAATTTAAAATTTTGCAGTAAGTGAAGTAACCGTGCATGTGAATATAAACATGAAGAGAGTATGATATTGGAATTGGATGATATTAATTATAATTATTGGTGTGTTGTTGATGTGTTGAAGGAAATTGTGAATCCCAAGGTTTCAAGGATTTCATGAACGAGAGCAAGTTGATGGATCTTTTGAACAGCTCGGACTGTGTACCGACCTATGAAGACAAGGATGGTGACTGGATGCTTGTCGGTGATGTTCCATGGGAGTAAGTTATCTTCCACTTCATCAACCCAAATTATTATGCTTGTAATAATTTGATCTAGTAATAGTTTCAATAAAAAAGAAGAGGGAAAGTAAAGGCACAAAAGGAAGACAGGAACTTGATATGCACGTAGCATTGTTATTTCAAACGTTTTTGCGTATAAAACTCTGCATGTTCTAAGGAAACAATGTGTGATCATATGATTTTTTTTTTATTATGTCCATCATGTGCATCATTAATAAGCATATCCTTTTACTATGTTATGCCTGTGTGTTGTTTTGGTTTTTAGAAGTTTTATTTTTTCACATATGACAGTCAACACTCATATATTGATGAACCACAGAAAACTTTCTACACAGTCTCTTATTAAGTACTATATAATTAAGAAATAACAAGAATTTGTTTCTTTATGTCAACCAGGATGTTTGTTGAATCATGCAAGCGTTTACGTATCATGAAAGGAAAGGAAGCTATTGGACTGGGTTAGTGTGTCTTAATTTCTTTCACGTACTTCACCTTTTATAGTACTTTTTGTATCAAAAAAGAAACGAAACCCTACATATTAGTCTTGATTCCATGTATATAAGCAATATCCCTCCATTAAGTTATATTTGCATCATTAATTGTTTCACATCAATATTAACACATGTACCTAATTCTTTGGACGAAACACATGCACTCTGAAAAAAAAATGTTTGTTATTGTATCTTAGCACCAAGAGCCATGGAGAAATGCAAGAACAGGAGCTAGAGCAGTAGTTATCGGTCCATAACCTGTTCCAGCATCGTTAGTGGTGCCCAGTTGACTTAGTAACTGAAGCAAAGTTAAGCTGCAGCAGACACAGATGGACAGAGCAGGGTGTTAAAATATAGTTAAATTGTGTATCATTGTGGTTTGTTATATAATATTTCAAACAAAGCAGTGAGATGTCTAAGTATAAATTATGAACAGATACGGTAATGACTCTAAATTATGTTGGAAGACCTTCTTGTTTCTTTAATTGTTGTGTGTTTCCTTAATAAGTTTAATAATTTGCTTGTCTGTTGTAGCTATATATTTTTCATTTTCTACTTTTTCAAGTTGTCCTTTTTTTTTTCTGCTATCATTGATTCCTTGTATTAATAAAATTTTTTATTTGTATAATATTGAAATGTATTGTATGGATGATAGTTTTTGTTTTAGGTCTAGAATGGAGTGGCTAGTACTTGAAATGTTCCCTAAATACGATGGATTGGGGGACAAAATCATGTGCACCCACAAAGAGCATTTATGCATGCCCATTGATATGAGTTTACTTTATTATTCTTTATATATACATATATTATCAGTGTTAAATTTTCCAAATACATTAAAAAACATAACACGTCAGTCTATTAGAGAATTATATTTTATCTATAGCAATATCTCTATATATATATATTTTGTATGGTATTTATGGAAGGGATCGAAATAATGCCTGATAATTGATTTTATTAAACAAAAAATTATCAATTTGAAATTATTGCAGAATTTTATATTTCTCTCTTCATTTTACACCATAAATGAAAAATTAAATTATTTAAAGATGAGAATGGTCATATAGGAACATATTTAATGCAAGGTCTAAATTTATAAGAATTTAAATAAAATTGAAATACAAATTAAAAACTATAAAAATCACTATTAAAACAAAACTTAAAAGATCATCATAATTTAATACAGTAAGATTTAATTAAAATAAAAGTTTTATAAACTCTTCCCTTATAAAATTCTAAAACTATAATCGATGAAAGAATTATATTAATTTAATATTTAAACTTTGCTTGTACAAGAAGAGGACTTTGTTCTAGTAACTCTTCACATTTTTTTCACATTTATATTTATTTTTAATGAATCCACCTTATAGAGTTTAATTTTGACTGTGCTACTATAAAGATGTATAGAGAAAAGTGATGCCATTTAACATTTTTTGGTACTTCTAGGTAGGGTAAGGGGATCTTCTGACCTTAAACAGTAGTAATAATAATACTAATGAGTCAATGTCACTGAATTAATGACTCTTTAATACGATAATGAGTCACTGTCACCAAATTAATGACTCTTTAAGACGACAATGATATATTCTTCTGACAATTACTTTGCCAGAAAATATGCTTATGCTAATATCCTCAAATTGTTGCTTTCAATTTCTATATATTACCAAACTCAGTGTTTTCTATTATTTGAGAATTTGTCTTGAAAACTATTTGCAATGTCTGCATATGCAAGGAAATACCTATGTAATTATAAACCACAGTTGTTGCTTCACTATTAATGGAAGGAAATTAACTTTAATAGAATGCTTGCCATTATCATATGTTTTGAGAAGCTTGGCACTATGCTTTTCTATGGAAGCATGAAACATGAGGACCAGTTTCATTCACAGGGAGAATTATTTCTTATCAAATGTTCCAATATAAAATTTATACATAGTATAGAAAATTTTAAAACCATTAATTGTTGTTTTTCAAGGGAGTAATAAATAAGATATAAGAAATTATAAATAATTTCAATTAAAACGATTAAATCACTTGGTTCTACTAGTTCCATATAAACATTTAATTGCATATGTAAATTGAGCATTAAGGATGGGATGTGCTTTATTAAATTTGGAGATGTGAAGAAAAGAAAGCCGAGTTGGTCACATGTGTTCATCTTTTGAATGGTATTTGCAGAACTATAATCCTACAATTGTTGGTAGCTGTGGTTTCTAACAGGTATGTTGATGTGTACCTGTTACACTCCATCAATGGTTGGTTGTCAAAAAAGTATTCAACCCATTACCCATGTTCGGCTTCCTTTTACATCATATATCCTGATAGTTAAAAGCAGTTTTATTGCTGTCTAGTCAGAAACATATTAGATCCGTTTAGAATTGAACCGAATAATATCTTTTGCTCTGTTATCATTGAAAAAAATTACTGTAGCATCAGCATCATCAATGTGGTTGTTAACTACATTAGAGTTACTCATGTTTGGGAAAAGCCTATCAAAAATCACTTTTTTAAAATATTCGGTTCATTTTATGAAAAACCGAAACATTATATATCCAATGAGTGAATTAGAAAATTTCCTAAAAAATAGTTTAATTTTATTAAAATATGAGACGGTCATGCAAAATATCATACAACAATTTGTTAAACATGAACATCTGCCATATAAGACAGCACTAGGAGCCAACTTCATAGGCTAACATGAAAATCTATATAACCTGTTCTGTAACTAGGATGCATAATGCATCTAGAATTTAATTAATAACGCATTACACAGTATATATAAGAGATAATCAGTTGAAGGGGAATACAATTATCAGCCCAGAAGCACATTACAATGCTGTCTCTCGATCCTCCTTCGTTTTTTTCCAGGTTCAGGAGACTGCAAATAAACAAAATAGTTTATAATAACATCATTGCATGTAAAAATGCAAAACATAACCCGAGTTAAGAAAGACTAGTTCTAAATCAAAATAATCTTTTCTGAAGGGGATTGAAACAAACACCAATTCATTTTAAAACATGTGATCCCTTTGTATTATTGATGCACAAGCTTAATATGCCTTTAATTTTCCACACAAGCAAAGAACGAGGTACAGTAGAGCATGTCACATTACCTCCTCGCTGAGTAAATGTGGAACCCGAACCCTTTTGGAGCCATCAGGCAGACGTTTAGAAGGTGAATGGTTTTCCATAGCAGCAGAAGAAGCATCACGAACCTGAATACAAATGAAGTATATTCTATATTAGAACCGAAGAAGCATGGAATCTCAATCCAATTAGGTCAGAGGTATTTTATATGCTTAGTTAGTCACAAACTGCTTTTTTGGCACCATCTAGTTCTTCCAATCCAACATCAATTCATGAAGCTCGCTACTTAAAGCACAGTATTTATTATGGAAGAAAGCATCCGAAGAATTACTAAGTTACCTGACTATGTATGGCCCCTATTAACATATCCTGACAGCCTGATGCATGCACATTTTCCAAAGTGGGGCACTGAAGCAACAGTCTTCCTGAACCAGTTAAGTTAAACGAAAATAATCAAATATTACTAGTGTAAAGGAAATCTTAATGTGATGAATTATATTTTCACATGATAATTACTGAAGAACAAGAGCTTGAATGAATACCTGGATGCAAATTTGTACAAGAATTCAGATTCAGGTCAATAAGTCGTGGGCAGTTTAAATACAGGGCCTGCATAGTTAAAAAGAAGATACAAATATTAGAAGCATTGAAAAGATTATATAGCATAAAGATCTTTAGTCTAATGAAACTCACGTCTAAGCCAGTGCAGCCCCAGAAACTGAGTTTCCTTAAACGGCTGTGTTTGATAATTAGCTTTTGGTTTATAAGGTGTACATTAGAGCCAGATGTTTTCTGTAATTTGCAGTTGTTTTCATCAGCAGCTGGATTTTGCAAATTAGGATCACATATGGTCATGCCACAGTCCATAATTTCAAGGAGCGGCAACTGAAATGTCGCAAACTGAATACCACCTGAATCACATAACAGAAGATTAGGAAGCAGAAACTCAAAGCTAGCATGAAAGTTTTGTCGAATAACTCAATTATGTAATTGAAAATTACTTGAAGTCACGTTGGGGCAAAGAGCAAGAAGGAGTCTTGTCAGGGTATCAGGGAACACATTGCAAATCATACTAATGCCACTGTCACTAACACCAGATCTGCAACAAAATTTGATCCCGTTATACACAATTTTCAAAAGAGATAAACAAAGAAATTAAGAAAAGAATACATTCTTGAAATAAACTGCTGTATTAAATTGTCCATTATCTGTATACAGTATTGAGTTACATACATTTCAAGACTACTATAGAACTTGATTACAGTAAGAATGGGTACAGATACATACCCACTGAGATCAAGCAGTTCAAGATTTGGATAGCTCGAGGCAATTGCAGCAACAGATGCATCAGTGATTTCAGACCCAAGAACAAGAGAAAGCATTCGCAGCCCCCTTCATTGTATTGAAACAAAACTTCAGTAAGCTCATCAAATCAAAAAGTTAAAACAATCATTAACTCCGAAAAAATAGAAGCAAATAAAAATGACATTCTCACTGATCATATAAAAGGCATCCCCGTGGGATTTCAGATATAAATTAAAACTCGGGAATAAAATATAATTTGATCATTGCCTAGTAATTTGTGAGTGTCCTGTCTGGGGGCTTGTGAGAGTATATATATACTAAAATTGTAGACATGCTATTTGTTTCATTTCCTTTCTTAAGCACACCATTTTTAGAGTGCAGCAGAAAATTGGAAACGATCATGTTTGGTCATGTAAAATATTTTGTTCATTGACCACTAGTGTAGTATGAACACTGACTAATCCAAGTTCAAAGCATTGTAGGGGGGGCATTTTCAACATGAAGGCATATTGTCAATGTTAGAGATCAACATGCCAAAAACAATTGACAAACCTCAACTGAGCAGCTGTAAGAGCAAGCACAGCAGAATGTGAAAGTCGTTCTGAAGCTATATGTACGTTTTGCAATCTCGGGCAACTTCTTCCCAAACCTTCAATCATAGTTGCGAGATCTGTACTATCATTTTCTTGGCAAGAAAACTCCAAGGAAATCTCCCTCAATTGGGGACAATTAAATGCCTACAATTTAAGGCATGTTAGCTACTAGAGTTCACACAGAATGAAAGCTCAGCAACATATAAACTTAGTTATTGATCATGTCATAAATAATATAGGAGAAATAAAAGAGCAATAATCACCATCTTAGAGAGAGAGTGCAAATCTGATAGCCATAGTGTAGAAAGACTAGACGAACAGAGGACAAAACCCCCCAGGTTAGAACAACCTTCCATCTTGAGGCTTCTGAGGCTCTTTTTATCAGCAACAAATCGGCCTAATTCATCCCTGTGTTTTCATAATTGAACATCAGATAAAGCTAGAAAAAAAGGCAGCATTCTTTGGTTAAACTTGTATATGATATTGTCTAGTAGCATATAAGTATAGAATGACAACGATTGACAGTGTGACAGTGTAAGAGATTGAACAGATCAGAAAACATCAACATAGAACTAATCTTCAAGAGACTAGTATTTAGGACCAAGAATCTTGAGCACTACTTATATTATCAATTTTATCAAAGTAGAGAACAAAAACTAACTTCCGAAATTTTAAGCTTCAACTGCACAAAATAAAATATTACCTCCACCAATAAGGCGGAGTTGCAATCTATCACATGGCACTGCGCCTTGAAGACTACCACCATACCATGTGATAGCGTAAAAATAACCCACATTCACCCATCACCCGCCTTAGTACAATGTCCAATACAGAACCAGAACTAAGGCTCACGATTGTATGCTTGTATAAATAAAAATCATCCCATATGCAAAATTTCACAATCAAGTACTCAATAACAAAAAAAAACCTATTCTTACAAAAAATACTTCAAAAAATTAAAAAGGTAAGAACAAGCAATACCCATTGATTCGAATGGTTGCAGCATCGAACTTAGAGATCTCCATACACTCAAGATTAGGGCACGAGAAGGCAACGCAAGCCAGCATAGTTGAATCAAAATCACTGCAAAACAACAACAAACGGGTTAGATTCATACAAGAAAAGAAATCAGTGCATATCAATAAATTGGGATTGCAATCCCGATCCCATTTTTAAAATTCAATAGATCCCATTTTCAAAATTCAATAGAATCATTTTCTTTGCTTTCGTATCCACGTTATCCCTAGTCAAGAGTTACTAATATCTCGAGATTCAGATATCAGTTTAAAAGGATTGAACTCTATCAACAGAAATTCTGACTTGTTTGTTTAACAAATATAATTATCTAGGTTATCATTTTCTTTTAAAGTAACAAAACAATTTCTGAACAATTTCCATAATATCGACTGGTCATTTGTCATTCCTTCAATCAAAAGGTCATCGGAAATCGAGGTCCTACCTCTCCATCCTAAGAGAGAGTCTCACGATCCCAGGACATTTCTGCAACATCGAGGCAACAAACCCAACCGGAACATTAGCCGGAACCCTAAGTTTCAACTCCTCAGCCGCTCTCCATAGCCTCTTCGCAGTCTCCCTCCACCCCCGGCACACCTTCGCGGCGGACAGCAGTCCCGCCGGCGGCAGTCTCTTCATCACATCCCACAGGAGACTGGCCGGCAGTCCACACGACTTCTCGTCCAGATCCAAATCCGGATCAGTCTCAGAAAACAAATCCGCATCCACTCCTTCTTCCAGTTGGGACGGATCCAATCCAGAACAGCGTTCATCAAAATCGTCAAAGGACAGGGCGCGACGGAGATTCGAGGGAGGATGTCGGAGGCCAGAGGCGACAGAGGAGGGAGCGGAGACCACGGAGAGCGACGAATCGGGAGGAACAGGAGTGGCGGAAGCGGAAACAGGAGTCTTGATGGTGCAGTTATGGCCTTTCTTGGGGAGGCCACAGCGACCGCAGTTGTAACTGCCACGTTTCTTGCCACGCTTGCCGTCAGCAGCGGCGGCGCCTACGCCATGGGCGGGTGGGAGAGCGGCTGCGACGTGCATAGTGGATAGGAAGAGAGTGGGATTGAAAGATGCAAGAGGGAAATATAAGAACAAAGCGCGGGTAGCCTTGGCGCGCTTATTTTGATGTCTTTAACATGCTTGTTTCTTTTTTTCATTTTTTTAAATGATCCCAGATTCTATAAATAAAGGAATGCACATGATGTTAAAGGTTGTGACTCTCAGTAAATGGAACCACATCAAACCATTTCAGATTTTTGCAGTAAGTAACAACGGATCCTTCCTTAATACTATCTATTTATTATTCACTATTTTCACAATTTATTTCACTGTTTAGCATGATTTATTTAATTTGGTAATTAATTGCTTTTCTTTCCATACCTACAAAGTTTTTTCTTAAATATAAATACACAAACATTAATTTCTTTATTGAATAAAAATAAATAATTAGGTTATGAATATACAAATTTATACAAGGACAAAAAAATAATTTAGAATATTAAATTTTCATTAGGGTTATCTTTCATTAATTTATTATTATTATAAATTCTTTATTATAAACAATTGTTTAATATAATATCTTTTTATTAAAATTAATTTTGCATAAGTTGTCATTTTTTATAGAAAAAATATGGTTAAAAAAGATGTAGCTGAAGTAGATAGTATATTTTTGTTTCTATTTAATAATTAAAATAATAACACTCTTAAAAATGTGTATATAATTATTAATTGTGCATGAATATAAACAAGGCTATAAATTATTTCTATTAATATGTTTCAGAGTTTTGTACAATTTTGTTAATTTTTCAATTATATTAATATTATAATTATTGATCTTATCAATAGAATAGTTTCTTTAACTTATTTTTAAAAAAAGTTTATAATAATGCTGTAATCTTGTTTACATTGAAAAATCCCTCTACTTTCCTCAACATGTAGAAATGGAAAAATATTTTTTAATTCATAATATAAGAATTAAAATAATGTTGGTCCAAATAAAATTATGTTTGAATTTTTGGAAACACGATACAAAAGAAATATTTTAAGAAAAGTAATCAACTGATTTTTTTAACAAAGTTACACTAGATTAATTTATACTTCAAACCAATCATAATAATTTTTTTATAATATTTAATCTAAATACTAAAATCAAAATTGTGTGACTTTTTTTTATATAACTAACAGATTTTTCAATAACAAAATAAGTTTAATTCATGTTTATCTTGAATTTTAGAAAATGTTAAAAATAACAATCATATTTTCAAGAATATATATATATATATATACTTACCAACACACTTGTGTAAATGAATTTTACAAGATTGGTAAGTGTATTTGCATTCTCTAGAACATATTGACTACATATAATTAATTTTCCTATTTCAGTTGCAACCATTCTCACAATTAACTGAAATATGATTTCCATCAAATAGATATACTATTAAGAGTGAACATACATCTTATTTTATATTTATTTATTTTTTAATTAAAGTTGAATTGATTCATTATTTAAGCATGTATGTACTCGTGTAATGAGAAACTCATTTGTATAATCCGTATTTTAAATTCGTCTTGTAAAACTTGTGTATAAAATGGGTTCGTCTACACCTATAAAAATAGATTGAAATTTTTAGCTTTCATTTGTATAATAATTTATTTAATTCATTAAATAATACACAACTAATAAAGTAAAATAAATAGATTTTGAGTTGAATTGAACTTGGTGATAACCAATAAAAATAAAAAGTATTAAATTTTAGATTTAATTAGACTTGATGATAACCTATAGAAACAACAATTATTAAATTTCGAATTGAATAAGACTTGGTGACAGGAATTGTGGGTAACCTGCGAAGATTGTAAATAAAAATCATTTAACTCGCAGATTTTATACGGATTAAATATAAAAAAAACCATTAAAAATTTACAAAAAAAATACAAGTTTGAACTCACACAAATTGGAAGTGATATAGGTAAACAGCATACTTCTACCCAAATATCCAACTCTAATCAAAATTCACATATTTAATAATGGAATAATCAATGTGAATTACCTACTTTGTTTTATTTATAAAAAATAGATGAATATGGTTAGCCCACAAAATATTTATAGATTAAAAAATTTATAAAAAATGGATAAATATGATTAGCCCACAAAATATTTATGGATTAAAAGTTTGGTGTACTTCTTTATATAACTATGGGTTTACAGATGTTTGACAAGTATAAATTAAAAAAATATAAAAAAATCTTTACAATTTTCTGAGTCAAAATTTTGAACATTTAAAAAAAACAAGAATTAAGTGTAATTATAATAATAATAAAAAGTTAAAAATAAATTATTTACTATTTATTATAAATAAATAAAGAATCAAAATATGAAAAAATATTAAAATGAATCATAAAATAAAATTTAAATTTATATTATAAGTAAATGGTATTAATAAAATAATGAATAAAAATATTTAATTATATTAAAAATACATAACATTATACAAAAATAAAATATTTAAAAAAATTAATGTGTGTTGCAGGTAGGATGGACCAACCCGCAATTTAACTTGCTAATTATATGAGTGAATCTATGGAGATTAACAAATTTAAATGTCAAATCCACTACACTTTCTATAAAGGGCTACAAGCTGCATGACCCATCCCATATTACCACCATTCCTAATGGTTAATCAATTCATAATATCAAAAACTATTATATCCTTAGGATACTTAAAGATTGTCTTTAGTAACTTTTAATGTTTATTTCCTAACTTTGACATAAACATGTAAACTTGGCTTAAAGTGCCAAATTTGGTTTTGGTCTAATGCAAACTTGACATGGGTTATGAAGAATTGGACCCAAGTGATAAATTGAAAGACTAACATAATCACATTGTGAAGTCCAAAGGAAACGAAAACAGCCCAAGTGGATACAAGATTATGTGGTGACCAATAGTAAATGAAATATCAAATTTGAGAGGAAATATATTTTGTTAGATTTTGCACAGTAGTTGATTAACATAAATATTTTTAAACTATCCAGTCGAATAGATGTTATTGATAAACAACACCTTTTATCAAATTATATAAAAAATATTCACATACATCTAATTTTCTTTCACACCTTTACAACATTTTATGTGTTGATTTACTATTAGGGTCAACTTATATATATATTTTTTAAATTGAAGTGTTAATATTTTTGAAATAGCATGGGAGTCATTTGCCTCTTTCTAATATGATGGTATTGAATTTGAGTATGAATTTCAATTTATCCCCATGAACACTGTGAATTTTAATGTTAAGGCACTATAATTAGATATGTGGGTACTTAATTTAGCTTTGTCATGCAGCTCCTATCAATAAATCTACACTTTGACACTTAGAAGTAAGTAGAAAAGTAATTTTAATGAGTGCCCTTGAATTTGCACCATACCTTCAACATTCAGAGAGCTGTCATTGTCAACTAAGACTTTAACTCTAAAGTAGGATTCACAAGTAATTTCAAGCAATGTAGTCATGGTTGTAAGTTATTAGAACTTTCACTACTTGAACAAGCACACTCCATTGACAGCATGTTGAAATTTCATGGCTCCTTTTAAAGTAAAAGAAAAATTGTATTTCTTCTTATTATTATTACAAGTTCCTTTGTATATTTCCTTATTAGGTTGATGTAATTCTCGTCATCTTGTAATTATATTGGTTAAGATTAGAGTTGATTATTTGAATAATCGCAGACTACTTATATTATCTGTCATATGTGTGGATGCGGATTCATATTTTTTGATAAATTTTTAGTACAGATTTTTATATCTATCCCACACAATTCGTGAATTTAAGCTATTTTTGTCTGCAATTTCCACGGCCTACCCGCAACCCATAATATCAAGTCATATTCAACCAAAAATCTAATATCTATTACTTATATAGATTATCACTAAGTCTAATTCAATCTAAAATCTAACATTTTCTTCTTCTATTGCTTATCATCAAGTCAAATTTAACCCAAAATTTATTTATTTTACTTTTATTTGTTGTTCATTGTTTAATGGATTGAGTAATTTGTTATACAAATGAATACTAAAAAATATCAGTATCTTTGTGGGTGCGAACTTATCCGTTTAACGCACAGATTTTGTAAAATGGATGTGATTTATGAAAATTAAAGACAGTTTAAAATGCGGGTTAAACGGACAAGTTCTTTTATAGTGTGAGTTTACACAAGTGTGAGCTTAAATGAGCAGACTCGTTCATATACCCAACTCTAATTAAGATATCTATGGCTGAAAGAGAATTTTCCATAACATGAGAAACACAATTGTTTTTCTCCTTTCTCAATTCATTTTTGTTGCCAAAATAATTTTTAACATGGAAAATTTGGGTGAGGGTTGCATTGGCTAATTTATTTATGGTGTTTGAGTTAGGTAACAAAGGCGAAATGCTAGTAGATTTTGGTGATTATGCTAAAGATGATTGTTTCTATTTTGTATAGGGTTGAGAAAATTTGGTTCTCTAAGAGCTTGGCTAATGAAATAGTGCAATATTAAAGTTGAGTTCTAAGTAATAACATCTATGAGAATGTTAATCTTCAAGTCATCAGTGAAGCAATATAATAATGCAACAATATCAATATCCTACACACAATAGGCCAAGGTTAAAAATGAATTGTAATAATATTAGTCTTTGTAAACTTTAAAAGAGTGGAGTGAGGATACTCATATGGAAAGGAGCTAAATCCTAATTACAAAACTCTAGTGAAACAATCCGTGACTGAAATGAACAATTCTTAGAAACAAATTCCAACCACAAAATCACATTAGCTTCCATATGTAATACAACTATAGTGAGATGTTGCTCGTTCAAAATACTGAAAAATGTGAAAAATTGTTCCACCTCAAAAATTCATCAAAGCACATTATAACCATTAAAAAGTAGAAAAAAATATAATTCAACGATATGGACTTGGAATGGTTATGATGGTATTGTTGAACCCACATAAGATTGCTAACAAAACAAACTTACTTAGAAGGGAAGTTTCACTTGGTAGTATCACTTATGTAATGTGTGATAAAGAGGAGGAAACTACTAATCATCTACTCCTAACATGTGAAGTAGCGAGTAATATTTGACAAAGATGTTTTAAATGGATTCGTACATCCATGGTACCACATAACCAAGTGGATTGGCGTTTCCAATAGTTTGTCACTCTACAACTCAATAACTATGGAAACCAAATTTGAAAGCGGGTGTGGATGACAATGATTTGAGGAATTTAGAAGAAAAGAAATGCGAAGATTTTCATATATGTAGTATTAGATGTAGATGAGATTTTTAATGACACCAAAGCTAAGGTGTAGGCATGGATCCATAATAAGTTCCCCAGTGCTTTATTTTCTTACATCGAATGACACTTGAACCCTCTCTACTGCATTAGGTCTATCTATGTGCTTAAGGACTGTAGGTACTAGGTGGGCTTGCTAAAACAATAGGACGAACCATTAGGGAGAATTAGGAGTGATCTTGTGGAAAGTCGTGGTTATGGGATAAAGGATAGGACGTGAATGGTATGTAGGGTTGAGAGATGTTGTGGGATAAAGGTCAATGTGTCCATATGTTATGTGTCTAACCACTTTTCTTAAGTTTTTTGTGTGTAGCTCCTGTTTGTGGGAGGTCCTAGTTCTTATGCCTCCACTATTGGGACCAGACACATGCTTTTGGTCATGTTCTGTCAAGAAGATGGAAAGTAAAGTACAACCAAGGATGATTTGGGTGCAGAAGGACTACGATGACAAAAGATAAAGGACACTCCCTCAGTTCGGTTGTGTGTTCATATGGGTTACTAGCAAGGTGATTGGTTGATAGGGACGAAAATTTTCCAGTATTCTTTTTTGTGTGAATTCTGATAGGTATGAGTTTTAATAGTGGTGGATGTATCTTTGTGTTATCTATTCCCTTTGTAAACCTCCACCTTTCTTCCTTATAAATGGGGTTGAGTTCCCCCTCTATACTTTTTATATTTTATTCTTTCTTGTAGAAAAAAAGAGTAATCCTACTTCTTTATGCTCTAATCGTGAAGAATACATCAAAATCCCTTTCTTTATAAACTTTAACATCAATGATAAGTTGAATTGTGTGTTCTCACCCATGAGTAAAAGAACCAAAGAATACCAATGTAACACAAAAAATCCAAGAAAATGGGAGAAGAATTTTTTATGACTACAACATATTATACAAAGAAACTACAATTAGATCCACATGTTTCTATGAAAAGACTAAATACCCCATTCATAGTTTGTCAATATGTTATTTTCATCGTTGTATATTTTTAGTTGCTCTCACATTTTGGATTGCTTGCCACTTGTCTATAATTTGTAACAAAATTATCATGTTTGCAAATATTTTCTTAATTACCAATTAGATATTTCTCTTTTGACAATGCATAAGATATAATATGGGTCAAATACTATATATACATCCTTATTTCTTTATTTTATTTTGATATATTATATATGATTGGTAGATCTAAATATGCCAATTAAGTTCAACAAATAACCTTTTCATATAAAAATTTATACAGGTAAAGTATTATACAAGTGGTCTATTTCATAGAAGTGTAGTATAGGTATAGGTGTTAGAGGTTATATGGAGCTATAAATTTGTATCCTTAAAGATGCATGGATATGTAACTTCAATATGGGCAAACCATGTTATGGTAGTAAGTACAGTGAACAAATATTTTGACAATACCATTATTTGCTCCAGTACTAATGGGTATTGTGCCATTATGATGTATGAGTTAGTATAAATTTATATCATGCTAAGCTACTCATCTTATTAAGTTCTTGTTAGATAAGAAACTCCATAAAGTTGAGTTTGTTGCATTCATGATTCTCAACATATTGCATGGTTTAGAATCCTGCATTGGTTGAGATTATTTTATCACATTATATGAACTATGATTACAACTTTGAATACTGTTGATCATGCATGTACTTATGAATCTTTTTATAGCCTTACCAATTTTGTTTTTCAGTTTGTATCATTAATATTGCATTTATTTATAGTTGTGAGAATAGATACTAAAGGGATATTAACACATGGCAATAAAGAGAAATTGAATAACATTAATGAATAGTGATATACTATTTACTAATATATCAAATACTTTTTTCTATGTTTAAATAAAGAACTATATAGTACAAAACTAAAAAAAACACTTAAATAACAGATGCATTCAGTCTGACTATATATGGTAGTACTTATTTATTATATATAGTGTTAAAAATATATGTCTAGTTAGAACATTTATAATGAGAATTACTTATAAACAACTTCCATTAATTTTAAACGAGTTTTAGTGTGTCATATTACTAATTAGTAATTATATTTTTATAATTTCTAGTCTAATTGTTTATAAACATTTCTATTTTTAACAACTTATACTACATTTTTTTAATATATTAAAAAGATAATATATAAACATAAATAACAAACAAATAAATTCAACAATAAAAAAAATTGAGGATTTTAAAATTTTTTAATGATAGAAAGTGAAAGTAGTGATGTTTGATTTTAAATAACTTTAAAAATTATATCAGTTGGGATTTATGTAAATTTGTTTACTTGAATACAAAGAAAAAATTCAAATAAAAAATAATCAATGAAAAAAACAATTTAAATATATATTTTTAATGATTTTAAGAAAATTTTAAATTATATTAATTTTTTATTTAATTATTATAAATAATATTTATTATCATATCAATTTATAAAAATACTTTTAAATATATGTAATTATAACTTTATTATAATTATAATTATATCTAATTTAAATTAAAATTATTATGAAATGAAATAATTTTTTTATATAGATAAAATTTGATGTGTAGTACGACTTTTTATAAAAATTTATAATATTTTTTTATATAAAAATAAATATTACATATAAGGAAGAATAGAGAAAAAGAATTGATGATAGAGATGTTAATGAGTTATAAGTACTGTCTCATTAAGTTACAGATTTAAAATTTTAGAATTTTTTTTACCACTTCATATCACTCCAATAATAATTTCTTCTAAATTCCATTTCTTGTTAGTAAGATATATCTTAATCAATTCTTATTGGATATGTTTTTATTTATTTTATTATTTATAAGATATTAGTAAAAATTATATTTGTAAATTTTTATATTTATAAATATTCTAAATATTTGTGAATATTTTTATTTTTACTTTTAAATTTTAATAAAATTTTAAAAAAATAAAGTTAGATAAATAATATTGATCTTAAAATATAATTACAAAATTACATAATAAAATATTATTGAAAATAAATGTAATCTTTCTAAAAGATAACTTTAAATAAGTTGATCTCTAAAATATAAATTTTAAAAAATTAATTGTTTAAAAACAATTTTAAATATAAATATATAAAAAAATTAAAAAACTTTTTAGTAGTTAACATTTTTTACTAATAATTTTATTTTAAATTTTCAAAATTATATAAATAAAATTAACTAAAAATAAATAATAAATTTTTTAAAAACATTGAATAATAATATTTGTAATGATCCTAATAATAAATAAATAATTAAAATATTCATATCTATTTCACTTAAACATAAATTTAAAATATAAATATTTAGATTTTTTTTTATCATTCTCATTCATCACTTCACCAAAAGATTATGACAAGTTTTTTAATATGTTTAATGATGGAGATGTATGTGCATAGAGTTTAATAAAAAAAATCCATTAAAATAATTAATGTTTGTTTATCAATAAAATTGTCTATTATGCCGATTTTATAAGTTTAATATCATATATTGTCAAGCTATCAAAATAATTATTAGAAATAATCCTTGAAATGACTTTTAAGATGATATGTAAAAGTAGAAAAAAAAATTACCCATTGGATTATATTAGTAATATAGGTTATTTTCTCTTCACTATATTCATTTTAAATTTGCTTTATCCAATCCAACACCATTTATTTTGCAATAATTATTAGTTAATTACCTTTTTAGTCTCATTATTTATTTTATTTATTTTAATATTATTATTGACAAGACAGCAGGTTTTAGCATCAAGTCAGTCAACTAGTTTTAAACATATAATAATGTAACAATTATTCATCCATTAGCAATAAAATAGTTTAATTAACTACAACAAACTTAACTTAATTAATTTTGTAAAAAATATTGTTCATTTTAATGAGATTTATTTTCTTGTTAATGTTTTCCTTTTCAAATACAAAATCTTAAGTTATTTTAATCTAGTTCTATTTAGATTATATATATATATATATATATATATATATATATATATATATAATGTATATATATATATATAATGTATGCATATATATATATATATATATATATATATATATATATATAATGTATGCATATATATATATATAATGTATGTATATATATATAATGTATATATAATGTATATTTACGGTACAGCGTGCTATATTTAATATTTAAATTTTATACATAAGTTGAACTAATAAATAGAAAGAAAATAATATATTATAAAAGTTACTTTCAAAAATATATTATTAATCTCTAAAATAATAAAATTATCATTAAATTAATTAAAAGTTAATTTAAAATTTGATTTAATATGTAATTAAAATATAATGTTAGAAATTAATTTAAATTTTTAGTAAAAATAATTTAATTACTATTATATAATAATTAATTTATTTTTTTTAGATTAATATAATTTTTATTTATTTTATTAATAATAAAAATTATGTTAAATATCAATAATTTTTAATTAATAAAATAGTTTATAATTTAATTAATATAATAACTTATTTTTTATTTCTAAATTAATTTATATTTAATAAAAAATTTAATGGTATTTTATATTTAATTTATAACTATATAAATAAAAGATACCTTTAACTCAGTACAGTGTATGAAAATTTAAAAAAAATCAAATTAAATTTAACTTAAATAAATAATATTTTAAGAAAATAAAACTATAAAGAAAAATCAAATATTTAACATCATCATATCACATAAATAAATAGTTGATTTTAAGAGAACAAAAATAATATTTTAAAATTTGAAATATGTTTTAAGTCCTTGTATTTATAATTCTTCCTAGTTTTAATCCTTATAATTTTTCTTATATTTTCAGATTTGCGACATTTTCTTCATACTATTAAATATATTTAAGTTATTACTTGAAATGAAAATTATTAATTAAGATATTTAAGGCAATAAAAAATAATTTAAATTTAAATTATTAAATTACTTTTACACATAATTTGATTAAAGAGAATAATATATCTATATTTTCTACGAATAATATAATTAACATTTTTTTTATTTTTTATAGACTGCAAATCGTAATTTTTTTTTATATTAGTTTATTAAATAAATATTACTTCTTTTAACAAAATATTGTTTAAAGAAGGTAGTTACATGTAAATTTTATTCTATTATATGATAAAGTGTAATTTTGTAAGTAAGAATTAGTAATGAAATATATTTAATATAATACAAATACTTTTTGGATTTGTTTGAAATTTCATAAAAATGGTAAAAGAAAAAATAATGATTGTTTTTATATTATATTTAATTTTTAGAAAATTGTTTTTGGTTATATCTTTATTGTTGGGTATTCAAGTGTGAGAGTGGACATAAAGTTTCACATTGAGTAAAAATGACAAAGTTAAGGTGTATAAAAGAAAAAGTAAAGACCCATAGACATTGAGCCTTAAGGTTTTATGTTGAAAGTGGTGTCATCTTTTCTCTTATACACCCTTTCCCTAAGAAAATTTCCAACATCTATCACTTCGGATTTAAAAATAATTTCAATTGCATAATTATGAACTTATAAAAATAAATAACACATTTCAAAATTTAAAACCAAATTTTCAATATCAACCAAGAGTTATATCAATAATGATTTAATCAATGATGACCCACTTATTACAAATGAATTATCTAGCCTATACATTTTTCTACAAACTTTTATACAATTTTTTTCTATAATTTTGGAAAGGAAATAACACTCCTAAAATATTTACAATGAAAAATGTACTCCTATACAATTTATATAAGACTAAGAAGAAAGAAGAGAAATCTAGTAGATTATTCTTCAAATGCGGGAGTCTTCATCCTTAAAACTTGATTTTCTTCTATCCTCTTAAACATGAGTATTATGACTGGATGATTTTCCATCAAAACACTATAATTCCGTTAGACAAAGATGAAGACACTTTGTCTGTTTAAATAGAGTTTTATATTGGATGTCCTTGGTATGATGTAAAACTTCATATTTATGTCGAGTGACGATATCATTCATTATAAATACAAAGTTTTTGTCAAACCTAAAATATCCAATGTAAAACATTTCAAAAAAAATTACAAGAATACTACCACACTTTCTTAAGTTGAATTTTTTGAAATCCAACATAAAATCTATGACGTGATTTACATATTTTTCACTAGTGTATATAATAATTAACTCATAATAATATATAGATCATAAATTATATTGTTTAGTATGTAAAGCAACTCATTAGAAATATTCAAAGTTGATCTCTTATGTCCTTGAATATGTTATCCTAGCTACAATTGTGTTTGAAGTTAATGCGACATAACACTTGGTAATTTAACTTCCATATTTTGAGGATATGAATTTAAACAATGACTTTAATGTATTCACTAAATTTCATGTATTTAATAAAATTATAAAAAAAAATTTCTAAAGTTGTCTTTTAATTAACACAACTTGTAATATTTACTTATTATCCATAACAAAATTTCTATTATTATTCGTTATATAGTTATATAAAAAGTATATGTATTTTCATTTTATACTTGTAATTATTCATAGATACTTAAGGATATTAAAAAAATATTTTAAAAAATTATTTAAAATAAAAATTTGATCATAAAATATAATAAAAAAATACTATTACAGACAAATATAGTCTTTATAAAAAATTCAAATAAATAATACTACAAAGTATAAATTTTTAAAGATAAATGTCTTTAAAAAATAACTTTAATTTCATAATGTAAATCAAAAATAAAAATAAAAATATTTAAAATTAACTTTTAAACAATTATTTAAAAATTAATATTTTTCTTATCGATAATTTTATTTCATTACTTAGATTTTTTTAAAAAAAATTATCTGAATAGAAATTATTAACAATGAGTAATCATATCTACAGAATAAATACCATACTATCTATATTCATATCCCTGAGAAGTGATTAAAATATTCATATGCATTCTTTACAAGCATTAATATAATATACTACCTATTATATTCGTTGTAAATTTTATATATAATTATCTGTATACACATTTTTTTTACCGTACTCAAGCACTATTTAACATCATATGCATTATTCACAAACATTAATATAATATATAGTACCTATTATATACATGGTAAATTTTATATCTAGATATCTGTATACAAATTTTTTTTGCCATACCATTCCAATTCACAAGTTAAAAGAAGATTTATTTTTTCTTAACATCAAGAAGCTCCAAGAAAGGATATAAAACATACGTTTAGATTGTTAAACCCTAATCACAATACTTTTAGTTATTATTTTATTATGCAACTTTTTATTACTTTAATTAATATTTTTATATTGCACCAATTACTTTATGTTTATTCGTTTAAAATTTCGTGTTGCTAGAAAAAGTTTACGTGATAATAATGTACACATATTTAATTTTAGAAAATCATTAATTTATAATAAAAATAATTATAAAATAAATAAATTATTAATAAAATATAATGATGCTTTTTTAAATGAATTGAGAGGATGACATGCGAAGCCTCGTGATGAACTTAGGGATAAAAAGTTTGATTAGTTAGATGATAACTTAAGGTAAAGGGTTTTGAAAGAATTAAAGAAAGTGGAATGATACTTCCAATTCCAACCAAGTTTGAAGTCAACTCTTAGAAGTTTAACTTAATTAATTGATTTATTAGAAAATTTATCAAAGTTAATTAATTATGACTAGTAGTTTTAAGTCTTAGTATAAGTATTAACTGATGACTTGGCTAAAATGTTCACTTATTTGTTAATAAAGTTTTATGTTTTTTTAGATAAACTCTTTTTAGATCATAGAAAATTTTTAGTTTTACTTCTGACTTTTCTTGTTTGAAGTGAAAATTCTTTTAATTAAAGCTCGTGATTTTTCTCCATTTCTAAATCTAATTAACCCACTTATTACCTTTTTCCTTTAAATTTTCTTGATTTTTCATCCATTAAAATTACTTATGAAATTTGCCACTTTATCGGTTAAATTACATATATTAGTTTAATTGTCACTTAATTAAAATAAAATGTTCAATAAATAAATTCGTTGTCTAATATTATATATAAATATAAAATATTAGAGGGTATGAATTGTTTATATAAATGGAGGAAGAGAGTAGAGAAAGTGTATATACAGGAACCCTTCTTCCCCAACAACATGGCTGCTCCTGCAATCTCAAACATCTTCTTTCCCTTCCCCAAACAGCACCAACTTACCTTCTTCCCATCATTACACCACTCCAAATTCCAAGCACCTCTCACACGAACCCTAAACTCGATCAAACTAGCCACCGTCAGAGACCAAGAACACGAAGAACCAACAACACACACCACCCACAACTACAAACCCAAGCTAGAGGACCACCTGGCGCGCCTCCCTGAAGCCTGGCGCCAAATCCAAGGCGACAACGACTGGGTCGGGCTTCTGGAGCCCATGGACCCTCTCTTGCGGATGGAAATGATCCGCTACGGCGAGATGGCCCAGGCCTGCTACGACGCCTTCGACTTCGACCCCTTCTCCAAGTACTGCGGCAGCTGCAGGTTCACGCCCCGCGACTTCTTCTCCTCCCTCGAGATGCCCCGCCTTGGCTACACCGTCACGCGCTACCTCTACGCAACAGCCAACATCAACCTCCCCAACTTCTTCAAGCAATCGCGCTGGTCTAAGATGTGGAGCAAGCACGCCAACTGGGCGGGGTACGTCGCCGTTTCTGACAACAACATGACCACCCGTCTCGGCCGACGCGACATCACCATCGCGTGGCGTGGCACCGTCACCTGCCTCGAGTGGGTGGCGGACCTCATGGATTTCCTCAAACCGATCTCGTCAAACGGGATCCCGTGCCCCGATCAGACGGTGAAGGTGGAATCAGGGTTTCTAGAACTTTACACGGATAAAGAAGAGAGTTGCGGTTACTGCAAGTTCTCCGCTCGGGAACAGGTTTTGACGGAGGTGAAGAGATTGTTGGAGATTTATAGCGACGAGGAAGTGAGCATTACGATAACAGGACATAGTTTGGGGAGTGCGTTGGCGATTTTGAGCGCGTATGATATTGTGGAGACGGGAGTGAATGTTATGAGGGATAGCAGGGGTGTGGGGGTTACGGTGATGTCGTTTTCGGGGCCCAGGGTGGGGAACGTGAGGTTTAAGGAGAGGTTGGAGAGGCTGGGGGTGAAGGTGTTGAGGGTGGTGAACGTGCATGACGTGGTGCCCAAGACTCCGGGAGTTTTGTTCAACGAGTACTTGCCGCCGGCGGTGTTGAAGGTGGCGGAGGGGCTGCCGTGGAGCTACTCGCACGTTGGGGTGGAGCTGACGCTGGACCACAGGAAATCCCCGTTTCTCAATCCCAATGCTGATGCAGTCTGTGCCCATAACTTGGAAGCTCTTCTGCATCTTCTCGACGGGTCAGTTTCAACTTTCAACTACTGCACTGAACTCAAAGTGAAAATAATTCTTAATCAGATTTTTTTCCTAAGACAAATTGATTTAAAACAAAACCTTAAAACACTAATGGACCATGTTCATGGTTTAAAAAATTATAAGGGTAGAGCAAATCAAGCGTGCCATATAATATATGTAATCCAAGAAATCTGTAATTGAGGTAGAACAGATCATGTGCGAGTCTTCTCATTATCGAACTGATCAAAATTATTGTGTTGTCCTATTATTAATAGTTATCCAAATACCATTTTTTAAAATCAATTAATTATTAAATTCTATATTACACTTAATATCCATTTAAAAAAAAGGGGGAAAACCATAAAATCAAGCTACAAAATATTGCATTGGTTTCAAATTGATATTACACGTAAATCAAATCAAAGCAAATGGTGTGATATGATATATTATGGAAAGGAAAAGAAAAAAAAATGTTGATTGCAAATATTCCTATTCAAAACTTGTGTTGTCGGTTCCACATACATTGGTACGTGGAAGAAGGTATAGTTGGCAATGGGATATGGAATCAACAACCCAACTCAATAAACATTATAGTATGATATAAAAGCTGCCCACGTTTTGTGAAGAAACATAAATAATATAACATATTAGTTGTAACTTATGTCGCTATTAGGTGAGATAGGGATAGATTGGAGTAGGCATTGATTATTTCAACATGCAATAACTCAGCATGATATGAGCAACCTAATATATAATGCTAGTTACACATATAAAAATAGTCATTTCGTGGAGGGAAAGGGATAGATTGGTATATTAGTAAAAGGATTCAACATCATTTTCAACATTTCTCTTTTGTCTTCATACTGTAATAAAATAGATATATAGAAGATAAGAATGGGACCATGCATCATAAATTACTATCTGGTGGCATGGCATGTATGAATTTCATTAACTTGAGAATTGGCACCTCAAGAGTTTTTTTCCCTTGTCTGTGCTACTGGTTTCTTGGAAGCTCATGAAACCACATCAAGTTATTAGTGAAATGATGACGATGACATCAGAAAGTAGCATTGATATTATGTATGAGAGGTTGGTGCAGAGATAATGTTAGATTTTGACCTAAAATGAACTGATAACAGGTACCATGGAAAGGGTGAAAGATTCGTGCTAGCGAGTGGTAGGGATCCTGCGCTGGTGAACAAGGGATGTGACTTCCTGAAAGACCATTACATGATTCCACCAAAGTGGAGGCAAGATGCGAACAAGGGCATGATCAGGAGCAATGATGGGCGGTGGATGCAACCTGAACGACCAAAGCTTGAAGATCACCCTCAAGAAATGCATCACCATCTCTCCCAACTTGGTCTCACTTCATCTCATTCATCAATGCACTGTTAACTACACTTATCACACTCCAACTTTCTCCCTCCATCCTCATCATTCATTAATACTTAATCTGCATAAACTTATCACACTACTAATACTCATTATTAAAGTCTACATGCAAGCCTTCTGCAATAATATAAAGAAATCATTTTGTATAAAAAAGGTTTTAATTTTTAACTATTTGTTAAAGTTATGAGACAAATTTTAAATCTATTCCATCCTTATACATTATAAAATGATATAATTGATCATTGATTATGTATCCAAATTCTTTTTTATATTTTTATTTTTATTTTTCATAATTTCATACTCCATTATTATCTGTCTTTTAAGTTTATTTTACTGGTATTCTTTTTTCTTTCTCTAATTTTCTTTCTCTTAAATATATTTATTTTTTATTATCGAGAATCATTTGTATAAATTTATAAAATATAAAGATGAAATATGTCAAAAATTTATAAATATAAACACAATTTTAATAAATAATTTAAGAACTAAAAATATATTTAATTTTAAAAAAAATTATACATAACCAGAGGTACCAATAGCTTCAGTTATGGCAGCATTTGTCGCTTGCTATGTTATTTTGATCTCCATGAAACAAAGTCTGCCCAGTTCCGTCAAAATTCTTGTTGTCCATGCATATAATTTTCAGAACAAAGAATGTTGGCTTGAAAGCATTCACATTAATTCTTAAGGCACCTCAATTTTTTACAACAACACCCATTCTTATGTTTTCATGACATTAAAACACTAGTACAAATAATGAATATAACGATAAAGTGTGACGACGGTTCCTTATACACCATCGTTGTCTATGACGTGGTAATATTGTTATAAATACAGGTTTAAACAAAATAAGGTTCGTAGTAGAACTGATGTGTCAAAATACGATGACGATTTTAGTTAAATTTCTTTGACCTCTTCCTACATTTATTTTCAGTCAAAAGATTGATTTTTCACTAGTAAGAAAAAAAAGCTTGATTCCATGATTATCAATTATGGAATGTTGCACCTAATTAAAATAGTAATACCATGCAACATCACTAGGAGAAAATGACCTCTTATTATACATAGAAAATATTCTTGTTTCATAAAATTTTACAATGAATGAAAAGAAAAAAATATTTCAAAAATAATTAATGATATTATCATAACACAATTCATCATAGTATTTTTCAATAACGTCAAAAATATAAAAGGATTATGTAAAAACTAATTTTATATTTTCGATTATGTGATCCAAATGATCAATTTAAAAAATTCAAAAGAAATAGACATGCAAGAAAGATTATAAATTAGGATAATTTTTTACCAATAAAAATAAGGTGAAGTCTAATTATTAGAAGGTAAAAATCATTAGAACATAAAGTTAATTTCACATTTTTTGTTCAGTTACAAATTCACAATACGTCTTATCAAAATTTTTCTAAATTTAATCATAAGATGGAGGACACAACACCTCATGTTCTCGTCTATTTTCATAAGGTCATCTTATATGTGGACCGAAACTCATGGAGACATATAATCTCTTAACCTTGAGAATAAGAAGTAAATAATACATTTTCTTAATAAGAACCTTTTTGTATTAACGCTACCAACACCTTGTATTTGAAAACGTAGTTTATGAAAAAAAATTGCATTCTTTCAATTGCATATCTTTGCTAATGTAAAATAACATACAACCATCAACATGATAGTCAATTCCTTTTATAGTTAAACCAAGTTTCAGGACATTTTTTTTGGCCTTGTAGAAATCTTTAAAAATAAGATTACCAGTAGGATGCATATTTCATAAGAGCTAATGTTTGATCACATTATACTTGAGACATATTTCTCCCTAATTTAATTGTAAAAGATCTAACAACAAAAGATTGTTCAATGTGATTATTACACCTAGACCGTAATGGTTTCTTAGTCGCATCTAACAATTCATAAAATTTTTGGGCTTTTGCATTTGGAGACTCATCGATAATTGGAGAGTCGTCAATTCTTGATCATGATCCATTTCATACTCTAGACTAGCAACATCATAAACCATGCTCTCAAATCTACTGAGGTGTCCCTCTTGTGTGCTGAAAATCTCAAGACTAGTAACTACACATGTTTGCATCACTTTCTACCGAACATGTCCAATACTATAGTATTCAGGAATGAATCCTTTCTTATAAAGATGAACTTTAACCTCTTCAAAATGGAAGAACTTCAAATTGTTGTACTTAGAACAAGGACATACTATTTTCTCATTTGACAAAATCATTTCTTGACATGCATAGGACATAAAATCATATAAGCCTTTAAAAATACATCATTATATCCCTTGCTATTAGACATTAGTCTATTATACATCCAACTTCGATTTTGACGAATATCCATATTCTATCCTATAACAAAGTGCATCATTCAACTATAAAAAAAGTCGATCTTATAACTTTTTTTAAGAAAATAGATTTAATTAATTGAAAAAAAAAGAATGATACATTGATATGTTCTTTATAAATTCAATAACATATTACTAAATCAATTTTACTAATTTAGGAAACTTGCCCATAAAAATGTTTCATTAGTTGAGAAGTTAATTGAGAAGTTTAATATTCTAAGCAATAAATTCTTACATGTACAAATTATTATATCAATCTTATAAATAAATCAAAACAACATCAAATTCGAAATGAGTATTATGAATCATTACATATATCTTATTAAATACTTTTCATTAATTGTAGAAATAAATGTTAAATACCATATACCTTGGTCTAAAGTTCTTTTGTTTCCATAGTATTACAAATAACTTGTTTTTACTTTTGTGAGCTTAATTAGAGAGAATACTCATGAACAACAATATGTATGGTATCATCCTATGACAACTTTCATTTTTTGTCTCTGGTTAAAATTATCTCAGCCAACATCTAGACAAACACAATATCTAACAATTAATAAAGATTATCATTGATAAAACACACCACAACCTAATTTATCATTAAGGAAATATTGGTCTCAATAAACCTAAGTGTGTGTACCAAACCTCTATAAATTTGTTGACATTCCACATGTATGGGGATCTTTTTCCAACAATTATTAATTTAATAACTGAAACCTAATTTGAGTATCAAAGTGTCTTCTGTAGATCGATAACCTCAAAGATCATTGCGGACAATAATATAGAGTCATTAGTTTTGATTATGAGAATTGATCTTCAATAACTAATCATCCATGCATGAAGAATAAAATATCAAAGAATAAAGAAAAAAATTAAAGAACAATTCTAGAAATTGAAAAAAATAAAAATGAAAAAAAAAATCTAAAATTATAAAACTAATTTAGAGCACATTTAGACTATTTATATATTTATTAATATAAACTAAAAATATGTTTAATTAGATCATAAATTCAATTACAAAATTTCAAAACAAAATAAGAAAAATATAATTTATATGGATTTTTTAAAAAAAATCAAGAAATCTACTTTAACTTTTAAAACTCATAGAAAATATAAAAAAATCCAAATCGATAAAATGATATGTCCATCTTGAAACATTGGAAACGTAGAATCAATGCATTTGAAATTAACTAAAAATAATATTTTTAAAAAGAGTTATAAACAAAACCAAGAACAAAATGTTGAAATTAAAACAAATATTTTCAATGATTCAATTTATTATTATTAATAAGATAACTTAAAAACTAAAAGTAAAACATCTTTAAAATATTTAAAATATACAATAAAACTAGAAAAAATATCCTCAAAATATATATTACCCTTCATATTGAGAAGATCTTTCACATTTCTATCTCTGGGAAGTGAAAAAGAAAAACGTTGTTCCTATTTCTCCGTGACCCAGATGAGCCTGCATCATCAAATATTAGGTAAAAGGTTCGGCGTTCAACGCTCAGTTGGCATTTAATTCTAACGTTGCACGGGGTGTAGTAAATGGCCCAACTTATATTTGCTAACAAAGGATCAGCACGCATGTGCTCTGAGCTATAAGTTTGGTTCGTGTTCACTCTGAAAACAATTATTTGTTGGAGAGTCACCATAGATATACCAAGCAATTATGCAGTGATTCAAAAGACGTATAAATATAGTACCCAGAAAAGAATATGTACCAAATATTGCTTTATGGAACTATTAAATTTGACTATAATGGATAAACACTTTGATGGAGTACCAAATTTACACTGTAGCCTTTTACTTCCAATCACAATAACAACATTACTTTCTAGTACTTTCAAATCAGCTGGATACAAAGAAAATAACCCTACACTATATATACTTATATGTTAACTTCTATTATATTCGTAAGACACATATATAGATTTTAATATAACATGTATTTATACATTTATACGTAAGTGGATTTATTTTATATAAGCTGTATTTATATGTTAGTATAGAAAGTGTATTAACCTATAAATAAAGATATCAAAATCAGTTTAAATTTGTTAGCTAATACAAATTCAACACAACTTACTTAATCCATACATTAAACGAGTTTGAATTGGTTCAACCCATAATCCATCAACAATAACTTTTTATTCTTTTTATTATAATTATTTACTAATTTTAATTATGTAAATGGACACTTTGATCTTTTTATTGTTTAACATTATTTGAATAGTTTGAATGATTAATGTATTTGTTTGCTCAATTATATAAATCAGATTGATTTTTACTTCGTATTTTTATAATATTTCTTTGTAATTATGGTTAATATTTGATGAGTTGTACAACTACAAATAGGTAATAGATGAAGTCAGGAAATATACCAAACAAATTGGAGAAATAAAATATGTTTAAGTGAGTCAATTCACCTAACTCATTGACATGTGGTGGATCGAGTCAAGTTGCAAAATTTTTATCTCACAAAAAAGTTAATGAAATTAATTTGTTCTTAGTTTAACTCTTAGTGGGTCTACCCATATTTGTTTAACCGATTAACTCATTTTGACACTTCTTACATGTAAATACAACTTTTATACAAAGTATAAATAGATCACCTTCTTTACAAACTATAATTGTACCTTCTATTTAAATTGTAAATGCTTCTTATCTAAAAACTATACATCACATTCATGTACAAATCTATATATTCATCTTCTCTTTTAAGTCAACATACACATACTTTTATCACTAGTTTCCAAGTCATAAAAATTCTTACGGTTATGGTTTTAGATTATTTGTGTTTAACATACATATCTCTATAACAAAATTATGAGATGTTCATAAGAACTTGTTTTAATAAACTTTCAAGACAATTTATGAAAGTTAAATAACTTGAACTTTATATCTAGTCAAATTTAATAATAAGATGAAATTTTTTTAATGTTTATATCATATGGTCATTATTGTTGAAAATCACACAAAAAGAAATAATCTCTTCTAGTATAAGTACATTAACAAAATAAAAGTACAAATAAAGAACACAAGTTTAATGTGGTTTGATACTTTGAGGTCAACATCCACATATATTCAAAGCGCAAACTCCTGATACAATTTTTTCTAGTAAAAATTGTAAACCTTCTAATTAATTTTTTTGACAAAATTGCAAACCTTCATGTAAATTTTTGTAACAAAAAGTGCAAACTCTTTCTATGACACACAACTACTCAAATCTCCTATAAACCTAAAAAATATATTGAGTTCTCATGAAAATACTCAAATTCATTTTTTATTTTTTATAATGGTTTTCTACTTTTCACTTCTTCATATTATTAAACGTGACACTTTAATAAAACCTATATCAGAACAATAATTATAAGTTAAAAAAATCATAAGTTAAAAAAATACCTGATTACATAACATGGTAAAACTTTAAAAATCTTACATGAAAGATGATTTAACATAAGAATTTTTTTAAAAAAGAAATCAACCTAATATGTTGTATGTTGATAACTTGAAATATACTTGATTTATTAAAATCTAATGTGATAAGTTGAAGATGTATTCATCTAAGAAAAAACGTTTAATTAATTATTACATATTTCATGATTTAATTCTTAAAAAATTAGAAGAAAAATGACTTTGTAACTAAGGACAGCTTTACTTATGAACATAATTAACTGTAAATCTACAAAGCATTGGTGATGGTAAAACTTTTGGCACACTCTTTTGCATTAAATAATGTTATAATTGTGAGTGTTATGGTTGGAGAGTAACAGGGCTTTGTTCAGAATCAAAGTAAATGGAGAGTTTTCGTAGCTCCATAATCATTAATAAATAACACGTACCAAGCGTTGAAAGCCAAACCTTTCACCTAATATTTAACGATGCAGAGTAACGTGGGTCACTGAGGATAACGGAGAAAGAGAGCAACAAAACAATGTTTTCCTTTCCACACTAACACAAAACAATAAAATTTAATGATCTTTTATTTCAATAACAGAAAATCAAAATAACATCAATACCGGAGACTTATATTATTGTGTGCAATTGTTAGTATTTTTTATTAATTTCTATTTTATAATTTTTGTTATTCATTTTATATATCCTAACTTTGTTTTATTTCTATTTCAATTTTGTCGTTTGCGCAAACACTAGATCTGTCTACGTTTTCTTTCTGTATCTATTTTGTTTTCTGCTTTTATTTTTTGTTTTTGTTGTTTCTATTTTTTTTATTTCTGTTTCTACTGTGTTTCTAATTTTAATTTATTATTTTTAATTTTTCTGTTTTTTATTTTTGTTTCTATTTTTAACTTTACTATTTCTACTTTTAATTTTACTCTTCTGGTTTTAATTTTACCGTTTCTATTTTAATTTTGTTAGTTTCTATTTTTAAGTTTGTTTTGTTATTATGCTTCATTTTATCCTCTTAATTTTGTTATTTTTTATATAAATTCTCTTTTCTCGTATTATAAGAAAATTATAAACTATTGATAAAATTTTATTAATAAAAATTTTTTATTAATAAATTTTAATTATCAATAGATTTAATTCTGCCGATAATTTATAATTATAATCTATCAGTAAAAATCTATTGATAAAATTTGCGTTATATTTTACGAAATAATTTTTTCTTGTACTATTAGTTAAAAAAAACTTAAAAACTATTAACACTCACAAGTTGTTAAAAAAAGTTATTTGAATTCTCTCTCAATCTTCTTCCATGTGAGAACTTGTATTTAAATATAAACTGTTACAATTAACATCATTGAATGGTTTTTTATATACAAGTAACTTTGACACATAAATCAAACTAAATCTTTATTTAGATAGAAAAAGAATAAGTTGGAGGTTCAATTTTTCTGCAAAACCCAGAATTACTTATTTCAAAGCTATGATTTCTGCACCATAACATGTTTATGTGATAAAAAATTTGTTTATGAATTAATCTTCCACTTACACTACCTTGTAATACACAAAATATGTGCTCATTCCTTGTAATTTTCATGATTAAAAAATAATTACATTACTTATATATATATATTATCATTTTACCAATTCTCCATTTTTTTTATTCTCATGCTTACAAGCTATGTATACATTGAGAGGGGATACAATAAGATTCCTAAAAGGAAAAGTTTAAAACTTACCAAAACTATACTCATTTGGTAACAAATATTTACCTATCAACTAAAATAGGAAAGAAAACAGTTTTACAATCTCAATTTCATCTCCAATATAAAATTTAAAACCTTTTCACTTAAAACAAATTTATGTTTTTGAAATAAATTATTCTAAATAATATTTATATGTAAAGCAGAGAATAGTTAGATGTAGAGACAATATATTTATGTTTTACCACCCTTTTGCCAAACTTGTACTAACATTTAGGCTATGTATTTATGTTTTACCAATCTTGGACTAACATTTAACAACGAAATTGTGATCATTTTATTTATATTTTTGATGATGTATAAAAGTATTCGTGATACAGATCTTGGTTTAATTTTTAGTTAAAAATATATTTAAATTAAAAATAAAAATGATATATAATTCGATTTAATTTAGTTTAAACATAAACAAAATTTATATTAAATTAACCTAATTTTTATAAATTAATTTGGATCAGTATTGTAGTTTTATTATAAATTTTTTATTAATATTTATATTATATTTATATATAATGACATAAATACTAAATAATTTAAACTTCTGTATTATTTTCTTTAATTAATATTTTATTTTATTTAAATATTTTTCTCTCCAAACTTAATAACTAACACGTTTCTTTCACCTTATTCATGTTTGTATTCCTGTTCTATCACATGTTCATAAATATAAATCATGTTCTCTAACATATATTTATCTATATATAAATAAAATAACAAATAATATAATAATAGTTAAATAGTTAACTTTTATTCATAGATTGATTTTAAAATTTTAAACTACTAACCAATTTAAATCATTCGGTTATAAGAAAAATAGTTAAATTACTCTAAAAAGTTTTAATTTTAATTTATTATGATTTTTTTAGTCAGTTGATTTCTAAATATCCCTAATTATATATATGTCCTATGTTCTTAAACACACTTACTTTATTTCTTTTATATAACATAGTCATTTTTTTTAATTTTCTGTTATTCTTTCTTTTGTTGCATGATATACATAGATATGATGGTGAATCTAGTCCAACACTTCATTTACATTAAATGATTTTGAGGTGGAATTGCCATTACAAGTCTTTTAAGAATGAAATAATCTTTTTACAAGATAAATTAAAAATATAATTTTTAATTCATGTATAAGGGATATATTTGCATAAATTTCTATATAAATATTTAAAGAGAATAAAAATAAGAAAGAAAATCTTAAAATTTAATTTTTTAAAAAAGTTAATATGAAAGAATTTTTATAAATGAATATATGTGTATTTTGTTTTCTTCTATAAAAAAAGTGTACTCATAAAAAAAAGAATTATAAGTTATAAGAAAATTAGAAAAATAATAAATGTATATATATATATATATATATATATATATACACATGGTAGTTTGACATGGCACTAGGAAATTCACTTTCATAATCAAACAGTGGTTTGATTAAAGGAACAAAGCATGGCTGCTTCAGTCACAAACATGCTCACAATTCCCTCTTCCAAAATAACCCTCCAAACTTCAACCTTCCACACATTCTCAACACCACCATCACCTCTCACACGAAACCAAAAATCAATAAAACTCGTTGCACGTGACACCTCCTCGCTCTCACGCGCCGTCACCGACCACGTGCCAGACAAAAGCACCAACAAGCCCAAGCAACTAGCCGAAGTGTGGCGCGAGATCCAAGGCCAGAATAACTGGGCCGGGCTTCTAGAGCCCATGGACTCTCTCCTAAAGACGGAGGTGATCCGCTACGGCGAGATGGCCCAGGCCTGCTACGACGCCTTCAACTTCGACCTCTTCTCAAAGTACTGCGGCACGTGCAAGTTCGCGAGGTCAAACTTCTTCAACTCACTCCAGAATTCCCAGCTCTACACGTCCCACTTCGGCTACAACGTCACGCGCTACCTCCACGTCACCGCCAACATCAACTTCCCCAACTGCTTCATCCGCTCGCGCTACCCTAAGGAGTGGAGCAAGGTCAACTGGGCCGGGTACGTCGCCGTTTCGGACGACGCCACCACTCGCCGCCTTGGGCGCCGCGACATCACCATCGCGTGGCGCGGAACCGTGACAAAGCTGGAGTGGGTGGCGGACCTGATCGAGTTCCTGAAACCAGTGTCATCCCACGGCATCCCCTGCCACGACCATTGGGTGAAGGTGGAATCAGGGTTTTTGGAGCTTTACACGGATAAAGACGAGAGTAACGATTACTGCAATGTTTCAGCGAGGGAGCAGGTTTTAGCGGAGGTGAAGAGTTTGGTGGAGAAGTATCGTGACGAGGAAGTGAGCATTACGATAACGGGGCATAGTTTGGGGAGCGCGTTGGCGATTTTGAATGCCTATGATATTGTGGAGACGGGGGTGAATGTTGTAGGGAATAAAAATGGTAAGGGTGTGGGGGTTACGGTGATGTCGTTTTCGGGGCCCAGGGTTGGGAACGTGAGGTTTAAGGAGAGGTTGGAGAAGCTGGGAGTGAAGGTGTTGAGGGTGGTGAACGTGCATGACGTGGTGCCGACGGTGCCGGGGCTTGTGTTCAACGAGCACTTGCCGCTGCCACTTCCGTGGTGCTACTCGCATGTTGGGGTGGAAGTGGCGTTGGACCATAAGAAGTCCCCGTTTCTGAACCCCCATGCACATGCTGCCAGTGCTCATAACTTGGAGGCTCTTCTGCACTTGCTTGATGGGTCAGTACTCACTTTCAACAACTTTCTTTCTCTTTTCACACCTTCTGATACAGAAGACCTAGTAATAGTAATGGTTACATGTTTTTGATGATGGGCAGATACCATGGAAAGGGTGAAACTTTTAACCTAGAGAATGGCAGGGATCCTGCTCTGGTGAACAAGGGATGTGATTTCCTGAAAGACAATTACTTGATTCCACCAAACTGGATGCAAGATGAGAACAGGGGTTTGGTGAGGAGAAATGGACATTGGGTGCAGCCGGAGAGACCAGTTGAGATCAATGATCACCCCAAAGATATGCATCTCCATCTCAGACAACTGGGTTTGGCTTCATTTGACGAGATATATATGAATGAAGGAGGAGGAGGAGATTCTGCCATAGAATTACTGGAAGTGCTTCCTGGGGAAAACTAGTGGGACCTGGATTTATCCAAACTGTTCATCTCATCCCCTATTATCAATAAATGCATACACATGATGTTATAATCTATAGTATTGATTATACAAGTGTGTAAACTAAGATTCTCAAATCTTGTCTTTCGTTCTGTTGTTGGGTTAGTTCTTGTTTGTAATGGATGATGATATTCACACTACGCATCTAATATATGGATACAAGACACTGACTGCAAAGGAACTCCTGATATAGTTATAAGGAGTTATTTGGTTAAATACGATGGTGCATGATTTAATTAAATTGACTATGAATTCGCCTAATATGATTAATTTGAGGGGAAAAAAATATCAACCTCCCCACCAACACCTAAATGCAATTTTTATTTTTCATTTTAAAAAAGTTATGAATAATATTGACATTTTAATTATATTCTTACCTATAAACTTCTCTAGAAGACATAGAGATGATGCAAATAATGTTATAGCAATAAATAAAAAGGATAAAAACACTTATTAGGAATAAACAATTATAATTCAATTATGTTTCTTAATTTATATTTTATAACATTAAAAAACGAATAAAAAGAAATGAACGTAGTATGTCAAAATTAAAAACACTTAAATATGTTTTTCTCCTTAACAAATTATCAGATATTCACTTTTGATTCCTATATTTTTAAAATTTTTCATTCTTTAATAATTTTTTTTTCCGAAAACAATGACATAATGTTTTGAACAGTAAAATACAATGTTTGAGACAACTCTTTAGATATAAAAATAAAATAGTTGTAAAAAAACGGACATGTTAAAAAAATTATTAAAAAGTAATAATAAAATTTATAATATTATCCTCAACCAAAAATATATTTTAGACAATTGGTTATAATAATTTCTTTTTGTAAGGTTACCGTGCAAACACCCAAGACATATATATGTTTCAAAGGGTAAATACCATAACAAGTTTAACTTCAAACATTTCCCCAATAAAATCAATAAACCAAAGTCGGACATCTCATACTCAACACATAGATTAATAGGTACAAGATAAATTACATGTCATAGTTAACTTATAAAATTCCCGATCTCATTTATTTGAAAAATAACTTGAAGTTTCAACATTTGTATATAATTTCTGAAAACAAAGGTTAGAAGACAGCATAAAATTACAATAAGTCAACATATTTTTGTGTCAAAAATAATAAAGGTATAAAGTGTTTATAACTTTGGTTTAGTCATAACTTTTTTCTAAAAAAAAAGCTCCCTTGTCCAAATTATTATTAACCTAATCTTAGTTTTGCATACTAAAAAATCTATTTTTATAAAAGAGAACTACTAATGCATGCAACGTAAGACAGATAAATACAAACATAAGTAAGGATCTTATAAACATGTTATACCAAATATACACATAGATTATTTGGGTGAAAAGAAAGTACTTCTCCATTTATCCTAACAAATTTTATTGAATTATGTTATTTGCTATCAGATCATTTTTCGAACAAATATAAATATTTAGTCTCATAATTTGAAATCACGTTTTACTAATTAATTTTGTAAGATTGTGTTAACTTAAATCTCAATAGTGTAATTTTTGTTTTTATTTCTAATTATGTTTCTATATTTATTGTTATTCAATATTTGTACATAAATGTATTATTATACTATGTTGTTTAGAAATTGTGGAGAGAAAAGAATCATCCCTCTCTATCTTATAATAATTTAAACTTATAAATACCACTATATTTTAAAATAAGTCAATAAAATAATTGCCTACAATATGAATAAAATAGCACGACTTTTCTAATTATCATAAATTTCAAAGTGAATATGTTATATATTTACTACTTGTTTTTACAGATCATAATTTTGGTTATAAAAGTGTATATATTATACTTCAAAATCTAGTATAAAATTATAAATAATGACAATTTAATATTATGGATAAAAGGATAAAATTTGAAATATTTAACTAATCAAATTCATTTAATACATCTTCTTAGAAGAAAAAAAGGGTAAGTTCTTCGTTGATGTGAGGAATTAGTATTGATATTTTTTTCCCTCACAAATGCCTCGCAAATTAGTGATAGCTTTTTTTAGAAGATTTTCTCACTAATTTACCTTGGTTTTTTATTTTCTTGAAAATGTTATTTAGTTATGATTTATACTTGAATGACCTAAAGTTTGTTTTAAGTTAGATTTAGTTGATAAGGTCTTAACTTATAAATTTTGAATTGATAAGCTAGTTTATTTATTTGAATATATATAAAATTTGTTATATAAAAAAGTTAAACTTTTAGAAAAAGTTATACTACTGTGTAATATAATTTTAGATTTTTTAAAATATAATTAATTTTTTTAAAATTTTTAGTACTTCTATTTATTTTTTAAAATTTATACAAACCTTTTTATCTGGACAAGTCATTTTATTTAAATTAATTAATATAATAAAAGAATAAAATTATTTAATTTTATTGATCTTCAAAAGTTTAAATGTTTTTATTTATCAATTTATATCGTATCGTGTAATGATATATCACTTACTTCAATTTATAATGTTAATCCTTTTTTAATTTGAACTACATAAAAAATTTAAAAAATAATCCAACAAATACTAAAAATACATAATAACTAAATTGAAATAAATAGCACTAAGTAAAAGAAATAAGAATATATATTAAAATATAATAAATAATAATGATATAATAATGAAAAATAAATAAATAAGTTACCAATTAGAAACTAGCTCAAGTAATTTATGGTTTATAAATTAAAAATTCCTCCTAAAATAAACTAGAATAAAATATTTACCAAATACTTTTATCTTTATTTTTGACAAACTAACTTATTGATCTTACTAAAGATATTTGTATAATTATATTTAATTGTTTTGATGTTATGTTTCAATATTTTTAATATATTATGTTTAGGTAATTTAAAAGTGAAAATTTAGTTTTGTAAAGGCAGAATGAATGTTTTTTAGAATGTAAAATCATGTCTAAACATAAAATATGGTAAAATGTATGTAAAGACTCTGTTAATACAAAAATTAATATTTAAATAATAATACACCAATAAAAAAATAATCACGTGCTAAATTGTATCGCATGAATGACAAGAAACTTTGGTGATAATTAAATAAATAGGAGGAACTTGACTCACAACATTGTCATATGATGATGGAGTTTGACAATGAGGAAGATGTGACGACGATTGCTGTTGAAGAAGGGTCAACCTCCTCAAACTACACAGGTTGCAGGGAAGAACTGCAGTGTTTTCCGATGACGATGATCAAGAAGATTTAGACAATGATAGGAAACACATCGAAGACGCTAATGTGTCCTTTTAGACCAAAAGAATAGAGTAGTTTTAGGTACTTGAAATTGGGTCCTCGTTTTAACGTTATTCGTCAAGGCTCTGCATCTCCATAATTTTTCATTGCAGCCCATAGTTTCAAAAAATTGTTATTTTACCATTTTTGTGTTTCAAAAAAGATATTAAACTTTTAAAATAGGTATTCAAAAATCTTATTTCACAAAATATATATATATTCTGAAAAAAAAATTTACAATTTTGTTCGGAAATTTCTTTTATGAAAGAAGTTTTATAATTTCTTATACATATTATTAATTTATTCAATAAAAAATATTGTGATCCCTCTCTAAAAAAGTTCCGTATAGAGAAAATTTTGTAAATTCAGCAAATCTATGGATGTAATGTGAAAATATGGAAGTGCAGAAAGCACAAGCCTTCCTTGGTGACATGCTTGTTCATTTTTCCATTCCATATTTCTCTAGCCCAAGAAGAAGCATGTTAGAAAGAATTAAATTAATATAAAACATTTTAATATTTAATTAAATATTGAAAATCGGGAGACCCATTAGAAAAAGAAGAGAGAAGTGCTAACTGACCATGCATGGGTGTCAAAGTCTGGGTTGCAAGAAGAATTGGGTGGCTTCCCCCACGCCAGCCCCCTTTATTCATCTACCTTAGGAAATTAAAATTTATGTATATAATAATATCCTAAATGCATCCTATAAAATCCTTTACTAGTCAATAATATAATTTAACCACTTCATTTTATTTCTTAAGCCTAACTGAGCTCGTTCTATCATTCATGCTGGGATTGGAAATTGCAAATATAGAGATGAATAACGTCATGTTTATTAGAAAAGAAAATTATTATTCATGCTGGACATCGCCATTTGTCTCAATTCCCACTACAAATTCGATACAGAAAGACTATTTAAAATCAAACTCCCTCACGGAGTTTCCTCTTATTTTTGTACATGAAAGGACTGGCAAAGGAAAATGATTTAAATTACAAATGGAGAAAAATGGCAACGAAAATTTCACTCGCCTTTTCCAGGGTCAATTGAATATTCCATGTACTGTGCTGAAAACTCAGTTGCTGAAGATCGATCTGAATTTCTTCCAACAATTTCACATTCACGATAATTCAGTGACAACCAGCCTGGTTAAGAATCAGAAAAGTGACAACTATGCCTGTCAGTTACTGAAATTACACATCATTTCGTAATTTTATTTGTCCATGTGTGATACGGCATCTTTGCAAGATACTAACATCTACGGACATATTAAAACATTGAAGTCCTAACTCACCATTAAAACAAAATTAACGCAGAGCGTGCCTATGAAAAAAATGTATTCTTTTAAGAAACATTTCATTGATACCTTGAGGCACCGACTGGTATCTTCAAGTATAACAATTAAGGCAGAGCAATATTGTTAAACTCCTGCTGCAGTTTTTAGGTCAGTACCCGACTTTCCCTGATATTACACGGAACAACCATTACTCATACGCAAGTTTATTATACAAATTTACAAAACTAGCAATCCGAAATTATTAGAATAAGAGCATGTATCATCAATGTTGAAATTTCAGACTTTAAAGCCCAAATGAATGTCACATTGTCAGACCTAGAAGGGGACAGCTGGCAGGCTTTTCGATTCGACACAGTCGTGCATGGAAAAATAGGGTAGCCCAGCTATATTTTATTATTACTTTTCAATAAATGTAGTACTTCAATTCCAAAGATCAAAGCATAGTTGATTATTACTCATTACCACTTAAATCACCAAAGTGTTCATTTTGTTGACCAAAATGCATGACGTTCTGGACAAGAAATCAATCAAAGACAAGCTGAGGATCATCGACTTACCTCAGATGATTGACTCTTTCGAATCTTCCTAGTAGGAGTCCTCATGGTCACAAATTCCTCAGCTGCACTAGGGTGAATGCCTACAGTGGCATCAAAGTCGGCCTTGGTCAAGCCCGCTTTAATAGCAACTGCAAAACCCTGGGCATCAAGCAAATGTACATCAAGTGAATTGAAATTTCACGTATCGTTAAACAAAGCAATACAGAACAGCTGTAGCAACTATAAAAACCTGTATAATTTCAGGAGCATCTTCTCCACACATATGCAAACCCAGAACTTGAGTTGTTTTTGCACAGACTACTAATTTCATAAACACCCGATCTGGAAGCCCAGACAGAGTAGCTTTCAGCGGCCTAAAATTTGCAGTGAAGATGTCAATATCTCCGTATTGTTGTATAGCCTGGAAAATCACGAAAACATCATCAAAACATTAATCTGCACAGCTGATTAAAATAACAAGACCATTTGAATGTATTAGAATCAGACTGTACATAATTCTCTACCTGTTCTTCAGTAAGACCAACTTGAGAAATTGGTGGTTGAGAAAATACAGCAGACGGAACAGCTCTAGATAATGAGGAAAGTAACAGAGTCAGTTGGGAGGCTATGAATTTACTAATAAAACACATCAGAGTACAAGATACCACGAGTGATTGTTAACATTATGGGAACAGAAAGTTAGAGCGTAATATATGCACTAATAAATGATTGAAGAGATGATTTACTAGCAAGACACTGTTCGACATTTTTTTCAACAGTTTCTCTATTATTAATTATCGGGCGAAATTCTATTTGGTCGGGTTTCAGTAATAGAAAGTAGGTTCAAAAACCAAATTTCAAACTGCTTGAAACACATCAAAGTTTTTCATCTCTTCACCTTTGCTGAAAAACTCAGCTCTGTTTCCATATTTAAAAATAAGTTAAAGGAATTCAAAGTAGTTTGACCTTTCAAGCAATGGTCACTGTCGAGTACTTTTTTACCATCAAAGATTTATGAACAAGCTTTCAAACAAATAAAAATATTTCAAAATTGTCATGATTGGGTGCGCAAGATTGGCAGAATAGATACACATGATTTAACAGTTGGGTTTTCTTATAATGATATTCTATGTGAGTTGTGAAGCCACCATTCACTAAATCACCATTGATGGCTACATATCACTTTCCCACAATCTTTTAGTAACACTGGTTTCTTAGGAATATATCAGCAAATCAAGAAGATTTAAAATATTAGAATATGGAGTCTTTTAGCATATGTTTAGGGTTAATTATACGATATAACTGGCAAATTTGCCATCTCAAGGAAATGTTTTCCGAAGTCCAGCGACCAGGATTTTACATTGTGTTTTTCACATTAAAAAACAAACAGTTAAAAAGATTATCCCAGGATTGCATAGCAATAAATGGAAAGATCATTTTTCTAGGTAAGTTCTTTTACAAATTGATTATCGATGATATTTTGTTTAAGAAACCCATCTGTTCTCCAGCATGATACAAATAAAAACCTAAAACTAAACATGATGCGTTATGAATATAATACCTATAATCAGGTTTTGTTGGGTTATCCTGAAACAGTGTTTTCACTAATGCCCCTCCCTCCATCAAAGCAACTGGGGTCAGATTTATCCTGTTTGTAACATCTCCAACCGCCCAAATTGAAGGAACAGATGTTTGAGAGTATTCATCAACCTGGGATGAAGAGTAAAACCAGATTTAGGAACTACAAGTGAGACCAAGGTCATATGAATATATACTAAATAGAACCAACGATGAAGCTTAAATTACCTCTATTGCTCCATCTTTAGCTATTTTCACACCAACAGACTCCAGCCCTAAGTTCTGCAGTGAAATTGCAGTTCATGAATACATTCACTGTGTTTTTAGCTCTTTCTGTTTAATGTATAAAAATAAGATGTTTGGAAAGGAAAAATTTAAATATTAAAATTAAAAAATAAATAACGTAACCCTTAAGGAAACTGGGCCAACTAAGAGGCAAGGGCAAATACAACAGAAGTTCACAACCTTTAATAACGACAGAAATTAAGAAAATTAAGCACATAAATTAGGGAAAATATTGGCACAAAAAAACACAATGATTAAAAAACTATTTCAATGAATCTATTCAAAAATATAAGTTGTTAACATGATGTTTCAATTGAAAGCCAATATTGGTAAGATCAATCAAATTCTTCACCTCTAAAAATCATTTTCTAAGAAAAAATAGTGGCACGTATTTAGATTTCAAATAGGTAGCTATAGAAAAGTAAAACTATTCAATCGAAAATAATACCTTAGTATTAGGTCTTCGTCCAGTAGCAAACATAATATGTGAGAAACCGTCCACTGTACCTTTGTTGGTTTTTAAAGAGAATGAACCATCAGCTGACTTCGTGATACCTTGGGGAGACTCCTCAGTATGGAATTCAATACCTCTTAGAGACATTTGTTCTGCAACAAAATCTCTAATCTGCAGGCATAGTTCCCAATTTTAATGATATAGCTTATCTAAGATTAAAAATTCTCCAATTATATCATTCATGATTGCATACCTCTTCATCAAATCCCCTCAAAACCTTCTTTTGCCGTATAAAAACATGAACCTCGCTTTTCAAACCATTAAAGATACCAGCAAACTCCAAGGCAATGTAACCACCACCAACAATAGCTATTTTCCCAGGTTTTGATGGTAAATCAAGGGCAACATCTGAATCTATTGCATATTCCTTCCCAGGAATATCAGGAATGAAGGGGCGACCTCCGACGGCAACTAAAATGTGTTTGGCTGAATATTGTTTCCCATTAACATCAACCGTGTGAGGATCTATAATCTGCGGGTTCAAAAAGCAATATCACCATAAAATAAAACAAAAATCTTTATCCTTTGATTAATACATATAAAGCTATTAAGTACTTCAAAACGAAGCCATAGCAATATCATACCTTTCCATGGCCTTCGATCAGCTTCACCCCAGCATTGTTCAATATATTCTTGTAGATGCCAGTAAGACGCTGCAACTCAGCATTTTTATTAGCTATCAAACTACTCCAATCATGCTTGGGCTCACTGTCATATCTCCAGCCAAAACCATTACTTTCTTCAAATTCATGAGAAAATTTTGATGCATAAACCAGCAACTTCTTTGGAACGCATCCTCGTATTACACAGCTACAAGGAAAAGACAAAGGAAACATAAAAAATAATCAATTTGAATTCTTTTACAAAGGAACAAAAACTGAATAGCACAATCAATGAACAGAGTGAGAAGGCCATAATACATGGAAAATTGACTGGAATAGCCAAGTTGTAAACATTTATTCATATAAAAACCACCACCGGTTGAGTTCAAGCCTCAATTATTACTATGCTAGCACAAAGACAATACGCCGATTTTGATAAATTTTTCAATATGCATTTGTAAAATAAGAAAATAACAAAAATGAACTACGTTTTCCAATTAGTTAAAATTAGCTTTATGCAATAATACTTTAAATAAGCTTTTGAAGAAGCTAAACGATAGAACTTCTACAAATGAGATTATGTAAGCTCATATGAGAGAAGCTTAACTAATTTTTTTCTTATTATATTATATCTAAGTGATTATTTTTATTAGGTTTAATTACTAATTTGTCCATTATAGTTACAAAAGAAATTCTTTTAGAGTCCATACTTAATACTTAAAACTATCTTTTTTATAATCCCTACACTTAGCATTTGAAATGTCTTTTAATTTAAGGACTAAAAGGGATTAAAGTGAGATATGAGTATTTAAATCTTCTTATTACGTTGCATGAAAAAACCAATTACATATCTAACACTGTGACTTGTCGAAAAAGCCAGGTTAGCTCGAAATCTACGAATTCCTGTCTTCCAAAACAACAAACCCTACTTTAATAAATCGGAATTGAAAAACGGAGGGAAAACAATAAACTCACGTTCCGCCGACGCCTCCGGAGGTTTCGGAAGACACAGTGGAGAAAGGGAGCTCACAGATGGCAACAGACGCACCGTTATTGGCGGCGAAGCGAGCGGCTCGGACGCCGCCGCTGCCGGCGCCGATGGTGAAGAGGTCGAAGTCGTAGTGGGCGGCGGCAGCATCGGCTCCGTTTTGGGACTGGGCGCGGACGGCGAAGGTGCAGCGGCGCGTGGAGATTGAGATTAGGGATTTGGAAAGAGAGCGAGGGAGAAAGGAAGAGCGAGGAAATGGAAGCGTTTTGGTGAAGAAGAGAGTGTTGAGAGAGAGCGATGGCGAAAAAGAGAGCGACGTTGCCATTGCTTTTGTATTTCTGTTTTTTTCACTTCTCTCTTTGTATTCCTTTTGCTTTTGCTTGCTAAATGCTAATTTACTTCTCCCACTGTCTCTTTATACCTTTTCTTTTCACTTTTAAAATAGAAAACCCTAACTAAATATGTGGTTTTAGAATCATCATAATTATATTCCATAACATATCATATTATAATTATATACCAATTAAACACATTCATTATTTAAATATTCGTTTATCTCAAAATTAATGTACCAAATAACAATAATCATGCACTCATAAAAACAAAAGATTCATGAAAAAAATGTATTTTTCTTCTAAATAATGTCATATTTAAAATATTATCATACTTGACTTTATAAGTAGTTAGAATTATTTTCAAATACTTTAAAGTTTATAAAAAAATAATCAAAATCAAAATTGTCATATTGATAAGGATTAATTAATAAATATGTTGAACTTTACCTTTCTATTTTATTAATTTGACATGGCCAGTCAAATTTTATGTTTTAAAATTAACTTTATATAAAAAAAATTATATATTTTTGAAAATTACCTGTTGGGGTTAACTCAGACAGATTCTGACTCCTACAGAAAAAAGAAACGATATTAAATTAGATTTGATAGAAAAAAGGTTATATAATTTATTTGATATGGCGTGTGAATATTTAAACTTAAATCTAAAATAAGATTAAATATATTTCAATAAAAATATTGGAAAAAAAATAAAATATAGTACATTATATGAAACGGAACGGAGAAATTTCTTTTATACAAACTTTTATGAGAAAAAATAAATAAATTTATTCAAAAAAGTTGAAATTACTTAATCCTTCTTTCATTTCAGGGAAAAAAATTATTTCATAAGACGTTTTAAAATTTCAATAATTTTTTTTCTTGTTTTTTCTTATATATCTCTATTAATAACATGATTATCTGTGTTAATATTAAATAGTAAAAAGAGAAATTAAAATCAGGAACTAGGAATTAATTATCTTTTATTAGTCTGACTCTTCATATTTCATTATCATCTACTAATATCATCTTCATATTCAGGAGTACTAATCTAACTTTTACCTTTTCACGTTTATCTTTCTTCGTCTCTGTTTTTTCATTCAATAGACTTTTTATCTTTAAAAGGTAAGTAATCAAATATCATATCTAAATTTATTCATTTCTTTCATCCTCTATTTCATGACTATCAACCGTGTTTTGTTCCCATTCAAATGAATTAGATTTATCTTCATTATCTGAATGATGTGGAGTAATATTCAAATCTATATCAACTGACATGATAGAGTAATAATACAGATTGAAGTTGTAATACATATATTATTTTAATTCAGTATTTCTATTCATATTTTGGTGGGAATTGAAGATTTTGAATGAAATTTTAAAATAAATTTTAATCATAGTTATTTACAATTTGGTGAAAATTAAAGATTTTGATTGAAATTTTAGTATAATCATTTGCAGATTGGTGGAAATTAAAAATTTTAATTAAAATATTTAATTAAAAAAATTAGTAGTTCTGAATAATTCTGAAATAAATTTAAAATTATTAAAATTCCAATATCAATTAATATACAATTTTATTAAAAAATTAATTTATTTTATAAAACTTCTAATTTAATTTCAATTGATTTAGTTAAAGTAATTAATAAGGGTATAATTTAAAACGGAATGAGTATTTAAGTTCATTTATATTTTTATTTTATGACTAAAATAATTTTAAGTTATGAAAAAAAATTATTTTATTTATTTATTTCTAAAAGTTCATAGGAATAGATTTAATTTTGTTGATTGATATGTTTTCCCCTAATTCATACAACAGTGTAGAGATTGCACCTTTTGCTATTGGACCGCTTCTTAAGGGGTATTGCTCAATTGAATTATTTTAAACTTTTTAAGATGAGCTCAACTTTTTACAGATAAAATATCTTTAATTTATGTAAATTATTTTTAATGTATATTTATCACTAACATACCTTTATATATTTAAAAGGTGTCCAATTATTTTAAAAAATGATTGTATAATTTCACCTAATTTTTAAATATATTTTCATCGAGATATAAAAAAAATCATAAACATAAAACATTATTTCCAACGTCTATTCATGATAGAATCAGTTAATTTCAAGAAATTGAAATATATTATATATAAATTATTTGTAATATTTTTTTCTTTTTTTATAAATAGTTTGTCTAAATAAATTAATAGAGCTGTCTTATATTTTATTTTTTTATTTAAATAAAGAAATTAAAATTTTCTTTTTAGACAATTTTTATTTTAAAATATGAAATTTTAAAATTAAATTTCATAAGAAATATTAATCAAATTTAAATATTTAAAATAATATTTAATAATTTAATTTGTTAATATTAAATAATCTTTAATAATTAAAAAATACAAGTATTAATATATTTTTGCATTAGTATTGATCAAAATATAATATTATTTACTAATTAGTTGTATAACAACAATAAAATCATTTAGTTATAAAATTACATATAATATCAAAATGTAATATTATTAGTGATATAAATAATCCACAATTATAATACAAATTGTAAGTCAGTATTAAATTATATATCAAAATTCAAGTTTATGATATGAAACAATATGGTTTTATTATTAAAAAAATAGTACATAACATGTTTAATTAATTATTTTCTTGTTTAATATGTGTATTTTATAGTCCTTCATTATTTAAATAATAAATCTTTTAACATTATATTTAAATTTTATTCAACATTTATCGAACTATAAGGTATAACAAACATAATTAATCATAATGATTTATAATTAATGCAAACAAGTAAAAAGTTTTATCAAATAGTTAATCTATTACAAGAAAACAACTATATATATATAAATCATAAATATATTTGTTAAAAATAGTATGTTATCTAGTATTAAAAAAAATATATATATAATTCAAAAATAATGTAATGTACATTATTTACAATAACTCAAGTTGTAAAAATATATATTAAAAGGTAATTTTTCTTTTACTTAATTGGGAAGACTTCAACAATAACTAATTGTTTTATTATATCAACTAACTATTTAACAACTTTAGTTCATTATTGCTTACTAAGATTTGGTATCAAAAACATCTCATTTAACACTTTTTTTATTTGATTTTCATCAATTTGTTCGCCAAATACATGTATCAATCTTCTAAAAGAGTCAACCACATATTTCATCAAAACAGCTATTGAATATTTTTTTTCCATTCTTTCTCCTTTTACTAGTAGAGTCAACCACATTTAATATGTGTATTTTATAGTCCTTCATTATTTAAATAATAAGTCTTTCAACATTATCAACATTTATCCAACCTGTAAAAAGTACAACAAAGTGGTTTATAACTAATGCAAACAAGTAAAAAACTTTATCAAATATCACACAGCTAATCTATCACAACAAAACAACTATATATATAAATCATAAATGTATTTATTAAAAATAGTATGTTATGTAGTATTACAAGAAAAAATCTAAATATAATGCAAAAGTAATGTAATGTACATTATTCACCATAATTTAAGTTATAGAAATATGTATTATAGGATAAATTTTCAAAATTGGAAGGACTTTCACAATAGCTAATTGTTTTAGTATCTTAACTAACCATTTAACAACTTTAGCTCATTATTTCTTAGTAAGATTTGACATCAAACGCATCTTATCTAACATTTCTTTAGTTTTATTTTCATCAATTTTTTCGCCAAATATATGTATCAATCACTTAAAAGAGTCAACCACATATTTCACTGAAATAGCTATTGAATATTTTTCTTCAATCTTTCTCCTTTAAGATTGTGTACTAGTAGAACTTGAAGATTGTTCTCTTCTTTTTTGAAGTGGAGTTTGGTTCCTCCAAATTAATAGTGGTTAAAACCCTCTAAGCTCATAAAATATACTTCATTTACCTCTTTGCTCATGACTTTATCAACATCCATAGTGATTTTAGCTCCATGATGAATAACTATGTCTTTAACATACGAATTCATTATATCATCTCAACTTAGAATTGTTTTGAATTGAAAATGTCTAGCCTCCTTATACGGTTTAGAAACAAAAATAAATGAGTCATTAATAATGCAACCAAAATTTTATTTTGAATAAATAAGAATATAAAAGACTAGATGCATTGATATACTCATTCCAAATATTTTCATCACCAATTGCAATAATATCTTTGCTTCTATTCCAATCAAATTAATTATGACCAAGAATGTCACTAACAAATCCATATCATGATCTCTATAATGTTTAACATTCTCCCAAGTGACTTGGATTTTGAAGTTGGTGGATAACAATACAACATTATATGCAACACTTTTCTTAGATTTGTTGCTCTTATTGCTAACACACATTCCATCTCCAAATTCCATAACAAATAACTTCATGTTTCTTCACTTTTTTTCTGTCATGTTTATTTTTCCTTTCATGTTTTCTTAACCTACACATAACAAATATTACATATAACACACTAATAAATTATATATCTAACACTAGTAAGATGATTAGTCTAATGTATAATTATAAATTAGGTAAATATTTTTCTCCACAACGCTCATACAACTACTAAAAGTCAATATTTCAATAGCAAATTCCAAACATGTAACAAAACCAAGTACATAAAACTATGAATTCAACAACAAATTACATTAAAAAAAATTCCCTGACACAATTTATTTTAACTTCATTTGTGATAACTAGCAAACATATTCATTGCTAATGTATGTAATCTTGTCCTCTCTTAAATGACTTGAATAGTTACAACTTCATACGTGATATTTCTTTGAACTTTTTTCCTTGACTGAGTTAACTCTTTATAGATAATAGCTAAAAGCTCCAAGTCTTGAATTTCTAAGTTGATTAGTTTGTCCCTCATTTCTAATGAAATTGTGCAACACAAAACAAACATTTGATAATTCTTAGTGTCTTTATATAAAAAAATGAAGGAGTTCTTAATATACTCCATCATTTTGTTAATATCCCAAATTATCATTGTATTTTGTGCATTTGCATGATGAAGATTAAACAACTTCTTAAGATGATATATAGTCCTACAATATGGTGCAAAAAAATTTGGACCATTAGTATATCCCACGTCAACATTAAAAAAAATCATATGCTTGAATTAATAAATTAAATAAAATATTCTCTTTAATAAATTTAACTACTTAGAATCTCAAATTTATTTTGATGTTGTAAAGCACCTTGTAATATCCAAGAATTTCCAAACCTTCTTATCCAAATAGTAGATAAATAAACTTTAAATTTAGACCACAAACTGCTAACACATTTATAAAGACAACTCCATTTCTATTACAATATTTAGATCTATCTTTAAGAGAAATTGTCATTGGAATATATGTCCTATAAGTGCTTCTAACACATTGTTACAATCAAAATAAGTTTATTAATATATATGTGTGTGTAGTGTTTAAAAAAATGTCAAAAGTTAATTAATTTAATATAACTATATATAAACATACCTCAAATTTAAATAAAACTACAAACATTTCCACATGGCTAAACAGTATTCAAGATCAAAACAATCTATTAGATTTTTTTATTATATACAAAACTACAAACATTTCTACATCTCGTCAAAACAGTATTCAATACCAAAACAATTTATAATTTTTTTTTATCATATACAAAAGTTTGACTTTCTAGTAAATGATATGATAGAGTTAGAAAGTCTAAAAATTTTCAAAAAAGACTTTACTATATTAATTCTAAAAACCCTAAACATTTATTTCTAAAATCCAAATATTACACTTTGAAGTTTAAATTTTTATCTCTTTTAACTCACTTTCAACCTAGCAACAACAAAAACAACATTAAGAATAAAATCCTATCATCATGAACAAGAAAACGTGGGTATATATCTCCATCTCTCATTTACCCATGAGACCTAACTAAGACACACGAGCAAGTATAGCTTCTCAGTTTTCACGCATCTCTCACTCAATAAAATATTCATTTATGCAAAACATAAAGACTAAATTAAATGTTTGGTCCTTATTCTTATTTATAAAAATAAGTTTGTCTTTTTATGTTTTAAAAACTTATTTTGATCTTTTATATTTTTAAATTTATAAATTGTTATCATTTTATAGTATAAAATAGTGAAGTTGCACTTGAGAAAAGGGAATATATTTCATATCAAATGCAATGTCTGAAGCTAAAGTTCAAAGTTCCACCTTATTCCATTTCTAATGCAAAAAGGGTTCAAGTTTTCAACAACAACATTAGCTTTTTTTTTCCTACTACTAACAGTTTCTCCCTCAATATTTGTTGTTGCAATGAATTCCCAATTTTGTAGAGGCTTTTCTTCACCCTTAAGGAACCTTGCTGAGGCCATTGATAATCTTTTGGAGAGGACTTGTTATTCACTAGTTTCCAGAAGAAAATAAATAACCAGTGATTTATTCTATAATTTCAACAAAGGTTCCTATAAACACTTACAAAAAAATATCTTTAAAAAATTAATTTAGGCATGCACAATTTAAAAAAAAATTAGAAATAGTTTATATATAAATTAACTTTAATTCATGGACAAATCAGTTTTGTTTTCTCCAAAAAAAATTATTATGCACATTGCATTATCTTCTTCTTGTTCAGATCATTTGTTTTTTTGACATATTTCATTAATGATTAGTGAACATTGTACCTCTAGGCAAGTAAATAATACTTGTATCATTTAAATTTATTAATACATCCAAACTACACCATAAATCATTAAAACATTAAAAAAAACACAGTTAAAAGTAATTTGATCTTCAATTTAAAATATATATAGAGTGCATGATGAAAGTATAGAATGGAAGAAGAAATTGCCATCAATGTTGGCAACACCAGATCAAACTATCATAAAACTGAATTGCAACCCCAAAGACCTACAAAATTCATTATTTTATCTTATAAACCAGATATACACTTTAAATCCAAATGGTATAACAGTGATCATAGACCTTAGCATTTGCAGTGATCGAAAAAATATATAAGCAGTTAATATAGGTGTACTGATTGTGATTGTGAGAATCAGTGCAAAAGACTTCTTGCTTCTTGTTAAAAACATTGGTTCTGGTTATTCTTATATGGATTCTTTAAGCGCCACAAATGCTTCGTCTCATGTTATTTAGTGTTAGGAATTGAAGAGATAACAGAAAGAAGTAGGAGAGATGAAGATTGTGTCGGAGTTGAAAGATAAAGAAGAGGAAATTAAGCAGACATGTTTGTTTTAATTAACACAACAGAGACCATTTCTGTCCAGGATCTAAAGGGACAATCCAGACTCTTCATCCTCTTCAAGAGTGGAAGTGTAGACAAAGAAGAGAGCCCATACAAGACCAAAGACACCCAACAGGATCCAACCAAGAAGGTTGTTGCTAAGCCCAAAGGGAAGCCCGGTTCCTTCAGTGCTCAGTCTCTCATCCACCAAGGCCATGGCTGGGCTTGACATCACTGCAGCACAGGTAGCTGCCATCAAAGATGCTCCCATTCCCATGCCTGAGCTGCTGCTTTCTTTCACAGAAGGCTTTTCCTCCATGGAGCACCTCATTCTTCCCACCTTACCCATTGTTGGCAATCCTATATAAAAGAATTGATAATGCTTGAGAAAAGGGTTGGTTCATCACCAAACAACATTATTCTAAACCAAAACAATGAACTAAAACATGTATCTTAAAATTCTTGCCCAGATAACCAAAGCTCTCAAGCTAAACTCTTTCCTCCTTTACTTATTCACAGTCTTTGTTGCATGGCATGTTGAAGACACGAGACATGAAAGAGCTTAAACTCATTATTTTACAATGGCAAATTAGGATGCGAAAAGAAAAGACTAACCAAGAACAGGAGATGAGACCCCCAGAGGGCGCTTTTGCACAGGACATGCGCGAGTGATCGATGGGGTTGTGGTAGCAGCGGAGATGGTAGCCATTTTTTTCTTTTCAGAAACTATGAATGATTAAAACTGAAACGATAGAGTACCAGCTTACTGCCTAGCTTAACGTTAAAATTAATATCATCACCGATCCAAAGACAGTCCTATGCACCACAAAACATGGATAGATTCGTGGCCCCTTGTTAGATATCCTTATCTGCAGCAATCCAATAATTTCCAGCCATGTGTCAAATAATCTGTTGGATGCTCAATGTTCTCCTCACTTCATCTAGGTTTATTTTATGTGAAACAAGAAAAATAATTATTTCACATCTTTCAAACACACCCACGGAGTGAGCTTCTTTCCTTTCTAGAAACTTGTTGGGAACGAAAGAGAATACCTAACATTTTTTCGAGCAGTGACGGTAGTTCTATATTAATAAACAAGAAATTCAAGAAACCAAATGTCTTTCAAAAATACTAAGAAATATCTGTACTTTTACACGAACTGGCACACTTTTTTCTGATAAAATCTTGTTGATTAAACTCCTTATTTAATTGGAGAAAGCAGATATAGTAATTATTTTCTATAATTATGTACAATAAATTTGTTAATTTTAATAATAACAAGAATACATAATAAGTTTTTGTGTATATACTTTATTATTTTATATACATAAAATAATTAACAAGTTTGCAGTCATAGGAACTGCTGATAGACTTATACACGATTTTATATAACTATTAGATGATCAATAATAGAAACAAGAAAAATTAACAAACCGAATTATCAAAATTGATTTTATATTCAAATATCTTATATTTTTTAAATGATTTGATGTTTTTCAACCACAAGATATATCTTATTCAAACATATGAATTTATTATACAATCTTGAAATAAATCAATTCCTTATATAATTTCAATATTAAAAAAAATAGAAATGAAAGAGAAAATAAACCATTAAATGCAATAGGAGTCTATGTATGATAAATGCTTATATTATGAGTTGTCTCCTTATAAATAAAAGAAAATAATTGAAGAATATCAATTCTTTCCTAAAATCTTCTAATAACAAAAAGAATATTTGTGTTACATTTAAAGATATATTAAGCTTAAATCAATTCTAAGGATTAGAAACATATATCACAAGATTATACACCAAATCTCAAAAGATATTAAAATAATTGTCAAAATTGGGAAGAATACATAAATACTTCAAAACAAATACTAAAAACGCAAACATTATAAAATATTAAATATTGAAGTTATTTTAGAACTTTTTAAGTGTTTTTATATGTTAAAGAAAGTCATTGTATTAATTCTCTAAAAAGAAAACATTCACTGAGCTAAAACTATTATTTCTATATTTTCCTATAAAATTTTAATTTTAGAGAAATGTTAAAGATAGTATAATTAATTTTAGAAAGATGTTAAGATAGTATAATTAGGAGTGATTTATATATTTTTTTATAATTTTTATTTGATTAATAAAACTTTTTAATAGTGATTTTAAGAAAGAACTGAAGATGATTCATAAGTTTGAATGAACTAATATATATAGTCTATGTATTGTCTATAAGCATTTGATTACTAAATAATAAATAATCTAGTCTAACTATCTCCGACAGGTGTTCAAAACTAAACCCTCTTCTAGATTTCGAACACTTTTTACATACAAAAACATATCTATTGGAAACTAAATAATTCTTACACATTATTTTATAGATATTATTAATAAATTTCAGATAATAATAAAAATATTTCTAAAATATATTAAAAATGTAGAATTGGCATTACCCTCAGAAAAATTTCCCAAGGGTACCTTCCAAAACTAGAGGGGTCGTTACACAGCCACATGAAAATGAAATTAAAAAATCAGTATTCCAAACAAATCACTCAATGTAAATACTAATAATAGGCCTGCTGCCTCTTCCTCCATTGTGACTGCAGAGCCTTCGTATTAATACCCTCCTGACCAATTGAACTTCTGATATTCCATTCCATAGCCACCAGAGAAAAGAGGATGTAAAACACCTAGATCTTCCTATGAAGACAAGAGGTCATTCTCTTCCACTTTGTAAAGACTAGAGATAGAATCATCCTCACGGAACAATTCAAAACACAGCCGCCATCCCTTATTTGCAATTTGTTCTTCTAAGTAAATAAACCAGTTCCCAGTCGACGCATGGAACTGACCAAGACCCAAATTTGTCTCCAAATTCACATTAAAAACTCTCATAACAGAAAAGCAAGTAGCAGCTGCTTCAACATGAATCACATCCAGGCCTTGTGCCGCCCAACCAATACACACTGAATAGCAAAGAATGTCGGCATAAATTAAGAGACACTAAAGATTTATATATACAACAACCAATTACATATGCAAGAAGCCACTGAATCTTCATCTTGACTATAAATTTGCTAAGTTTCTAGAAAAAAATGCAAGGAAATTTGGGGCGGTCAGAGACGTGGAAAAATTTAAAGAAGAATTGCAGAAATAATAACGTGAAGCTAGCAATGAACCATCGAGCATGTCAACAACAGAAGCCCACTCAAATCAGGTAGAGGGAACTTTGAATTTTGAACTATGCCTGGAGATTGCATTGTTGCAAAAAATGGTTGTCATAATTCAAATATTTGGTCCAAAAACTTTTATATCTGCCCATGGCAATATCCAACCACGGCTTTCTAAGCCCATCATAGTGTATAACGGCAGCCCGCTCAATCTCATTCCGATCGACATCCGAACTATAACCAAGGCCAAGAATATGCCATTGTCTATTCAACAACTCTGTCTTGTTATAGAAAGTGAGCCAGCCTAAAGGTAGACTTCCAACGTTCCACAACCCCTGCAAACATTATCCCAGACAAATACATTAGACAATTATTCCATTATACTTTTATTTTAAAACAATATCGGGGGAAAGAAATGAAAAGTTGCTCAAACAAATTAACATTTATGCTCCATCTTAAACAGTAATTTGAATGATAGACATATTCCCCAATACGATTCAACCACCAAATAGATGAAAGAAGAAAACACCAATTTTAAATACAAATCTTAAAATGCCATGGTGATATCAAATCCTTTCCTGATAATAGTCTCCGATTCAGGTAATTCATAAACAAAACTCAAACTACTAGGCTAAGGGTGCTAAAATGCAAAAAATATAATGGCAAGCAACAACCAATAAAATTGAAGTTCAAGAACTTGGATGCCAAACATTGTTCTTCAAATTGCCATTACTCATTAATGTCAAGAATCTAACTGAAGATCTAATGAAATTTACATTGGAGAAATTTGGTTGGGCTGTAAAATATTGAAGCGCACAAAATTAAATAAAGACATTTTTTAACCATACCATTTGCAAATAATTGTGATAGACAGCAGTTAAATTGTGTCTCCTCCACTGTTGCAAATCAAACAAGTTCATCCCAAATGCCCATGTGCAAGCATTGACATCAAACCTCTTTCCAATTAATGGATCTGAAAAGTTTATGAACGTGTCAATCCTATGAAATGGGATTTTTCCTTCCTGACAAGTTCCAACTGCTCCAATTACGTTTCCCTTCATATCGATATTCCACAGTTCACTGAGATCTTGTTGCACCACCACATCATGATCAAAGAGCACAATCTTATTCAGAGCAGGAAAAATGTCTGGAAGGTAGAAACGCAGGTAGTTTAATTCAGAGGTGTATCTTGGATCGCTGGAGTTATTTTCCTGGAAGGAATTGTACTTGGACAACCATTCAAAGTTATCTATGCTCTGTATGTGGACTGTAGCTTTGCCAGGAGGATTTATCAAGAACCACATTGAGATTGCTGGTAAGTTGAGCGATTTGGTCAATACATGGAAAACAAGTTTCCCTTGTTCCTGCAATTTGGAGTTCATCGTCAAGCTTTCTTGCCACAATGTAACACACTTAATGAGAACAGTTAAAACTAGTGTGTGGAGTAACGAGAGAAGAGAAAATAAAGCAAATGTATATTGTTGATAATATATAATTTGTTACAGTACCTTAATCTCCTCCTATTGATACTAATAAATCGGTCAGTTACTAGTATTACTAGTACAAAACCAGCCCATTAACAAACTAAACTAAATAAGGAAACAAATATAGTGAAATATTACAAAATCAAGAAAACAACTGCTAAGATTGCTTCCTTAATTAGATGATTAGTTGATTTTACAATATTTTCTAAGTACTTTAGAAACTAATCGAAGATATGTTAAGTTAGTATACTTTTAACAATGATTTTCCCAGAGATTCCTATAATAAACTATCCATGCTGTAACTAAATTATAATTGTTGGAAATCTCACATTGACTAGAAATGAAGTCAATTTAGTCTATATAAGTGGGTGCAAACCTCACCTTACAAGCCGATTTTGTGGGGTTGAGTTAGGCTTAAAGTCCACTTCTTAATATGGTATCAGAGCCATATAAGTCCATCCTAACAAGGTTGTTAGGTCACCCGCTATCGGACCAATATTGAACCACCCATAAATCTATAGTCTCACGCTCGAGCAATATGGAGAAGAGGGACATCAAGTCATCAACCACTAGCTACTAGGGACTTGTCTACTTTGAAATGACTTATAGCTAAACTTATTAGTATTAGTTAGTATTTCTTTTTCTTTTCAGCAGTTACATTGGGAGTCAACAAAAACATTAGCTCAAAAAACTATTAAAGAGATCTGTGTTATTCCGAATAAAAAGAACAAGGTATTCACCTTCGCAGATTGGATAGTAGAGTTAACAACTGCTGCACATGCCAGAACATTGTCAGAGAAGACAGCATAATGATAAAGTTCTGGCCGATGAATATTATTTTCATTTGGAAGCTTTCTCTCCTCCGGCCTCAAGGCAAAGTACTCTGCAGTCAACTGCATGGAAAGACAGTGAATGCCTTTTGGCGCAGTCCTTGCAGCAAGATGGACAAGAAATGTTGCTTGATGTCGCTGTGAACGGACTTGCTCTTCAACCTGACGCTTCATTGTATTGAGCTTGGCAGCCATATTAGAACAGTCCGGGAAAGCACGGTAGACTTTAGACAGTGAAGCCTCCATGTGTCTCATTTTCTGCAAAGCACTGTGAACTTCACTTGTTTTCAGATTGAAAAATATTGTCAACTTTTGTTAACGATTCACATCACATCACATCAAATTTCTTACATGAATTTCTTTCTACATCATTATTTTTGTACGCAAGATAAGTGGTCTGGTCACTACTCGCTAGTTTCTCACCTAATATAATTTGAATTTTTGAGAAAAACTTGTGTGTTGGTCATTGAAAAATAAAAGGCTTCTTAATTTGATCTCTCCATTTCAAAAGTATCTTAAACTAATCCTTCTCTACATACATGCCCAATCAGTGATGTAGATAAGAGGACCAACTTGAGCTAAACTGCCTATGTATCAATCATAGCCAATCCTAAGCCCCGGTAAAGGAGGAGTGTGTTAGGCTTTTGAAAAACAATGTAAAACCCGTCAATATAAGAAACATGGATTGAAGATATCTCATGACTGATTCGATCTTAAACTGAACCAGTGACACTGTGATCCATGTAACTGATCTCACCTAGTGGAATAAGGCTTTTGTTGTAGCTATATTCAGTTAAAAAAATTAGCAATTAACAATTGTAGTTGTGGGACAAACTGAAGTGTCATACTTACTTTCTTCAAGGATCAAAGCATTACTAGTTTTCACTTGAAAGTTTTAGATTGTAGTAGTTAAAGTGTTAAATACACTATTTTCTGAAATAAATGCAAGCATAGACTTACATGGGAAATTTTACCTCATTGACAGTTCTGAATCCTGGGTGACTTCACCAACTGCTAATTCCATCTCTGCTGATAGCCGCTCCAAATCTCTCAAGCGTATATTGCTGCTTGGTGGTGCAATTTTCAAGTATGCTTTGGCTAATATAAGTTGATCCTTAATCTCTTGAACCTTCTTAGTTGTTACTTCAATATTCTTCTCTAACATTCTTTGCGAATCATGTATATTCCTACCTTGAGACGTGAAGGATAATTCATTCTCCTGAGCTCCCTGGTGTTGTCCTTCGTGTTGATTGAATCCTGAACTCGACAATAGTGCAAACTTCAGACAGTCCCACATAGTTGATTAAGTGGCAATATGTAAGCCCAAAATTAAATTATAAAACATAAACCTATATACACCAACCATTTATTTCCAAAGTGGCGCCTCTGTATCCCGCATTTCTAGATTCCTTAGAATCATGATTGTTTTCTGAGCCAATTGTTGAAACAAAATCTTTTTCCGTATAAACAACTTGATTTGGTTCTTCTAATTCTTCAGCATCTTCCTGAAACTCAAAAACATGCCGAAAATCGAAAGCTAATTTAAAAATATTATATTTCAATTCACTCGGAAAAGAAAACAAGTATTTAACGCAGTGAAGAAAATTCATTATCCAATCTCTTACTACCTGTTCTACAGCATTTAACTTCAAAGTATCTGTCCTGTATGTCTGTAACAAAAATAATTTAGTAAAGAAACAAAAAAAAAAGACAATTTAAATGCAATTCCAAAGGTGTTTTTGGTATTGTTCTCAGATCAAAATCGAAGTTTTACCTCGAGAATGAAAAACCTTCATTATACAAATAACAGATACAAAACTCTAGTTCTAATTGGAGAAATACAGCAAAAACACTTATCAAACAGCATATAAGTTTTATCCTAACATAAATTCAAGTTCCAAAGCGGAGCATAAGAAGCTAGTAAGTTAAACTAGCTGCTTTGAAAGTTGAACCAATTTTTCAACCACTTAAAACAAACAAATGCAAAGTATTACGATCATCCGCGACTAAATTCCGAGAAAGCGCGAGAAACTCCGTTGACCAGTCCACTCACAGACACTAGAAATTAAAATCCAGTACTACTATACAAGTCAAACTATATTTCCTCCGGCTCAAACTCTTCCGTAGCAACCAAAAGCAAGAAGAAGGAGAAACACGCTTCAACAAAACAAACCAGGAATCAGGAATCTTACAGCGCGATATAAATCTTCGAGAAACTCTCTCCTTCCTGAAACGAAGGTCACATAAAGGCGCAGAATCAATCGGAGGAGCCACCAGCAATGGCGAACGCAAAGCGACATTGCAAAATTACAAGTTGCAAACAAGCACGTGATGAGAGAGAAAGAGAGAGGAATTGAATTTACCGAGAGGAGTGAGAAGGTTGAGGCGGTGAGAGACGAAGACGAGAGGAGCGACGACGGAGAGAGAGAGAAGAGAGAGGATGAGAATCCTCTGGCAGCGACGGATTTTGCTCATTGATGAGTGTGGTTCTTCTGGATCCTTCTGGAGAAGCAGTGCATTACATTACATTGCGTAGATTCAGATCTTGGAGAGGGTATGATACTTCCACCCGAAGGAACACGCACGTAGGGTTTCACTTACAGTAGTTACTGTTAGCGAGCCAGATAGACAAAAGAGAAACAGAAGCTTAGCTTTGTCCGTGTTTATACTTCCGACACGGCTGTGTCAACTACCTGTGAGCGACCGTCGGTGAGACTGGGCAAGTCAAGTAAAATTGACTGCTAAAATTATATATATATATATATATTTATATATATTTATATATATATAAATATATATAAATTGGTCAAATTACAATTTATGTTTTCAGAAGTGTAAATTCGTAATAATTTGTTCTTGTTTTTGTTTTTAATTTGTAATGAGGCTATTTTTTAAAACTAACTTTAAATTTCTATAATCAATTTAACATTAAATTATTTTGTAAAACAGATTTAATGCTATGACAAAATCTGATTGAAATGTTCTTATGGATTCGAAATTATACTTCTACTTTTTTTCAAAACTAAACGTCCATTTACATTTTCAATGATTAAAATGATTATTTATTTATAAAAATATTACAACATAATTTATAAATCGATATTCGAAAACAATACATTTAAAAATAATAGCAAAAAATTACTTAAATGTAGAAAAAAAACATTTAAATTCGGAAGAGAACAAGTGTTATCCATCTCTATTGAAAAAGTTCCACAAAATCCATAGAAATTCAACTAAATAATTCATTAAATTTTGTATTATTTGAATATTATATTATTATTTTGTAATCTCTTAAAATCCCAATAAAATACCACTATATTTTGTTGTCCTTTAGAAAAGAAAATGGAAAGTCTTTGATTAAATACAATAAAAAAATTAATATTTAAAAATCTTAGCAACAAACGCTAAATTTACTGTATAAAGTAGAAAAGACCTTCCAAATTGGAAGAGAGATATTTACTATATTTTAAGAAAATTTTTAATGAATATTTTTAGGATTAAATATATTTTTAATTTTTGAATTATTTGTTAAAATTATGTTTTGTGTCTAAATTAAATTTTGAACTTATTTTATCTTTATGCTTCATAAATTCGTCTAAACGATCTTTAATAATATATCATAATTCTTTTTTATCTTTTTATTTTCCTTTTTCGTAGGTTCTTACTTCAATATCATTCGTCTCTTAAGCTTCTTTTACTTTTTTTCCTTCTATTTTCTCTCATTTTACTCTTCTTAAAGATGTTTTTATGTCATCGAGAATCACTTACACCTGTATATAAAGAATAAGGACGAAATAGATTTAAAGTTTGCTCAAGAGACAAAACATAATTTTGACAAATAGTTTAAGGACTACAAACATATTTAACCTAATATTTTTACATACAAATTAAAGAAGTCACATAAAATTTATGAAAATTAAAAAAAATATTAAAATTTATATTATTTTAAATATTAGGGTAATCTTCTTTTTAATCTTTTAAAATCTCAATTAAATACTATTACATTTTTTAGTTTTTTTAAAATAATAATCTTAATAATTAAATACAATAAAAAAAATATTTAGCAATCTTTACTTAATAGTATAAAACTTTATAGTAAATAAAAAGAATTTTAAAACCTCAATTGAATACACCTTTAAAATTAATTCAAATTACTTTTCATTTCTCAATAAAGACTTTTGTACTTGATAATTGTGTGTGTTTAATTCGCAAACTATTTTTTAAATAGAGAGTAGTTATTCAGGATATCATATAAATAATAATAATAATAATAATAATAATAATAATAATAATATTATTATTATTATTATTATTGTAAAACTTGAAGGTCAAGTCTTAATTTTTGGTTTTGATGATGAACACACATGTTTAAGAATGAAAAAAAATAAAGACACAATAATTTAAAAATGAAAGATGATGAACATTGAATAAGCACTTTGTATTATGTGTTATAGTTTTTATTGCGATCGTAAATAATTCATAATAAAGTAAATCAGATGTTATTTAACTAAGTAAAATTAATTTTCAAAAAGTTCAACAAACATGTGTTAAAATGTTTGATTAAAGTGTTCTTTAACTTGTTTTTTTATAATAGTAATGGATTATGGTTTGTATCAATTAATTAAAACAGTGAATGTTTTTAAAGAGTTTTCAAAACTTGTTTAATTTAATCAATTTTCTAGAAATAGAACAAGAACAATTTAATTAAATATAATATTTTTTAATCATTAAAATAATAAAAAAATTATTTTATAAAACACATAACATTAAGATTAATCAATTATATCATATTTTAATCAATTAAAGGTGTTCCAACTGATTTTTCAAAATTGATTATAAATAAACTAAATGAAAGGGTATTTTGTTATATAACTTTTACATATTAACATGCATTCAATGGAAAGCATTTATGAGGTTTAAATATTTTCAAAAATAATTTACAAGATTTTTTAAAAGAATTGACCAAGAACTAGTCACTAATCAAGAGTGTTGTGCTCTAATTGTTGAGTAATCCAATTTGATTTTGCTTTTATTATGATATACTCTCTCTTAATCTTTTGTTTGTGATAGGGAGTGTTCCCTAGTTGTTTCTTGATATGTTGAAAGCTTTTGGTAGCTTTTATATCCTTCTATTCTTTGTTGGAGAGTTGAGTTGGTATATCCTTTTACAATAAGTTTAGAAGTTGATTTACTATATCTTCTCTTTCTTTTAAGGGAATTGATTACTTGTTTTTTTTTTCTTAAATATCTTTGTTTGCGAGTTTTCCTTAAGGATATTTTTTAAGTAAGTGAAACCAATTATTCTAAAGTTGAATAGTTGAGACTAAATGTAAGATCATTGTTGATTTGAATGTAGGATAATATCTTTACATTCAGTTTTTTATAAAGGTTTTCCATAAGTTCTTGTTCATCTTGATTCAATTATGATTGTATTATAATTTTTTAACAACTTTTACAACAAGGCTTTAAAAGAGAAAAGTTTTTAATTTTTTGTAAGAATCAATTAACCCTCATCTTGGTTTAACTAAGTCATATTCTCTTTATTTCTAACATGTAATCCATTAATTGATCAAACAACTATTGCATGCATCACTTCACATGTTGTTACTATTTACACGTGAAGAGTCATAATACATAACGTCCTTTATGATAGGGCAAGTCATCATTTGTCACAATAGTCATTAAATGTAGCGATTCTCGTGATTTTAATATTCACATCTGACAAATCTGCATCTATATAAAACATCCTTTCCGGTTCACGAATCCAATCATGTAAATGACCACTAATTATACATGTTCTCATGAAGTTATTACTCACTAAAAAATCCTATAATAATGTAAAGCGTCTTTTGTGACACTATAAATTAGTGATCCAAATCCCCTCTATCAAGGTGACAACCATGATTACACCTACCATTTCAGAATAAATCATATCAATCTGACTATAAATACTACTGCGCCCACCTCTTTGACACACACCAAAACCTTAACTTTCAACACACTACACTATCCCTTCTCTCTTAACATCATCACCTATGACAAACTCTTCCCGAAACCCCATCCCTATCGTTACCACTGAAGCCATAATTTACTTTGTTGACTATGTCCAATATGTGATTATTACTCAAAGTCATGAAGACCATGATGTTAAGTACACATACTTTAAACAAAGAAAAATGATAATCCAACATACATGCACCTTGACTTACCTATTCCAAAAGGTCATAAAAGTGTTAGATTATGATGACTAAAAATAAATTCCCAAAATAAAATATCAATATTTCTTATGAGTTCATAATAACAATGTTGTATGTGAATAAATTAATATAAAATCTGATTTTGATGTAACATAAATGTTATAGTCTTATTTCATGCACACAATTTTAAAAAAATAGCATTTCTTGAAAAATATTATGACAAACTTGAATTATTTGGCTATATCAAGAATTTATTCAATACCATTATAAATGACATACATTATAACTTAAACTACTCGTACTAGTATGATAAAAAAAAGTAATTACTATTTAATATAAGAAAAATGTTTCATTCTATCTTTAGTTGTTATCCAATCCAATTATCTTTATCTTAATCTCTACTCATAGTTATTAATGAAAAGTAATTGATGTTGGATAGTTAGTTACGACACAATTCTTTCTACTTAAAAGCTTAAGAACTCAAATGTCACAATTCGATTATGACCTGGCTCACATAGTTTTTGGCTCAACTAACATTCGTCATAAGACAATTGATGTTACCCGCAACAATCTCCCATAAGCAATTGCCCTACTGGAAACTAAACTCATGACCTTGACTTTGATACGAATTGTTAGACTGAACTCTTACCATCAAACCAAAAGTTATAATTGTAAGTTAGAGCACAAATCTTTTTATTTAAGAACGTAACAACCCAAGCCGTCACACTTCAATTATGACTTGACCCACATGGCTTCTGGCCCAATCGGCTTCACCACAAGACAAGACAATTGATGTCACCCACAACATAATCTTTCATAAGAATACTTATTAGAGTTGTTAAAAGTTGTTCAAAATAATTTATTATTAAAATAAAATGACATGACATAAAAGTTATTTATAATTATTTGAAAAAACAACTTTGAATAAGGAGTTGTTAGTATATGACTTACATTTCATACTTCTCAAATTAATAAGAAATTTTCTCGTTCAAGATGTCTTAGTCTTATGTTTAGGTAAAAATTATTTAGTTTAATAGAATTTTTAGTTCTAAAATTTTATGAGTTTTTACAATATGTTTCCACTATTATTTTTTTCTTTCAATGTAGTCATAGTTTTGATTAAAATAAATCAATTTGGTTCCTTTTATTAAATTGGTGTGAACAACACTAAAAGAATGATGACGTAACACATGACATGACATGTGTTAGATGTACAAGATGTGAGAATATTCTCTCATCTTTCTCTTTTGTGTCTTTCTTTGACATAAGTCTTCTACATATAACACATGTTTTGGTCATCACTTTCTTAACATCATCTACAACAATTTATTAGAAATGACTATATTGATTTATTTTAATCAAAATTAAGATTATATTAAAAAAATAATAATAAAAATATATTACCAAACTCAAAAAATATTGAAAGTAAAAAATTTATTAATTTTTTTTATTTCAAGTACTTCATAATTGTTTACCGTGCTTATTCTTAATCACACACTATTTTGAAATTTCATTCGAATTTAAAAATGATAGAAGGAAGTACTAAATCCTTTTTCAGAATAAATTGGCTACCAAATTTTAATTCTTTGTATTCTGAACTTACTAAATTTTAGAGACATCATTTCATCTTAGAACCATTAACATCAACCAGTATAATCCACACCATCAATTTAATTAACTATTTAATGGCAGAATAATGAGGAAAAATAAAACTGTTCATTTCGAAGTTCAGAAGTCAAAATGGAATAATTAAAAATATGAAAATCATATTATAATAAGAACTCAAAGTGAAACTAGGCAAAAGAAAATAATAAAAGCGAATGTAAAATAATAAAAAAAAACGGAGTTGAGGCGCAGGTACACTAACCTTAGGGTGCAGGCGAGCGCAGAGAAGAGAAACCCCTTCCAACCAAACGATTACACGTAATAATCTAGTAATGTAGAGTGCGCATCTTAAAGTAGGAGAGCGCAACGGTGCACGTTATCCCTGCCTCCGACATCACAATCCATCTGTTCCAAGAAATCGAACAAAATAAATGCAAGGTTTGATTGAGGAAAGGAAAAAATAAAAAGAAAAGAAAAAAGAAGAATAAAAAGAGAAAAGAGAGAAAAACCAGTTTGGAGCGTTGGTTAAAGGCTTCTCTTTCGATTGAGATCAACCTCAACAACACCAACGCTGTTCGAATCCAACAAGCTCCACCTAAATCCACGTCCAATCTCACCGACCCATCTCCTTTCCATAACATTCTTCACCGATCCACACTACCCAGGTCCCTTTCGCTTCTTCTTTCTCTCCACATAATATCTCATTATTCAGCCTTTGATTCTTGATTTCGGAGTGTTATATGTGCGGTTCTTTGTGATGGGGGTGTTAATGCAGGTGATTGTAGCGAAGTGGACGTAAATTTGCATGCACTGTGGTGGATACCATAGGATACACACACACATATACATACGTGGGGTGTGAGAGTGAAGGTTGATCCATGACGATGAAGAGGCTGGTGAGAGTGAAGAGGGATGCGATTGCAGCATGCATGACTTGCCCGCTTTGCAACAAGTTCCTCAAAGAGGCCACTGCCATTTCTCTTTGCCTTCATACGTGTAATTAATCGCTTCCTTCTTAATCTCTTCTCACTCTATCCCTTCTAATATTCGTTCCCTTTTGCCTTTTTATGCAATACCATCTCAATTTTCTCAAATTTTGATTCTTTCTGCGTTTTCCATTCATGGGGTTTGTCCCGGTTTTTGAGTTGTTCATTTGGGTTTGTGCTGGTTTTACTCACGATGGGGCGTATTTGGTATTTGTTTAATTACATATATGGGTGTTTTGTGAGTAAATACTTTTCGAAATTCTATTTTTACTCCTGTGAGTATAACCATGTCACACACCATAGAGAACGTGCTTGTTACACATTAGGAAGTTCTATGGTTCGATTTGGCCTACTGTATCAGCAGCTAGTTTTTCTTTTCCGTGATAGGAACGTTTCTTGCGTCTGTGCTTTTCTGTTGTTTTTTTAGCTAATTAATTAACTTTCTTGTATTTTTTGAATGCCTAAGGAGAAACCATTCAACAATGGTCTTTCTTATCCAGGTCTTTAAACCATTCAACAATAGTCTTTCTTAATTTACCTGGCTTCATTTCTTATGTTATTACTTGGGGAGGTTCATACTGTAAGTAACTAGGCCTGATGGTTTTTGTCGATTCTCATGGACATTGTCATGTGAAATTTGTATTTATTATGAACGCTTCATGGATGACCAGACAAATTGATCCTATAGAATTTTATGCAGTTTGCAGGAAGTGCATTTATGATAAAATTACAGATGAAGAATTGGAAAATTGTCCAGTATGCAACATTGATTTGGGCATTGTTCCGCTGGAGAAAATGAGGTCAGTCCCCTCACGAAAAATTGTGACTAATCCCTCTTTTGTTGTACCTTTTCCTCAAAAAGAAGTGGGGGGATAACAACAAAAAAACCTTCTCTCGTATTTCAGTATAGTTCTGAGTTGTTAGGTATGCATGGAAGGTGTTGATTTACCTTGGTCTGTTGTTCCGACAAGAGATTCTCTTTTGCATGTCAATTGTTTCAAAGCTGCTAAAACAGAGATACAAGATAGACCATTTCATAAGAATCCAATTTATTGTGCGCTGTAAAGCTGTTTAATACTGCTGAGTTGCTCAAACATTTATTGAAACCCCATTATAGAAAGAAAAAGGAAACAAACAGATCTATTAGATCAATCATGCTGCAATCAGATTTTACTCTAGGGTGGTTAATTCTTCAACATGATGCAAGAAAGAGAACTGTTGATGCTATGATGGTTTCATCAAATAAAGTCATTGATTTCTTACATTTTTGGAAACTTGCTCCTGAAATATCCACTTCTGGCATCATAATAAATCGTTGTAATGTACATGCATGTGAACTATGACATCCAAGGAAATAAAATACATCGAGCTTGACACATCCATAGATAATACAGCCAACTATTTTTATAGTATGTTTGCTGTTTATTTTCTGAAGTTTTCCGTTCATACCTACATTTTACGTGTCTGATGTTTGGCATAGAAAATATCAAAGTATTTAAGATGTATACAACCAAAAATTGAAGCAAGAGCAAATTTTGACGATTGTGCTTTACCTCCGTCAGATTGATTTTAATAATTTTTCATCTCAAATATTAGCTGGAATCAGAAATAAGGACTAATCATAAAACTAGTTGTGATCCAATTAATAGATGGAATGACAGACATAATTGACCCCATTAGGCGGGGTTTAAAATATTCTTTACCTGAGTATATTTAAGTTCAATTTATTAGTTTTGCTTTGTCTGTAGAGGATTTCATTTCATTTTATTCCGAGGTAGGGTGCTATTGTTTGCGGTCCTTGCCCAAAGTTGATGTATTTACCCTATTAGCAAAGGAGCTTGATCATAAAAGACTAAGGTACTGAACTATAAGAGCATATAATGTTGAACATGGATCAAACATTGAAGGCATTAGGATTGGTGAATAAGTTTGAGACAATACATGATAGTTTTGCAAATTGTCTCAAGTCTCAACCAGATATGAAAAACTTGTAAAACTTAAAAATAATAATCTATGCCTTATATGAATTGCCTTCATCACTATTCTTTATATGAATGGCTTTGGCATTGAAGCACACAACTAAGTTTTTTTTTTCTTTTCTGAAATAGCTTTTCTGTTTTAATTTGTTGCATGTCTGGTTTTCTATTCCCAGGCCAGATAACAGTTTGCAAGATTTAAGGAACAAAATTTTCCCTTTCAATAAAAGAAAGCAGAAGGCACCTGTAGCCATCCCCTCAGTACTATTACCAGCTAGGAGAAAGGAGAGATCACTTTCATCTTTGGTTGTCAGCACTCCAAGGGTATCTACACAGTCAACCATGACAGGAAGAAGAACAAAACCTACAAGAAAGGCACTAGGCGTGCAGGGCTCCAGTTTCTCTGTTGAAAAGCTCATTAAAAAAGAAGAGGAATTACTGGAAGATCGCCAAGATAGTTCATGCTCACCTGACACTTCAAACAAGTCTGCAAAGAGTGCAGGACAGGTAGGAAAGACATTCGTGCTCTTCTCATTGTGGTCGCCAAATATGGTTTTGTTTACTTTGGTTTATTTGTTTTCCCTGATGGTACTGGCACTAGTTTATAACGCGTTTTTTTGGTTGGGTTAGAGTTTGTCACCTTGTAAAAATAGCCAATCCATATGCAATAGAGGACCGCAGAATGGTGCTGAAACACAGGAAGCAAAATGGGATCTTTGGAAAACTTTGAATTATTTAGCAGAGGCTGCAAGTAGGAGCAAGTCTTTCAAGTCTAATGTGCAAGCGTCTAATGCTAAACCAGAATCCGTGAAAGTAACTGACAGTGATACTAAATTGCTGAAAGCAAAAATTAAGGAAAATAAGCGGAAGGCAAAAGTTGAAGATGAAAAGATAAGCACTGATCATGTCTCTCCAGATACAGCAAAACCCAACAAATTGCGAAGAGTTCGCCCAAAAAAGGAACCTGTATTTGGAGAATCTAGAATATCACCTCAGGCCGTTCTGGATGCTAATGACAATAATCTCTTATGGAATGATTCAATTTGGTTCTCCTTAGCAGCTTCTGAAAACCAGTGAGAAAACATAGCTTTGAACTTGAATTAACAAATTCTATCTTGATATCCAATAATATTATATATATTTCATAAATCATATTTTGAATATTTCTACGTGTACTTGGTTCCGACTAATGTTTCAGGGAAGGAGATGCACCTTTACCCCAAATTCCTTCAAGTTATGTAAGAATAAAGTAAGTTCCTTGTCATTTTCTGGACTAATGTAGACAGTGTTACTTAGCTATTCATTAATATTCTACTTTACCTCTATTCATTAATATTCTACTTTACCTCTATTCATTAATATTTATGTTAAGCCTATCCCCAAATGGGGTATAGATTTGTCTGAAAGAAATTCTTCATCAGCCCTTTTAGGAAAGAAAAATAAAAGGAAAAAAATGAAAATGATTTTTCCATGAGCTGAAATTAACTTATGCTCAAATTAAAAATAAAATTTAGAGAAGTTGTAGGAGAGAACTTTTATAAGTTAATTAATACATAAGATAGGTGTAGCTATGGAGAAGTGAATTTTAGTTTTTCCTCTTATTTTTCTATTCGAACTGGAGTTTATGTTAAAAGTTAGTCATAACAAACTCATAATAAACTTTCATGCAACTTAACAAAGCACACAACAGGAAGAACTTGGTTTGACCTTTGACTAATTATACCTCAGTAGTCAATGATTTGTTATTCCATGAATTAGACAGAGGGTAATTAGCCACATAACATATGCATATCAAGGTAATATGTTAGCTATTTTAGCATGACACTAGAAAAAGGAAATAGCAAAAAGAAAAGCTTCGATGAAACTTGTGACTGTCCCAAGAAAAGCAAGAGGCCAGGGATGCGTGAAATGATTGACCACGTCAACTTTGAACAATTCTACTGTCATGTGGGGGATGCTTCCCTCCCTCCCTCCCTCCTATCAATAAATGTAGTACTAATAGTGTATAATGTCTCTTTCTCTCTCTGTACTAGTTTCTACTTATCCATCTGGAAGAATGCTCGAGAAACTTATCGTGCTGAATATCTGCTGCTCCCAATGCTTTTCACAAATAGATCTAACGGACCTCTGATTTCTCATGTCTGTCTATTCATTTTGCTTCAGGGATGGAAGCATACCAGTGTCATTTATCCAAAAATTGTTAATGAAGAAACTGGGCCTGAAAAGTGAGGATGAGGTAATTTCTTTGTTGGATATGTAAAATACATTCATGCAATGAACGTCAAGGACTCTAGTAACTTGGTTCTTCACTTAGATTAATTTTCTCTGAGCCTTCTAGTGGTTTTAGCACTTGCAATTTTATTATCATTAAAGTTTCCTGCTTGTCTTTCTGTTGCATTATTCTAACTTCTAAGGCGAGCACTTTTAGTTTATAGACTCAAGTTACTTTTGTTGCAGGTTGAGATTAAATGCATGGGACATCCTGTGCTTCCTTCACTACAGGTGCAGAATTTAGTTGAATTGTGGCTTGATACGGCATCTACAGGCCAAAGAATTCCTGCAACCATAGGATCCTCTGGGAAAGATTTTGTCATGATCCTAACCTATGGTCGGAAGGTCCTACACCCTTGATCATGAGTTGCCAATAGCCATACTATTATGTAGCAGGATAATAGGCTGAATAATTATGAGGAATCTCCTCTCCTTGTAGAATTCTAAATGTGGAATAGCATAGCATGATGTTGAGTTGGTCATGGTAGTGATCATTGGTTTCTGATTGTTAGAGAGCATGCCTTTTTGTTTGCACACTGGCCACCATAGATGGTTTCTTGGATATTTGGCATTTCAATTTCAATTTCCTTTTCTTATTGTTTTCCTTCTGTTCATGATTTACAAGTCAATCAAGAGAACAAAATCACATTATATTATCCTGTTAAAAGGAAAAAAAACAGTGCCGTGTCTACAAATTTTAGGGCAAAGGCAAAATGTTTAAAGGTAAAAGAAAATCTTTTCATTCATGGTTAACCCGTATAGACCTTTTACATTCTGGAAATTTTTTTGTTGATATTAACTTTTCATACACGCAACTTTTTCTATGTCATAACTTTTTGGAGATATTTATATTAACTAAATCTAGCGTTTCGGTGATATACACAAATATTGATAAAAAGATGAATAAAAATGTCTATAGGAGATTGTAAATTGTCATATCTAATTGAACTATTTTATATTATTTTATTTCTAAATTTTTCATCAATATTTGTCTATTGTCACGAATCATAAATATTTTTCAGAACTTCACTTTATGTGTTCTCCTGTACAACACCTAACAATCTATCAATATTTTGAAAATTATCCATAGATGAATTGTTCTATAATATTTTTATAATTTGGACTTGTTATATATTTTTTATAAGCAATAACATCATGCTAAGATTCAATTAAAGTATCGATTCTTCCTTTTCTTAAGTTATTCATACATATTTTCTATTTGAGATTTTATATTATTATAATTCTATAAAGTATAAAAATATATAAAATAAACCGAAAAGACAAATAAATTAAATATTCTTAAGTAAATAAGAGAAAATGATGAAATGATAGAGCATTTATTTTCACGGTAAGATAATTGGTAGTCAAAAGAAATAAATGAGAAAAAAATGCTAAAGAAACTGAAAAAAAGAAGAATTACACTAGTAGGTCTAAGGCAATTGCAAGGTTACATATATTTTATATCTGAACTAGTGAAATCAAATGAGTGCTCATTTTTTTATTATAATAAAAAATATATTAAATTTATGATAAAATATTCATTATTTTTTGCAATATATGTAATTTTTCACTAAAATAATTAATACAATTAATCATATTTGTAAAAACAAAAATGACAAAAAAAATGCACACAGAAAAGCAGTCACAAAACACAATCTCCCATGTTTAAGAGTAAAAATTTGTGCAAACCAAATAAAAGATACAAAATATATAATTATAGACCACAGAAATTTTGGGGACAAATGTGTTATATTTCATTTCCTGTTTTCACTCATCGATACAAAAGGGCTGCGGGCTGCCTCATTTTCACCAATTTCTTGTTTTTGAATAATTGCACAATAAACAGTGAAAGCAATAAAAAGTTGTTCGCACCATTTCCTACAGATATTTTAAAATGAAAACAAGAATTTTTCTTTACATATCCAATTTACCCAAAGACACTATAAGATTCTACGGTTCCAAATGCCTCCTATGATATGAAAAATTCAGGAAACCCATATCCAAAATTTGAGAAAGGAACACAAAAGAGTACTCAAGTATGAACGAGGGAAGACTTTCAACACTCAGTCTGATTGCGTAAGCTCTACAGTCTGTTCTTACATACATGTTTGTGAGATTAGATCTGAACATCCACCGAACTGTCAAACCAAGTAACCAAAAAGAGGTAACTGATATTGATTCAATTTGGTGTCAGCTAAACATCTAGGCAGTTACTTTTTGACATAATATATTAGCAATCTGTGGTTATCTTTTCAAGTCTCTCAAATGTTGGACACTGGCAACTTAGCAATTCTCAATACTTGACAGGCTCTGTAGCACATCATCTTCAAAGCATAACAAAAGCAAGTCTATCAACAAAATCAAATCTCAAAACAACACCAATCAAGCCACTCCAAATAGCACAACATTACACACGAGGAATGCAATTTAGGAACATATGTTCTTAATTTGATCAAATGATATACTCACTAAAAGAACAACAAGAATAGCAAACTAAAACGCATACGTAGAAACAACCATCGAATAACCAAAATGATCCACTCTTCAAAGCAACAAAAATCTATCTACACTTCCACAAACTTGATAAAAAGCCCAATTCTCACCCACCAATGCTAACCTAAAGCACATCAAACCAGAGCATATATCGAATTGGAACTCAAAATACAGAAATTGAATGCGAATGCTTCAACCTATGAGGAACTGTCAAAGAATTTACACGAGTTCAAAGAACACGAGAACAAGAAAGGTCCACCATTGAACCCATTCCATGCTAACAACACGGTAAGTAAAACTATCATATGGACAAAATTCACATTTCCACGTGACCAAAACCTAAAACTGGAGCCTCTATTTTCGTCGAATATATGCAATGCGAGTAATACAAAAACGATTAAAAGAAAACAAATGATTGTATATACCACAGCTAACTACATTCTAGTGTACCCTGCTCGCTTCGTAGGGCTACCGTCAACAACCGAAACCAAACCCCCATCAGAAACTTCCAGTTCATCCACATACAAATCCTCGGTGCTCCGAAACGCCGCATGCAGCGCCACCGCCGCCGCCGCAACGAGAAGCGATAGAACAACGTTCAGCCAGACGCCGGTGAGAACGAGCGCCGTCACGGTGACGGCAGAGAGCACAGCGAGGACGAGGCGGTCGTCCAGCGAGCGGTGGAGCACCACGACAGGGCCGTCACGGAAGTAGAGGAAGAACCAGGCGGCGAACACGGCGATGAACACGATGAGGGAAATCGGCTGCCAGAGGAGGCTGAGGAACAGGACGAAGAGCGCGATCATGGCGTAGTTCACACGGAAGTGGCCGAGGTTGCGCTTGATGCGGAGCGTGGCTTCGCCGAGGGAGTAGGGGAGCGTGAAGGAGCGCAGTGCGAGAAACTCCTGCCACGGACGGCGCGTGGAAAAGGCGGAGGGAGCGGTGGCGCGTGAGATGGAAGGGATTGAACTGTAACCGGAGGGAAGGGAGGAAGGATTAATGGACGACATTGTGTGGATGTTGGAAACCCTAACCCTAACCGGAATGTGAAGAGGAAGTTGGCGTTCTGTTGCTTCCGGAGGAACGTGTTTGAAGGAAAGGTGCTTCGTGTCGTTTCGGTGTAATAACAGCGTTTGTGACTGTCACGAAGCTCTGTTAAGTATTTATCAACTACTAAGTGAAGCCAAGCGCGTCGGTAACGGGGTCTTGCCATCTATAATGGCGCCAAAAAGACAAAACAATTAATTAAGGAGCTTCGATTTGACTATTGCTTGTGCCATGTAAACAAAACTCAAAATCCTTTTCATATAGCTTTTTATGCCTTTTTCTCGTAAGAATTGGTAATTATCTAAATGCATAGTGGAATCTTGTGTTAAGATTTTAACTATCTCAACAAAAAGTACGACGGTATATATAAAAAGTGCTAAAATAATGTCACAATATGCGTCCATCTATAAAGTCGGGGCATGAAAGGTTGTTGACTGGTGCAACGTTATGGTCCAATTATATAAATGCATTGATATTAAACTTGCTGGAGGTTGAGACAATGGGTAAACTTCAGAACAAATGATTAATAGCAGAAAAATGAATTCTATATGCAAAAGGGTGACAAGAAAGCACCAGAAATGTGTTTAATGAAATTATCACCACCCACGATGGATGAAGACCATGAAGTTACGTGCATACTTTAAAACTACGAGGGTATAAAGTTGCTGATTTGTTGATTTAAAAAAAATGTATGATAAAAGTACAACGTACCCAAAGATAAAAAGGTGAAAACAATTTTTGGGGCAGTCCAAAATTCTCACATATCGTGGAAGAACTTGTAGTTCTTGATATCTTCCACAATGAATCTGACTGCACCAATGCAACCCAGGATAGCAACTATAGAAAACCAGATAGCTATTAAAATATTTAATGGTCGCAGCAAAGGGCCAAGTTTGGAGTTATTGGCGGTTCTTCCAGCCTTAAGGTATGCTAAAGCGGGGAACACAAAGTCCAAAGGAGTGAACCCAATTGCCCCACAGATGGACACAAAATCTCCAAAAAAGGGAATTGCTGCAGCAATAAGAGTAACAAGAACCATGTATATGGAAGTAAAAATAAGTCGTGCCAGGCGATTTCTGAAGGGAAAATAGCTAGTAGATTTGTTAGACTTGGACCCTGATCTCTCATCAAAGTACGCATATGTTGGCCTGCAGTATATCTGACAAATGATGCAAGCAAGGTTCGTATCAGGAATAACAAAAAATTATCAGGTGACCTCGTATCATCGTAATCTCTATCACATGACTTATAACCAAGTAATATTATTAATTCTTTCTCGTAAATTAAAAATGAATGCAAGTGACATAAAGATTGATTGACCTTAGAAACGTTATGTTACTAAACTACCAATTAATTTCTCTAAAAATAACCTGGGGTTTAGAAATTATGTATGCTTATCTACCCCCATCAGTGATCACTGAAAAGCAAAGACTAACATTCATCACTCTGCCACAAGATGTTTCAAACAAGTACTCTTGTATTGAAGGGCTAGAAAAGTTACCTGAAAGCATCCAGATATTTGAATTGCTGCAAACAAATTTGCCATCACAACAGTCCATTCTGGAATAGACAGTGAAGCTAAAATATAAGGTTGAACTTCTGATCCAAAAGCCCAGTATCCAGAGAAGGCCAATTGCCAGTAAGTCAACACAATAACAGCATATGCTGCTGATATGCTTTTGTACATATTCCTCTTAGCAGGTTCTCTCACCGTATTCTGCAAAAGGAGTACAGTGTCACAAAAGGCCTAGTGAACATTTACAATAAAGGTTTTAAAAAAAGTCTGTGCCTGCTGTTTCGACTACAACATCAAGGGTTTTGGGAGTCCGTGATCGCTATTGTTGTTGGCCAGATTCGTCCATAATTTTCCGCAACATCAAGGATCATGATGAGACCACAACCGCAAGTTAAAACCTTCTTTACAATCGAAAGGCAAAAGACACGTCTAACAACGTACGAGAGTTACAAGTAATAGATACCTGTATTTCTGGAAGCATTGCATCACCAAATGAAAAAGCAATGGTCCCCAGGGCATTGAAGGCTTTGAAGGACTTAGAAGCAGAGCCGCCCTGCAAACTGTAACTAACTGAAGTTCTATCAATCTTCTTTCCTAAGAGATGTTGGAAACCAAATTGTCAGACATGTTATCACCGTGAAATGTAGAGGAGGAATCAATCAGGTGCTGAGGATTTAGCAGACTAGAAGAACAAGATCCATTACCAGCTTACCATTGTAAATGGTAACACCAATGGTTGTACCAGCAAAGCCAATTGTGCTGAAAGTACACAATGCATTCACCCATCTCAGCGAGTGAATATCCGGGAGCTGGGAGAGAAGTAGTTCAAAGATTCCAAAGAAAATAATGAAATGCTGCAGGGTCAATGTTCCATTCTCGTGATAGTGCTTGTAAACTGCCTGTACAAACATGGAATTAGAACATATCCACATACCCCAAAAATGGAAACAAATGGTTTTTGTTGTCCATAAGAAGACTTATATGAAAAAGAGTTGGAAGTTTATAAAAGAAGGTGACTAGAAACGATGGAGCATTTATGATATATTAGTTAAAAATATTTGTTTAATATCTTTTTTATTTAAATTAGTTTTCAGGAAATCTTCTAGATTTTATTTTAAAATATTTTTTTCATAAAAAAAATATATTCATTTATTATTTAGATTTATTTTGTTATATTTTGTTATATTTTTATTTTATATATATAGAGTACATAAATAAAATAAATGATATCTCCTCCATACAAATCTGTTCTTACAGGGTCTGTAGAATGAAATGAGAAGGAAATTTTTCACAAGTCGTTATTCCACTTTTCGATGGCGAAAGTTATGATTTATGGACTATAAGAATGCAAACATATCTAGAGGGGTTAGATTTATGGAAAGTTGTGGAAGAAAATTACATTATTGATCCACTGCTAGAAAAACCCATCATGGCCCAAATCAAAAGTCAAAAGGAAAAGAAAACAAGAAAGGCAAAGACGAAATCATGTTTGTTTGCTGGTGTTTCACAAATGATACTCACTAAAATCATGACCTTAAAATTACCCAAAGAAATTTGGGACTATTTGAAAGGAGAATATGTAGGAAACTAGAAGATTCGAGGCATGAAAGTGCTAAACTTGATCAGAGAATTTGAGCTATAAAGGATGAAAGAGTCCGAGACAATCAAGAAATACTCAAACAAATTGTTGGATATTGCTAACAAGATAAAATTACTAGGTAAGGAATTTCCTGATTCCAAACTAGTTAAGAAAATTCTGGTAACTATACCAGAGATATACGAAGCATCCATCACTTCGATGGAGAAAACAAAAGATCTGTCTAAAATTACTTTGGTAGAAATTATACATGTCTTACAAGCACAAGAGCAACGAAGATTGATGCACAAAGATTGATGAGAGAAGATTGTGTTGTTGAAGATATTATACTTTATACCGCTAAAGGAGTCAAGAACAACAAAAGGGACAAATACAACCAAAACAACAATACACGAGTTTTTCCGCCTTGTCCCTATTGCAAGAAAAATAACCACCAACAAAACAAGTGTTGGTGGAGACCATATGCAAAATGCTACAAATGTGGTCAATTGGGACATGTTGAAAAGATATACAAATCTGATCATTCCCAGGAATTTGCCAAGGTTGTAGAGAATGAATCAAAAGATGAAATACTTCTTACAACATGTCTTACAAATAGCAAATCTGAAGAGGAGTTGGCTCCAAATAAAGAAATAAAAGAAATATCAACATCAAAAGAAGATGTATGTATCTTGCAAAAACATGATCTTCAAGAGAAGAAGATAGACGAAGAATCTATTTCTAACATCCATCAAAACTCTAATGTCACAACCACAAAATTCACAACAATCAAAGAAGATGATGATGAAGATCAGGTCGATGAAAGTAATTTTGTGAAGAATATCAAATTCCATAATTATATGATCTCAAACAATAAAGAGAAAGATAAAAAGTACAAACAAAGAAAGAGGAGAAAATCAAGCTTAAAAAAAAAAGAATTAAATCTAAGGTTTCAAAATCAAATAAATAGATATTAAAGCAAGAAGGAATGTTGAAAATATTTGTTTAATATCTTTTTTATTTAAATTAATTTTCAGAAAATCTTCTAAATTTTATTTTAAAATATCTTTTCTATAAAAAGGAAAAATATATTCATTTATTATTTAGATTTAGATAGTTAATATTAAGATATTGTTAATATTTGATATTTTGTTACAAGTTTATTCTATATATACAGAATACATGAATAAAATAAATAACATCTCCTTCATACAATATATCTCTTATATCTCATATATCTCCATAACATATTTTCAAAAACTCTAAAAATCTCATCAATATGTCCTATTAGGCTATCACCATTTACTCAACAAAATCTGGGTAGATGCATAACCTTAAGGCTGCTGCCAGCAGCAATTTGAATGGCAATGTTATTTCCCACAGAAGCTACCTGCTGAAAAATGGCAATAGACCAGTACCCGCAGAATCCTTCAGGAATCAATAAACAAAAAGTCAACAATATATATGGAGTGCAGCTATCACAAAGCTGCAAAGAAAAATTACACTATTGAATATGACAGTCATCATAGCTATTGATGCCACAAGCAGAGAAATTAAATATTATGTACATATTACAGGGCTAACAGAGTATAGTTCTTATTATAAATTAGTTAGAAAAAATTTAGGAACATGACGATGAGTTGGCAAAGAAACTATTTGCTGTAAAACCAACCGAAAATACTATGTGCAAGATGTCTATAGGTAAGGTGCTTCTCCCCGTTCCATTTCCACAAAGAAGCGATCAAAAAGCTCGAGTACCAGGTGGCTAGTGTTGCACTCACCAGACTACTCACACCTGAAACCATTCATAGAGAGAAACACCAACAAAAAACCAGATAACTAATTATTCAACATATGCTGAAGAAAACATAAGATACTACTCTAGAATTTAATAATAGGTAACCTGATTATTCTATAAGAAAAATTACTACACTATTATCAATAACACAATTACACATATATGGTTTTCTATATAACCATATTATTGATGTAATATAACCTGTTTTGTTGATGACTAATATCTATAAAAAACTTGACTGATTTCAGTGAAGTATCATTTTCCTTTCATGTTCTTCCCATTAACAAATATAATATTTAATAGTTACAATTGTGATTATAATCCCTGAAATCGTACATCTTTTAGAAGTCAGTTTATTAATATTTTACTTTTAAACTGATTGAAATGATTTTTGAAAAAACACACTCCAAAATAAATAATACTTGGTTAATCCTAATCATATTATTTTATCATAGTAGACATACATAAGAGTTACAGACAACTCTTACCTCTTAGTTCTTGAAAGGAGGTTTGTTCTCCTAAATTCAAAATTGTCACATTCAGAAATTAAGACCACAGATAATTTATGAAATCACAGATAATTTATGAAATCTCTTCTGTACCTCACCACCTTCTCAAAACAAAAAGCTTCAAAACTAACCTAAGAGAAATAGTTAAATGCAACTCTTATCTATCACTAATATAGGTCTAAAAGACTTTAATTTCAGCTAAGAACAATTCAGAAATAAATAAACAAATGATCAAAGGGAAAGAAAAGAAGAAACTACCAAGAGGCCAACCGAGAGAAGCAATAGCAAAGGGCAAAGGGGCATAAGCAGCAGGGGTGGCAATGGTGGTGGCAACATGGAAAGCTGCGTGCTTCCATGTTCCTTTACCACTCACTGCTCCTTCTGAATCACTTTGCTCTATCTCCAATTCTCGCGTTGAGCCCATTCTGTTTATGCTCCTGTTACTTTGTTTCTGCCTTTTCCCACTCCCTGTGTACAAAAATATCTTTCCATCCTCATTCATATTCTAAATGGAGTTTACACCATTCATTACCACGTTTGTTGACATTTCTTTGCCTGTAGCCGAAATCATGGACACACAGAAAGCGACATAATACTACTACAACCTTGGTGACAGTTAAAAAGCAAGTTAAGGAAAGCATTAGGAACCTTTATTATTTCAAACAGTTTTCATTTTTCTAGATGTTCGAGTTTAGTGTAAATCTATATATCTTCAAAATCTGTTTTTAAAACTATATTTAAATTTATAAAATTTTCAATTCAACATTTTCTATTCCTTTTAAAACAATGAATTTATGTTTTTTTTACTATTTATATAATATTTAACTTATTCATTTTAATAAGTCTTCAACATCACATTTATATTTTAACCATTTCATTTTACGAACGTAACACGCTCAAATTGTTAAAGAATAAGTGGGTGCGCTTATTTTTAAAGATTAATAAGTATTAATAATAATAATAATATATTTTAAGTTAATAAATAGTTATATATGTGAAGCCTCATAATTTTGTAAAAGCCTTGTGCCTTTTTCGAAGCTCCCTACAATAGTAGACCCACAAGATTTCATGCTCCAATGGGGGCAATAAATAATTATTAAGACTATGTTTAGTCCTTTAAATAGCGTCATCATGAGATTAAAAAAAACCAAAATCATTTATTTCATAGCAACCGACCAAACCACCGTTCATTATGCGTGCAAGTTTTAACATAACAAATTTGAATAAATATAAAACTCTTTTGGTAGTGATTATATCGTATGATAGGATAATAAGGTAAAAAAATAGGATATACACTCCTTTTGGTAATGATTATACCATATGAAAGGATAATAAGATACAAACATATAGATACACAATAGACATACACTAGAATAAAAATAAAAATAAGATAAACATGCTTAACTACTAGTACCGATAATTATGATAGTAATAATGATGGTAATAATAGTAATAATAATAATAAAAATAACAATAAAAAATAATAATAATAAAAAGAAGAAGAAAAAGAAGAAAAAGAACATAGAAGTAGCATCATTAGAATTTTTCATATTTTATGAATTTTTTTTACAAATTTAGAAAAATTTATAAGAAAATTAGAAAAAAATATTTTTTTACAAATTTTTATACTAATTTTATAAGAAAATTTTCATGAAATATAAAAATTTTTAGTAATAATAATAAAATGGTAATAATAGAAAAAAAATAATGATATAATAAAAGTGATATTTACAATTATGGAAGTAGTAATAACAAAAGTGATAGTAGTTATAGTAAAGTAAGTGTAGAGATAAGATAATTGTTATTTTTAAGATAAAAAATAACAATAATGATGAGAATGATGCAAAGGATAACAAAAGAATTGCCACTAATGAGAGTGTTGATAATGATAATGAAACCGATAAACATAAGATGATGACACCGCAAGTTAATGAGAGTAACAATAATAATAATAAGAGATGAACATAAAAATACAACAATAATAACAAATTGTGAAAAAACAAGAAAAATGTCAAATATTCTATCCTACTATCTTTTAACCTAACTTTCTATTCTTGAAAATAAATATACTACATGACTAAATATAATAGAAGAAAAGATAAGAAAAATATTTTTTATCTCTATACCAAATATTTAATAAGAAGATATTTTATCATATATTCCAATCGAATCCATTAGTTCAAATTATTTTATTTATATTCAAAGAGTAAAAGTTCGTCAATGTTATTTATAGAATTAAATATTTTTTTTTTCTTAAACTATTTTTAAAAATTATATTTTATCTTTAAACTAAATTACATACTTATTTTCGTCAATTCATTTTACCAACAAATGACATTAAAGTGTTTTTCGTGTAAAATAAATTTTTTAACATGTCTTGTACATTTTGTTTCATATCAATACTAAAGAGTCTTATAATATACAATACGTAATATTTTTTCCCTTTTAAGTTCACGAATTTCATTTGTTGCATGGAAAACACTTTAATATCATTCATTGCCAATAATATTTTAGAGTTTGGGGTTTATATGGATGAAATAGGTGTATAATTTAACTAAAAAAGGAAATACAATTATGGAAAATAGTTTCAAGACAACAAATATTTAAACTTTATTTACATTACTGTCTTTTTTTAAAATTGTAATGTTGTACAACACAAAATAATTAAATGCATTCACGTTATTATATAGTCTCAAAGGATAACTTTAATATTCTTATAATAATTATCTTAAAAGTAATATAGTATTTTAATCTTTGACTATTTTTTTAATATATTCACTTTTCAATTTACTACCTTCTTAAAAGATTTACTTAAAGCATAATTTTTTGATTTCATAAAAGTAATTTTGACTAGTCTTCAATTATTCGTTTTGGTAGTTTTAGACAACAAAACGTACATTTTAGTGGTTTCTAAACTGTCAAAAATAAAAAAAATAAAACAAAACAGATCGAGTTCACCAATTATTTTATTTTAAATTGGTAACATTTTAAAACAAAATATAGCAGTTTAATAATTTTAAATGCAAATTAGACTGTTGGAATAAAAAAGTCATTAAGTTTGCCTATATAAACACATGAGACTATTTGCCTTTTGAAGTATTTATATTAACCAAAGGCAAAAAGAAAATAAATAAATAAACCAAGTGATAAAAAGGACCTGAATCTCTTTATCACATATAAGAAATACAAGAAAATTGGCAAGAGATCGAATGAAACGTGCACAAAAAGTCCAAGTCAGACCCACATTTTCATGTTTGTGAAGCCACCACCTTTGGTATATAAACACTTTGAAAAAGTAGAAACTAAGACATATGAGACTATTTGCCTTTTGTAATACCCATAATTTACAACAATTAAAGGACAAGCCTATCATTAGAGTAATACATACATTTTTACTTAAGAAAAACAAAACCTAATCCATCATCTTTGTTGCGTGAAGGTCGATGCTTTGATTATTTGTTTATTTAAAATGAACAGCTATAGCATTAAAAAAGAAAAGGCCAAAGGAAATATTGTGTACTCACATAATAGTACCACTTACATGGACATGAGGAGGAAGAATTACTGAAGTGAGAAATGCAACAAGTATAGAACATGAATTAATTCTTGCCGATCACTTTTCACCTCTTGCCGATCACTTTTCACCTAAGGAGAAATGCAATTTCATGATCCAAAAGCCACTTACATACACCTCTGTACTGTGCTAACACATTAGTTTCATTGGCTGATAAGTGATAAATGAAGTCGAATCAGGATAGTAGGAGAATAATTACGACGATACCTTATAGTTGACTCTTCAATACATTCTGGCGAGACAAGAAGAATAATCTCTGGCTTCAAATCAGTGTGGATCAAGCATAAAACATGCATAATTACGGATATGAGAGACAATAAATGACTTGAAGATACACTAGGTTAGAATGATCTAATATGTAAATTCAACAAACATTTAGTTTGTTTAAAATATTTAAGGATTGTATTATCCATGATTAAATGAGTTATTAAACTTATTATATATGTACATCTTAAACTCCCGAACAGAGTATAAAATACACAATATATAATTTGGTAGTCAGTACAGGATATGTACAAACACATGCTACAAACTACAAAAGTTGTCTGCCAAACTCCCGAACAAGATCAGTAGGAAAAGAATGATTGCTGTTTTTCTGGAGAAAATCGCATATCTTGGTCCAAGCTTCTCAAATACCTTTTCATAGCAGCTTTTCTCAAATACCTATTGAAACCAATTAAACCTATCCACAAATTTTTTTTAAACCAAAATGTTTAAGTATGATTGAATATACATTCTTGTCATTTAATCAAATTACGAATATCAATAAATACTTACAATACATATATGTTAACATAGTCAAACCAACTCCGTATTTGTACACTCATTTGCAAAAACATGAAACCAACTTGTACCTCAATCTCTTTTAGCATTTACAACCAATACTGAAAGATATCCAGAAACGTGCACCATCAACATATCGGGATAGCCTCGCCTCAGCAAGACACGGATTTCGGTCATTGCAGCCTCATGGTCCTAATTTATGGAGCAAACTTTTCACTTACCAAATTCTTTTTCTTTTCATTGGCAAAACATTCCGACACTTGACCAAAAGCTCCTGCATAAATTTTAGAAACCGCATTGGGCCAACGCTCTAAGAATTTATATTAATGTAATAGATCTAGAAAATGCAGAATATTGAAATAAAATTATTGGAAACCAACCATTACGGCCTTCACCCCTTTTACTAAGAACTTTGTCTGCAAAAATAACAAAACAAACACTTTTAAGAAGAATTGCATTCATAACGTAAGCATGTCACTAATGCAGCTATGCAAACATGTCAGACAAACTAATCCAAACTAACACACATTTAATTATTGGAAACAAACAACCATTCATGCTCATGCAATGCAACCATTCTGAATAAGACAAACCAGGGGAGGGAGTCTAACAAACATTACATTGCACCCGATAAACTTCAAAAGAGATGAATCACCCACATCACCTCCGCATATTAATCAATTCAATTGAATTAAGAACACACAAGGCCACTTATGCAAAGAAGGTAAGGATCATTCAAGAATTCAGTGTTAAAATGCAAGGGAAAAAAACAAAATCATGCAGGGAAGAAAGAAATAAAAACCTTGGGAGGAGGAAGAGGCACATCCCACGTTATAGTAATACTTTCTTCAATCATATCCCATGATGACTCTTAATGCATGTTTGTTCCCCTTCCATTTGATCATATACCTTTGTCTTTCCTCTAATCCTCTTGATGCCTATTCTATACAAATATCAGGACCAGTTTGGTAACATCCAAATGCTGGAGCAGCTTCTCATCCATAACATTATGGGAAATGAAGAGTTCACTAAATTCACATGCACGGACAACCTACATAACTGTAAAATGAGTTGCATAATGCTAAATCTCACCCACACCACTAATGACTAGAGGTATAAAACTCATAATCTCTGCATTAATTAATGAACCAAGCTGGTAATCATTTCTTCGTGATAAAGAAACTGATGCATTCCATGTAAAATTTCCAAGGTTTAAACTTTAGATTACCTTGCATCTGAAATATTCATATAAGCTTCATCGAAGAATTATAATAATATTTAGCACCTGAAAATGCCTAAGTTAACCATAGCCCACACATTTAGCATCTCCATTATGTGCTCTGCACTAATGAAAATGCTTTCCTCCACAAATTTGTCAAAATAGAATAATGAGAAAGTATTACGAGAAACAAATCCTCAGTCACTTTCTATGTCTGTCTCATCACGTCTAAAAGTATTATGAGCTGCTCTATCACCAATCATAATATTTGCTAATTCTTGAATTCCATGGGAAGTGCTCTGCCTCATTTTATCAACCAGTATTTCAATGTGATCTAAAAGCCCTAAACCCAAGAGTCGATTCCTCAGTAGCTCAACGGTAGTAACATAAGGTGGTATTCCTTCATCGATCATCATTTCAAAATACTTACATGCCTCCTCTAGCTTTCCTTTCTTCTTACTAAAACCATGAATCAAGACAGAATATGTTGAGACAGATGGAAAAAAGTTTTTGTCCACCATGTTCTCCCAAACTTCAGTTACCTTATCAAACCTTCCTATCCTGATCAACAATTTGAGGACCATGTTATAGGTATGGCGATCTGGAAGACAGTTATCTTTTTCCATTCTAAACATTAGCCTTAGGGCCCTATTGACCTCACAATGATCACAATGGTAAGCTTGTATTGCATTATAGCTCCAACTGTCTGGTTTAACTCCTCTTGAAATCATTTCATCCAACAATTGATAAGCTTCTTCCACATGTTCATTCTTACACAGTCGTTTTATAATACAATTGTATGTAAACACGTTAGGCAAAAGGTTGTACCTTCTCATTTTATCAAGAACCCTGAAAGCTGATTGCATATCATTTGCATTGCAATACGAGTGAATGAATATTGAATAAGTAAAAGCATCTGGCTCAACTCTTTTTGACAACATATCATGAAAAACATTTTTAGCTTCATCCACACAACCACCTTTGCAAAGAGCGCCTAACAAATTATTATATGCAAGCAAATCCACTGGACATCCTTGTTCAAGCATTGCTTCAAACAGCTCACGGGCTTTATCAGAATCACCAATCTCACCCCAGCCACTTATCAAAATGCTGTACGTTTTAGCAGATAACGAGAAACGGTTCTTAGCTTTATCAAAAAATTGTTGAGCCTGCTTGACATGCTTCCTTTTGCATAAGGAGTACACAAGCTTATCCAAATCATGAACAGTAGGCACAACTCCAAACTCATCCATTCTATTGAATGACCGAATAGCACCATCTGGTAAATTAGCCCTGCTATATGCCTTGAAAATGAGCCAGAAAATCTCACTATTGATTTCATATGAACGAGAGTCTCTCATTTCTATGAGAAAATCCCATAGTATGGCAAACTGTTTGCAACTTCCCAAGATTTCCACCAAAATGCGGAAGCTCAGATCACTGTGCTGAAAACCTGGAATTGATTTAGCCCAAAGAAAGAATCTGTGGGCTGAGGAGCCAAGATTCTTACACCTTTTCAAGACCTGTTCAACCAAATTAGTGGATACTTGTGGTGTAAATGGCTTGAGAGAGAGTTCTAGATCATGGTGAGGGTATCGGTGGTCACTGAGTAGACGGGATATCTCATTGACAAGGTCTGGTAATAATGGCGCAGAGACTTGTGGGGTTGGCAAAGAATGAAAGTGGTGGTAATTGAGTTTGTGTTGGACAAGGGTGCAAAAGAAAGAGGGCAAGGTTTTATTCTTTGAAAAGAGTGACTGAAATGCCATATTGAACAATGTGATATCAATTTCAGCACCGGCAAGGATTCAAATTCGTTGAAGCACCTTCAATCCAACATTTTCCGTTGCACAAAATCTGGAATTCTGAAGATGTCAAAATCATCATGAATGTGCACTAGGCCATAGCATGCACAGCTTTCATTCTTCCCTGTTTAGACAAAAATTATAAGAAAACACAAATTCATATGCAAAAAAACAAGAGGGAGATAGAATCTAAAATATTTTTCACTACCTAGATACGTCAAACTGTTAAAAAATTAACATAAAACAAATTCTCATAAAATTCAAACGGTTTCAGCTAACATAAAACAAGCTAGTACCTCCACTCTGTGATTAATCGGTGCATTGAGAGCATAGTAATTAATCGCGCGCAGTGCAGCTGTATAGCCTCTGTTGAATGTTCCGTTGTCAGAACAAGGAGATCACTCAATTCACAACCCTAACTCAAAACGACACCAAACTTTTATTTCCTTTATTACTTCAGTAACTTTCGTTCTCTTATTTGCACTTGAAAAATCAGTTCATTTGGAGTGTACGGAGAAGAAAAAACTGGATAAAGAAAATATGTGAACAATAAAATGAAGGTTAAAAGTATTTAAAGAGACTTTTCGATAAAAAAAAGTAAAGAGAAATCCTTAATAAGAATTAAAATTGGTGATTAAGGTTCTTAGTTGGGTAAAATATGTTTTCAGTATAATAAGTTTTGGAATTTTTTTTAGCACAATAAAAATAATAAGTTTAATACAATAACCTTAATTCTATTACTTTTTTACAATTTTGTTAAGGGTTCACATAAATGAATATGTGGAAGGAATTTATATAAATGTTAATGATTATTATATGTTTATTTTAGAAATTTAAAATATATTGTGATTAAGGCTTGAAGAAAGAAAAAGAAAGGCATTGCAGAACCTAGGTTAACGTAATGTGAATAATTTTTTTGTAAAAGTTATAGAGGGCAAAAGAGGAATCTATGTGTTGGAGGTAAATATGTAATTTTGTTTCGTTTTTGAATGTCTTTTGTGGAATGTAGGTTCTGTGTGTCCTATTTTGGGAGTAATGTTGCGGTTGGTGTGCAATTGTTTTCATGAAGTAGGGTAGAGTGATTCAATTTCTTTGTTGAGTTTGTAGTATTTTATACTTTGAATTATGGTTATTTAATCAGGAGTCAATTATTAGGGTTTGTCAATTAGATTTTAATTAAGGTTTTAAATTCAGGGTTTTTGGAATAATTAATTAATAATTTGATAGTTTAAAGTTATATTTTGTTGTAGAATGTTATATTTAATCTATAACCATATGTGGTGGTGAAGAATTATAATAAAAATTAATAGTCTCTTTTTGGAAGTAATAAATTTTCTAAAGGAATAAATATAAGTATCACTTGTCTTTAAATTTTAAAAGAAAGGAAACCATTATAATGTAGATGATGAGTTTAAAGAATTTAATATTTGTGTGTATAAGATTGAGGTTGATATTTTTGTGGAATATTTAGAGTTGCTCAATGATAAGATGTAGAAATAAGTATTGTTTTGAAAAATAAAAAAAATGTTTATATAAATGATGAAGATGATAATAATGTACAAAAAAGTTATTTGGATAGCATGATGTTCATAGTGAGGATGATCTCCATGTGGAGGATGATATGCATGGAGAGGGTGATATGCTTTGAGAAGGTGCATGGAGAGAGGGTGAATTTGATGAGAAAACACATGAGGAAGATGAGGCAAGACAAGGTAAGGTGCATTAAGAGAGGGGCGGAAGATTTGAAAAAACTTAAACTTCTCTAAATTTCTTAATAAACATAAACTTTATCCTTTAAAGGAAGGTTCTTTGTGGAAGAAATAAAAGAAGAGTCTCTCTTAAGTAACCTAAAGAACAAGATTGAGTTTTTCAAAAATATGAATGTCATTTCTCATTCAAATGTGAAGAATACAAGAGGTAAGAGATTCTATTTATAAATACATAACTTTCCTTACATGGGTGAAACAAATGATGTGGGGCTTGTTACAAGAGAGGCAATGTGATGAACATCCAAGGCTAAGGTGCAAAGCCAAAATAGCCTAAAATGGCTATCGTCTTCATGATGTGGGACTCCATGCTCCAAGCTTCTCCTCCTCCATGATTTAGCCAATTTTCAATCATGTTTTCTCGTAGGTTGGTCGTCCAAGCTAGGCCCAATGGAGGCCCAAAATGTTGCCAAATTAAGGCCCACAGCTAGTTCACTTATACTCTTAGGAAATCCTAAGAAAATACAAAGAAAAGTATAAACCTATATAAAATTTACAAGACTAAGAAAAAAGAAGAAAAATCTTAGTTCTACTCTCCAAAATAGGAGGGTCTTCATCCTTGAAGCTTCACATTCTTCTATCCTTTAGCCATGAGTGTTGTGGCTAGATGGTTTTCCATCAAACATTAAACGCAACTATGCCTCGGAAGAATTCGATAGTTGTAATGAGGATGAAGATGATGGTATTCTAAGGAAAAGGACTGACAAATGTAAACCTATTAAAATGAGGGACAATTTTAATTTCAAGTTAGGAATAATTCAACTTATTGGCAAAGTTCAATGATGTTATTATGGAACATTTTTTTTAATTGTAAAGAAATTAGGTTTGAGAGAAATGAATCAAAAGAGAGTATATGTATTATGTAGTCAATTATGTGGATTTAGAATATATGTTAGTGGAGTTGGAAAAAGTCAAACTTTCTACATGTTTTTTCGTCTAGGATAAGCATAAATGCAATAGAGGCTTTTTAAAAAATGTGAAATCCAAAAGAGTGGCAAGACAAATATTGGAGATGACTAAAATAAATAACAAAATTTCTACAAACGAAATTAACATACATTAGACTAAAGTTCTCTTTGGGAATTGTTTATGAACTTGTTTATCTTAAATCCTAAACTCTAAACTTGCTTACAAATCTAAACAATTGCCACTTAAAATCATTAAGAGTGATGCAAATAAATAGCATTATTTACTATGGTCATATTGTGTTGAGTTGAAAAAAGCATCGAACAAAGTATCTACTGAAAATACTTATAAATTATGTTGATAGACCTGTATAGAATTTGCCCCCATATTGGGATTGATGGTTGTCATTTAAAGACAAAATATGGAGGTCACTTACTCATGGCAGTTGGTAGATATGAAAATTATTAAAACACTTCAAGAATTTCTTGTATTTCATGAAAAATTTTCTACAAATTTATAGGAAATTTATAAGAAAAAAAAAAGCAAGAAACTCTTTTCTTACAAATTTTTATAACAAATTTGTAGGAAAATTCTCATAAAATATAAGAAATTTTAGTAATGGAATTTGTCCATTACTTTTGCAGTATTGGATATATAAATAAAGGATACATGGTCATGCATGGTTTTTAACATTATTGTTTGATGATATTGGATGTCCTGTAAAGAATTGATAATTATTGTGTTAGGATAACAAAAGGTTGACCTTTATCCTTTTATCTTCACTTAAAATTGAGTTTTCTCCCTTATTATTTTATGTTATGTGGTTTTGTTGCTGGTTTATGGTCTTGTCAATGTAATGGAATAAACACATACAACAACTAAAATAAGACTTGGTTGAGAAAGCTTGATCAAAGATTTGATTATGAGAGCAACATAATCAAGTCATGCATTTACATGGGAGGAAAAGATCAAACAAATAAATGAAAATTAACCATGATACATATAAGTGGTTATACAACTAATGTAAGAGAGATTGGAGCTAATACGCATTCAATTCAAATGCCAAGTGTGATGTCTTGATTAACAACCTCATAGTGTCCTTTAACAACATATTGTTGGCAACAAAAGACAAGAAAATCATCATTATGCTAGAGTGAATAATAACATATATTTGATGAAAAGATTATGCTTCGTGAAGGAAAAAGATAGACATTGGTTTACTAATTGGGCTAATGGACTAGTGTCTGAGGTGACAAATAATATATTCATAGAAAAGTTTGTTATTAATCTTGAATTACTCACTTATATTTATTATTTATGGGATTTACGTGGAATACCTTGTAGGCATCAAAACTAAGCAATCAATACACAATATAAAAGAGTTAGGTAAAGACAAAAATTAAAAATTCCAAACACTTAAACCTAGTATCTAATTTCGACAACATCAAAACAATTTGGAGAAGTCACAAACTTCTTCCTACGTCCATAATAACACTTCTTCCGATCAAAAACATGTATAGCTGCCAATGAGATTGTATAACTCATTCCCTTTTTTGGCAAAGACACACCGTGAGACCTTGATGTCTCTAAGTGTGTCGGTGTTCGATTCTATATTGTCTTTATTTTTACCAACAATTCTTCTACAATACTTTTCATTTTTTTCTTCAACCTCTTGATAATGTTTTTGCAAGCCCTTCATAGTATTTCTTTCCTTCCATGTATTTGGATTTTAAATTTATAAAATGAATGTAAAATAGTTATTAACATTAATTTTTACATAATAAATAGATTTTGGTTAAATGCTTCCACTTGCACATTTAACGGAGTTAAAAGAAATCTGTAAAAATTAAAATGATTGTATTAAGATTATTCTTTATTTTTTTTTCCAATGAAATATTTTAATACTTGTGGTGGTGAATGCATGTTTTACCCTTCTTAGGTTATTAAAGAGGTGTGTTGTTTTTTTTCAACATAATAAAGATTTGACACTAATACGAACAACATCATATAAAAAGTCAAAGGTACAACGTTAAGATATATTTTCTTCTTGCTCTTCTTATCCATCTCTACTCAACACAGTACAGGAAATCAGATTTGGCTTCAATAAAGGTTACCAACAATCAACAATTTCCTTTTCATATATATATATATTGTTTTGTACGTTTATACTCGATGTCAGAGTCTAACTCAACAATCAACGGGTATTTATTGTTCTTCTTTTGTGTTTTAGGGTTGAATGCAATTTTCTTCCCTGTAGATAGAATGTGAAAGATTTAAAGGATGAATTAATAGACTGAGGGAACTGGTTTCGACATCCCAAACTGTGGATGCCCTCTGTCATCTTGTTCAAGAGAGCACTAATTCATTAACTTTGCCATTTATTCTGATCTAATTGAGTCAAATAAGTGTGCCCTGAACGTGATTATTATGCAACTTCTTTGGCTTCTTTAGCCTTTCAATTTACATATACTGCAGTCGAGGAACTGTTCCATCTAGATTTAGCATCACTGTTTTTTAAGCAAGCAAAATGATTGCTGCAATGTCGTTGTTGATTGACGGTATTATACTAAAGATGACGACATTATGCTTTCTCAAGGAATTTCCACTAGTTAAGGAATTAATTCAGTAGCACTAGATTACTGAAGCACTAAATATCTTTATTATATTCTTTGGCCCTGGTGATGGTTTGAAGTTGTTCATTATTGGTGGTTCTGACACGTTCCTTTTCTATTTAGATGCCAGAGAAAACTACCTTTACCAAATGGAGAATCTTCATAGGTGCCCATCATAGTTTACACAATCCAAAACTTGTATTTGTAACAGAAGGATGCATGTGTGTGTGTGTAAGCAAGATGTGAATCCTTGCATTAATGAATTTTGTCATCACTACAGTTTTTGTATAGAATATAATTTGTCACTTGCGTGAAGCCAATTGATGCAGCAATGTGCCCTAAGAATATTACATGCACTCCATCAAAATCTTTTTCTTCTCTCCCCATTGTTGTCTTGGCCACATCCTCACATACATGTTCCTAAAGTTTATTGAAATTATTTTTGACCAGTGTCTGAAGTATAAGACAGACCAAGTGCAAGAAGATGGAAAATACTTAATAATATATTCTTCACTTTTTTGTTATTCTTTGTATGATAAACTATTTTGAAATTATTTTCCCGCAATGCTAGAAAATGCTGAAACCATGGGAAAGAGTATTAATAAGTACAACTTAAAATGATGAGTGCACATTAAGTCATCTTGTGATATGCATAAATTTTTCCTCAGTGGAGTTGATAGCATATTTAAATACAAAACTTTTCAATTGTAAACTACTGCTTATGGAACCATATTAATGACTGCTACAGTTAGAGGACATGCATTCATGATACATTTAGGTTCTTTTTCTATCTCATATTGCCTACAGGATTTATTTCTCCTTTTAGTTTTGCTTTAGAAAAAAATAAAATTTAAAACTTCTTCTAATCTTGCACAAACGACCAAGAGAAGAAGAGAAAGGAAGCAATAACTGGTTTATTTGGAACAAAGAGTTTCATGAATCTTAGGAAATCAGTAATAAATTGATCTTTCTTTCCAAAATCATACGACAATGTCTTCATTGCATTTACAATTGTTTTTTGTTTGTTTTCTAAATTCTTCTTTCTCGTATATTAATCTTCGGCATGGTTTGACCTATAACAAAGTTTTTCTCATATTGACATTACCCTTTTTATTGTTTTTTTATTATTAAGGAAAATAATTACTCACAATTTTTATCTTTTCCTAATTTACATATAAAAAAATTATAAATTTATAAAATATATGATGTGATAAAAGGAAAGAAATGAAAAAAAAGTTAAAAAAAAATATATTTGCATCATTATTTTATTATTAAATATTTGGTTTTATGCTACAAGCGCAATTATCGTCTATTTTGAAATAAACCAGAGTAGCATTTTAGAATTACCTTTTTCAATCTTACCAAAAAAATTCTATTAAACGGATTTCAACTTGGTAGAAATACTATACTAACTGCAAACTTCTTGGTTGTGGCTTTCTACACTTCAAAAACATGTAGTCTCATCTCCTTTCATTTCGGAACCAATGTTCAGAAAGTAATTTTTAGATTCTGGATTTACTTTATTGGAATGAAAGAAAATGGACTTGGCTTTTTTGATTTGCAAGAAGAAATGTCCAAACTTCTTTTGCATACAACTAAGCAGCAAAGTAGGATTTGAACCAAACATTTCTCGGGCTTGCGAGCACTTTGTTTCTTACCATTCAAGGAAAAATTCCTTAATCTTGTAGTGGGCCTTCATGAGAACTTGTCTAGAAATAGACTCAGTTTGCGAGCTTTTGATTTGCTTCAAACCCTTTGTGAAGTGTTTACTAGAAACATTAACCAATTAACTAATTGACACGATGGTATTGCAAATGTAATGGAATTTTCTTCATTATGAAAAGTTGCATGCACACTGTAAAACACATGATAACACTTTCCATTAGTGTGCATGTCAGTTTAAAGTAAACCAAAATGCAGACCAAGAATTCTGTTCAAGCATTGATTATATATTTCGTTCCCCAATTGTAAAACACATAACTCAAATTGATAAATTGTGGGTCATGCAATGAGTCATCACAGAGAATTATATATGCATCTCACCACGATTTCAGGTACCAATCATGTTCGTACATGAACAGTCCTACAAAACCTGTTTCACCAGATCCCGATGTTGCATATTTGCTTTCATATGCTTTGTTGGCCCATTAAAAAGCAAAAGCGTTTAATCCATGTGCCATGAAAAAAGATTATTGTAAACTTGTATCCTTTTCCGCCCTCCCATGAAAGATTACAAAGTTACAAAGGCAATTGGAAAATATTCTTCAATCAAATAAAGGAAAAACAGATGGACAGAATGTTTTTTTGGTGGGTAATGAGCCAGAACAAAGTGCTGAGTAGCTTTGCTTTTATTTTTCTGATGTTTCGTTCCAAAGTCAATGGGGGTCTCATCTCCAATGCCGAGGGAAATTTGAATTTGGCCACTACTAGTAGTTTAGTTTTTTAGTTTACTTCTCTATTCCAAAGGGTCTTCGTGTTATATAGTATATGTGTCTGCTTATGCATCATCCAAGCCTAGTGCAGAAGTAAGTTCCTAGATTCTGGTGCAAGAAGAATGCAATGACAAGAGAGAATTCAATTTGGGAATCAAGGCTTTTAGGATTCCTTCCAAGGGTAAAAAATGTGAGGAAGAAGCTACTTGTGATTTACTTGGAAGGAATATTGGAAATGATCCTTGAGTTTGAAAAGAATGATGATCAAGAATATGCCACTTTTTGGCCACAAATAATAGAATGAAAGGCAAATTGAGAATATGTTGCTCTACCTGTGGATGATGTTGAGCAATGGATGAATAAATCAGCATGCAAATAATGTTTGTCAGTTCACACAAGGTGAAGTAAAAAAGATTTAGATTTTTCATATTTTACTTTTTAGAGTAAAGTTACCAATTGGATTTTATCATATTACCTGCTTCAAAAGACTTGGATGTGTCATTGTCTTTGTTTTCTTATCTGTTAATCTTTCTATTGACAATTTTCATTTAGTCTACAAATCCCCCTTAAATGAACTTATAATTTTAAAAATGAATAAATGAATAATAGGAGGAAATAAAACGGGAATGGAAGTTTTTTTTAATTTTTTTATTTAATATTGGTAAAATGGTGAATGACAAAAATAATTTCATCTGGCTTTTACAATTTTATTTTTCACGAATTAAATAAGTATAAAATGATCTTTGTCCAAAATTTTAATTGATTTTTAACATCCTAAAAAATTCAACTTGGTTCCTAAGTGGTTACAGAAGAAAGAAACAAGAAGAAAAGAAATTGTCTGGTAGTTGTATACAAGCACCTTATTATCATTTTCTATTTTTCACACTCTTCAATTTGTGCATCTAAATGAGGTAAGGGATTTTTACGAAAGATAATCTTTTGACAATTACAACAAGACATGAGAACTCACTTTTAAAGATAATTTAGTTATTAAAAAAATTTAAATTTGTATAAAAAAATAATAAAAGATGAAATAATGAATGTAAAGTGATTGTAAAAATATATTCTTCATGTATTAATGTCTTTATTATTCATGTTGTTTTCTACGCAAAAATTGGATGATAGAGTTTTCTGGGGTTTTTTTGTTATTTTGTTATGTTTGTTTAGATTTTATATTAAGGGTTAAATATATTTTTAGTTACTAAATTATTTGTTAAAATTGTATTTTGTTTTTGAAATAAACTTTGGACCTATTTTGTCTTTTTTTAAAGAGAGAAAAATAAAAGAAAATGGAATGAAAAATAGTAAAGAAAGCTTAAGAGATAGATGATACTGAAGTAAAAAATTATGAAAAACAAAAATAAAGAGATAAAAATGAATTCTGACACATCATTAAAGATCGTTATCATTAAAGATCGTTTAGACGAGTTTATAAATCATAAAAATGAAATAAATCAAAAGTTTGTCTTAATTTTGACAAATAATTCAAGAACTAAAGACATATTTAACCCTTATATTAATTTTATGTCTATCTCTTTTACATTTTAATTTTAGGCTCTTAATTTAAAGGAAATTGTGTCCAAATTTATTAAAAATTTTGAAAAACCTTTTATCTTTAAACTCAAAGCCAAATCTAGTGAGGCAGATACTAGAATTTTGTTTTGGTTTGAACAAGTCAAATGTTTAACGTTTTTCTCAAAATCGAACCATTTGATTTTTGAAAAAATTGCTTTAAATGATACTAGAAACGAAATAGTACAACTTTTATGTTTACATAGTTAAGAAATGAGTTAAAAAAAAAAGGAGATTCATGTTGGACATATAAAATAAACTTTTTATTTTCGTTTTGAGTAATACACAACTTTTCACAGTCGTATAATTTTTGTGTCTGCATACACCAAAATATTTTTACATAATCTTAAAATAAATATGATAAAAATTTAAGCATTTATCTTAAGCAAATATTGGGTTTCATTTTGCCAAAGGGATTCCAAGATTCAGGTAGTATTTTGTCCAAGCTGCTTTCGGGTATGAAAAATTATCTTGCAATTAAATTACTAGGAATTGCAGAAAATAAATTAGAACACCAAATTGGCTTTATGGGAAGACAAATGTATTAGCTACAATTTGGAAAAAAAATGGTTTAAAGTCATTTATGAAGGTTAGAAGAGTGTCATTCTAAGCATAAATGTCATTTTATAGTTTCAATTATATTGTTGTGCATGTTTCAATTTTATGAATTTCGAAAATTTTTGCCATACAGACAAAAAGAAAATGTTAAATGTATGCATTTATACACTTAATTTGTATCAAATAAATTTATATCACTTTATCAAATACATAATAAAATAATATAAAATATTAATTATATAATATTAAATTGATGTATAAGCATTTTGTTGGTATATCTATAAAAACTCTAAACGAAATATTATTATAGAAAAAAGATTTAAAAAGCTTTGACACTAGATAAAAATATTTTGTTTTAAAAATCATTTATTAATTTTAATTTAAATCCATTTGTTTAAAGCAAATTAAGGTTTCAAAACTTTATCTATTAGAGTTAATTACTCTATTACTAAATTAAATTTAATTAATTTATGTTTACTTGTGAGGGTATGTTTAGGTTTTTTTATTAAAAGAGCTAGATAGTGCAAATATTAGGTAAATGATAATTGATGTTTGTTATATATTATAGAATTAGATATAGAGGAGGATTCAAGAAATTTAAACCTTGAATATTAGAATTAATGTGTGAATGATTTCTTTAAATTGTAATGTAAATATGATATTGGGTGCTATCATAGATACTTAAACATGGAGATGAGTGTGTGTGTGTGTGAAGGTATAATGACATGTCGAATGTACAAAGTAAAAAGAGTCACATGAGATATTTTAGTTGTTATGAAACGAATGTCAAATGATAATACTCATCTAATGTGGTGAAGGAGACAAGTTTGCTCATAATGAAGAGATTATGGAGCAAGAGATAACGTCTCAAGGCTTGGTGTGTCAATTCATCATCATCATCTAGCACTAATAGTGAAACCTTAACAAAAGAAATGTCAAGTGTGAAATAGTTGTAAGGAAGGTTCATTTGCAATTAGTATTATGTTGGAGAAGGACAAGGTTGTAGTGTTTTAGAAGAGTGGCGGGGGGTTGAATCTCCTTGTGATATGTCAAAAACATATGTTGTTGAGAATTGTCATCAAGTACTTTTGATAAAGATACCTGCATGAACTAATAAAGGATTAATCTAAAAGAAAGAGACTTTAAGGAGTTTATCATCTTGGATGGTCCATAAAATGGTATGTTGATAATATGCTTAGGCTACTGACTTGAATGGCATCAAGTTTTTTTCATGTTTCCACAATGCCAACTTGATAATATTTGACAAATGCAAAACTTAATCGTGTTGAGAGGATCCTTCCATTATAGCACGATAAAGGAGACACTTTCTATGACTATCCAATTTCAATTGTGTAATACCACTAAGTTCTAAGAGTTCCAATGACAAATGGTTAGTGAAAAAATTATTCAAAGAATAAATAATCAAAATAATTTAAGTAATAGGTGAGAACAGATAGACAATTAAACTGTTTTCAAGTTGTTATGTATGACTTTTCAAGTTGTTTTGTGTGTGTGAAGTTTACAAAGTAAGAAGACTCGCCCACTTATGGAAGTTGTGAAAGTCTCACTTTCTTCACTTTCATCACATTCATTTTCATCATATTTCTTTAGGGTTTAAATGAACATTCAAGATTTTGACTTTAGAGATGATCACTTTGAAAATAGATTTTTCGCTTTTTTATGTATTTGTATAGGGTATGCCTAAGTTTCAAATCTCTACACGTATTTTAGTCATTAAATTTTTTTACAACTTATATTTGATTGTATTAGGTTGTGTATATTGTTGTTGTTCATGTTGAGATATAAACTTGAAGTTATCTTCCCTAATATAAAGAGGTTTTTTACATTTTATTTTTTGGACTTTTACGTTAGACTAAACTTCAATGTCAATGCAAAAGACATAAATTTATGTCAAAATGATTAATAAATGTAACTTTACGTCAAATTTGTTCCAACCCCAACATAACTTTACATCAGATATGTCCAAGCCCCAATGTATAAGTGTTGCATGTTAAAGTGAATTACGTGTCAAAGTTTATGTCGTACTTGATACACTTCATGCAAATTTTGATATTTTTTAAAATTAGGTTTGTTTTTGCCTACAACCAAAACTTGCCTAACAATCTAGATACAAATATACAAACTAGATACAACCAACTATCTAAAATACTAATTCAAATATAACAAATACAATCTAACAATACAAATCAAGACAATAATGTACGTGGTAGCCAAAGATTCAACTAAATTATATATTACAATAATATTCACATTAAAATTATTTTTCAAATTTTAAATTTAACAACTAATATCAAAATTAAACACAACAATTTCGATATCAATCAACCATCATTATCAAAATTTCAATGGAGACAATTATGTATTTCTGTTATTGAGATCCCAAAAAACGATCGCAATTTTAATTTCAAATAAAAATATAAAGTATTAACCTCAATAACAAAGACTCAATTAGCATAAAGTTCAAAACTTACATAAAACTAATTAGGAATTTGACATAAATTATGACTTTTACGTCAGAATATAAATAACACAACACAAAAAAATTACAAAAACTTTGAAAATACATAAAATCTCTTTTCATTATACGTAAATTAGATGGCATAACTCACCTTTTAAATATTGAAAAGTTGATATTCTCAATTATTATATTAATATGAAAGTATTCCTATTAAGTTTAAGTTATAATATATAGTTTAAATGTATTGAAAGTGGTTTATTTATTATTTTAATATGATTAAGTAAATAATTCATTTTGTGTTATAGATTTGTTTGAACATTTAAGTTATTTCTTCAATGAATTAAAGATGTTTCTAATTTAACAAAAATATTCTTAAATTTGATGCAACTTCAAGAACTAACATTTTAATTGATTAAAAATATTAGTTTTAATATATTAATTTTTTTAAATGTTTTAAAGTGTGATATTTTTAATTTATTAAAATAATATTTAATCAATTAACAAATAAAATAGACTAACATTTAAACAATTATTCACAAAGAAAAAAATTAAATAAGTACAATAATTATAAAACTCAGATAAAATATAATTTTATAATTTTTTTCACAATATTCTTATCATTAATGAAACAGTTACACGCTTAAAATTGTTTTCTTCTACTTAATGCTAGTTAAATTATGAGAATGACTTAAACCAATTTTTTAGTAAAAATACTTAATATAAGAAATAATTTAGATGGGTATTTATAAACAAAAATCAAACACTATTTTTATTATAAAATTCTAAAAAAAATATTATTAGGATTGAACTAACCACTCGATCAAGACACTCGAGAATAGATCACCACTTTAACCAATAGTTAGTTATTAAAATATATAAATTGATGTATCATTATATTTATAATTTTATATTGGATTAAATATGTTTTTAATTCCTGAACTATTTATCAAAATTGTGTTTTATTTTTAGGACAAATTTGAATTTATTTCATTCTTATATTTTATAAACTTGTGTAAATGATTCTTGGTGACAAATAAAAACATCTTAAAGAGAAAAAAATGAAAAAAGAAAAGAAAAAAGAGTAGGAGATAGATAATAATGAAATAGGAAACTATGAAGAAGGAAAATAAAGAGATAAAAATAAATTTTAACATATCATCAAGAATCATTTACCTGAATTTATAAAACACAAGTATGAAATAGGTCCAAGATTTACTTAAGAGACACGAAACACAATTTTTATAAATAAGTTCAATGACCAAAACATATTTAACCCTTTTATATAACATATAAAAAAATGGATATTTTTTATCATCTATTTAACCAAAAAATGAGAGAGTTTAAGATAAAATTCATGTATATACATTTATATAAATTTACTCGTCTAACTTTTTAACTTAATAATTTAATATTTTCCATAAAAAATCTTATATGTCGTTTTTATGCCACAATTGGACAAGTTTCCTTGATTTGTGAAAAACTTTTCAATTAGAATACAAGTCCATTACCTTAAAATTACTCTTAATTTTTATTTTTGTAAGGAGAACTTCTAGTACGGCAAATTATGCAATTTAAACCTTTTTTATGGTTAATAAATCTTTTAGACTATTTAAAAAATTCTCATTTAAGTTTGAAAATTTTAGGGATCAAAAGTCATAAACATTTTTATAGGTGAAACTCAAATTCAAATTCCTTTGATTTTTAAAGGTTTAATTATTATTTTTAGTCTCACTATTTATTTCTTTTTTTTTAATTTGATATTATTAAAAAATATTTAATCAAGTTGTTCAATTTTTAAAAATTCAATGATACGATAATTTTATTCAATTAGCTATAAAATTGTTAATAAATAAATATTAGCGTTTTAGTTTATACATAATATGATTTATAACAAACCGGTAGCGACAATTTAAAAAAAAAGCTATGATAATTTAAACAAATAAAAGGGTTACGTTGTTGTAGTTGTAAAAATTAGATATTTTGATTAAATAGTGAAGAGTCACCCTACTACATTTCAAGAAAAATATTAGTAAAAAAAACTAAATGATAACTTACATTTAAAGCATTTATTTTATAATTTTCTTACTTAAAGCTTTGTTTTAATCTAATTTGGTATTCATCCAACTATTAATTAGAAATAGGTTTAATTTTTATCTCTATTATTAGAATTTTATTTTCTTTTTATAGAAAATGACAAAGAATGAAACAATTTGTAGAAAAGCCTTTGAATAATGAAGTCAAATTTATCGTGCAAGCAAATTTTGAATTTGAAAGTCAAATTTAACATTTTTTTTTTGAGAACTTTGAGGTTGAATATGAGTTCTGAGACTCAGCAATATGGATTGTCTGTTGTGACTTTAATGGAGTGTTTTAAAAGTGATTTGAGGACCCATAGAGGCTACTTCGTGTTTAGAGATTTAAACCTAGGTTATGAGAGAAAAAGAAACTTCTCACATAGTGGGTGGATAGTTGTAAAACTTCTCTTATGTTTCCATGACTCCTCTATATAGTTTCTTCATTTTTTGTATCATTTCTTCTTCTTAATCTTTTATCCATAAACATTCTTTTATTGAGGTTAGATATAGCTACGCAAAATTATCTCGTATTTATATATATATACACATGCGTGCACACACATACATACATACATACATATATATATATATCATCTTCTTCTTTGTTCTTTAACATTAGTGTTTTACTTCTATACTTCACGTTGTTATGGATATCACTCATAACTTTTTCTAGGACTTTGTTTGTTATTGTCTTGACTTGAGGAAAAACATTCAGTGAATCATATATCTTGGAATGAATCATGATTTATTGGTCATCTTTTAATTATTAAGCTTAAAACAAATTGTTTTGATGAGTTACACAAGAAAATAAGACTTATCAAAGGAATTTAGGTTTTTTTCATTGAAAGGATTGAGGTTTTGGATAAATTTGATTATTGATGAGAAAAAATATTTGTTTGAGTATCATATTGCAAACGGGAAGTGCTTAGTAAAGTATAACTCCAACATTTTCTCTCTGCTTACACAAACTCAACTAGATTATTTTTTTTTCATGTTTTAGTATTTTAGTTCTCCCTAAAAATTTCATAATCAACTTTATAACAATTTTTCTTAATCTAATTTGTTTAAATAGTAAAAAATTATACATTTTGTTAATATTGCATAAATCTCTTGAAAAAATGTTTCATAAACTTTTTATTTACTATTTATATAATTTGATATGCTTATCGTGACTCTAAATAAACAAAATGAAAAATAATATAATAAAATAAGTCATTTAAAAAATATTTTTTTAAACATAAAAAGTGAGTATATCACTTTATTAAATAAAATAAATAATATAAATTGTTTAATGCATGAGATAAGTATATGTTTATTTAAGTGAATTTCATTTAAAAATAATTTAAAAATAAATGAGCATATTTTTACTAAACAATGTCTTATAAATTTGAAATTATAAATGAAAATATGATAATTTGGTAGTTTCTAATAAAGACAACACTTAAACAAATGCATCAATATTACAAAAATTAATTAAAATAAATTATGTTATGGCATATATTTTAGAACTTATACATTAGGAATAGGTAAGATGAAGAAAATTAAAACAAGACTCATCAATATGTTGAGCATTCTAATCTAATCATCAAATGGATGTGCCATTTTGGTAAAGTGATGGCATTAGCATGTGCCATTTTGTCATCAAATAGAAGAAAAGTAATGAATGAGACAATGATTAAGTGAAACATACAAGAGTTTGGACATCCACAAAGCATAGATTAACAACTAACAAAACCAACATAACATAGTTCTAAAATCTATTCAAACTTAATACAACCATTAATCACTAGATCACAAAGTAGGGACATATTTATGCCCCTTTTTGGGAAAAAAACTCAATCTATTCATTGTCTAATCATAATTAATTAGACAATGGTTGTAATAATAACATTAATAAGACAAATCTTTGCTTCCATTGCACATAAAATAAACCACTCATTAATTAATTAATAATAGTATAAGTAAAGCCATGTAGAATTTATTCTCTCGCGTGATGGAAAAGAATTCAGTTAACTTTGTGTCTTTCAATTCTCAAATGAGACAAATAGAATGACAGAATATGCCTTTTAAATGCAACCATTCAAACAAATCATCATGCAATATTTTTTATCATTCTACTATTAATATATATATATATATATATATATATATAATTATATAATTATATTAGTAAGTATTATATGAACTGGTTTGACATTAAAAGGAAATATTGATATTGGCTGTACATAAATATAAATAATATCTAATTTTTTAAATTATATATATATATATTTTTTTTTCTTTACGGCTTCATTTAGTATTTCATTTTTAAATTTTATATAATATTTTATATTAAATATAAGGAAGATATTTTTTTAATATTGAATTTTTTATAATATTATCTTATTTGAATTCTTATATTTTATTAAGAGTTATTTAATAAATATTTAAACAAATATAAATATATTGTAAATGAGAACAAGACATATACTACATACCTATCAAATATCCAAGATAGAAATCAAGAATATATATAATTAAATTAGCCTCCACCTCCATATATCCTAAGTATATATATATATATATAAAATTTACTAATAATTAATCTTAAGTATATAACAAATTAACTAATAATTAATTTTTTTATGAGAAAACGTGGCTTTTTGAATAAATCTTCTCTCTAAAATAATTTTTTTATCTACAAAATAAAATTAAATATGTGCTTAAAAATAAACTCAAATCCACTTAAACAAAGAATATGGGTATTAGCATTATTAGGCATCACAAATGTGTAATCTTAGAGGTTAAGTATTTTGTTTTGACACATTGCAAAATACAATCCCTAATTTTCTAGCGTGGTTGGAGCATATGCTAGTGACATAACAAGCTATCCATAGCTCAATGATGCTACCAAACTTTCTTCTTTTACTTTACTTAATTAATTAATTAATTAATTAATTAAATTTAACTATTCACACAACAAAACATCTTTTCAAATACTCTAATCGCCTTCTCGTTATGTGCATGATTTCATTTTAGTGGACTATACGAGAACTAACCAAAGGAGAGAAGAAGAAGAAGAATAATAAAAAGAATAAAAAAAAAATCTCACCATAATTAACTATTATAATGTATGAGAAATTTGTTAATTTTTTTATAATATTTTTCATAAAAGTTATGATTATTATGTGACTATGAGAATATGTTTACTATCAACAAATAAAATAAAATAAAATAAAAGGAAAAGTGAGTAGTGAGTAGTGAGAGGATGAGTGTGCAATCACTAAGAGTTAGTGCAAGATTGCTCTAATCCAACATAGAACACTAGTGCATTGGAGAATGTGGAATGAAGAATTTTGTGTTATGTTATTATAATACATAATTAAAGTAGTTATCCACTTCATTACACAAATTCATTTTAGAGGTTGTGTTCATGAAAAAGTCAACCACTGGGTCCTCGTTTTAGTTTTGTGTTAGCGAGTCACTCAAGGTTAGGGTATTCTCACGGCGCACGATAGCAGCACGTATGAGGTGAGAACAGTTAAAAAGGAACATTAATTTGCGATACTTGTGGTCACATTATTGATGTTTCTTTCTCGTGGCCTGCCTTTTTTTTTTTACACTTGTTTTTCTCAAAAGACATATTCTTTCCTATTCACTTTTTTAAGACCAGGTTTGAAAAAGGTGAACTACATATTCCGTTCACACTTAACAACTAACTTAATCATTTTTTTTATATAAATGGTTCATGTGTAGAATTTAAAGTCAAATTCTTCTAGTATTATGAGTTTGATTCTTAAAAAATAATTTTCTGACTGAGTTAATTTAATTATGATTAAAGATGCTATTAATAAAATAAAATATAAATATTTTATTATTTATAGGAATTGAGCATCTTCATTCAGTATTTTATTTATATTTTTTTAAGCTGATAAAAAAATATAAATATTTTATTATTTAAATTAAAAAATTATAAAATAAAAAGGTTAATTATTTAAAATTTATTTTAAAAGAATTATACTTTTTTAAATATTTTTTATTTTCTCTTTAGATTTATGAATTCATCTTCTCATACATTTCTTAGAAATTCTAAAAAAAATAAAACAATTATTCTTTATTATAATTATTTTATGATAAGTATCTTTTTGTCTTAGTTTCTTGAGTTATATTTAATTTTTAGTTGTATCATTGGATAGTAATGGTTGCATGTGTCATCTTTAGAACACAAATAAATCTCTCTTAGGCTTAGAGTATGAATGTATGTTTAGATTGTTGACCAAAATATTTTATGTACAAGTTTAATTTTTCTGTAAGTATAAAAGATTTTGGGAGTTTAAGCTTGAGAAACAACCTTAATAAGTAAAGGAAACTACTTATGATTTTGATAGTACCTTAGGTTAGAAGATCTAAATTTGAAGGTGACGTGATCACAAATATTTGAATCTTAACAAGGGTTGTATGTTGTTTAAGTATATTCTAAGTGATGAACTTGAGATTGGATGATTTATGAAATGATAAATGTTTAGATAATATAGTAGAGATTATTTCATGTTATGATGTGATTGTTCTTTGTGGAGATTATTTTATGTTCGCACTATAAAGCTATGTGAACCAAACGATCAATATTGAGTATGAGGTAAGATTCCTTGTAACAAATGCTATTGAGGTTTGGTGATGCCAACACACTTGTATCATTTTTCATTGTACGATTACCATTATTACATTGACAAGTCATGTCACGTATTGTATTTCTCATACATATTCCAAAATTAGAAACTTTTTAGTTTCTTTATGATTATCCTCCTCTTTTCTTCTCAAAATTTTCTTCTTTTCTAGATTACAGATTTTATGTGAGGGTCCATTATTGATCTATGATATAGGAAATCTAGATTGATCTTAATCTTATTACAAGTCATTCATGTGAATTCGTCACAATTTATCCTTAAAAGTTGAAGTAATTGATAATTAAACGTGTTGTCTAAATTAGTATTAATTTTAATGGTTTTACTGTTAATGATGTTGAACTTTTTCATTGACTGGGGTCTTCTTTAGTTGAGTAGCAACTAGGGATCCAAGTTTGAGATATTAACTTGTTGTGGGTATGGATTGATGTAGATATTTCTTCAATTTTTAAGGTTACCTTTCTAACATTTTTTGGGTCAAATTTTGGTTGACCTTAATAATTCAAGCTCGTTAGTTGCTTGTGGGGGACTTTACCTTGAGGAGCATTGTAAAAATCACACCCTTAAATTTGTTCAACAATGGTCTAACCAGCAAAATATTGTATGATGAAGTGATGTTGACCACAATGTATTCTACTAGTACTGTATTTGTCTCATCATTAGGCACAAATATTGTTGTTAGTTCTAAATAACCACGTGTCCTCTTAATTATATTTTCGTTTCGTGTATTATTTAGACCAGCTAATTTTGTTTCTTTTTCATTGTTTAATGTTACAGTTAATATATTATTCATATTTCTATTACTATGCATTATTTTTTGTTTTTTCATAGTACAAACAATAAACTATATTTTTATTTTAAAATATTTCATTAACTTGTTATACAAAAACTAATTTATTTTAACAATTATAATTTTAAAAAATTAATGGTCCACGTCCAAGCCCATTTATTCCACCTCGTCATAGTTGGACCATAAAAAATTTCACTTCCAAATAAACTTTTTGTTTTCAAATGTAAAGTGAAAGTGAAAGAAACATCTATTTAACAAATTCGGAAAAAATAAGGATGAAATTTTAAACCATTTTAATTTTTTTTTCTCTGCTTGTTTGTCACACTTTTAAATTTTAAGACTTAAAAAAATTATACCAAAAAAATTATACTTAAAAAAGTTATCTTTTTAAGTTTAAATATTATAAAACATTTTAAATTTTATAGTTTTAATTTTGAAGTAAATTTTAAGATTTGAAAACATATATATGTTATATGTTTTACACAATTTTTCAAGAGTTAAATGTATTAGATCTTATTTCTTGAAAATATATTAGCAGATGAAGATTCTTTGAAATTTTTCTTTTTAACTGTTCTAGATCTTATTCTTGAAAATATATTTTTCATAATACAATATTAAGGTAAATTATAGTTGAAGCATGAGATTTCAAATTATACAGTACAATTATTTCAAAATTCTAGAAAGATCCTTATCCCCTATTAGCCTTTGTTATGCATGTATGTGATTTGGCATGTTTCTTTCTTTTCTTTTCTTTTCTTTTCTTTTTCAATATTATTAATTTTTTTGTCTCTTTTCATCAATTTTATTTTCTTGGATAATAGGGTAAGACTTTTTTTTTCTGTCTTTGGAGGCTTATTCATCCAAAATCTTCAACTCATTTGAATAATTTCAAATTTTCTGACATAAAGTATTTCCTGTCTGCATGTTTTCCCATGTGTGTCTGCCTGGTTTCTACTTGGAAAGTCAAAAGTGTTATGAACTATATTTGAATTTGGAATTAATAATTAAAATGTACTTGTTAATTTATGATAATTAATTATGTTTATGAATAATATTCTTTGAGAGCATAAAGAAAAGTGAGTGCCAGTAACACAATCCACTCAATTTGAAATCCTTACAACAATTGACAAATTATCTTCAGAATTGTATTAGCTATATATATACATTATTTAATTATAACTCATAGGAATTTTTTGTTACCTTTTGATATTTTTAATGTTATATTTGAGTAATTTCATAATATTTTATTTTTTTTACGGTTTAATCTCTAAATTAAAATAATTATGATTACAAAATAATGATAATTGTATATAAATAAAAAAATTGAATTTTATATGTATATTTATGTAAAATATAATATTTTATCTTATATGTGAGTATATAATAATTAAGGGTTATTTATTTATTTATTTTCTTGAGTTTCTAGTTATTTGCTGTGCACGCACTTCTCTAATTTCTATAAATTGTTTAATTTTTATAAACGATTGGTTTGTATATATTTATATTGTTACTTACTGGTTCTTGCTTTTGTTGATCTTTCAACTAAATAAAAATATTTTTTTATTTTTCAAATGGATGTTTCTTATCTGGAATTGTAAAAGGAAAGAAACGATGAAATTGTGTCAAAGAAAAAGAATAAAAAGAAATGGTTCTACATATCTATAATTTTTCCATTGTAAAAATGTTTCTTTAAAATGTTATCCACAATTAGATTCCATATTAAAATTCACAATTTTATTGTAATTTTGAATTTAAGTTGTATAGCTCTTAATGTAAAATATATGTAAACTAAATTAAATCATTTATAATTTTAAAATATAATAACAAATGTATACACAGCATATGTTACCACATTAATTAATTAATTAACTATATATATAATTAAAATATCTTACATAATTTAAATTTAAGAATTATTATATTCACAATGTTATTTTATAACTTATATTCACAATGTTATTTTATAACTTATTTTTGAAAGATTTAAGGTTATGTTTAATTATTTTGTATATTGTTTGAAATTTTTATGTTAGGATTAAATACTTTAAATTTCAATGCTATATTTAGGTAATTTAAGCGTAAAATTTTGATTTTTTTATTAAGAAATGTCATATCTAAGTTAAATATTTGCAAAGATATAGTTAACACATTTAAATTAACATTTAGGAAATGATACACTAATGAACTAAAAAAAATTACATGTTGAATTTTGTCTCAATATTAACATCAAATTTTTATCTTAGCCAAACAAATGTGTTATATAGCAAAATATAAAAAAATATTAAATAATAAAAATACGTTTATGTATGTAGTTTTAATAGAAGATTTTAGAGAGACTAATATATTACATCCTATTATTTAAATTGATTTTTTTTTATTGATTCATTGACTTTATATCTAAGTAAATTACGGGTATATAGATATTAAGCAAAGATATAAAGATTGATGATTAAATTAAAGTTACTACCTTCCTAAGAAACTAAATGAGACACGTGTCTCCTTGTAAAGATTTAGCTATTAGAATTAGGTTAAACACTTAAGTAGAGATGGAAAAACAAAACTTGTACACATATTTATCAAAAGGTTAATTCACAAAATTGGAAACAATGTTTGTAATTCCAACATTTCTTCGATGCAAAGCTATGCGTTTATTTTCTTGTTTTATTTTTATTCTTGTAACTATTTTATGCTTTTGTTGTCAATTTATTTCTCATGTTCATGTTGTTTAGTGTGGTGTTTATGTATAATGATTTTCTTTTCTAAATTGATTTTTTTTCTTATATTTCATCTCACTATTAATCAAACTACAATACTTTCTCATAATTTGTTTTGTTGTTATATTTAACCTATAAAATGTTATATTCTTTTGATAATTAAATTAGATTCTAATATTGCTTTTAAAATTTAAGTTATAATAAACCACCATAACATGCACCTTATTTATAATACTTTCAAAATAACTATATTATATAATCTAATATAATATTATTTAGGATTTATGATACATATAGTCAATCTAGTAAATAAAGGACATATATAGTTAAGTTAGTATTTTAAAATAATTATGATGTATAACAATATATATATAAATTTATAAAACAAAACTTTAAATTATTTCTAATTTATTTTCTGTTTCATAAGTTGTACCTACGTATACTTGTGTACATATTATAGCTATTGTAGATCATCACATAAACAATGAGTATGTGACTAAGTTGTTGAAATAAATTTTATCATAACATAATTTTATATCATATATTTTAATTAGTCATTCACAATCAATTCAATACATATTCATTACACCAATACAAACATATCAACTAACATAAACCATAGATGATTCCAAATATCAAAACTGGAATATCAATTGATATTTGATCCGCATTAAGTATATTCCGCTAAAGATTAACATTTGATCCAAAACAATACTTAAATTAACACACGAATATAAGAATAATGGATTAGGGTAAGTTCATTACACAACAATCCATACATCTACACATGTCACAACATGTAAGACCTCCCTTATCTACTTTTTACCACCTGATATCTTAATCTATGTGGCTTAAACTATTAGTGAAATAAGAATATCTATGTTACAACATATGTGACATTACTTAATACACAACATCAACAATGGTTCACATATCATCCTAAATTTGTGACCTCAATTTTCATACATCTCATTCATGTATATTAGAGCATACTCAACTTTGTTCATAGACATTCCAAATCAAATTATATTTCATCCTTCATCATACAAAATTTACATCATGCATATCAATAACATATCACCAATCACACAAGTCACACACTCACGTGTTACATCATGTTACATCCCAATCGTAACATCATGCACTCTTATTTATATACATTTAACCTCAATTCAATTCATAATACCATTCAATATCTCATTCACATTTTCATATAACACTAGACACAATTTATTATATGACAACTAATAAAGATAATAATTCATACCAGATTACACTTATCCAATCATGCTCAAATATATCTCATAAGAAAATTAAAAGGATAAACCCCAACTCTTATGAAGACCTATAGTTCAAAAAGAATCATACACTTAGCTTAAAAGTTTAGAAACTACAAAAAATTCAATTAAAATTGATAACTTGACCTTTCTTCACTAAAATAGACTTAATTTAATGTTTAGACGTCTTTTTTAATTGATTCCAAAACCAAAGCTAACATCCAAGGCTACAAGACTACTAAACCAAATTCTAAAATCATTGACTCACTAGTAAATGTTAGCTCGCTCAACAATCAAAGCTCTCAGATTTTCAATTAAATGAATTTTGTCCGATGAGAGGATAGTTTACGGAGCTGGAAAATTTAATGAAAAAACTCACTTAGTAAGAAGTAGGCTTGTCCAACTTCTAAAGCTATTGATTATTTAATTAATTAAATTTTTTCCAACGAGAGTTTTGCTTGCATAAGGACTTTACATAATTCTGCAGAGTATAACAAGTGATATAGTTGGTTTAAATTGTGTTTTCCCTTCATTTCTTATACCTAACATTGAAAATTTAGATTCAAAATAATAACAAGTTGAACCAAGTCGACTCTATTGAAATACTGAAATGTTTTTAACTACTAGACATATAACATATCCTTTTTAAATCTAACAATACAAATCACAATTGAAACTGTGCAAAAAAACAAGATAGTATGACCATATTACCTCCACACCCAGATCATTTATCCTAAAATACTATCAAAACATAAATTATTATCCATAATTATAGAATAGAAATGATAAAATATTTATCATGTCTCATTTAATGCTAGTGTATAAAAAAATTATTTGTATGATGCATCCACCATCCAATCATAAATAAAAAACAAAATATCATAATATGACTTTATCTTTTATCTTATACCATATCTTTAGTTAAGAAAAGAAGAATAAAATAGATAAAAATAAATTAAAAGTAAAATAAAAACTTAAAAATATTTAGTTAAAAAAAAGGAAAAAGATAAAATATAAATAAAAGTAAATGAAAATAAAATTAAAAAATAATTTAAATGACACTCTCACAATTAAACTTGAAATGTATATACTTATTTATACAGGTAATGAAAAAAAACTTACATACAATATAATATCATATTGAAGTTACTCGATTAGACTTAAAATATACACATACTTCAATTATACTTATAATAAAAAAAATTACATATAATATAATATCACAAAACATTAAGTATTGAAAAATAAAGATACATTATACAAGATTTAAATATATATATATATATATAAATATGCATATACAAATATTAAAAATATAAATTAATATTATTTAACAATGTATAAGGTAGTTATCCTTAATAATATTTACATAAATATTTTAATATAATTATAAAAAATGAAAATAACTCTTTTTCAAAATATTGACGGAAATATATGTTTTATGTTATTTTATTCATTTTTAAATGGTTTTATGTTTATAAAATCATTTATTCCATAAATAAATTTGATTATAAAAAATAGTTAGAAAATTCTAAGTTATTTTTAGAAGATTTGATTAATATATGTGTTAATATATATATATATATATATATATGTATATATATATGTATATATATATATATATGTATATATATATATATATGTATATATATATAACTACATCAAATATCATATATATAAATTTTTATATTATATTTCTCTTAAAATATGTTTCCTTCTAGTTAATTTGTAGAAGAGTATACTTTGAAACAAAATACGATCATCATAGTGACACTTATATAAAATATAAGAGAAACAACATATTAATCACATATATATTACTATCATTTATATAACATAATCCATCATCCAATATTAATAACAACATACAATAATAATCAATACTCACATTTAGGTACACAACATGTCATGTCTAAATATGATGCGTCTTCTGGAAGAATTTTGTTTATGATAAATACATCTAATTGGAGGCTAACACTTGACCAATTTCATAACCAAACCAAAGTTTCCTCAAGGTTAGAGTGACAAAAAAAAAATTTCGTCAAGGGCATCAGATGTACACTACTTCCAAAATCCGGTGTAAACCTTCCTCGGCTTCTTATCACTCGAAGTCTTGTCTACATGACTAGACAACAATGAAGCCAAGATAACTCTATTAAGTAGATGTCATATTTATCACTACCATATAATATCAGATACCACGTCATGTATCTTCAAACCACCCAAAATGGATCTAATCACCACCTATAAAAGGCTCTAAGTTTTTCATTCGTATATACCACAACATATATATATATATATGTAATTAAGCAATCTATGCAAATTTCACCATTCTTGATAAGCTTTAAGCACCACTCAAAAAGGGCTTTAAACATGCATATAACATATTATGCATCACAAAAATATATATATATATATATATATTGACCAGGAACATACATATATTTCTAGCGCACCTTATATACATAAAAAAATTAACAAACATGTATATAAACATTTAATCCACTCACAACATTAGCAATATCCACATCTTAATCTAACAACAACATATTTACCTTTTCACTTTTGATCATTTGAGCAAAAATGGGACCGAGATCAACCTCATTTCTTGATTCATTTTCACTTAAGTGAGAAACTTGTTGCTTGAGGAAAACGAGGTAGAGAATAACCCCAAGCTCTAGGGTCAATTTTGCTTGAGCAAATCTAGGTGGTGGAGGTAATGATTATCCATTGTCTCACTTTCTCTTAAACAATCACCCATTTCTTGATTGAAAATAGGTCCTGAGCCACCTTAAATAGTCCATCAATTTGTTTTCTAAACATATTTAACCCATACAATAATTGCATACGAACTTATAAATAATGTATATCTCAACATTCAACAATATATAATCCTAACTACTAGTTTAACATATACATTTTTTTCTGATTCAACATCACCAACAGTTGAAACAACTAACAACTCTTTAGAAAAAATAATGAACTCCTCTTGAATTGAAATACAACTTCTAACTCCTTTCTACTTCAATGTGTCAAGGTAAACCTCCAAACTACACTTCAAACATACAAAACCTTTTTAAAATTCATATAAAAAAGAAAGAAACAACTTAAAATACCAAAAAATTCAAAACTACTTACATAAACAAATTCTTATTGATTAGGAGTGGTCTACTCTTCACCAGTTCTTCAATATCATAATATTTCAGAGAAAATATAAAAAAAGAAAATAGATTTATAAAATTGTAAATTTAATAAATTAAGAAATAAACATTTAACTCCTATTATTAAAATAATAAGTAATTCACCTTAAAATCTATTATTAAAATAAAAGAATCTTAAATATAATATGTTATATTATCTCTATAAATTTTTACTTTTTATTTTTTCATATTTTTTATTTTTAATTTAAATCACTATTACATTGAATTTCTTTTTTATAATTTTACTTTACATAATGTTTACATAAAATTATATATTAAACATTTGTTATTTGAAGTTGTTGTTTTAATTTAAAATGTTAGTCTTTTTTAAATTTAATCTGCATAAAAGATTTAAAGCAGTAATCTAATAAATACTAAAAAAAAATACAATCATTAATTATAATTATAAGATTGAAATAACTAATAATAAGTAAAATAAAAATTAAAAATAATAAAAAATATATTAAAATATAAGAGACACTAATAAATAAAAATTAAATAAATTAAAACCAAAAAATTAATTGAAATAGCTAATAAACTAAAAACTTATATAATAAATTACTTTGCAATATTTATTAAACATATATTATCAAACTAACTTATGAATTAATATATAAATAAATTATTATTAACTTCAGAAAACATATTCTTAATCATTTAGTATTTCCATTTGCAACATGTAACTCTCACTAATGGGATAAACTTCCATAAAGAATAGAGATCAAATATCAGACTTCTCTTGGTAACCATTGTCACCCTTGGCATCTTAACATCATTTGATAATACCTTACCAAATATGAGTGTAAATTCCCTATTATTATATAATTCAAATTTTTAAAACTTTTTAAATCTATAAATTTTATTTTGTAACTTTTAAAGCTTGTTTTTATTTAAACTTCAGATAATACAACATGTTATTTCTAAATAAAATAAAGGAGGTAAGTATGTTTCATTAAAAATACAAAATAGATAAATATTATTTATTAAAAATATAACATTTATATATTTATTTAAAAATTAAAAAGAATGTGAATGTTATTTTAGTATAAAAAATGATTGCAGTTTCTCCTTACCTAAATTATATTCATCTACTCCACCCTCTCATTTCTTCTAACCAAATTTAGGCTTTTTTGGAATCACACATAACGTCAATTCAACACCCTCATTCATTCCATGCTTTCATCTTAATAAAGTGAAAAACTTTTATTAAAAATAAATATACAAGACTCAAAATTATGAGTTAAAAATAACTATGCATTGAAAAAAAAACTGCTCACAATATCTTAGCTTTTTTTTTCTTAAATAACTCCTTTAATAGTACCTAAAAAGCAAGGTGTCATAGATTTTTTTAAATAACGTTTTTCATCATTAAACAGGCTCTTAATTACATTAGTTTATTTATAATATCTTTTATTGCGTGTATACTGTACTGTTTAGATAAGCATTAAACTATATTTGAATAGGTTTAACTTATTTATGATTTATGCAGTAAGAAAACTTAATCTGACAGTTGATATACTCTAATCCACTCATTAATCAGAGATTAAAATGATGAATGACACCAGGACAAATATCATTTACAGTTCAACAGAAGAACAGTTGAATTTATGAAAGACGTTACATTGAAGGAATTTGTAAGTATTGTATGAGGAAAGCAAGCAGGACACAAGGTAATAAGTCCAAAATTCGAAACTGAAAGAAAAGATGTGAAGAAATTGAATTGAATTGAATAGATAAATGGGAGAAAAAGAGAAAGAAGTAGTAAAAGTGAAGCTGAAATGGGTAGGTCTAAGAAAATATTAATTAAAGCTGAAAAAAGGGATGAAAAAGAATAACAAAGGTCTTCGTGTGGGTTCCACCTTCAAATCTGTGACAGAGACAGCAGTTTCATTTCTCAGCTCCTCTTCCTTTGTGCATTTTGCTTATTTAAACAAACTCTCTTTTCTTCTTCTTCTTCTCTCTCGCAAGAGCTACAAATATTATAATATATGTTTTTTTTTTCTCTCTTCTTGCTCTGGATTTAATAATTATATATATAAATTATATATATTTCTCTAAAGTTGGAAGCTTTGTATTCTTGTGTATGATGGTTGTGTTGGGTGAGGTCTCAAGGGAAGCAAAGTCCTCTCTTTCACACCTTTCAGTCTCAAAACCGAGGGAAGAAGAATCTAGGGTTTAGCACCACCGAGTTCGTCAAGGTCTGTGCTTTGGTGCTTTTTCTGTTTTTTCTTTGTCACTGGAAAATTGGGTTGATTTTTCTAGAAGAGGATATGCTGCAACTTGTGAGGCACCCTCGGTTTGTTCTGATTCAACAGTTGTTCTTTGTTTCGAAAAAGCAATTCTTTTTTTCTTTCTGAGTTGGAATTTTGAAACTTTAACTTGAAATCCTGTTTCTGTGGCTTCTTGTCTGGTGAAAAAATGGGATTTTTCCCACCTGGGTCGTTTTATCTGCCACACAAGGCTGAATGTTGGTAGATAAGTGGGATGCTGTTTTTTTAGTATTCTAGTGTAGTTGGGTTAGTTCTGCCCCTTGTTTGGGGAGTTTAGTTTTTCTTTTGCCCTTTTTGTCTGTTTATATTTTTTTTCTATAGAGGCTAATATGGAAGAGGTTGAGCAAGCTAATAGAGCAGCTGTTGAGAGCTGTCATAGGGTTCTGAGTTTGTTGTCTCAACCAAGGGATCAGGTTCAGCATAGGAATTTAGTGGTGGAAACTGGGGATGCTGTGATAAGGTTCAAGAAGGTTGTGTCTTTGCTTCAGAGTGGTTTGGGTCATGCAAGAGTGAGGAAGGTTAAAAACCCTCAAGTCCCCTTTACCCACCAGAGTATCTTCTTAGACAACCCAAATTGCAAAACCAACAACCATCACTCAAAAAATCTGCAGATTTTCCAAGCCAGCTTTCCTGACAATTCAATTCAGGAACTGGGTTCAACCGTTAAACATTCACTCTCTCTTGGACAGCCCTCTTTGGAATTGAGCTCCAATGGGAAAAGTCCTCTTCACCTCACTCAGCAGGCTTCATCAACTCACTATCACTTCTTTCAGCAACAACAACAACAGCAAAGGGTGTTGCAGCAGCAACAACAACAGCATTTGAAGCACCAAGCGGAAATGATGTTCCGAAGGAGCAACAGTGGCATAAACCTGAATTTTGACAGCACTAGCTGCACGCCAACAATGTCATCCACTAGATCTTTTATTTCTTCCTTGAGCATAGACGGAAGTGTGGCTAACTTGGATGGAAGCGCCTTCCATTTAATAGGAGCTCCACACTCTTCTGATCAGAATTCGCAACAGCACAAGAGAAAATGTTCAGCAAGAGGTGATGAGGGCAGCTTGAAATGTGGGAGCAGTTCTAGATGCCATTGCTCTAAGAAGAGGTAGCACATATTTCATTAATTTCTGTTACATCAAAGGTTTTCATTTGTCCTTGTAATCTGTTAATAATTCCGTGTTCTTCACAGGAAACATAGAGTGAAGAGGTCAATTAAGGTGCCTGCTATCAGCAACAAACTTGCAGATATTCCTCCTGATGATTATTCATGGAGAAAGTATGGCCAAAAGCCAATCAAGGGCTCTCCTCACCCTAGGTATGTTCTAGCTCTGGTTTCAGATATTTGATTGATTCAAGGGACACATGAATATGATTGGGCTCTGTAAAACTTTCGAAGTTGTTGCTATTTGTGACAATTATGCTGTTTGGTGTGCATTTATGATTCCATCTTTCCTTTTACAGCATTCAAGTTGTTAAGTGTGCATGAGGATGATACACTAGCGAGTGGGGCATTTTTTTTTTTCTTATTCATTGTTTTTTAATTGAGAAAACACGTCCCTGATATTTTGATTGTAGTCCTTTGTCTGTGTTGGTAATTAGTTATTAGTTGTTATTCAGGTTGATGAGGTCGTTATAGACTAGGCGGTGACAGAAGTTGTCCTTGGATGGTATCCTTGTGTATACAAATCTTGTATTCGTAGTTATTTGTAGTACCATGCTAGATTAACAAGAGGACTTTTTCATGGCTCTTCAATGTCTTGAGAACATGTTTGAGAAATTATTTTAGCAATTTGCTAGTCTTGGCACAAACTCCTACCTGTAGATAACTGTAAGGTTCTCTCTATTGTTTGCACCTTATTGGTAATCAGGTGAAGGTGAACCACATGTTTTACGCCTGAGGAAACTGACCTTAGTTCCTCCTTTATAATTTTCAGGGGATACTATAAATGTAGCAGCATGAGAGGGTGTCCTGCTAGAAAGCACGTTGAGAGGTGCTTGGAAGAGCCGACCATGCTAATTGTCACCTATGAAGGTGAACATAACCACCCTAAGATACCAACGCAATCTGCAAATGCATGAACTATGTGGAGAGCTTAACCAAGATCAAGTCCATCATTCAATTTGTCAAAACCTTTGTTTGATTGGCTTGAGTTGCTGCTGTACATATTTTAAGTGATGCAAACAGAGATGGATATTGTTGGCGCAGATTTTGGCTTTTGTTATAGTTTGGCTAACCAGCCGTTTATTTAGAGAGGGTGAGGATGAGGATCACTGATTAAATGAACGAAGTCTGTAAAATTGACTAGTTTCAATTCCTAAGAACCATTTCCTCTTTCTTTAGCTGTTAAAAACATCTCAGGATCTTCTATATGAATGAAATGCGTTTAAAAAGTGGTTTTTTTTCTTAAAATTTGTATGAGCCTAACTCAATTCCAAAGGAGTTAACTTAGACGGTGAGAATTATTTTTCACCGTACATATACTATTTTGATCAAATGAGGTGTCTAACACACTATTCATGTGCTATTGAGATAAGATATTTTGTATGACGTGATATTTGTGAGTGGTGATTGTTCTAACGATATCTTCTAGGATAAGCTAATAAATAATTGTTTGAAAGTTATGTCAACTTAGGCCAATTCAAGAAAGGCATGGCATGGCACCTGGTAGTGATAGTAGTGGATGCCAACAAGTTTGGTAACTACCGATATTCCTTTTCATCTACTTCGTAGGTTGAAGCTGTTTTAGGACCATCAAGTCCCTGGACGGATGATAGATGTCGTGTAATAATTCAAAGTTGGACTTTTGAACAGGGTGAAATGAATGGCACACCCTCCTTGATTTGCATTATCTACATGTAAAGTTTCATTCGGTTTGTTAGTTCCCCCAACAGAAGTGTATCTTGGCTTGTGGAAGTTTCTCAGCATAGCATGTGAGTTGAGAGGGGACCAATATGGGCATTCATGCTGGATCATTGTTTTCTTGGGTCCAATACCAACTGTTATCAATGTTATTAGAGAATAAATTCTACCCTTTGCCCTCACTGCCCCCAACCATTGCCCTTTTGTTACCAATATCATTCTGATAAGCCTCTAATGGCTTCAGTCAGCTTGACACTTTGCCTAGCACCGAATAATAGAGAAAATGAATTTGTATTGTACTATTGGACATGCGTGGTGCAGTGTCTCATGTGACCTGCCAAATTTTGGACATACTTTGGAAAGAAAAGTAGAGGTCGTGCAATATGGTTCAATTCCAACCTAGGATGAATGAGGGTAGACTTTTTGTTTCAACACATTGATGATGATTTCCGCAACGCAAAGTTTGTAGGTTTTGATAGCACAAGTACTCTGTGATGTGTTTTGTGTTGTGTTGTGTCAACTATCATTGGTGGTGGTGTGGTAGACTAAACCACAATACCCAATGGGTCAAATCAGGAACCACCACGTAACACACACTCGCATTAAGCCTTTTTCATTACTTAAACCCTCACCCAAGACAAAACCACCAATCACTCATACTTTCTTCCTAACTTTCCTTTCTTAATCTTCACTGCACATAAAGTCATTTTTAGCTTTTTAAACCTCACTTCCTTTCATATATTTTAAATCCATTGCTTTGAGAATAATGTTTTCTGTTGTTATTATTTAGCCATAAAAACATTCTCACGATTTTAATTTACTTCTTATATTAAAAATTTGTATAAAAATACAGAAAATTTTCCTTCACACTGTTTTCTCTAATCAATCAGAAAGGTGAGGTTTATTGCGTTTCTGCCTCAAGCAATTGGGTTGAGTGTTTAAGTCTTCTATCTTGTTCTTCATATTTCTCAAGTATTTTTTACATTAGTCCTTATATCCATTGCACATTAAAATTTGTTCTGAAAGTTTGAGTGCATATTTGTTCTGAAGCCTCGAGTAAATATTAGTTCATAACTACTTAAATACTGTAAATCATATAATTAACCACAATAATGATACAAAAAGTAGTGACTAAAACAGATAATGTAGACCCCAAAAATAATCTTACTATTTTGTCAAATTATAAGCATAAATGAGACCTTGCAAGGTTTTTAAAAATATGGAGCTTCTATATAAATCAAGGAGTGTGATAATGATGGTTCATTTTGACTTTCTTTTGAAGAACAAATATATAAAAGTATAAAGTTAGATAGTTGAATAAAGATATAGACGAGTTCTAAGATGAACTAATAAATGAAGTTGCAGCTGCAGATTCCACATCTGCTAGTGAACAACAAGATGTGCCAATATTTTGCTTTATTAGTGAAAGTTCTCGAAAATGCTTAAATAATACAAGCAAACGAAGTGCATATTTGTTCAACCTTTTGGCATTGTAGAAAAAGGAGAAAAGAAAAGAAAAAGAGGTAAAAAACTGAAACAGCATCATCGAAAATATTCTCTCACAACAACTCTTGATGGTTGTTGGCTAATGGTGGTCAAAGTTGAATAAAATGTGGAAAAGAGAATAAATAAAATGGAGATAGAACACCATAAAATTGTAAGATTGGGATCAATCCAAAGGTTAAAATTGGCGTGCACCATGGATCCCTATCTTGATGGTCAATGCTAGCTTACACCAAACATATGTAATATTGGAAAGTGAGAATATATTTATTTGAAAAAAAAAAGAAAAACATTAATATAAAGTGCAATAAGTTATTTGTTAAAAAGAAGAAAAGAAAAAAATATGTATATATAAAATAATAAAAACGTAGTTAATAAAATAAGAAATATAAAAAATAAAAGTAATTTAATCTTTTGGTAATAAGTAACCTTTTTCATTTTTTTTTCATCTTCAAATAAGAAAAATTATGGCAAGTCATACATACATGTTAATATCTCATCATCATCTACTAGTTGATAAATATATAATATAATATAATATTATATATATATATATATATATATATATATATTTACTGTACAACATTTATACATTAATTAAAACTTAAAAGTCTTTAAAATCTATATATTTCAAATTAAGATAAAATAAAACTATCCAATCTTTAAAATGTGTTTTCTTCTACCATCACCTATAATAAAATTTGTTCTTGTACTAAATACAATCATACCAGTAGCATACAATATATTATCTTAAGCTAGTGAATAAGAAACATCTCATCATACATATAAATATCGTCACACTTCATCTATCATTCACATATTGAGATTATGTATATTTAGCCACATATCATATGATAATTAAATATAAGACATTTTTTGAAAGAAGACTCTCTAAAACCATGATAAACAAGTCTCATTAAAGGTTAACATTGGATATATTCAGAAACCACTGGATATTACTTGACCTACGTTTCCGATATCAAGGTAACACAAAGCATCTCCTCTCAAGAGCTAAATATACACATGCTATCAAAAGTCAAATATAAGTCTTTCTCAGCTTCTCACCATATGCAGTCTTGTAACATCCCAAACTCAAATAGATTGTTGTAACTAATATGATTAGACCTGACTATTATATCCAAACTCAAATCCCTAAAAGCCTCTAGCAACCCCTGCTCTCTCATCATTATATTAGACATCTGCACAGTTTTTCTGTTCAGGGCTTCACCGACAACATTCACCTTACCTAGATGACTTCAGCTAAAAAATATGTAGCAACTTGACCCATTTTGACTGCTTCATTTTTAGGTCCTTCTAATTAATTAAACACTTCAAGCTTTTATGATTGTTAAACACATCAAACCCAACACCACAGAGATAGTGTTTCTGTGTCTTCAAGGCAAAGAAAACGAGAACAAACTCTAAATCATGGATAGAGTAGTTCTTCTTATGCACATTAGCATAAGTAACTGTTTTTTATGCATATACTTTTGCATATTACTTTAAATGATATGTAATGAATAATCTTCTTTATGCAAATATCATGATTATAAGCAGTTTCATGCCAAAGTTGGTATTCCTGCCCTCGAGAAACCTTTTTGCCTATTTTCACAAACCATCTAAAAAGAAGGGTGAAATGGTAGCCTCCTCATCCATTCCTAAGGCAACGACGACGACCCCTGCTTAATTGCCACTAAGCTCTCCCCGAGTTACTCCTCGACCTAACACTCCTTGGCCACCTTCTCCCCTAGAAAGTTTATGCTAACACCTGACTTGCTAATAAGGAATAAGAAAGATTCATTTACCAACTTGATCATGTATTGACCACCACGTTGAATACCAACTCCTTGTGACATATCGACATGAAGGAAAACCAAGTGAAAATTGAGAGTAGTGACTTTCCTGGCCTATATGATATAGAATTGTTGGAGGTAGGGTCGATTAGATGTTTTGATTTTGGTGAGATAATACTGGAGAGATGTATACCAATTACTCACTACTTGAAGGGAGTGACAATTATAATGCTCAAATGTTGAGTAAAATATAAGAGTTGGAAAGAAAGTTGTTTAAGTATGATATGTCTATCTCGACCAAATCTTAGGAAATTACACAAACTAAGGAGAAAATGAAGGGCATAGAAGAATACAACCAGCCCTTTAAAAACAAGGTTAAGAGGTTAAAGAAGAGTTTGGAAAAGGTCGAGGAGACAAAAAGAAACTTCAAGAGGTTGAGGTTGAGGCTAGTGCAACTAATTTTCAAGAGGAGGTGGATAAGTAGCGCAAGAGCGAAGCAGATTTGAAAGCTAAGAACATTACTCTTGCTTCAACCGGACCAGAAGGATATGTTGAAGGTTTCAAGAAGACAATGCACCAGTCTTTACTTTTCTCTCTTTCTATACGTGTTAATATTTTTTGTTGAAGAACCTTCACCAACTAGAGATAAGGTCAAATGTAGTATATAAATTAATGCAAACTTCACCTTACAAACTTGTTTTTTTAGGATAAGTTAAACTTAAATTCCATTACCTTAATCATTTTGATATAAACAATAATGTCATCGACAAAGAGTTAATTAATTATATCTAATAAAAGTACGTTGCAAAATATATTATTATATTTTTACTATTGATGATTTCTTATTTATTGATGATTTACTTTTTGAGTATTATGGTCATTTTGAACAAAATTAATTATATGTCATTTACTTTTATGACTTAATCAAACAACTTTGATCCAATATTTGTGTTGTATACTTTGAACAACTTAGTTGCATAATTTCTAAAGAGAAACTTGCAAAGCACTCACCTTTAAAAGAATGACTGCAAAAGTTCGATCTCAGAATTAACTACTCATAATTTATCCAAATTGGGTTAAGAAAAAAAAACTCGTTCATCTTACAACTCAGTTCACCTGTATAACCAAATATACAAATTTCAAGCTTGAGGACTTATATACCTATATCCAAGATTATTAGATATATGGCAATAACAAAATATAACTAAAAATACCTCTTAATATCTCTGTCCCTATAAGTCATATATATCCAAATAACTCAAAATGACAAGTAATAATCAAATATGATTATTACTTATAATCCATAATGGATAAAATTAAACGAAAAGACATAAAATAATATATTCGAGTACAGATATAAAATATATCTTTTGGTTATTAAACATTTAGTTTAAGGACACAAAAATCTTTAAATACACAGCCATGTAAAAAAAGTAGTTATTTAATTCTTTTACTCAATACTTTGATATATATATATATATTATATTTTCAATAATTCTTAGTGACTGAAACATCAAATAATTTTCTATAAGTGAATCTTCACTCAATATTCATCAATATCTCATTGTCAATATTTTGAAAGATCAAACTCTTATTCTCATAGACTCCACACTTTCCTTCTTTGGAAGAGCAATACTCCTTTCTTGTTAGAACAAATGAAAACCTATAAATATTGGTATATTGACTTTATTCTAAAAACTGTCACTTGAGATTATTTCAGTTCCAGTGTAGTATCATTCACATGCCAGATGATCCAATTTCATTTTCAAAACTCTACCCCATCATCTCTACCGATCAAAATTAGAAATTTGACGTCTGTAATGTACATGATTTTGATTCTTTTCTCTTCTGAAACATAACTGAAAACTATTTTGGCTTACATGCCCTTACCTTCTTGAAGCCTTCTCTATCTTAAATAATTAGTTGAGCAAATGGCATAAAAAATTTACTGCAAGCAATTTTGCAGTTTGTCGAATTGCACAAATACATTATTCTGAGGTCGACTCTGTTTGTTTTAAGATGTGTTGACTAATCTGGAAAAGACATTTGATGTTAGTAGTCAATAGAGTGAATCAAGGGTGGCAATGGAACACAAGACACCGTTGCCATTAGTGCATCAACTGTTCAGGATAGTTCTGATGGAAGTCAGAAGCCAAATAGAGATAAAATCTTGGAGGAGTGATTGGAGGAGCATGGAAAAGCATAAGAATCGAGAATGAGCATCTACACCTAACAGATTTTCTTCCTTTTCTCTTCTTCTTACGTATTTGATTATAATTACTCTTTCTTTTCTCATCGGTAGCAATTTAGGAATATAATGTAAATTGCACAGTGGAAACTCTAGTTTCTTATTCTAATTGAATTCATGCCTTCAGATTATTTTAGTAATTATAGTCTTGCCTGGGGACTGATCACTCTAAGCATACATGAATCAGTTAATTAACACGGTTACTCCAACATGAACCCATGTTTGATCAATTAGGAATTTAATTAAGGAACAAAATACTATCATGGTCAATAACTATTTAAATCAGACGGAAAATTAGCAATTGAAGTTTAATTTAGATTCAAATAAAACAGAATTTGGGAAATGTAAGGTATAATTAAAATCATAACCCCGAGACTAACCATTCGATTATTTACCGTATTTGGCCTTCAATCTATAGCGACTCTTTTTCCCTAAGCAATTGAACAAACAATTTTCTCAAAACCTTACCAAATTTGAATTTGTCTAGAATAGGTTAAACTTCATATATTCCAGTAAATATATCTAATTAGGACAAGATATTTGGACAAAAAGTCCACATATTACCAGTATAAGTTTCAACCTATTAATCTAATAAAGTGACTTTTACTTACATAGATTATCTATATCTCTATCATCAAATTCAATTTAACCTGAAATTCAATATAGTTTATATTTCAATATGTTAATAAATAAACTAATTTAATATAAAATCTAATACATTTTATTATTATTTATCACTAACTTCAATTCAATCCATAATATATATTTTGTTCCTATTATGTATTATTTAATAAATTGAATAAATTATTATTATACAAATTAATATTAAAAAAATTGATATTTTTGCAAGTCTTACAAGACATATACAAAATCAAGATACAGCTTATAAAAATAAAAAACAATTTAAAATACAAACAGTACATACTAACATTTTATAGCACATTAATGCATATTGCAAACTTAAAAGAGATGAACTCATCTGTAAATCCAACTCTATCTCCAATCTTTTTGGATTAACTCAAATTCATTGTCGCTTGCCCTTAAAGCATATTTTAAACGCATTAAGAGGCCTCAGGCAAGAATATATATCAATTGCTTAACCAAGATCCACCGCAAAGTAGACATTAAAAGTAAAGTAGACATTAAAAGTAATACGATTATTCATTTGATTTATAAATAAACACAAGTCAGAACATCATGTGCACCTTCAAAGGAATGGTGAATATTTCAACATCCACTTACGCAGCGATGCAACATCAGTGATAAAATTTGACATCAATGGTAAAGGATTTTTATAATGAGAAGGTGAACAAAATGCACCAGTACACTACATTTCAATTTCAAAAATATTTTAGTTTTACCATAATTCCGGCAAAAGGTCCCTTCGAGGTCAGTTCCGGTGAACAAATGGCCTCACTATAGGACCGTGAACTGTCTAACAATGTCAGCCATTTTAACCACTATATAGGCAGAGACTAAAAGAGGCTGCCATAAATATGTTGGAAACCATTAGGAAAACAAAATTTTGGAAAGTGTAAAATCATATACTCATACTTAATAGTAAAAAACATACTTAATCGTTTTATTCGCAACAAAAAACATATGCAAGTTTTTCCTGAACAAACTAGTGTCATGCAAATAACAGTCAAGATTAAACACGTGAAATAATAATTACCATTACCGATTCTAGGAATTGATAAAAGTAATTGCCAACAAAGGTGTCCCTAAATGAGTACAATCAGTGTTGTGCTTAAAAATGTGGAAACACTTTAAAAATGGTAAAAAAGAGTATGATGGTTTGAGGATGCAAGCTGAGCGATCGATTGACAAGAGGAAGTTAAAAGATCTGCAAATTAGCTGGAAATTAAGCTTGCTAAAGACAAAGCTCCCTCCAAATCAGAATAATAGCGACAGGCTCATAACAACATCGTTTTAACTATTTTGATAGCCTGTATTCGCTACAAATCATAGGCTAGTAGTGAGGATTTCAGCAATTAGTGCCCAAGCCTGGTAATATAAATTTCCCCTAACAAAATTGACATTTAATCACCAACCTCCAGCATTACAATGCAATTTGAAAGCGATGTAGAAATGACCTGGTCCTATGCTTTTGAGGCCCATACCAGAGAAATTTCAAAATACACCATATTAATACATGAAAAAAACTCAAACTATAACAGAAGGAAAAGCAAAGGCAAAATCAACAACAAATTTGATGAAACCAGTTCCCATAAATCAACATAAAGTTTGACATTATAAAAAAGATAAGTTTGTTACGGCATCATTTCAGAGGAATAAACCTCGAGGAGTGGGTGGCACCTATACCTGGCCTTCCATGCTTAACAGGCTTGTATGAGATTGAAAACTCAGCAAGATAATGCCCAATCATTTCCGGCTTAATTTCAACCTGATTGAAAGTTTTCCCATTGTAAACACCAATGATGCTGCCAATCATCTCGGGCACGATGATCATGTTGCGGAGGTGGGTCCTAACGGGCTCTGGCTTCTCACCAGCTGGAGCCTCCCGTTTCTATCGCAACACATTATTAAACCCTCGTTAAAACTATACACAACAATAACTTCCACAGCGATTAATCACCAAAATAAATCCAATTAGGTCTTGTCTGAATAAACTTCTACAGAAGCACTTCTAAAACACAAAAACAAAAATAAAAAAGTAACTTCTCCATGTGCTAATTTTTAACTTATACATTGCCTATTGTAGCTTAAGAAAGAAAAAATAAATTTATTGTTCCTTGTTTTCTTCTACTCCTAAACTTACGCTTGCACAGCTAATTTTACCCAAACATGAGCATAATTACACAGCAGGACGAAACCAGAACCTTAACACAAATGTATAAACAGTAAATGAAGTTGATGAGAGAAAAACTCACCGCCTTACGGAGCTTCTTGATTAGTGCCATAGGTTTGCGAGTCAAACCGCGCTGAAATCTTCTGCGGGCGCGCGCAGTGAAGAGCTTGACGAGTTCGTCGGTGGACATGTCCAATAGAGCATCGAGATCGACGCCTCGGAAACTGAACTTCTTGAAGGTCCTCTTCTTCGGCACTCCTTGACTCACCTCCGTTTCAACGTCCGCCTGAAAACAACAAAGAAGAGTAGCATCGTCAGTGTCACTGCTTCACAACAACACACCAGAGAGGAGATCGGGATTCACCATTGTTGCTGCCACACTCGCCCTCAATGGCTAGGGTTTTTGCGGCCACCTTTTATACTCTGCACGGTTCAACGGATTGGACTATTGTACACTCTACCAGAGTATTATCTAAAATAAACATATCTTTATTATTTTTTTCAATAAAATATTATTTACATTATTTAATTTTGAAATAAATATTTAGTTGTCTATGTCTTAGTACATTATATTTATTTTCCTATATTTTTAATAAAATAACACTTAGTTTTAATATTTTATTTAAAAATAATATCTCACTGAAATTAAATAAAAACTATAATAATTAAAAATTAAAGTTTAAAAATAAAAAAAAATAGGAATTATTTTAAAATAAAGTTGAATAATTTAGTTATTAGAAAATTATTATCATTTTCTTAAGGTACATGTTTACACGTTGAGACAATCCCTTAAATGAATTACATGTTTAACTTTCACCATTTGAAAAAACTCATTAGATGTCAAGTATTCCAATTAGGATCCGTATATATATAAAAAATCATACTTTAATTTTAAAATAGACACTAATACTTTTATGTTATTAATAAAGTAATAATTACTTTAATTATTCATTTGTATTTGTATTAAATTATATGTAACACATAACAATACATTAATAAATTTAATTATAAATTTTATAATTATTTATTTACATTTATATTAAAATAATGTGTTTTAAAAACATTTTTATATAAAAAAATCATTTACAATTTATTGGAAACATAATTTAAAGATATTTTTAACATTGGGAAAATATAAAATATTATATTGATCAACTATACCTTGAAATCTATTTGGTGGCTTATTTTTATAACCTTCTATTTCTCTATATCTATGAATTTTCTTGAAACAAATATACTTACATTATGTTGGTTACCAAATCTGAAAGTGCTTGCAAGAAGCTAAATGGGTAAGGAAGAACTTTACCCAATCATATTTAAGAATAGATAAATTTAAGTCAATTATTCTTACAAGTTTATTTAAGTCAATTATTCTTACAAGTTTACTTGAGAAGAGATTCTTTATGTCAAGTAGACTTGTCAATTTAGTCCGACCCACAAAAACTCACATAATAAGGTCAAAATCCTCACAAAAGTCTGGTCAGAAATAATCTTTGGGCTTAGGTAAAAAAAAACTCACATAATAAGGTTAAAATCCCCACAAAAGCATGGTCGACAATAATATATGGGCTTAGGTAAAGTTAGGCTAGACCAACACTATGTCAAGCTAGTCGAGATGGGCCCACGTCAAATCTAGTTAGGTCGGGTCCATGCCAAGCCCATATTGACATATTTGAGTTGAGTCCATGCCAGACAAGTCAAGTTGGACCCATACCAACCAATTCGAGTTGGGCCCATATTGACCAAGATGACTCAAGCTTACATCGGTCGAGTCAAATCAATCCCACATCGGTCGGGTTGACTTGGACCCACATCAGTTGAGTCGAATTGGACCCTCGTTGGCTAACACGAATTGGGTATATGTCGAGTCAATTCAACTTGTTCATGTCAGGCATGGTTGAGCTAGGTCCATGTTGGGTTGAGTCGTGTTGGGCCAACATGAAGTAGAGTAGAGTCAGGCACACATCATCTTGAGTCAAGTCAGGACAACATCAGGTCGGATCTGTTGGAAAATTTTCTAAGGGGAGAGGGTATAAGAGAAAAGATGACACCACTTCCAACATAAAACCTTAAGGCTCAATGTCTATGGATCTTTGTTTTTCTTTTATACACTTCAACTTTATCATTTCTACTCAATGTGGAACTTTATGCTCACTCTCACACTTGAATACCCAACAGGGTCGGGCCCACGATTAACTGAGTCAAGTCGGACTACATGAGCCTATAGGACTCATACAATTCTTAAAAATATTTAAAAGTTAATTAAAGTCTTATAGTAGAAAGACCTTTTTAAGAGAGGGTTGGGATTGATCCATAAGCCATAGGTCAAATTGACATCTCTAATGTCAATAATAGAAGTAGAAAAAAAAATAGTTAGTTAGTATTTATAAATATCACTTAGTTATAAAGTAAGTTTTATGGTAACAAAAATATTATATTTTTGTCTTCTTATATCACTTTGTGGCTGAAATTATGAGAGAGAAAAAAGTTATTTTCACTTTTCTATAACTATTTTGATAATTAGATAAGAATTAAATAATATTAATGAATAATAACTTGGTAAATAATATTGTTCTTTTCCTCCTCCTATGGGCTTGTCTAAAATTTGAAAAGAAATCAACTTGTCCCATTTTATTCTCTCCTTCCAATTGAATCACATTATGAATAAGATTTTGGCCCTAGTGATGTAAATTTCGTAGGGTCATTACTTCTTGCATCTCCATAATCTTACCTTCCACTTCATAGACATTATAAATTTACAAAATATTCTGCATACAAAACTTTTTCACATTGGAATGTTCTCGAATACCAATGAGTAAATCCGGAATATATATTAGAAACTGTAAAACTTATTTAAGAGGTTTTCCTATAACAAAATTGTAAAACTTTTATACTAATTTTTTTTCCTGAATACATTGTGAAATAACATTTCATAATACCTAGTCTGGATGTTTTTCAAAACACCCTTTTCAAGACACAAAAGGAGTAAATTAGTCATTTTCCAAATTATGGGAGTGCATGATGAGATTATGGAATTGGAAGAAGTAATGACCATTTCATATTAAGTTTAAATTAATTAGGCCCAAACTATCAATGAAGAATAATTATTTGAAATAAATTTTTTAGTTTGATTCTAACATATTTTCTCAAAGAAATATTAATATTATATTATTATATTATTCAATTTTTACCTAAATTTTAAATAAAAAATAAGTCAAATGGTGGTAAATAGTAGCAAGATTTGAAATTGTTTAGTACTGAGAATTTAGTATTAGATTTTTATTATTAAAAAAATATTATTGGATTTGTCTATATATAATTACATGTTTTTTGTTAATCATTTAAAATAATTAAACTATAATTTTAAAAAACTATTTGATTGTACACCTGTAAAACGTAAAATAAATTTTACCACAAAAGTAAGCATCAACTAGTCAACAAACTTAATTTATCTGAAATAATTAAATAATTTACATCTAAATACAAGGTGTTACAAAGTCAACTTAATCAGTTTATCAATATCATAATTGAAAATATTAAAAATTAGTTAGAGATTAAACCATAATTATTAAAAGTTATCTTAAAAACAAGGTGCAATTTAAAATATTTTAACTCTAGACAAATTGTGTTGTTTAATTTTTAAAAGTTTATATTTTAGATATTTTGTTCTCAAAATTTTATTAAATTTGTGTATTGTTATACATTTATTATTTAAATTTGAATTGATAAAAATATAATTAACATGTAATATAATTATTTCACTTTATAAAATTGAATAATAATAGTTTATTGCATAAATCATTTACACTTGTTACAAATATAATGTGGATTGTATGACTTAATTTAAATTAAAAATTTAAGTTAATATAAAGTAGTAATTAATAATTGTTTTAATAAAAAGTTAATTATAAGTGAATTGAATGCATTATACAAACTTAGTTAATTCGTTTTTTACTTTTATAATTTATAATTATCTAACTTAATTATGGATTTAGTTTTCTTTCACGATTTATAACCAATGAAATGAATTTGAAATAAATATTTTGATCAAAATATTGAAAAGAATAATAAAATAGTAGTTATTGAAGTCTAAAATAATAAAACTTATTTTCTAATCTTCAATATATATTTTGATCAAAAGTAAATATAAATTTCGAGTACAAAATTACTATCATATAACTTTAAAAAAATAATTTAGGATAATTTTAAAATGATCATAAACTTCGTAGATTATATGTATTTCATTGAATAAACAATCATAAAATTAAGTATATAAATAAAATAAATTACAAATAGAATAACTTTTATATTTGACATGTATGATATAGCTTATAAATCTTTAGTTTTAAAGATTTTCACATATTTCTTTGTAGACCACATTATATTTGTAAAAGTTACATTTTCATCTTTATTCAAGATCCGTATTTTCAACTTTTTCTTTGTTTTAAAAAATGACACATAATTAACCATGTGTAAATAAATACTGGACATAAAAACTGATTAATCTTAACTCTTATTTATTGTCATTGTAAAAGATAGAAGATATCGAGAATTGTCTTCTTTGAAACTTGAATGACAATCCTAAATCAGAAGCAATCAAATTCATTCTTAGTATAAATAGTATGTTACCAATGTTTTTGCATGTAATGATGACAATGACAAATATAATATTTTTTCCCAAATTATTCAATTCCATTACAAAGACCATTTGCTTGAACAATAAGCATTATAGGTCCACTAACTTTCAATTTAAGTACAAGAATACTTGAACATTTAATTTCATTTAAGAACTCTTCTATAAACCATCCACCTTGACTTTCTTTGTCTTCATCTTATTAGCAAGGTGTGTCTGAACTTAATTAAGTTTTTTTCTTTACCAAGCTTTAAGATAAAATGAAATCATTGACTTGCTTTATTGATTTTATGATAGGACAAAGTTTTGCTCCATCATGATCAATATAACTCTTTGGAATTATCTCATATAATACAACTCTCTAGGTCTGGGAGGAATAAAAGTAAGTTTACCAATATTGTAACCTTACTTCCTTGATTTTCATTCCCTTTGTTGGGACATCCAGAAAAGCTTGCTTGTAAATCCAACATAAGTCAATTTCTTTCCCTAATGATAAATTTTATTAGCCTCAAACCGAGATAAGAACTTTGTGTTAATATGTTGATGATTGTTGAAAATTACATTAATTTCATCCTAATCTCTAAATGAAATTGGTTGTTGATATGAGAAATGAAATGTTAATCTTTGAAGAACGGGCCATTTATGGTGGATATCAAAATAAAAAGACTCTCCAAATTGCTTCTCATATTTACCATTATAATATCTCTGTATCTTATATACAATTGATGTTTCTATATATTCAGTAAAAGTACTCTTAATTTTGATTGCACTTTTATCTAAACCTTTGTTAACATATTTAAAAAATATATTTTATTAGATTGTTGGACTTGTTCTAATATTTTGTATGTGATCTTGTACGACTCATCTAGCACGACTTCAACACTTAATTAACTAATATTAATTATAATAAAATCTCGCAATCAAGAAAAGTTTCGATAATTGGACATTCAGCTCTTGTAATTATAGAAGGAGTCAATAATAGATAAATATAATCAGGAAGTAAAGTAAGAATTAAATATATAATTTTATATTCCTATAATTTAGTTAAATATTATTATATAATAGAAATATCTCATAATATGATAGAAAGATAAGTAAAATAGCCTAATAATAAAAATAATTGATAACACTATGAACGAATAATAGAAATAACTAGAAGGACAAGTAAATAAATAAAATATTAAACAAAAGGGAGAAACATTTAATTATAAATAATACTATCAGGCTTAGACAAAGACAACCAATTTCTAGTGCTCTAACTTAAGGGTTGTCATATCTCTTGACTAGAACAAGAACTATACAACTTATTACCTAATTTAAGTAACTCTTTTTCACATATATACCACTGTCATGAAATATACATAACATGAACATCTTTATTGAATGATTTTGATCTACATCTAATAAAAATAATTGCTAAAGAAGTTTAAGTGAATTTAAACTTCATTGTGAACAAATGATTTTGTAGGAAAGGAAATCTTGTTTTAGAAATAATTATAAATAAACAGTGTAACTCACCAAACCTAAACTCAAATAATGATTTCCTATTCTCTATATTATGTGCTCCATTATGAATATAGTTAAATACATTATCATCTAAAGTGAAAATTTTATAATGGGTATTATTCATTGTAGAATTAATGTGCTCCATTTATAACTAAATGCATTATCATATAAAGTGAAAAGTGTATAGTGGGTATTGTTCATTACAGAATTAGTATGAACAAACATAATGATAATGACCGAAAGATGTGTGAAACCAAAAAGAAGTCACGATTGAAAGATGTGATTGTAACACCCACCACCTGAGGCAAACATAATGCACAGAATAACACTACCTTTGGCAATTTCATTCTAGAATTTGTAAATTGGAACCCTTCTTATTCAAATAGGGATTCTAAGTATCTGCATGAACATTTTCAATAAAGATATTACAACTTAGATATTAGAAGAAACTTGAAGTATAAAAGTTTACATGAACACTTTTAGTAAAGATATTATAACTTAAATATTAGAAGACATTTGACGTATATAGAGAAGTACAATAGTTAATGTTTGACAAACAAATTGCAAGATTCCACCTTCTTGTCTTCTAGAACCAACTTCATTGAAAATGGAAACTTTTGTTTAGTGAAATATGCCATGAACCACAATCTTATAACCCTAGTGGTGACATTTCATTTATCTTTTTCTAAGGTGACTTCATTTACGGAATGCAAAAAAAGTGACTTAATTAAACTACAAAAAAACATAATTCAGTTCACACCATGTTCAAGCATCAAAGTTCAATTCACTGACTGATTAGAAGGTGTCAAGTCTGGAAGAAGTAATAACTGAAAGATGTTGTTGTAACACCCACCTTTTGAGGTAACACAGATTGCACTAAATACGCACGACCTTCAACAATTTCTGTCTATAATCTTTAAATTAGAGTCTTTCTTATTGAAACATGGATTCTAACCCTTTGCATGAACATTTACAATAAACATATTACAAATAAGATATTAGAAAAAACTTGAAGTATACAGAGATGTTGGCATGAACATTTTCAATAAAGATATTACAACTTAGATATTAAAGGACACTTGAAGTATATAGAGAAGTAGAATAGTTATTGTATGACAAATAGATTGAAAGGTTGTACCTTCTTGTCTTCTATAACCAACTCCATTAAAAATAAGAACTTTTATTTAGTGAGATATGCCACGAACCATAATCTTATAACCTTGGTGATTTCATTTATCTTTTTTCATAGTGACTTTATTTATGAAGTGAAAAAAATGACTTGATTAAACTACAGAAAACTTAATTTAGTTTTCAATACAAACTTATCATATAGAAAACAAAGATTTGATGCTCTACAAGATTGTCTATGATATGTCAAGACAGGAAGCACATGTGTTGCAATCTTCCTTTTATGTAATTGTTCATCTTCAAAATAAACATTATTAATGTTGGTATAAAATGAAGGTCAATGACAAATTTATTAAAGTATGTACATTAAAAATGGAGGAATGAAGATACTTACCATGAACTTCGTGCAACCATTCAATGAAATTTAGATATTTGATATTTTGGAAGAATTTAGTGTTGAAAACATCAAAGTCATCTCAACACTTACTTAATAATCCAACAAATTGTCAACTTTATAATAACATATAACAAATAAATAATCATTGTAAATATTAGAACAACCTTCATATCAGTGAATAAAAGTAAATTCATGATAACAAATAAATTAACCCATGTCAGAACACATTAATAGATGAAAATGTAAAGTCAACATAAATAAAAATTGTTCGTACATATCACAAAATACAAATCAAAGATACCTTTTGACCAAAGAAGAAGTTGATCTTATACAGATGGTGGGTGGTTTTGTAAGCCCTGCCATTTGTGATAACACTAAAAGAGTAGACTAAATAAACCAAACCCTCATATGCATGTATTCTAACTTCTTGCATTAACATTTATAAAACATATTAAAAATTTAAAACCACTTTAATTTTACAGAGACATAATTTAAATATTATACCTTATTGTCTTCAAGAACCAACTTCATAATTTCAGTTTTGAAAAAATCAGTTACGAACCACAATCGAATAACCCTCACCATGACATTCCAAATGTCTTTTCCTGGGTTGACTTCATCTACGAAGTTCATTTTCTTGTTCAATACCAACATTTTCAAAGCACAATAATGTAGTAAAATAAAGATGATGATAACACATCAATATATATAGTGAAGGATTTTTAGGAAGTTTAATTGAAAACATTAAACAAATCAATAAATAAAGGGATTATATTGAAAGTTTGAAATCCTAATTTGTTACAATTTGAATTTTTTTCTAGAAAAAGACAACATTGAAACCCATAAACCACAAAAGACAATGACAGTGTCGTAATAAGCTTTACAAATTCTCAGAAAAAGGAGAAATCCTAAATCTTGAAAGACCAATAGTTTTTCGATAAAAAAATTTAATTGATGAAAGAAGAATTGTAATTCAAATCCTAAAGAAAATGAAATCATGCCAAAAATTGAATACTTCAGGGTTTGAAGTTTAAATTTTAAATTGAAATGGATATGGGGTGAGAGATTTGAACGATTCAATTTCAGTGGTTTAGATCTTACCATAGTTGAAGAAAAACACGAATATAGAATTGATACCAAAAAGTGAAGTGTTGGACTTGTCCTAAAACAAGCACAATCACCAAAATGGTTACTGATGCTTGCTAAAACACAGAGTGAGGCATAGGTAGGTGAGAGGAGCATGTTGGTGTTGTTGGAGTGAGGCATAGGTTCCATTAAAGAGCATTTCCATGTGGTAGAACCTCCTCAGGAAATATAAGGTTTTCATTGTTAAATAAAGACGGCAATGTAAAAACCAAGAGGGGGGTGAATTGGGTTTTTAAAGAAATTTTCTCTTTCAAATAAATTTTCAGGTTTTGAAAAACTTTCAAAAACTTGGATGTGAATTTTTCCAATCCTTTGATTAACGTTGTTGGGATTAGCAATTGTTATAATGATCCACAATTAAAAGAGATAGAGAAAGAGAAATAACACAGAGATTTATACTGGTTCGGATTAAGCCAATCCTACGTCCAGTTCCCAACCACCACAAATCCGTGATGATTTTCCCCACTATCTTTAATTGAAATTACAAACACCAATTCATGAAATAACAAATAAAGATAAACGGAAACACCTCCTCATACACACTAAGGATGAAACACTTCCCCAGACACACTGAGGATGAAACACCTCCCCAGACACACTGAGGATGAAACACCTCCCTTAGAACCAATCCAAGGGATAAATTTTCCCTTTACAAAAAACAGTAAAAGAATACACCTGAAATGTGCTGGATAGAAAGCTTAAGCACAATGATCACCACTTCCAAAGACTTGATCAAACTGAAGAGAGCAGGAAAGCGGCTTTGAAAAAGCTAAGGCGTAGAAACACTTTGAATATTTTGTGTGTTTTCAGATGTGATAAACCTAAGACATTCTCTTTCATTTTATTATTCGAAAATGCTCCAAAGTTTCCATTCTTAGGTTGATTTAGAATTAATTTCGCAAAAACGACTCATTTAATCGATTATATTAAAAGCTTAATTGATTATATCATGTTTAAAAACTGGAAAACAAATATCGTCTGATTTAATCGATTAGATTAAGACCATAATCGATTATATTAACCCAGAATCAATATAATCGATTATCAAAGGCACTTAATCGATTATTTTGCTCGTTAAACATTTTTAATTCAAATTTTAAGTTAAATAATCGATTATCTACGTATGGTAATCGATTAAAAGCGTAGAAAAACGTTTTTGCGAGAAAACACTTTGCTCTCTTGTTTGGGAAGGTCTTGAATGGGATTTATGACTTACTCTTTTTATCCAACACCCAAAACAGAACCTTCTACATTTGATCCTTCAGCTCTTGAGAAAATCTTCATCAATCTTCTCTCTTGAAAGCTTTGAATGCTCTTTATGTCTTTCCTTTCTTATCAAGCAACCTTCTTTTGTGAGATGACACAAGTCTTTAATGTTGATTGAAACTTTCTAAAACTTCATCATCAAAACTGTAGGTCTCCATAAAACTCTGGACTTGAAAAATGCCAACATTCATGAGGTTGATCTTGAGTTGCCATCCCTGCACAAATGCCTTTGTTTTAGAGAATATTTTTGGTATAGAAAGTCTCAAATTCAAGATCTTCTGTTGTGCGATTTCTTGTGAAACGAAGTCATAAGCGCGTAGGTTCAAGGCCAAACCGACTACCCCAAAAGCACTCATCCATAAACCAGTTACTGGTACAAATAACATAAAGAAATGTAACCAATGATGAGAGTTGCGTAGGTCTTGCTACGATGAGATGTGAGAGGCACATAGGGTTTGAGAAAGAATAAAAAAGGAAGAGATATTTGGGACACATGTAATTCATTTCGAGTGTCACGTGTTGTTCAAAGAGTGTTCCATGTTTTCAAAATATTTTCCGTTTGTGGCAAAGTTTCTAAAAGATTTTTTTTTCTGGTTTTTTTAAAGTTGACACGTGATAAATGTTGTCTTTTTGTTCCCTTCAATTATATTATTTATTGATTACGAATCTTAGTTTTTCTTATGAGATTTAATATAAATTTGAGTACTACCTCTATCTTTATGTTTTGTTTTGATTAAAAATAAAAAAAGGTAATAAACTACTTTAAATATTTTGAATAGCTAGTGTCAATGTAATAAATTACTTTAAATATTTTGCAAAGCTCATATTTTAATTTGATATATGCTATTAAAAAAAAGAAGCCTAATATATCTTTCATATTGTAACTTTTGATAATAATGAATTATTAGGTATAAGAAAAGTTAAAGAATTTCGTCATAAATGAACAAGATATTTTTATATAATAGAATTGGTATTTATTTTGTTTATTTAGATAATGTGTTTTGATCTAGTTAATTTAACTATCATTAATCGATATAATTAGTTTACATATTATTTGTTTTATGACAATTTTGATATACTCAAGTACAATTTTAATATACTAAAATAAATGTTGATGTTTAAGTAGAATTGTTGATTTTTAAGTAGGATTTATTAGAATAGATCAATATTGGATTTAATTTTTTACAATCTAATATAATTACATGAAATTATTTGTAATTATAAGTTGACATGACCACAAAGTTGTTGTTTTTTTAAAATAAGGACAAGATATTCCATCATGATAAAAATCAAAGTAATCAAATACTAATAAAAAAACATATTACATAGATTTTTTTAAGCAATTTATATAAATTGCTTCAAAAAAAACCCATGTAATATATCTTTTATCAGCACTTAATTGATTTTACAGGATAGATATTACATCGATTTACACAAAGAACATCTTCCATTCTCAAAGCAGAAAAGAAGAAAATAATCCAATATTTAATAGGTATTAAACTATTAATCTAGATCACCCTCTTGATTGGTTAACTTTAATCTCTATCGTGCTACCTCTCAACAATTTAATATGACATAATAATATAATTTAATTATTCCAAACTTAGGGAGAATTAAGATAAAGGTTAAAAAAAAATTCTGAATGAAAACACAGAATAAACACATATAATTTATTTATAATTTTTTATTCTTTATTTATTTAAATATATCTTTCGATTTATTTGTTGTGATTTTACACATTGTTTGGCTATACTTGAAATATCGAATAAATAATTCCACGGAAAAATATTTTATTTGAATTTCAAGAAGATCGATCATCATATAATTCTAAGAAATTCGACATTGCAAATACGGCTACAGATGTCGAGGAGGTTTGATTACAAAATCTTTTTCTATTTTTTAATGAATAAAATCATACAAGTTATTATATTATAGGTTTAATAGATATTTTAGTCTCAATATTTTATGAGAATTTGTAATATTTTTTCATATTTAATTTTTTTTTCAATTAAGTCCTAAATTTTATTAAAATTTTCAATATGATTTCTTCTGTTAGATTAATGTTAACGGTTTGAACTATAGTTAACGGTGTGAACTATATGAGACGGAACACATTCAAGTTAACTCGTGACACGTGAATAATAACAGAAGGATATGAATATAAACATGAATACGAATATTACAGTCTGTGAATGTTTTACAAAAAGGATCACATTGACAAATTTAATAAAATTTGAAACTCAATTAAAAAAAATAAAATTTGAGACTCAATTAAAAAAAAAATATAAAATTTAGAACTCAATTGAGAAAAAAATAAAGATAAAAAACATAACAAATTCTTATAAAATAGTGGAACCAAAATGTCTATTACACTTATATTATATTATTTTCTTTTTTGGAATGGATCTTTGCCGATTGTTCCTCACGAATCAAATTTTGATAGATATAGAAAACTTTTCTCATGCATGGTTGCAGAAGAGGTATTCTTTCTTTTTCTAATTTGTTATTCCTTAACCTAATTTTATAGTGATTTTAACTTTATTCCATTTTCTAAATTTTTCCAGTAAATAGACAAAAAGGGATGCTCCATGACCTTTCTATTCTCCTCCTCTAAGGAAGAATTTTCATCAAGGTGTTGGTTTGTTAATCTTGTTTCTGGTCAAAATAGGAATCAACCCTGCAAAAGTTTGATAAGAAAGGAGAAATTGTTCATGAAATTGAAAATACTCTTAAGCATTATTATGGACTAAAGTACGAAGCTTGGATTTTCTTGATTTTACCAAGGAAATTAGTTATTTCAAATGAACACTAATGATCTGAACTTTAACGACATTGTTTACCCCAACAACCTGCGAAGTATGAAGCTGTTGAATAAACTTCGAATCAAGATTTTCGAACACGAGATGATCCTGTTGCCACACCAATTCTTGAAAGAAACTTTCTAATCAAATTTTCCATTCAGCAAATATCAACAAACAACATCGTAATTTCGAAAAACATTCTCTACGTAATTTTGACGAAATTTTATTTAACAATATATATATATATATATATATATATATCACTTTACGTTAATTTTATTTCTTAAAAAATGTTGCCATAAACTTCCTGCTAAATTAGCCATGCAGTGCATGTATGGAAATAAAAAAGGAGGATTTGGAAATAAGAGATTAAGAGAGAAGAAAAAAGGAAAAAAAAAACCATTTGAAAGCATATTGGGAAAATTTATATTAGGCAAACAAATTGAGAGAAACAAGAAGATTGAACTATATGTTCTCTCTCCTAAATCTCCTAAAATAACAAATATCATTTCCTTTGGTGAAGAAAACTGATGCAACCAAATTCCATAGTTTAATTAATATGGATGCAATGGATATGATCAGATGCAGTTTAGAGTGCTTTGAATTTTGTAATTCATTCGCTTATATTGAATAATTATATCAATCTTTTAAAACTGTTTTTTATAACTCAATGTCTACAAAAAAAAACGGATTATGTGAATTAGATTTCCTTTATTTTTTTAAATGTTACATTCCATAAAATTAATTATTATTTATTATCAATTATTTATTGATTAATGATTATATTCATATGTAAGAATAATATATATATATATATATAAAGTGATTGATGACACAATATGCATTTATAGAAGGAACATGATTGATGGATAACATTTTAGTAGCAAATGAGTCAGAGAGAAAACAAGACATAATAGAAAGTCATGTGTTATAATAAAAATAAATTTTTGAAAAAGCTTATGACTAAGTGAACTGGGAGTTCCTTGTGTATATGATGGAAATACTTGACTTTTGCAAGAAATGGATAAAATGGATGAAAGGATGCACTTAGTCCGCATCAATATCAGTCTTTATAAATGGTAGTCCTACCAAAGAATTCATACTCTCAAAAGGATTAAGACAAGGAGATACTTTAGTACCATTCCTATTCTTGATTATGGAAGAGGGTTTGGTAGTCATAGTTAGACAAGCTGTACAGAAAAATGTGCTAGAAGGAGTAAGAGTGAAACAAAAAGGAGTTGGAATGAGTGTTTTATAATTCGCAGATGATACTCTTTTCTTTTGTAATGCAAGTATAAAAAATATCTTAAGTATTCTTAGGTGCTTTGAACTTACATCAGGCCTAAAAGGTAATTTTCATAAAAGTAAAGTAGGGGGGTTAGGAGCATATGATCAAGCATTGGAAAGCTTCTCTAAAGTGTTGAATTGTGGCTTGATGAGAATACCATTTAGGTACCTAGGGATTACAACTGGGGAAACACTAGGAGAAAACAAATGTGGCAACATGCATTAAGTAAGGTTAGGTGTAAACTTGCTAGATGGAAGGGTAGGTTTTTATCCTTTGCTAGTAGAGTTTGTCTCTTTAAAATTTGTTATAACAACAATACCTCTATATTACCTTTTTTTTTTCAAAATTCCAACTAGTGTGAGTAAGGAGATCAGAAAGCTTTAGTGTAGGTTTTTGTGGGGTTGGGGTCATGAAGGGAAGAAATTAGCGTGGATTAGCTAGAAGAGCCTGTGTAAACCAAAGGGGCAGGGAGGACTAAATATCAAAGACATAAAGTTATTTAATTCCTCTCTTCTTGCCAAATGGATATGGTGATCAGGAACACGAGAATCAGGATTATAGATGGATATTATTGAATCCAAGTATAGGTCTTGGAGGAATTCGAAGGAAGATAGTGAATAAACAGGTGTGTGGTAGGAATCCCAAAGGAAGTTGGTTTGATGAAAAGGTCAAATGAAAAGTTGGAAAAGGACAGAAAATTTTATTTTGGGAAGATAGGTAGAGTGGAGGGAGATCACCACAACATAGATTTTCTAGAATATATTCTAATGCAAAGACCAAGAATTGGAAAATAGAACAATTAGGAAGATGGAATAGTGAATGATGGGGATGACATCTTGAGTGAAGAAGAAATTGGTTTGAGTGGGAGAAAGCACATGTATTGGAGTTCATGCAAGAGATAAATACAAACACTCCAGTAAGGAGGAAGGAAGATAATTGGATATGAATGGGAGACATAGAGCAAATATACACAATTAAATCTAGGTACAATATTCAAAATTGCATCTCAAATGAAGACTAAATTCTTCTCTAATTTTTGGAAAGTTAAAGATATACCATCAACATATCACCTTGCTTGGAGGGTTATATTGGACAAAGTGGCTACAAGAGTTAATTTGTGCCATAGAGGAACAATGATACAATCTAATATGTGCGTATGTGTGGAACTCATGAAGAAACAACCAGTCATATATTTTCAATTGTAAGAAAATAGATCGAGTGTGAAATATGTGTTATAAATGGATTGGCATTGTTTTAGCTAACCACATTCAACCTAGAAATCACTTCCAACTTTTTAACTTAACATGTTTAAATGGAAAACAAAATAGGGCATGGAAGTGCATGTGGTTAACTTTGATATGATGTATATGGAAGAAGAGGAATGATATTATGTTTAGGAATGATAGAAATGATGTTGAAGAAATTTTCACTTTGGCACAAATGGAAACCTGAGCTTGGCTGAAAAATAAATACACAAAATCTACTTTCTCCTATTCTGACTGGTATATGTGCTCAAAAGAATGCCTTAGATCTTTGGGATAAAGGTATATAGTAGTAACACACAATGCTAATTCAAGTGGTTAGATTGATCTTTGGAGGGAGAGACAATTTTTTTAGTACTAGTATAGGAAAAAGTAGAGGTACACATAACTAAGCAAAAAAGTAATTCAAATCACATGCGCATATCTAGAAGAATCTTGTTGTCAAAATTATGTAAGGAACTAGAGAGCTATATCCTTTTATTATACAGGGAAAATATTAAAGAAAAGCTAGAAAGCAAGCTACAAAGAGACAGAGTCAACAGAGAATTTGCAGGAAAGACAAGAATGGAAATTTGAATCAATCCCAGAGGAAGCAATTACATCCATCAACAAAAATGTGCAAGCATAGACTCATGCGAGACAAAATGTTAAAAAATTTTGGAAATAAATATTCATGATTGTGTGGCTTGCAAGTGTTTTTGTTAAACATTTGATGTATCCATTAGCATGTGTAAGATTTGTTTTGGTGGTATTAGTAATATGAGGTTGGGAAACTTTATTACTTTGATATACAAAACCTGGATTTTCTAAGAGTTGAAGTACCCTTTTTGTATTTTCATTAATTTATATTTTTTTCAACTAAAAAAATTTATTAATACATGTAAACCCATTTTAAACTTATAATGGTTAAATATGTCAAATTTTATCAATATAAAATTATTTAGAGTTTAGGATTTAGGGTTTAAATAAACTTGATGCAATAATCTATACATTATTGTAAGTCTTAATTTATATTTATATTTTCAATTCTCCAAACATTCAAGTATTAAACTCGTTCATTCTTAATTTTATATATAATTTTGATTTAATCAATCTGAAGTTAAGGCATATTATATTAAGAGAGAGCCCTCATACATTTATATAACTTAGTTTATCATTCATCAAGAATTTAAGAATTCATACTAACATATAATAATTCAATTTGATTCATATACATTTACACATATTCCATTAAATAAAGTCACATAGCCAAATTAAACCTGATTCATTCACCTAATCGGTTGGGTAGTCACTTTTTCCAAACAAAAAGAAGTTTTTGGTCCTTACTACTACATTTAATCAATTTTTTTTAAATAATTGATTATATAAACGTATGGTTCTCACACTCACTAAAGATAATTAATTATCTTAGGATAATTTGTGTGCATGACTTACAAATAAGATTTAAGCACAAAATATTTTTTATCTATAAAAACAATCAATTATCTTATTCTTCATGTTTTTCATTAATACTTTTCTTAAATGATTAAGAAAAACATACTCAACCATACAACATCCAACATTCCAAAACACTTCATACATATATTTAAACATTTCAAACACATAATACATTCATTTTCTTAAAAGTACTTATGATAGAGTGTTCATCTTAGCAAAAAAGGAAAGGAAAACTATTTTATACGTTGAGTTGTTAATTTCTAAGCTAACAAGCAGTTAGGAATTCACCAGTGTCAAAGCTTTTATAGAACACATTGCAAACAAAGGTATGATTTAGTCTAGTGGTGATTGAAAAAGTATAGTTTAAAAAGAAAAAAAGAGTATGATTTAGATTTTCTTTTTCTTACCTTGGCTTCGTTGTTGGCAGTAACTGAGATTCTTGAGGTGCCCCTCCAAATAAATACTCTTTCTTTTTTTAATAGTAATTTTCTCTCTCTAAATTTGTTTATATATATATATTAGTATTTTTGAAAATGGAAGACTTTATTAATTATTTGTCCATTTTTTCTAAATCAAATAGAGTTAAAATCTAATAATATTAATATTCCACATTTTTATCTATCTTCTTTTTAATAAATCTAATTTATTCTATGTCAAAAAAATATACTAAATTGAAACTACAAAGAAAAAAATAAAACTAGGTAAGACTCTCAAAATGTTGATCATCCTTACATAAGTTTAGGATTGAAATTTATTGAGGAAAGATTATTTTGAGAAAAAAAAGTTCAGAAACACCTATTTAATGGAAAAAAAAGAAACTTACAACTTATTAGAGAGAGAAAAGATAATATAATAATTTATTATGGAGAAAATGTAAAAAAAAGAATATTATTGAAAAAATAAATAAATTTATTATAAAATAAAATTTAATGATTTTCTTAATTTATGTAGTCTAACTGGAGCTGAGTATTTGGGTAAAAGCTTGTGGATCACCCGTATTACCCGCAACCTGCGTGAATGCGGATTTGTACTTTTTTATAAATTTTTTGTGGATTTTTTACACCAGACCCACACAACCCCGGAGTTAAGCTATTTTTACCTGCGGTCACCGTGGACTACCCGCAACCTGCAACACTAAGTCAAATTTAACTCAAAATCTAGTAGTTATTGCTTTTATAAGTTATCATCAAGTCTAATTAATCTAAAATATAATATTCTTTGCTTCTATTGATTATCACCAATCCAATTCAACCCAAAATTTATTTATTTTACTTTTATTGGTTGTGCATTGTTTAATTGATTGAGTAAATTAATGTTATACAAATGAATGATAAAGAATCTCAATATATCTTTTGGGTTTTGCGAGACAGATGCGGTTTCTAAAAATTAAAGATTGTTTAAAATGCGGTCTAAATGAACGATTTTTTTATAGTGCGGGTTTATAATATGGGTGCAAGCTTAAAGTTCTAAGTCTAACCTTAAAAGACTATTAAAAGGAAACTAATGAAGTATTAAATCATAAAATTAATTATAGAAAAAAATAAGAAAACTAATCAAATGTTATATTATCTTCCTTCACTCGTAACTTGCTTGATCAGTTCAATACTCTCTTTAACTAATTGAAAAGAAAATTCTCACTTGTCCCATTAGAGTGAAAAAGAAAATTCTCTTCAATATGCATGACTCACAAATAAGTTTTGAGCACAAAATATTTTTGTATCTATAAAAACAATCAATTATCTTATTCTTCATGTTTTTTATTAATACTTTTCTTAAATGATTAAGAAAAGCATACTCAACCATACAACATTTAACATTCCAAAACACTTCATACATATATTTAGACATTTCAAACACAAAAATACATTCATTTTCTTAAAAGTACTTAACATGTGATAGAGTGTTCATATTAGAAAAAAGGAAAAGAAAATTATTTTATACGTTGAGTTGTTAATTTCTAAGCTAACAAGCAGTTAGGAATTGACCAGTGTCAAAGCTTTTATAGAACACATTGCAAACAAAGGTATGATTTAGTCTAGTGGTGATTGAAGAAATATAGTTTAAAAAGAAAAAAGAGAGTATGATTTAGATTTTCTTTTTCTTACCTTGGCTTTGTTGTTGACAATGAGGGAGATTCTTAGGATACCCCTCCAAATATTTAGAATTCACATGTACATAATAAGAATTAAATAATAATTTTTTTTTAATAGTCATTTTCTCTCTCAAAATTTGTTTTTATATATATTAGTAGTTTGAAAATGGAATACTTTATCAATTATTCGTCCATCTTTTCTAAATCAAATACAGTTAAAATCTAATAATATTAATATTTTGCATTTTCATCTACTTTTTTTTAATAAATTTATTTTATTTTATGTCAAAAAAATATACTAAATTAAAACTACAAAGAAAAAAAATAAAAATTGGATAAGACTCTAAAAATGTTTACCGTCCTTACATAATTTTAGAACTGAAATTTATCAAGGGAAGATTATTTTCAGAAAAAAAAGTTTAGGAACACCTATTTGATTGAAAAAAAGAGAAACTTATATTTTATTAGAGACAGAAAAGATAATATAATAATTTATTTTGGAGAGCATGTAAAAAAAAGAATATTATTGAAAAAATAAATAAATAAATTTATTATAAAATAAAATTTAATGATTTTCTTAATTTGTGTAGTCTAACTAAAGTTAAGTATTTGGACAAAAGCCTGTGGATCACCCGTATTACCTGCAACCTGCATGGGTGCGGGTTTGTATTTTTTGATAAAATTTTAGTGCGAATTTTTTATATCCGATCCACACAACCTGGGGGTTAAACGATTTTTACTTGCGGTCACCGTGGACTATCCGCAACCTGCAGTACTAAGTCAAATTCAACCCAAAATCTAGTACTTTTTGCTTTTATAGGTTATCATCAAGTCTAATTCAATCTAAAATCTAATATTCTTTGCTTTTATAGGTTATCACCAAGTCCAATTCAATCCAAAATTTATTTATTTTTCTTTTATTGGTTGTACATTGTTTAATTGATTGAGTAAATTAATGTTATACAAACGAATGATAAAGAATCTCAACATATCTTTGCGGGTTTTGCGAGACAGATGTGGTTTCTAAAAATTAAAGATTTTTTAAAATACAAACTAAACGGACGAGTTTTTTATAATGCGGGTTTATGCTGGTGCGGGCTTAAACGGGTGGATTCGTCCGTATGCCCAGTTCTAAGTCTAACCTTAAAAGACTATTAAAAGGAAACCGATGGAGTATTAAATCATAAAATTAATTATAGAAAAAAATAAGAAAACTGATCAAATGTTGTATTATCTTCCTTCATCCCCTAATTTGCTTGATCAGTTCAATATTCTCTTTAACTAATTGAAAAAAAAAATTCATAGTATATCATTTCTTATATATGAGAACTTTGAATATTTCTTATGTAAAAGAATTATTTTTTTTACATCTGTGATTAAAATTTTTTGTTGTCTTTTTTAAGTTCTTATAATCTAATTAATTTGAACGTTCTTATATTTTAAAATATTTTTGTATAAAAAAAATTTAAGTACATAATAAAATTTTAATTTTTATATTTTTTATAACTTATATCACTTAGTATTTAATCATATTCACATAGTTTATTTTTTATTTTTTAAATTTATTTTATTTAAATAAATATATTAATGAAAAATAAATAGATTTATTTTTTACAATGAAAATTAGATGAATTTCTTGTTAATAATATAATTATTTATATTAAAAATAATTAATAATTTAAATTTAATTATTGATGAGTTTAAGAATTTAAAAAAATAAAAACAGTTATTTAAATAAATATGATATTTTGTAGTTATAATTATATTAAGTTATATACTTATTTTGACTAATTATATATAAATTTTAAATATATTATTTTAATTTTTCTAAAATTATTAGTTATTTGGAGTAACTTTTGGATTGATGGTGTTGGTTTTAGAGAATCCTCAACCTCTTTTCCTCTTCCCTAAAATTCATTAATGGTTTTTTATTCAAATGGAGCATGAAATGTCAACTCTCTCTTTTTGAAATGGCCAACAAGAATGGTCTGAGTGCAACTTTTTTTCAATGGATTTGTTGGTTTCCTAAAGGTATAATAAGGGTGTGACGGGGGCAAATCTTCATTGTAAAACACCTCAAACAAGAAATGCCCACTATGGCTTAATCATATTTTTTTTTCATTTTTTTTCTTTGCCAAAGTTTGCTTAGTTATATTTAGGCAAAACATGGATAAATTGTTTTTTACCAAAAATGGTAAATGTGTTGTGGTTAGCCTAGGCATTGATTGTAATTACTCAAAACTTTGCATAACCGAAATTAGCTTTACTCAAATTTAAATTTCACTCAGTATGGCTTGTTGCAATGTAGAATCACATAATGTAATTTGATTGTATTGTGATTTGTTTTTTTAAATGCGTTACCACTTCTATTAAGTCCTAACTTTTCACAAAGTAACTATCACAAATAAAACATAACATGAAAACTAACTCGCTATTTGTTAAAGAAAATTAATACAAATAATTGTTATAATACTAGTAATCATTAATTTATTTAATTATTCATTTAAACTTTACAGGGTGTTGTAGTAATTTAAATATTTCCAAAATTTTCTTTCAATAAAAAACATTTAATAAGTAGAATAAATAACATAAAGAAATAATTTCAATTAGCATAAATAAATTCTAAAATATTTTTTCCTTTAGTTTGAATCACTTTATAATTTGTTTTATAATTTTTTATTAATTCATGTATTTTTTTTATGTGACGACTTAATGTTATATCAATGATAAATAGTTTCATTCTTTATTTCACTATAATTAAACACATGATCCTGTATAAGATTAAACAATTGTCCATACAATTTAACAACTTTTGAAACTAAAATAAAATATTAAAGCATAAGGGGTATATACCCTTTTACAACAAAGAAAGAAGAAAAAAAAAACAAATATGATTATATTGTATTCATATTGTCCATAAATACTTGATAACCTAGATGATCTCTAACAAACTTTGTGCACACATTTGTAATATTATATGGAATTGAAAAAAAATATCAAAGTTAGTCTTTTTGTATTTTTTTTAGTAACATTTTATTTTGTTTTATCACTTTTCTCTCCCAAGACTATGATTAATAATGTAATGTTCACACTACTAAAAGTATTATTTATTCACTTCATTCATATATTAAACATACAAAAAAAAGTAATAAATAGGAGAAAACAACATTTCTTTCTGAAATAATAATGTTGGATAATAAGTCCAATTACACGTGTTTGATTTTATTTGAAGAAATCTTTATCTTTTTTACCAATTTTTTAATAAACAATTTTTTGAAAAAAAAATATTTTTAAAAAATAATCATTTTGTCAAAACTACAATATATATCTTTTTCATATTGGAATGATGTAAAACTCATTTCATTTTCATTCATAAGGTGCATTAGTCAATTGAAATACTAAAGCAACTAGCAAATATATTGAAAGAGAATAAGATTTAATACAATATATATAATATTTTGGGTGAACTGTATATATTTTATGAAAATCACATTGAATGATTTAGTATAGAGCATTAAAACAAGTAGATGAAACAAAATAGACTTTACAAGTTGATAAAATATTATAATTCAAACTAGAAAAGAATCAAATACAAGTGTTTTGTGATGGCGGAGGAGCCAAAGATAGCAAAATAAGGATTGATCATGTTAAAAGACTGGATAACATCAATGGAAGACCTAGATAATGAAAGTCATAAGAGACTTATCTTCCAATATAAGAGAAATAGACACACAATGACAAAGATAGAAAGAGGTTGAAATGTGAACAAAGTTGATCACACTAGGTTTTTCTCTTACACATGTATCTTTTATGTATAAACCAAATAATAAGTAATATAATAATATATAAATAATTGATTTCGGTTTAGTTTGAGTTGATTGCAAAGTGTCAAACTGCAAACCAAATCAATCTGTTATGAAAAAAATATCTAAACTAATCCAAAAACTTTCAATTTCAATGGGTAGTCATTTTTTATCAATTCTATTTTAAACATCCCTATCAAACACATAATTTAATTTGCACAAAATAAATTACGACACACCATAATTTAGTTGTCATAGTTTGCACTCTCTTTGTCTTATTTATTAGTCATCTAACCTAGAATCTCAACATCGAAATGTAATGCTAAAAGCAAAGTCAAAATAAAACAAATATATGTGTGTTTTCTTAATATTTAATACTTAATTAGATCAAAATAAAATTACATTTAATTTCAATTCCAAAAATTTGTATAAATTTTGTTCATAATTTTGTTCATATTTCAAAATCTCCTTCCACTTATATAGATTTCAATTTCATGGTCACAAAATTTCTCCCAATAATATTTCTTATGATATTTTCCTAATCAAAATTAGTCCAACATATTAAGATATAACTCAACAATTCTAATGACAGTAACATTCAACAAGTGTTTCATAATTAGAATCAAATTTATTTGTAATTCAAAATAACTTCGCATACCTATAATTGTATGTTTACTAGACAAAAGAAAAAAGAGAGTTTAGAATCACACCAAATAATTAAAAATCTAGGAAAATGCCATCAACAAAATTGTTTGTTTCTCAACTAATGAAATCGAGGAAACTTTGCAATACTCTTACGTAGAGGGAAAACGTTTATAATATAGAGAGATTAGCAAAATAAAACTTACTATAAATCAAATTTAGGTGGGTTAGAAATGCTCAATTACCTATTACCCTATAGTTGGTGGAATCTTTTTGCAAGAAAAATAAAAAATGACTCTAGAAAATTAGAGATATATTGAAAAAAAAAACACTAAAAAAATGAAAAAAAGAGAAATAAAAAAAAAAGAAAGAAAAAGACCTACGAGTGTTGACTTTACATAAATGTTAAATAATTTGTAAGTGTACATGATTCTCTCGTATTATCAAATCATTTCATTTGATAGTAAAATCTTCTTATTTCTTCACACAATTTTTTTCAAAACCATTCTTATAAAATTACTTAATCTTTTAAGATCCTTTTAACTAAATTATTTTAATGTAATAGAAATAAATACATAAATATGTTTTTGTTTCTATTAATAATAATAATAAATATCTATAAATACATCCATTAAAGTGAAAACTACAAAAATCAATGAATTATTTATTAAAAAAATAATTAATATCTCATTTTTTTGTTTTTAATGTTTTATTACCTTATAAAATGTGTCAAAACAATATTGATTATTCAATTGTTCAAGAGAACACAATAAATATATTACATTAAATAGAAAAATAAATGTTTCAATAATGAATTAGGTTGATAATTTTTTATCTTATTTTTTTTTTGCAAAAAGTAATTTAACAAACCCTTCTTCAAAATATAAAAAAGTTATTTAAGATAATATGTATGAAAAAAAAGCATGTTATTATTTAGAATAACATGAAAAAGATATATATTATAAATTTATGAAATGATTCTACGTGAAAAATAAAATATACAATTAAATATAAAAAAAATATACCAATACAAAAAAGTTTTTTCAACTATTATAAAAAACAATTTATAATAAAGATTATAAGAAGAATTGTCATTGTTTCGTTAACACAATTAAAAATTAATTTATAAATAATGATGGTGGTGACAAAATTTTTCTTTTTCTTTTTCTTCTTGTGGAGACACGACAATGGTAGCTGCTGAAGTTGATGAAAATAATACATCTTGAAAGTCTCACATCGTCTTGTTTATTTAAAGGAGTGAGTGACAGAAGCTCTATAATGGACTTGAGTCCATGGTATCTAGACACCCCAGTCAAAAGCACTTTAAGCTTGTAGTTGACTTTTCTTATATTCTTGTAGTAGAGTATTGTGAGGTTTGGTTTAATTACTTGCTTTGGAGAGTGCAAATGTATTCGGGTCAAGGGTATGGGAGATTAGTCTATGTGTATTGTAAGAATTTTCACATAGTGTTATTCTCTGGTTGTCTTTAGACAACAGTCGTGGTTTTTCTCCGGTTTTGGAGTTTCCTTATCTTATTTCTCTATTAGAAGGATTATTCTCTAAGGGTAAAGATGCTATTGTTTTACCCAACAATGGTATTAGAGCTTATGGTTCGGTAGGATTGTCTTAGTATGCTCTGTGGTTGCAGTGGTAGTAATTGTACACAGGCGTTGGCTAACATTGATGCAGAGTGTGTGGTGATTATACACGGGCATTGGTTAGCATTAATGCAAGGTGTGCAGTGGTAGTACACGGGCGTTGACTAATATTGATGCAGGGTGTGTGATGATTATACACGGACATTGGTTAGCATTGATGCAGGGTGTGCTATGAATTCTTAGAGTGCTTTAATTCCAAGTGGGAATACTCTTTATGGTGGAGTATGATTGTTGATACAATGATTGCTGGTATAAGCAATGAAGAAGGAAGATGTGTTTATTTTTATCATGGTGGAGATTGTTGAGGTTGATGAAAATAATACATCTTGAAAGTCCCACATCGCCTTGTTTATTCAAAGGAGTGGATGACAAAAGCTATATAATGGACTTGAGTCCATGGTATCTAGACACCCCAGTCAAAAGCACTTTAAGTTTGTAGTTGACTTTTCTTATACTCTTGTAGTAGAGTGTTGTCAGGTTTGGTTTAATTATTTGCTTTGGAGAGTGCAGATGTATTGGGGTCAAGGGTATGAGAGATTAGTCTATGTGTTGTAAGAATTTTCACATAGTGTTATTCTCTGATTGTCTTTAGACAACGGTCATGGTTTTTCTCCGGTTTTGGAGTTTCCACGTTATATTCTTGTGTTGGTTATTTTTATTGCATTTATCTTATTTTTCTATTAGAAAGATTATTCTCTAGGAGTAAAGATGCTATTGTTTTACCCAACAGTAGCATAATAGAGATGACAAGAGCACAAATATTTTGCTTTTTCTCACAAAGGCATAATCATTCTTCTCTTCTTCTCGCGATGACACAATAATAGTAGCAAAGTAACAATAACAACATGACGACAACAACAACATCGCACAACTCTTATTCTTCTTCTCGTGGAGACATAACAATGGTGGCACAATAGAGACAATGTGTGATTGTGAAACATTGGACCCTAGAGCTTCAAAATTGTGTAGGAACAATAACCAACAATTTTTTTTTAATTTCTTCTTTTGAATAATATTTTTATCTTTTTATTAAATTTTTACACAAAAAATCACTCAAATAACATATGTTTTTTTCTTGTAATAAAATGTTAATTTCATTTGTTTTCTCTCTAGAAAATAGCATGTATCAATTTTTTTCTCTTCATCAAATACTAATATGTAAAATACACTCGCTAAACCATTTAATTCTAATTTGAAATATTATGGGAAGATTTTTTTTTCACCAAAAAATTAATACTACTTATAGTTTCAATTTATATGTGTTGAATCTTAACACTTAAAAAATCATTACCCCCACAAACTAAAAAGATATATTTTTATTATTTAATATAAAGTTAAATATTAAAAATACAAATCTACAAAAAGAATAAAAATGCTATATTCTTTTTGAGGAAAATTTCATATTGTTTTGTCATATTTAAATATTAGTGTAGAAGAAAATTTTCGCTGTCACTCTTAAAATTATTCTGAATTATCCTAAATCATTTCAAAGTTAGTTTTAATTTTATTACATGACAATTATGAAGAAAATGAAAGAACTCACTTTATTTCAAAAATGTTATATATTTATCTAAAAACTTAAATGGTTAAGAGATGACTATCAATATTTATCCATTAAGATAAGGTAATAATTCATATTAATTATGATGATGTTGAGTTTCTTCAGGTATCTATCTAAGGTACATTCTAGATTTAAATATTTTAAATATTAAATTTTTATTATTATATTCATTGCAATACAAAGAATTACCTAAAACTACTAATAAACCTATTACCATAGTGATGAAATCATTTGAAGAAAAAAATTCAATAAAATCCAATTAAATATTTTTAACATTACAATTATACAATTATACAAGATGGAAATCATAAAAACCAAAGGTTTTAATAAATATAAAATTCCAACTATTAATAAGAAGAAACTTGGAATGGAAGGGAAGAGAAGTGATCCATACTAATGAACTGTAATATAATATTAGTGTAAGAAGTTTTAAATTATTTAAATATTAGTTGATACTTATTATAATGTGATAGAATTTTAAATATTAGTGTAATTTGATTTCTATTTTATAAAAAGTCACATTCAAAGTTGTAAATGTGAATTACAGTAAGAAATAGTTTTAAATAAATCTAGAGTTTCATTTACGAATGCGAATTGCAAGTCTATTCCAATTTTACAATAGATATACATTTCTATTACTTGTAAATAAATGTGATTTACAATTATAATATTGTAATCATAATGTATGATTCATATAAATTAGAATTTTAAATTTTAATAATATGAGAAAATTTAAAATTTATAAAACTTAAAGTTCATTTTATAAAATTCTTTATAAAATTTTGGAAGATAAATTTTAAATGATCTCTTTCTAGAAAGTTACTCCTTAACTATTATTATCTTCTTCTGAATACTTATTAAAATCAAATATGAGGTAGTCTTTACATTTAAGTCAAAATCTTTTGTATTTTGTGTTTTTTTTTTCATGAAACACTTTAGAGGAGCCAACATCTTTGACAAAATTTTCAACTTTGTTTATTTTATCTTCTCAAAAATTTGTACTGGTGTATATTGTATGTTATCAAATAAGTTTTCAACTCTTTATGATTGAAATATCAACATCTTGATAAAATTCGAGAGAATCTTCAATTTTGTTCGTTTATCTTGTTACAAATTTATGAGTGTTATCTTATCTACTACAAAAGTAATCTTTGACTATCTTTATAATGCAAGTAACACCATATTATTTTTATCATTATTTTTAAAAACAAGGATATAATTTTGTAAAATAATAATTAATGTAAATATAGATAAAAAAACTACTCATTAAAAAAAACAGAAAGTATCAAACTACTTTATGTTAATCACCTTTAAATTTTGGTGTTTTGTTGTTTTTTTCTCATAAAGTATACTAGAGTTCTACTAGAGGATTGATATGAGTAGAAAAAGTAAGAGAACTTATGTAATTTCACAACACTTAAAAAAAATAACTATAGACTAATTTGTCATAATCAATTAGAAATAAGTTATTTAAAATTGCTTTAAATCATTTAAGAACTTGTTAATTGTGCTTCAATAAAATAAATGTGTTTGCTTCTAACATGTGCTGACAAATGTCATGTGTTATTATTTGAGAATTTTATTATGAATATTATAGAATGAGAGGCATAAAGGTTCTCTTAAAATAAAAGTCTTTTATATATAAAAAGAGAAAGAAAATACAAACAACATTAATTTCTTTGTTTGTATCTTCTAAGAAATTTTCATTAGGACATTAATAAATATGGTTCATATTAGTTAATTTGGTTAAATTAAGTTTTTTTTTCCTCATAGAAATTTTTTTCATTCATTATTTGTATTTTTTTTCTCTATGTTTGATTGTGAATTGATGTCATGTTTATTAATATATGAAAAAAAATAATTAAACTCTTGATAGACCTCTCTTCACACCTTAATATTTTTTTTTTACACAATATTTCTTTGTTTAAATGCACAAAACGTTGGTATGGATAAGTGGTCATCGTACCTTCACGATATGCATATCACTTTGCTATATTATTATAACAACATCATTCACCCTAAAAATAGATTTCTTTATCTATAGAAAGCTCTTTGAGCTTATCTTTACTACATTTTCCTTTAAAAAAATTATTTCTCTAATTTTTTTTTACATATTATTAGATTTGTTTTGTTAAAGAATATAATATCATTGAAACACAATAAATAAAGTGACTAGTTATGCTTGTTGTCTTTACTTTTCATTTAATATATATTTAAATTTTGCTTGTATTTCTTTCATTGCTATACTGAAAAGGAGTTAAATAAAGATCTTGGTTTTAAAATATTGTTGTTATTGAATAGTTCAATAGAGTTCAACTTTGTTGCGATTATGGGAAGCATTTTTTTACAATCATGAAGCATGAAGTGAATTTATTAAAAATTGAGAATTTGTTTCTTTGGATTTTGAATTAGATAATAATTGTTTTGATTTATGGTATTTTTTGTTTCAATCATAATAATTATTTATTGTTGTCTTATCGGATAATATTGTTTTGGTAGATTTTGTTGATTCATTATTTATTTTAATCTTTCTATTTTGTTGCTATTCATGAATTATGGTTTGTTTTCAATGTATTGGAATGTTGTTTTGGCATGAAATTTAGACTTTATATTCAATTTTTTTAATGTATCTAAGGTGTTTGTTTGTGTTCAACCTATAAAACTTGTTGAATCCAAAAGCAAAATCCAGTAAAACCTCCCTTAAAAATCAACTGGTCTTTAACATCTATTCTCACAAAAATTACATTGTGATCATTGTAATCAATCACATACATACAAATAACATAAATGAAACTTGACAATATCTAACTTAAATAAATATTCACTCTATTTTATTTTATTCCATATATATGCATATGTATATATTAAGAAATAAAAACTGTATTAAAATATCATTACAATCTTCTCAATACATGTTTTTATGGATATATGAAATATCGATATATATATATATATATATATATGTATATGTGTATATAATCACAAAATTAGACAACAAAAGATGTTTTTTATTTTCTCATTGATAAAGTGATAACTAAATATTTGTTCTGAACATATTCGATAATAATAGAAACATCACATATCAAATGATATTATGTGTACTAACTATAATGGAATGTTGTTGAGTTTCATCCACGTTCAATGATTGTCAAAATAGACCTATGATGCTACAAGCTTACCATGCCATGAGGTTTTCTAGTAACATTAGTTTAGAGTGCAAGATATGCTAGTTCATCTGTCTTCAAAGTCTTTTAACAATTAACTTACTAACCTTTATAACACTAGGTTGAGATCTCTATCAATAATCATAGTTGACACTTTTACTCACTCTACAATCACAATTGTGAATTCATGTTTCTTCAACAACATTAATCAACATTAGTTTTATCCAATATTTAATTTTACTACACTATAAAGACTTCCCTTAACAAGATTCCCAATAAATAAATAAGAGTCTCACTAATCAATCTTTATTAATAAGATTTTCTTTGTAGTTAATATTCCTTTAAAAAGATATTGTGTCATGAAAATTTATGAAATTATTTGAGTTTGACTTCCAGATATTTTGATTTAAATGACTTTTATTATTTAAAATAATTCATAATCACATAGTTATTTGTTAATTTAGAATTAAGAGTGACAAATTTGACAGACTAGATTGATGTTTTTAATTCAATAATTCATTTTGATTCATTTGTTTGACCCATTAATCAAAGACTGAGCAAAGAAAATAACCTAGTTGTCTTTTTAAAATTAAAATATTATTTTTTTGTATTATAAAACTTAAGATAAGGATGACAAAGCGAGACAGGCCGCTAGCCCACTACAAAAGCGCGGGACGAACTGAGCATTTGAGCCCATTGGTCTGTTTAAGCCTGTCTCGCATAACCTGCAATCCACGCAAGTTAATGACGAGGTGGGGTGGACTAACCCACATAACTCGAAAAAAAATCCTATTTATTTGATTATTCTAATTTTTATTTTCAATGTAATCTTAGTTAAATTAGTTTTTCTATGTTTTAATATGTGAATGTGTACTTGCTAAATAAAAGTTTATTTAAACAAAATAGATTTATTAGTGCATATTTTTATATTTAAATTCTATGTTTAGGATGTTTTCTAGTATTTTTAGGGTGTTTTTAGACCATGTCATTTAACACTAACAGTTTATTACTAGTAAGTTTGAATGAATTTTTCGATATGCAAGTAATGTTAAATATCAAATTGAATGCATTATGAATTTGAATTAAAAAAAATATAACAATATCATATAATACAAAAAATTTTATTAATTACGTGCATTGGTCTACAAACCCACGAGCCAATAATGGAACATGATAAAGTAGCAAAAATAGCCTACAAAATTTATGCGAAAAGGAATAGAATGACTCATTTTTTGCAAACCTAAGTAGGACGAGCCAGCCCGCATTGTCATCCTTAACTTAAAGAGTGTAAATATTCAATAATATTGTAACTTAATTTATTAACATTTATACATTAAATTTCAATTGTTAATTATAATAAAACAAATATTAATTCACAAATATCAACAAAATAGAAGGAATAAAATAAATAATTGATTTAATTATAATAAATTAATTTAATATGTAAATAAAAGTAATTATTATTTTAATTTTAATTAGAGATTAATTAATCAATTAAAAGTTTAAAAAATAATTTTAGATTATTAAGTATAATACTCTTAAGTATATATATATATATATATAAAATAATTTTTAAATAAAACACAGACAAAGATGAGTCAAAACTTTCCAAACCTTAGTCAAACGGATCCATTCATTTTCAACACAGGAAACAAAACAAATATAGTTAAAATACATCTTACGTTTTACATGATTTTTAATATTAAAAAATATACATATTACATTTCTTTTTATTTTTTTACTTGTACGTTATATATAATGAAAAAAATATATTAGTTGATTATATTAAAAATAAGTTGTAAAACCAAAAGAAAAATATAAAAAATATTATAGAAATCAGTTTAAAAAGTTAAAATAAAAATAACAATAAAACATGATACGTGTAACAAAGTTAAAATTATATCATATACAACATACCAACTATAATCATAAAACATCACGTATGTTTAATAAACTTTCACATAAACAAATTTATGAGATTCTAAGTCATAACTTACTACGACAGTAATTTGTTAAAAACGATACATTAAGTTAATTAGACATAGTTACTAATTTAAAATAGATAAATCAAATTAAAATTAAATTTGTAAATTTTTGTCCATCTTTAATTTTAAAATCATAATCTTAAAAAAAACTATTAACACTTATTTTTCACAATCAAACTTATTTAAGTCTAATATTACAACGACAACATTGTCAATTTATAAGTCTTGAATTTTCTTTTAAATAACATGTAAGTGAGTATTCTGCATTATTTATCAACCAAATAAATCTGGAGTGATCTCCAATAATACTTTTAAGAATGTAATGTACTATTAATTTCTAATAAATTGTGTTCTTGTTTCCTTTCAACAATAATATATATGAGTCTCATTCAATTATGCAAAGTTAAGATCAATTTTGAAATATTTAATTGAATTAAAGTCTATTTATATGTGTACTTGCAATCCAATCATGATGTGACTATGATCAAATGAAGTATGTCATGAACTTTCTTATAGGCATTAATGAAGCATATTCTTTAATCAAAGACTCAAATTCTTTCAATTGATCCCTTTTGCTTTATCACTAAGGAATTTTCTCTAGTTATCTCAAAAAATAAGTTTAAGGAGATTGGTAGTTCAATCAAAACTGAATTTTCCCATGCCTTTGCAGTCAACTATGATGTTGATTTCAAGAATAAGAAAAATAGACTTGTGTGTGCTCACTGTGGAATCATCAGCTATACCAAACACTAGTGCTACAAGTTGGTTGGTTATCCACCTAATTACAAAACAAACAAATTTTCGTTAGCATTTGTTAATCAAATTTCTTCTAGTTATTTTCATCAAGTTGTGTGGACAATAACAACAACAATAAGGATTCTCCCTCTTTTCAACCTTTTATGCATCAAGTTGTCTCTGCAGACAACACCAAGAATTCTCCATCTTTTGAATGTTATGTATGTTAGCCTATCTCTGCAAACACAAACAAGGATTCTTCCATTTTTCACCTTACAACTCAACACTACCAACAATTGTTGAATCTCTCTAGGGTGTAACACCAAATGTCACATAGTCAACTACTCTTAATAGTATGATTATGTCTACTCTAAATGATAGTCTTTTTTTAATGGTTTAGTTTTTTTTTATCATTGTTATCAATTATTTGCTTAAAGGTAACTAGATCATTAATTCAGAGTGTTCGTGTAGCTCATTCCTTATTACTTTCAATCTTACAAATATGTCACTAATAAAACCCTTGTGTTACCCAATCAATATGTTATCATGTAATAAGTCTTACTTTATAATGTCTTTTATGTGCCTCAATTCAATTCTTAGCGACTTTGATATGATATCATATTAAAAAGAAAACGATATATACTAAGTCATTGAATGTCATTTACAAAGAGAATAAGATAATGTTATATATAATATATAATAACAAACATACTAACAAGTTAAGTAGAAAATAAAACAAAGTATGTATAATATTTGTAATATCTTTACTATCTATAATATTTATAATATACTATTATATTTTATTCTAATACTTTAGTTTTCATTTCTTTCAACCAAAGTAATTGTTAGTGAAATTAGTAGATGACTTATAATTTTTTTTGTTTTTTAACTATCTTCTTATATTCTTAAACGATTTTTTTACAAGTTAAATATTTTGTATGTAAATGATTTGTTGCAATAATTATGTATAGTATCTTCTTTTTCATTATTATTTTTTTCTTAAAATAGTTCTAACAATTAATATATATATATATATATTTTTTAATCATTCATTCATCCATTTAAGATTTTCTTAAAATAGTTCTAACAATTAATATATATATATATATATATATATATATATTTTAATCATTCATTCATCCATTTAAGATTATCTTTATCTATAGTAAGAGAAAATAAAATTGTTGAAATGAAAATGATCACCCAAACAAAAATTACTTGTTCACAAGATGACTGAATACACTTTCATTTAATATAGAAGTAACACAATACATGAGAAATATTAGTATTAGATTTTTTTCCTATTAATGATTGTCTATATAAAATACTAAGAAGTGTAAAATATTTTTTTTAGACAAAATCAATCTAATTCAATACATAAATAAACTATATATATATATATATATATATATAATATTCTAACTGTAATTTTATTCATATCTTCAACATATGTCCTTTTTAGCATGTTTGTGCATAACAAATTAACTTATTTTGTAAGTATATATCTTCATGTTAGATCACAAAAACAAGGAATGGAGCAACATTGTTCATTCTTTCTTTAATGCTAATGAGTTTTGATAATAATAAGAAGCAAAACATTGAATGAACATATGTGTATTATAGTGTTGATAAATGAATGAAATTAATGGTGTTCCATCTCTATCCATGGAGATATAGTATGTTTAAACTATAAATAAGTTAAACCTAAAGAATACCATGAATGCATTAATATATTCTAAATGTAATCCCTTTAAATCTATCGTTAAAATTGTGAGAAACAACTTTTGATTAAAATTTATGTATGTTGAATACATTAATGTTCAAACCCTAATAATATAATTGGATAAAAATTCAGAATAAAAAATCATAATACTTCATGACTTTGAGTCTAACTACATATCTAATCTAAAAAATTGGTTATTATTGTTTTATAATTGTCTCAAATAAGAAAAAAAAATGATAAGTATGAGTGAATATACCTTCAGATCCTAAGAAATGTTTTCCGATTATATTTATGAAAATATTGTTTTAGCTTAAAGTTAGACTTTGTTTTTGTTATCTTAGTTGTCTTCACTTGTTATAACTCTTAAATTATGAAACTTTCCATTTAATCTCACTTCAGAAAATATTTTGGCTTTGTTTAAAAAAACCTTTATATATTTTAAAAGTAAGTTTCCTTTTTACTTTTATTTGAAATGAGTACTTAAGTGAAACCAAAATTTTTATCTTTTTTAATTTAATTATAAAAAATCACTCATAAAACATAGCAAAATGCTCAATCATTTATTTTTATGAATAAATGTCCAAACAACTTTATTTATTTATTCATTTAATTTTTCAGTAATTTAGTTCAAGAAACAAACAAATATTAAAAAAATATTATTTACAAAGAGATTGTCATAAACCTTCATTTATTTAAAATCTTATCATTTAATTTTAGCACTAAACAACTTAATAGAATCATATAGTATGACAATTTAATAAAATATAAGGTTTTATCTTAGTGAAATATCTATAATGTACTTAAGGTCTTCACTTTGATTTAATTACATTTATTCTCCTCAACCAAGCATGCTAGTGTATGACATTTCTTGTCCTTCACACAACACCTTTAAAAATACTAAATCTTAAAAAGCAACCCACAAAATGAGACACATGTTTCTCATTCTTCCTTCGTATTTTAGTTTATTTGTGAACTAACTATTTAATGTAATAACTACTTTTTTAAAACAAGAAAATAGTTAAATTTGTGAAAATACAATAAAAGATAAGTTAACTTCATTTTTTTTCTTCAAATGCGCCACTTTTGAGAGTTTTTTTTAAGATTGAAATTATTCATACTATAATTTTTTTAAATAGTTCCTAAAATATATGGACAATATTATTTGAAAGTCATGTTTTGTTGATTTTTTAAAATGATACACAAGCATGCAGAATGATGTATAAAGTATGTTATTTTTTTAATAAATCAACAAATCTACTTTTATATGGATTTTTGTGGTGAATTTATTGTAATTTTGAGGATAAAAGTGATATACTTTGATCCACTAGAAAAATCCTAGATTTGCAAATTTACTATTGATTGATTAATTAATTAATTAATACTAACACATTTTGTCAAAATTAAAAATCGAACCTACCATTGGAACTAAATGTGTCTATTAAAACATCTATTAAAACAAAGAAACACAAAATTATAGATTAATAAAGTGACCAAACTTATATTTAAGTTTATAATCTATACAATAACAAATATTCATTCTCATTCATCTATGAAAAATATTTAAATGCAAGTTATATTTCTATTTAATAATGGAATACTTAATTTGTGATGATATTTGTTTTTGGAGGAAGTTATATTTGTATGTAATTATAAATTTCTTAATTTGTAATGATATTTGTTTTGGGAAGTGATTAAGTCTTTAAATATTTTACATTAAAACCAATTAATAGTTCACACATATAGACTTTCTAATCTAAGCAATATTTTACAAAGAATGGTTGAGTTGTTTTGAGACTATATGTTTATATTATCATGTTTTTTCTTTAAAAATAAAACTTAAACATGATTTAATAAATTTTATATAGAAATTAAAAGTCATATATCTCAAAGAAAAATAGTCATATTAAGGTATGTTATATGATAAAAACAACATAAACAATCTAAATATAAATATTGATTATAATGAATTTATTTAGAATAATATGTATATTACATTATGTTTATTTTGTAATAAGATAATATAACATTTATTCTTATTATAGAAAAAATATTTTCAAACAATAACAACATAATATAAACTAAATTTTAAATAGTTCATATTACTAGTTGATAAATGGAACATATGGAGAACTTCACATCAAACTTAATTAAAGATATGCATATATCTTTTATATAAGTTGAACAATGTAACACTATAAATGCAATATATTTGTAAAATAGTATAATTTACATGTGAATAAAGTAAAACAAGTAAAATAATATTGAGTGATAATGTTTAACATTCAACATGCACATGCTTAAACAACATGACATTTATTTACCTCTTAAAGTATTAGTAGGAAGAAAACAAAAACTTTATTGATGAAAACTAGTCTTTAAATTGAAATCATATCACAATTAAATGTCATTACATTGTTACAATATTGAATTCTAGCAAAAGAAAGACAAATGAACATAATGCATAAGAAACAATAATGTTCATGAAGATAATAGCTTACAACACATATTGTTTGTTACATTTGTTCAACTTCAATGACTTTCTAAACCATGATTGGATAATCAAATCTAATCGGATTTTCATTATTCTTGATGCAATGGAATCCCATGTTAACCTATTTTCACATGGAGTGAATTGATCTCATCCCCAAACAAAGCATTCCCCTCAATTTGGGAAAAACCTTGATAACATCACAAGAAAGCTTACTCATGACCATTGCACCTTCAAAACAAAATATCTCCCAAACCACTTATCTATTCAACACGCTATACCCCTCATCAGAAAGCTCATAAAAAAATCTACAAGACTAAAAAAATTCCATCAATTTTCATGAATCACAGCCTGAGTAATAGTCAAATGAATCCAGCTTAGAAACACACACCAAAAGCAACCTATAGCACCCAAAACATTCTAACAAGCCTCCACGTTGAACAACCGTTGATAATACTCCTATCCAAAGGCTGACGTTCAAACTAAGACATGGCCTCAATCCGTGTGAGGGTCCCGTGGACCAATCAGAAATAAGTAATTGGATATAGTCTCTCACACACTTGACTATTTAAACCATCAAAATTCTCTCGTCTCTCACACAGAAATTTGCAATTACCATTCCATTGTCCATTTCAACGTTCTCACACAGATCCCAAATCTTCTTCCCAGTTCAGCCCTAACCCTAGCCTTTTCAATGGCGACGGAAGAGCCTACTGTTGTTGTGGAACCCGCACCTGAGCCTGCTGCCACGGAGTCTCCGCCGGAGGAGAAGGAGGAGCCCAAATCTGAAACAAAGGCCAAGAAGTCAAAGGAACCCAAACCTAAGAAGGTTACCAGACCCCGTAACCCTCCAACTCATCCTTCCTACGAAGAGGTATGATCTGAATTATGATTTTCTTCATTTCCTCTTACAATTTCTTGTTGAATTGGATCTGATCTCAATTTTGCTTTTGCTTGCTCTACAGATGATTAAAGATGCAATTACCTCGCTGAAGGAGAAAACTGGTTCCAGTCAATATGCAATTGCGAAGTTCATTGAGGAGAAGCACAAGCAGCTCCCCTCTAACTTCAGGAAGCTTCTTTTGTACCACTTGAAGAAGCTTGTTGCTGCTGGAAAACTGGTCAAAGTCAAAGGCTCCTTCAAGCTTCCTCCTACCAGGCCTTCTGTCTCATCTTCCCCTGCCAAGAAGAAGAAGCCTGCAGCAGTTAAGCCCAAGCCCAAGCCCAAGCCTGCCGCCAAGGCCAAGGATGCCAAGACGGCTAAGTCAAAGGCACCTGCTAAGGCAAAGCCTGCTGCCAAGCCGAAGGCCAAAGCTCCGGCCAAGCCCAAGCCTGCTGCGAAGCCCAAGGCTGCTCCCAAGCCCAAGGCTCCAGCTGCCAAGCCCAAGGCCACTAAGCCAGCTGCCAAGCCCAAACCTGCTGCAACGAAGCCCAAGGCTGCTAAGCCTGTGGCAAAGCCCAAGGCTAAGCCCGTGAAGGCTGCCAGGACTTCAACTAGGACCTCACCAGGGAAGAAAGCCCCTGCCGCGAAGCCTGCACCGAAGAAAGTGGTGGCAGCAGCAAAGAAAACTCCAGTGAAGAGTGTAAAGTCGAAGAGTGTAAAATCTCCGGCGAAAAAGGCTGCTACCAAAAGAGGGGGTAGGAAGTGAAGAGGTGGTGGTGGCTAGGGTTGTTTAGGGTTAGTGTTGTGAAGTTTATTGTCCTTTGGGTGGTGTAGTTGGGGTTACAGATGTTCCTATAACATATGAAATCGATTTTATGAAACTTTTTGTGTTTTTTTTTTTAATTTTTTAGTTTTGAATCTTTTTCTGGTTCGACCTAGGAATTAGATATAAAGCTTTTAGCTCTGCTCTCTAGCTAAATGAGTTAATCATAAATGTATCTTAGAGTGAAGTTTCTCTCCATTACAGTACCTTTGATGGATCAATGTAGTATAAGCGCCCTTTCACAGTGCAATGGATTTGTAGTTTACATGCTTGTTTGTATGAAACACTGCATCTTCAATGTCATTGAAATCTCTCCCTCTTCTCTCATGAGTATATATACGTGCTAGATAGACATTCTTGTGTGAATATATTTTTGATTGGCTGAATGCATTTGTTTGCATCTCAATTTCTTTCTTGAGTTTACTTGATTGGTTGTTCCTTTAAATTTCATAAATTTCAATGCATCCTTACAAGAGTTTCGTTTTAAGTGTTAGTGTCAGTTTGTTGTGCAGAACTATGGAATAATTCTTTGTCTTCTTTAATGAAGTTAACGTGCATATGGGTATATGTGGCAATTGAACTGGGCGAGAGTGACTTTCTTGTGGGTGTAATGTACTCGCCCTTTTGTTTGCTTTGGAATGCTTGTGCGCAGTAGTAGACACCCAGATGAATGGCAGAATTGGCGAGCAAAGAAGGTCCTTATTCTATTGCTTTGGTATGATTGCTATTTGTCTGTCTTACCTAAATTTTGCTTTGTTGTTGTGCTTGCTTGATTATCCCTCCATTTGTCGTCGTGTTTGGTTATTTTTGCTTCTTTTTGCTTCTACAATTACGATCTGACTTGCTTCATCTTGCAGCACCATGAACCTCTGAATGAACTACTTTTATCAAGCAAACAGTCCAGCTTGAAGCAATTCACGGTCTCGAGCTCTATCTTGTAACAACTGTCCAGAAAGATGCTTCGTTTCTATCTTTGCTTCAACTCTCTTCAATTTGTGTAAGTCTACTATTGTTAAATTCCTTCAAGCATCACATTTTCTTACACTTTAAAATGATTGTTTTGAATCTGGTGAAGTTTTTCGGTGCCAATTTAATCCCACATATATCTGCCTGGTATTACTGAACTATTTTGTAACTGTAATATGTGTATTTGTTTAATGATGAGAACCGATTGGGGAATGAAGAAGAAAGAAGAATTCTTTATCAAATGCATGTAAATGTCTCAGGTTTTTGAGAGATCTGCATTCTCCATGGCAATGATTAATTTTCCTCCTGTACACCTAATTCTCAGCCCTTTTGTTATAATACCCACCTAGCTGATAACTAACCGAATGCTGTTAGTTGTTAACTATTTGTGTTACAATTATACTATAGCCTCGTCCCAAGTCCTTATTTCTTACTGTAGACACTCCTAATAGGAGCTCTTAGCTTTCTGTCAACGCCCCTCCCAAAGAATCCACCTTGTCCTTAAGGTATTATAGAATGTCTTCGTCTAACTCCTTGCTATTCTCACCATATGGTAGATGCTTCCACTTAACACCTTGATGGTATGTAGTCTCCGCTTCCTCATATCTTCCTCTTGTACAACCAACACATTGTACTACTTATTCATGCATACATGATGGGCCAAAACATGGAACACTCCCCTTTTCTTGCATTTATGCTTGTGTCAATCTCTTGAAGCTTGGATCTCTATCTGCTATGAAAAGCCCTAGTGTAGGTCTGCTGGCTGTGGAGACTTGGAAGGTATTACTCCTTAAGCCAGATCCCTATGTGATGCAGGACTTCCAGTCCTTGTTGGGTTTATTATTTGTGATGATGCGATAGGAACTAACCCCCTTCCTCCTTGATACCTTCCTGTCTTTGCCACTGTCAAGTACTTTTCTTCTGTTCTTGAGCTTCACTCATCATTTTTTACTACATTCGTGACTCTGCTTCAACTCTACTCTCATCTTTCAAATTGAGTGATAAACTCATTTACAGAATTGGTCTCTCAAGGCCAATATTAATTCGAAAGGTTATCGCATTATTGTTGGTTGGAATTGTTGAATAACCTTTCTCGATATTAGTTTTGGTTACAAGATTCCCACCATCGATACCACGCCAAAGCATCCACCTCCAAAGCTACCATTACAACATGATCTTCTCCCCTTGTACAATTCCCCTCGTGTTGGAATATTGCTCCCACTTGCTCACCCAACCATACACATCTTCCACAAAAATGGTATCTCCATTTATCCTAATAGTTCTCTATCCTAGAAGTCCCCTTCAGAGTCATTCTGTTCCTTAGTGGTTGTTGGGTTTTGGTTTCTTTGGCCACTTTTTAGTGGATTTCCTCCTCAATCTTTTTGTTGTTCCTCCTAGCTTGTTAAGTCACTTGTTCTGGTGCTCAAAATGTGATGTCCAGACCAGATCCTTGTGTGTAGGCCTTGCTCCCATTCTTGCCTTAGACCCATATGGGATTTGGGTCCCATTTGTCACTATTCTCTTAAACGCCTCCCCTCTTGATTCAATTCTTGAAGTTACCATGCCACATTTCCCTTGAAAGCATGGTAGTCAAGATCACAATGTAGAATGTGAGATAGTACGATTCTACTATCTTCATCACCTTCTTCGATCTTGCATAGCACATAAATCACGATTTTGTGGGATCGCACTTGATTGGCACAGTAAATCGCAGGTAGCGTGGGAGCGTAATTTATCATGATTCCTCTCAGCTATCCACTTCGTGACTCCCTCTCTTCCATTAAAGAAAAAAATGTCACCACCCATCGTGCCTCTTCTTTGGTTAAAATGTGACAATTGCTTCTCTTCTCCAAAATTTGCCTATTCAATCTCAATTCCACACTCCAATCACTCATTCCAATCCAACTTTCTCCCTCTTATTTCTTCTCCCAATCCAACTTTCTCCCATGCACCTCACCACTTTGTTCTTACTTTACCACTGCACTCAAATAATTATCTCTTATCCTTTTTATTTTTTTTCCCAATCATTAAATGGCTTCCAATCCAACTTCGAACTCCTCTATACCCGTGGCTCCCAAAAATACTCTAGGGAATAGGAGTGTTGTAGCTTGGAAGCATTGTATTTTAGTTGCTGCGGATACTAGGATACTTCAGTGCAAATATTGTCAGAAGGTACTCACAGGAGGAGTTTATTGGTTGAAGGGACTTGGCTTGTACTTAAAAGGATGTTAGAGCTTGCAAGGGTGTTAGAGATGAAGTGAAGAAGGGAATGTGGGAAATTATTGTTTGGTTTGCAACAAAATTTAAACAAGAATCAAGCCTTATATGGAGGAGGACACGACAAAAGCTGGAGGTGACAAGAGATTAAATAGTGAATCATTGGGCAACAATCCTAGAAATATTTTTAAGAAGAGAGTAGTTACTACACAAGCCACATCAACATGTTTAAGAAAGGTGAGAGAGGAAGCATGTCAAGCAATTGCTAGGTTCTTCTACAACAATGCTATACCTTTCAATGTGGTAAAGAGTGAAGAATTCAGTGCTATGCTTGATTTGGTTTCAAGGCATGGCTTTGGATTTAAACCTCCATCCTATCATGATATTAAAGTTGAATATCTATAGGAAGAAGTTAAAAATACATCACTTGCATTATAAGTACATAGGGATGAATGGAAGAAAACAAGATGTACGATTATGACTGATGGTTGGACTAATAAGAAGAAAAGGACAATAATAAACTTCTTGGTGAACAGTCCAAAGGCAATTGTGTTTCTGAAGTTCATAGATGCATTTGCTATTTCTAAAACAATTGAGAAGGTTTTTGTGATGATGGATAGCATTGTTGAAGAGGTGAGGAAGATAATGTTGTTCAAGTTGTGATAGATAATGCAACATACTACAATGTAGCAAACTACAAAGCTGTTGGTCAAATGTTGATGGAAGAGGAAAATGTTATTTTGGACACCTTGTGCAACACATTGTGTTGACTTAATGTTGGAGGATTATAAGAAGATCCCAATTCACGAGGAGACAATTCCCAAAGGTAAAAAATTACTACCTCTATTTATTCAAGAAGTTCTCTAATTTCTCTACTACAACATTTCATAAAAGGAAGAGATTTGGTGAGGCCAGGTATTACTCGCTTTGCTACATCTTACTTGACATTAGGGTGCCTTCATGAGAACAAGGGAACTTCAATTAGAATGTTTACTAGTGATAAATGGAAGTCTAGTAAGTTTGCTAAAACAAATGATGGAAAAATAGTTGAAGATGTGGTTTTAGATAAGGATTTTTGGAAGAATATCGTGTCTTGTTTGAAGGATGCATTGCCTCTAATTGAAGAGCTTCAATTGGTTGATTTAGATCAAAAGCCCATCATGGGGTTCATTTATGAAGCAATGGACCAAGCTAAGGTGAAGATACAAAAAACTTTCAATGTTGTCAGAAAAGGTATTCAATGTAACTGTCTATTTATTATTTATTTGTCTTTTAAGGTAGTGAATTTGAAATTGAAAACCAAAAACTAACTCAATGTAATATAGGTTTAATAGGCATTTTGGTCCCAATATTTTGTGAGAATTTGCAATGTTTTCCCACATTTAATTTTTTTCTCAATTAAGTCCTAAATTTTATTAAAATCTTTAATATGATTTCTTCTGTTAGATTAATGTTAACGGTGTTAACTATATGAGATGTAACACATTCAAGTTAATTCGTGGCACGTGAATAATAACAAAAGGGTACGAATATAAACATAAATATGAACACTATAATATGTGGATTTTTGATAAAAGGGATCACATTAATAGATTTAATAAAATTTTGAAACTCAATTGAGAAAAAAGGAAATTTGAGACTCAATTAAGAAAAAAAATAAAATTTGGGACTCAATTGAGAAAAAAAATAAACATGGTAAAACATTGTAAATTCTCATAAAATAGTGAGACCAAAATGTCTATTAAACCATGTAATATATCGTGGTTAATTATTTTCCTATGTGGGACATCATTGATGAGGGATGGGACAAGCAGATTTGAAGGTGAAATGAGGACTAATGGACTGTATAATGAGGATGATGGGATGAGGATGAATAGACATTGATTGATGTTCAAATTGACGAGTTCAAGAAACGAGCTAAATATTTTGGTTGTCTATTAGCCACTAGGTTAATCAATTTAAAGAGTCTACCAGAATGGTGGGAGTCATATGGTGATGAGCATCCAGAACTCCAAAAGTTTGTCATTCATGTATTGAGTTTGACATGTAACTCGTAACTCCTTTGGATGAGAGCATAATTGGAGTTCCTTTGAGATGGTAAGTTAATGTTATTGAAATATATCTCTAGAATATAATTACTAATCTATTACTTGCTCATTTGTTTAGGTTCACACCAAAAGAAGAAATAAGCTAAAGCAAAGCACAATGAATGTTGTTGTTTTTGTTATGGCTAATTCAAAATTAGCTAAGAAAAAAAACAAGAAAACCAACTCAAATTAATATTGATGATTCTTCGATGAAGAGTGGATTATGGAAGATGAGCTTGAGCAAAATGAAGCATTAGGTTTGAATGTAGACCACTTGGATTCGGATGAAAACTCGGTTCTAGTTCAAGTTGAGGAGGATGAAACTTTACAACACCATGATTTAGACATGGCTGATTTGAATGGTGAAAGAGTTAGAAATGATGGAGTTGAATGAATTTAACTTACAAGATTATTTGCTTTAAAGGATTATTATTTTGTTACTAGGATATAATTCCTATTTGGAAATAGGATGGATAGATTTACTGTTTTGTAACTAGGAAGAAGTTACTCATATGTTACTAGGATGTGCTGTTTACACCTAATGATTTAATGGATTATTGTTTTTTTGTTGTCATGTTGAATTGAATTATGAATTTTGAGTGAGATATAATGATTTTGTGTGTGTATGTATAAATTTCATAAAATTTGTAGGATTCTACTATGATCTCCCCTGGTTCCTTTTTCTGATTTTAAGTAAGATCTCAATTGTAACTAAGATATCAATTTTGACTACCTTGCTCGAAAGAGCTCTGATACAAATTTGATAATAAGAAGTGGACTTGATAATGAAGACCGGATTTTTTTTTATTGAATATATGTGACTGAATTACATGTTGGGATAGACCTGCACTCTCAACCATGATTTATTTCCCTCCTCTATTGCTAATTTTCTACCCTTTTCTTATAATAGCCACCCAGCCTATAACTAACTGTTGTTAGTTATTAACTATTCCTGTTACAATTATACTAGGGTTTCATCCGGAGTCCCTCTTAATTCTCTTACTGTGTACTATCCTTATAGGAGGTCTCAGCTCTCTCATTTAATCTATTTGCTACTTTTAATCAAGTGTGAAGCACATTAGAAATTAATTAGGCTTTGTTAGGTCACCGCTTTAGTAGTTAGTTATGCTAGTCTAAGAAATACAAGGGGTTATGTTAATGAGCCTGCAATTGATTAGGCCCGTTGAAAGTGGGTTTATGTTAGTTGAGCAGTAGCTGTATATTTAAATAGGATTGACAGAGAATTCATCTTCACATTTGAGAGGATTGGGGGCATTTGGGCATTGGGAAGTGCAGACCCTCGATGTTCTGCAATCAACTGTAATTAGGAGAATTTTCCCATTTTCTCTATAAATCTGATCCAGTTTCTATCTACTGGTATCAGAGCTCCAACTAGGAGGTGGGAAATTGTCTATATTTGATGGAAGGGAGGCCTATCGGTGGCTGATCAAGGTAGAGCAATATTGAGGCCAAGCAAGTTCATGAAGTATAAAACTGTTCTGGGTTATGTGGGCGTTGGAAGGAGAGGTTCTCAAATGGTTGGTTTCTTGTGAGGAGAACAACCAGAGTGCAACGTGGTGCACTTTTCAGAAGGCAGTCTTCACGAAAATTCAACCAGCAGTTTGGGTTTGTCTACAAGGTTCAATAAGCAAGGAGCAAGAAAGCAAATGTGGAGATGAAGTTCAAGAGCCAAGAACCACTGAAGTGGATGGCAGGAACTGACCAAAGGCAGTAAGGAAACATAAAAGAAGACGAAGAATTAGAGAGAAGAGAACCTGCAGACAAGAAATGAGGAAATCAGAAATTGATGCAAGAAAAAAACTAGAATTGGGGGCTCCAAATTGCTAGGAAAAAAAGCTAGCAAAGAAACAAGATCTAAAAGAACCGAAGAAACACAATGAGGAGGAGAAACTAAGGGTAGGAAAGCAAGAAACCACAAGCAAAGATGAAGGTTTGAAGGTGGAAAACAAAACCACTTTGGAGAAGAAGCAACTTCATTATGCAGCAGTTCAGTGTGCAGCAGAGAGAAACATTTTGATGGAAGATCTTGATGGACGGATAAACTTTATCCGGTTGGATGAAGAGGTGCGGTGGAAGCAAGAAGTGAAGAGGAGGAAGAGTGGACAAGTGAGGTGAGACAATGCTTCTAAGAGAAGCTTTAGGACCTAAGCTCACAAGGAAGGTTTCTAGTGGAAGAGGTTGGATATAGGTGTGGTGGAAGCAAGAAGTCTAGAAGAGAAAGAGTGGACAAGTGAGGCAAGACAATGCTTCTAAGAGAAGCTTTAGGGCCTAAGCTCACAATAAGGTTTCTTGTGAAAGAGCTAAAGAACGGAAAGTGTTCCTATGGTGACTCTTGAAAGAAGAGAAGACACATTTTCATGTTTGACAAATATAAAACACCAAACAGAGAAGGGACATTTGTAAAAGAAGAGGAAAGGAGAATAAAAAAAAGATAATATGGAAAACAACACCAAATAAAAAAAGAACATCTACAAAATAATAGAAAAAGAGAGAAAAAAACTGAAATGGAGAAGTGTGAAAAAATAGAGAACAACTATGAAGAACGTTGTAAAAGAAGAGGGGAAAAACAAAAATGGAATGGAGCCACCTCGGTTGGAGGGGTGGTACAGGTTGGGCTGGTAGGATTTAGGTAAACCCATTATCCAACACACTAAAAAAATGTTGGGTTGGGTTAGGTTAGGGTTTTGCATTTTTTTATGTTAAACCCAATCTAACCGAATCCACTCTTGAGTGGGCAGGATTGAGTTGGATCAAGTGGGTCAATAATTTGAATGATTTTATTTTATTTTTGTTAAAAATTGTACTTTTCAAGTATCACTTGAATTAAAGGTCGAAAACAAGATTGTGTTGTAGAAGAGACAGTAGAGGTAAATAACAAAAAATGGAGACAAACAACGTGGCAGAGGTGAACAATGGATATGAACAACAAAGACAAATGACAAAGACGAGAATGTTAGATTGAGTCTCAAGTAAGTGTGAGACGAATGTAAGATTGAGTCTCAAGTTAATCATAGTAAACACATTACCCAACTATATAAGAGTGAGTTGAATTGGGTTAGATTGAGTAATTGATAACCCGATCCAATAAACACCCTTAGTGAGTTTAGTGTTGTGAGCAGTTTCAGGTTTGAGTAGAGTTAGAGGATATTTTGCCTTTAGGGTTGTTTGAAAATGGGCCAAACTACAGCCCAAAAATATCATTTAAAAGGAAACTATTTGTTGTTATTTGGTGCGTGAGCCACCTCTCTGCCATGTCAATAGGGATGACAATGGTTGCCTAAACAGCCACGCCTTTATGGAGCCATAATGGTTATTTAGCAACACTGTAGGGTACTCATTAGTTTGACAGATTCCTCTAAATTTTCACGTGTTTGAGAATCTGCCTTTTTAACTTTCTATAAATATATAAATGTAGGAAGTGAATTCTGTGTTGCGGGTTATACATAGATCAGGAAAGAGTCTGTTTCGAAAGCATAAGAAAATGAAAAACAGTACTAAAGAAAAGGCTAAGCTAGAGAATATTGTCTAGCTTTCTATTGGAAAATGTGCATGCCAACTCTCTTGCGCAAACATGACTGATTGATTTTGTTCAGCAGTTTAGCAAACATTAACTAAAAAACTCCCAATTAATATAATAAATCAGCCACATGAGGATTTAACTCTAAATGTTTCTTAATATTGTTGTCATCTGTCGGTTGTCACGGTAGTTATATATTTTGTCTTCATTTATCTTTCATCTTTCGGAACGTGGTCAATATTGGGTACGTGAAGGAAAGTTCAGGATCTGTTTGTAGAGAAAAAACAAAACTAAGTTCTAAGTTTAGAAAGAAAAACCATTTATTTTTGTGTAAAATGTGGTAGATGGTAGTCGTCAAATTTGGTAACCCGCCTAATAAATTTTGAAACCAAGTAATTCGATGACTGACCTCAAAAAATATTCTAAAATTTTCAATTTCAAGATTTGACTATTTGCTGTTCTTTTAGTTCATATGTAGGCACAACAAACAACATTTTCCTCGGTCATAAATTTCAATAAGCTATATAAGCTGATTGAGCTTATCTTATGCTTTACTTTTTGTAATCTAGATGGTTTCTATGTTATGAACCTTATCTTAAAAGGTAAAGGTGGAAAAGTGTCATTAATGCTTCATAAAGACCTATATTCTTAATTTCTCAACCTTTTGGATTGAATACTTCAGCTCTTTTTGGACGTTCAACCTTGAAGGAGATAGTACAATGTCTTTCCATATGGATCCAGCTTCACAAGTTGGGTTGGGGTGCTTGTAAAGTTCATATATGTTGTTGGCAGATTCATTCAACGTAGCAACCCTCTTCAAACAATCTATTTCATCTGGATCAACGAGCAATGTCTTGTCTCTATCTTTCCATCCTATCAACTTTACAACATTTATCTGGTCAGTAGTGATATTGAATGTAGGGACCAAATAAGCCCCACCATAGCAATTGGAATAGTAAATGATTTGTATTGGAAATATCTAGATATAGCATTCACAGTATATGTTGCAACTCGCAACAAAGTTTTTCGTAATGGTGAGATACAAATTTATTATTATCACTCACATCTGTCATTTGTACACTCTAAGGCGTTCAAATTTACCCCTTAAAATTAAAGGTTTTTATCACCAGAGCAAGAATAAGAGATTTGAAATATCCGTACCTTAGGTGGACCTTCCAAAGAATTTGTACTATATAGCCGAGCATTGTCGACTATCTGACAATAAGTCAGAAATGCATCAGCAAATCTCTTGTGCGATGTCAATTGTGACTTCACTCTCACTGCTCTTCTACACATGATAGCTCTCCTGGTTGGCATTCAAATTTGTTCACTGTTAGCAGAATACACTTTCACTGCGAGAGTTATGTCTCTGATAAAATTGTCACATTAATATGAAGATTAGTGATTAATCTACCTTATGCCTCTAATGACAGCAAGGTAAGCATCGCATACTACTCCAACCAGCTCTATCCTGTATGGTTTTCTCCTTTTGCCTTCAACTCGTTCCTGCTCTTCCTCTATTCGCTGCCAATAGTTTTCAGTTACAGTTCCATCGCCATTCATCTTGTAGCCAGGTCCCATGCGGTAGCGGCGGCGGTGGACATTTCTAGCCATTGTTATTGTCTGCACAACAAATGGTAACCAGGAGAGTGTACCATCCATTATTACATCACGCCCCTCATTTAGTGCTGTCACCAGGAGGGATGAGGCTGCATCAGTAGATGATTGGTGTACCTGCTTGCAAAAATGACTTTATCGTGCAATGACAAAAGCAACATACATCAATTAAATGATTCTCATATTAAGGGAATGGCATGAAGAGCTTATTCAGAAATTATTTGGACCTGTGAAAGTGATTAATTTTTTCAGTAAGTTCATTTTAGCTTATTTTTTAAATATGCGTCATTATAAAGTTTACCAAAATAAATCTTTTATAACTCATTTCAATAACATAAGGTTAAATTATGAAATAAAGTTTCATGTTGTCCACGAGAATCAATCGTTATCAATTTGGCTATGCCACTGTTGACCATATTCACCCGAAAGAAAAGTATAAAAAAGAAACGCTAAACATATTTGTAATTGTTGAAGACATGGTTTGATTAGGTTGAATGTAAGGACATATGATATATTTAGCATATATGTAGCAGATATGTAGGGATTTTATTTTATTTTGTTAACTTAAATTTGATGTACATATGAATATAACTAGATGTGTATGATCATAATACACATGACTCTTGTAATCTTACAAGGTGTCATATTAGGGTTATGCTAGATGTATTTTTTGCGATTAATATTTTGGAATTTGAATAATTTTCTAGAGTGCAAATTCTTTCTAAGTTCTTTATTATAACTTTTGATCCTTATTTTTGAATTTCCAATTCAAGGTGATAGATCTTTTTCAACTCATTAATTTCTCTTGATTGTGAGTTTCTTCATATCTAATCTCTTCTGCATTTACTATTTTCTCAAATAAACGGTGGAAATTGTCGGAAGGATCCTACTTTGAGGTTAGTTTTCCATCATTTGGTATGAGCCTGGTTAGTTTTCCACTGATTGTTTGAGAAAATGGAAAATAGAAAAAGAACAATTACAAGGCCCAAAACAAAAATTACAAAAAGATATAAATATTCTATTATATCTCCAAGTTTCCTTTGTGGTCTTTAAGGAAGTCTTATCCATGATTCCATCAACATGTTCCTTGAAGTAAACACACTTCTCTCTTTATTTGCCGGTGATAGCTATGCATGGATGTGACCATTCCAATAGATCTCATCGGTGGTAGACTCGTCTTGGTGTTCTCTCCTTAGATATGGTACCTGATTCTTGGTTGGGCATCATTTGACGTTTTCCCTCTCTTTGGGGTAGATTTCTTCTCTTTTGTGTTGTTGTTTTCTCTTTCCTTCATGTGCCCATGGCTTCTTCGAATGGTGCTAGGTCCAAATCCTCCTTTTACTATGTTGAGGTCCTACACTAATTATGATACTTGGCTTTTGATATCAGGCTTTGGCTTAAGGGACATGATTATGTTGATCACCTTACCCAAACAACAACTTTCATCGATGAAAAAGATTGTCCTCGATGGTAAAAAATTGATGCTTAAGTCTGTAGCATTCTTAAGTTGACTATTCATCCTTCCCTCAAACAGATCTTTCATGCCTATGACGTGCGTTAGGGTTTGGGAACATGCGTGGTTATTGTATACCAATGATACTCAACAAGTTTATGAGATCTTGTGAGTATCATCTCCCTAAGATGCCTTGATAACCCATGGCTAAATGCTTGGGCAAAGTTGATGGTCTTTTATATGACTTTAATGAACTGTTGTCTCCTACTGGCATTCCTGCCCTAGAACTAGAGCAACTCCAAACCTTTATGTTGATTGGTTTTATAGATTCCAAATGAGTATTTGCCAGTTAGTGATTTATTTTGGGGTCTCCTACCATGCCTATATTGCACTTTGCTTGGTCCACCCTATTGCATGTGTTATAACTTAACAAACCTTCTTCTGTCCCCACTACCTTGGTATCTTAGTGTGATAATTGCAACTGCTCTCAAAAACCTATTAGAAGTTTTCCCAACTGTGATTATTGTCACAAATTGGATCACGGAATTGACAGATGTTATACTTTACATTGTCGTTCTCATTGGTGACTAGTACTGTTGCTTGGATTGCCCCTTTTTTATTCTAATTCTGGTTCCTCTCCCTTTGATAGTTTTGGACCTCCAACTCTCTTCCATAAACTTCCTTATCAAAGCTCCATTTCCACTTTTTTCCTTGTGCACACAAATACTTCACCTCTCTTGGCCCTTGGGTCCTTTACTTTGGTACCATTTGGTAACAAGTCTCTTTTCTCATCTCTCGCCAATCTTTGATTTTTTACCTATGTCACTATTGTTAATGGCTTTTGAATTCCTTCTAATGGTGTTGGTAGTTTCCATCTTCTCCACTCTCTCTCCATTGACGATGTCCTTCATCTCTTAGTTCTCTCACCTATTGTCTTATTTCTTTTTCTATAGATTCTGAACGGATGTGAGTTCGGGATGGATGATTGGCATTAGATGCGAGTCCTATGACCTTTATCAACTACAGACCTTTGCTTATGCTAGCTCGGTGGTGGATTCCTCGTTTCTCATTTAGGCTCAATTGGGTCATCGTAGCCATATTAAGCTTCAACACCTTGTACCTTGTCTGTCTTAGTTTTATACTTTGTCATGTGAGTTTGTCAATTAGGAAAACATACTCATAATTCTTTTCTTGAGAGTGTCTCCGAATGAGTTTTGTCTCTTTTTACTTAGTTTACTCAAATATTTAAGGGTTGAGTCATGTTAGGTCTATCTTAGGATTCCATTACTTTGTAAATTTTATTGATGATTATTCTTGATGTACTTGATTATTTTTAATGAAAAATCATTCTAAGTTATTTTCTATATTTCAATCCTTTTATATGTTAAAAATGAATTTGGTGTTTCTGTTCATTCTTTTTCTAGTGATAATGCTCATGAATATCTTTCCCATTCCTTTTAGACTTTCATTAATTTCCATGGTATTCTTCATCAGACATCCTACGCATATATCCTTAACAAAATAGGGATAACAAAGCACAAGAATAAACATTTCATTGAAATGATTTGAACCTTTTTACTTCATGGTCATGTTCTTCAACAATTTTAGGGTGATATTGTTCTCACTACATGCTATCTCATCAATCGCATGCTTTCTTTTGTCTTTAACAACTAAATAGCTCACTTTATTTTGTGCTCTCATCAACCTCTCCATCCCTTAACTCTCGAGTATTTGAATCTTTTTATTTTGTCCACAATCTCAGTCTTGACCTCAATAAATTGTTAGCTTGGTCTCACAAGTTTCTTTTAGACTACCTTATGTTTCAAAAAGGATATAAATCTTTCTCATCTTCCCTTCATTGTTATTTAATCTCTAGTTGATGTCACCTTTTTTGAGTTTTCTCTCTACTTTGTATTTAATTCGTTATATGCTGAGACCATCTCAACCACCATCACCACCCTTCTTATTGTTGATACCATTGACATGTTTGGTGTGTCTCTGACTCCACCACCTCAACCTATTTTTTGGGTTTATCATTGTCAACAACATTACATTTTCCCATTGGGTTGACTTCTGACTCTACTCCAATGTTGTCTCCTTTGTCTCCTCCAACTCCTCCTCTTGTGTTTAATCTCTTTGTTGCACTTTGTAAAGATATGTGCTCCACCTTTAATCCTCCCCTCATTATGTCAATTTGAGTTATAAGAGGTTGTTTCCATTCCATTATACTTGTATCTCTATCGATTTCTTTGTGTCAATTCCTTACATTGTAGGTGATGCATTAGTCCACCGTAGTTGAACACATGAACACATGCCATACTTGATGAATTGTATGCTTTTCAAAAGAGTGGTACTTGAGATCTTGTTCCTTTACCTCTTTTAAAATATATTTTTGGTTATTAATAGATCCTTATAGGAAAAATTGGCTCTGATTGCACTATCAATTGGCTCGAATTTTGTTTAGTCACCAAAGACTACACTTAGATCTTTGGGCTAATCTATGGTAACAACTTCTCTCCTATTGTTGAGATGACCTTTGTTAGGTTATTTTAGCTATGACTAGTCTTCAAGATTCCTTTATTAGTTAGTTGTAAAAAATGCTTTCCTACATGATGATTTGTAGGAGGAAATTTATATGGAGAAGCCATCTGATTTTGTTGTTTAGGATGACTCTTTCGGCTTGGTATGTCATTTTTGAAAATCTATGTATGGTTTAAAACAGACTCATAGGATATATTTTTGTAGATTTAGTGTATTAATTCAACAACTTGATATGACTTTGAGTGAGATTATTCATTCTGTGTTTTATCATCATTTAGGAGTTGGGTAGATCTACTTGATAGTGTATGTTCATGACATTGTTTTTATAGATAGTGATTAACATGACATTTTGTAACTAAAACAACACCTTTGTCATAATTTTTAAGCAAAATGCTTTGACAAACTTAAACTTAGATACTTAGTGGGAATTGAGGTAGGACAATTTAACATTGGAATTATATTTTTTCTAAGGAAGAACACATTGGATATTTTAGAGGAGATTGGGCTAATGAGTTCCAATCCCCTTGACACACATATGGATCTAATGTTAAACTACTACCATGTCAGAGCCACTTTTAGATCTTGAGAGGTACAAGATACTAGTTGGAAAACTAAACTACTTCATAATCACTTGTCCTAACATCTGCTTCGTAAGTGAGCATACTTACTCAACCTACCCACAATCACCATGATAGTATCTACATTCTTGGCCTTAAGGCAGTCCACTAATGAAGTCTATGGAGATGTCTTCCCACACATGATTTGGAATTGGAAGTGGCGGTAAGAGTCCCATAGGTTTAAGATTTTGAACCTTACTCTGTTGACACACTAGACAAGCAGCCACAAACTTTTCCACATCTTGTTTCATTCCATTCTAATGAAAATCCGTAGCCAAGCACTTTTAGGTTAGAGGGACACCAGAATGCCCTCCCCAAGGGGAAGAGTAAAATTTAGACAATAGAAGTAGAACCCTAGTTAATGTCATGGGCAAAAACCAAAGGCAACCTTTAGAAACTGAATAATGAGGGTAGGATTTTGGATCCTTCATAATCTTTTGCATAAGGACTGCCCCAATCTCACTGTTAGATTCATCGATTTCCACCACAAACGACAATTCAAAGTTTGGCATGGCCAAGGTTGACAAACTAGTCACAATCGATTTTAATTACTCAAAAGCTGCATGCACCTTGTTTGACCAATTAAAATTGTTGTTTTTTAGAAGTTGTGTCAAGGGCTTAGCAATTACTTCATCAATGCGTATGAAGTGGCGGTAGTAACCAGTTGAGCCTAAGAATCCGCATAGAATTTTAATATCTCTAGGAATAGGCCACCTGTCATTGCAATAATTTTGGTCGAGTCAGCTGATATTACCACCACTAAAATGATATGCCTAAGGTACTCCAATTGCCTTTCACCAAAACTACATTTTTTGCCATTGACACACAGTTTGTGTTGCTTTAATATATGAAAACTACCTTCAAATGACCGATATGTGAATTAAAATTTGTGTTGTACGCAAGAATGTCATCGAAAAAAACTAGAACAAATCTTTGCAAATATGGTCAAAATATTTTGTTCATGAGAGCTTTAAAAGTTTAAACAGTGTTTGTGAGGCCAAATGGGATTACTAGATATTTGTAATGCCCCTCATGTGTCCCAAATGCTATTATATGAATATCCTCTTCCCGCATGCGTATTTGAAGATAGCCAGATTTAAGATTAAGCTTTGTTTAAGTGGCAGCCCCTCCAAGCTCGTTCATTAACTCCTCGATAACCAGAATGAAAAATTTATTTGGAATGGTGAACAAATTTCTCAATCTCTTCCTTGTGGTTATGAGGATGCCTATATGGACGAATATTGAGAATATGAGCTCTTTCCTTCAGTACAATTGCAAGGTCACATTTCCTTCTGGGTGATAAAGTGGTACTTTTCCTTAGACAGATGCTTGAATTCCGATAATAGCTCTTTCAAATTTCTAGGGCGCCCTCTTCTATAAAATTAAGCAATGTCTCCACATTAATCACATTCACCATCCCTAACTCAACATAGAAAGCTTCTGCCTCATTCCTTAACTCCTTTCTCAAAGCTTTTAAGGATGTCATAGTTCTTGAATGTTGTGCCTCCCTTGATTTTCAACCATCTTTTTTCACCTCTATCAAGTGTTGCCTCAAATCTGCCAAGAACTTGCCTAAACTTTTTATCCATTCATATCCTAAAATTACACCCACTCCTACCAATTCAAATAAGAAATCCTACACTATCTTCAAATTTGATAGTTGCAACTTCACCCCTTTACAAACACCATGACTCCTCAACCTTTGACCATTCCTAACCTCCAAAAATACCTGTTAGTCTCCTCTATTGGAATATTCATCTGCTCGACTGGACTTGGTGACAAAATTATGAGAGGCACCCGAGTCCACCATAACTATGACCTTCTTAACCACTATTGTTCCCCATAACTTCAAGGAATTTTTTGAAGTCATCTCCGCGATGCTACTTGTATGTGGATGCATGTTCATCTGCCCCTCTATTTCCTCTTCCTTACCTTATTATCCTTCTCTTCTTCCTTCACCTCAATGAATAGAATCACATGAAGTTGCTTATTGTGACACACATGTAGTACGTCCACTAACTCGAGCCATGGGCCCAAATGAACGACCCAATAAGCGATTCCTTTCTGCCTTTTGTTCCTGCACCTCCATATTCTCAATGTGCATCTCCATAGGTATTGTGAATTTACAAAAGTATCCGCATACAAAACTTTTTCGGATTGGATGTTCCGAAATATTTCTGAATTGGGTGTTGCGGAACATGTATAAAAAATTATAAAACTTCTATTAGAAAGGTTTTTTTTAAAACAGAATTGTAAAACTTTTATTCCAGAATTTCTTTTTTGAAATACATGTTGTGAAATAACATTCTAGAACACCTGTTCCGAAAATTTTTCCAGAACACCTTTTTCAGAATATTAAAAGGGTAAAACTGTCATTTCTTAGATTATGGGGGGTACAACATGATTATGGAGGTGCAGGAACCAAACATCATCCTTTCTTCCACCTTTTGTGCCATTTCAATCAACATTGGTATTTTCTTGTGTGGCTATAGACTATACTGGGATCTTTGATCTTGATTATGGGATACTTTTTTCTCGTGTGGCCAGGATTACTTTTGTTCCTCTATTTCTGGCCACAGTTATTCATCATTGGCTTCTTCACTAATGAGATATTAGGAATAAATTCTTACATGGTGAGATGCAGGAAGAGGTTTACATGGATCAACCCCAATATTTACTGCTTTTGTTGGCTCTCATATTGTTTGTCGCTTGCGACACTCTCTTCATGGTATAACTCCCTTTATGGTGTAACTGGATGCGAAGATTCGATTTGATTAGGCTGAATGTAAAGAGGGATATAAGATATATTTATCATATATCTTGAGATTCTATTTTCTTGTTACCTTAATCATCATGTACATATAATTCTAAATGGATCAGTGTGTATGCTCAAATACACACGACTCCTGTAATCGTATACAGTGATATAGATGTGTGTCTGTGTACACACACTGAGAACAGAAAACAGGGAAATAAGCAGAGAAAAGTCTCGATCATGTCACCAGTTCAGCTGTTCGAATCATGTCCTGATGCCCTCTAGCACTGAGGGCCTTGTAGATGACATCTGATTCTTTGAAGGCATCTGCCTCAATGATGACAGCATTGCCTGCTGCTCCTGCCCAGAATGGTCTGTTTAAATTTCATGTAAACAGAATTAGGTTCTTGCACTTTGTTTTGATGGTGTAAGTAATTCACATCGTAGGACAAGTTGTATTATTGAAAAACATAGTTATTCGTTTTTTTGCCGAGAATGAGAATATGACTTCGCTTACTCTTTGAGAATGTCCTTAAGCACAGTGCTCTTGCCAGCTCCCATGCCACCACCCATGAAAAGAAGCACTGGGCTCCTGTCACTGTGAGCTACTGGAGCCATCACTTCTGTGCATCGGGAGTCATCATTTGTCACCAGTCCCATTGCTTTCATTTCTTCTACTAATGTGTTGAAAACTCTAGCCACCTTCAGATTCTTGGTCACTCTGTCGATCCTTTGTTCCCTGTGTAAAGGATTCTATTTAGGTTAAAAAAGGAAAATCACCCCTTTCACACTGCTGATATTAATAAAAAGTTTCTGAGAACTGTCATATTCATTCTGTCTCAAACCAACGGGGCATGTCCTTGAAAACTGACACTACTTACTAGTTACAGAAGGTGGTTTATTCATAAACATTATTCTTTTTTCATTTGTTGTTTAAAAAAGGAATGGGAGAAGAAAGAAAGTTCCATCATAGATTCTTTCCGTATTATGTTTCAATATTGATTTATGGGGCACATATGAAATGGTAAAATCTTTGGTCCCTTTAATAATATAGATATATCAAAACATGATCCCCACATCGATTTCAAAGATGGTTCAATAAGTATTCTCAGAGAATAACAGTAATACACACCTTGTAGCAGCCATAACTATGTGCCTGAGCTTTGCTTTTGGTTCTATTTCAGAGCTAAACACCTGCAAGTCCAGACAACAAAGAAAACAGTTTTTTCACCTAATATTATATCTTCAATTTCATGTGTAAAATATGTTTTTCGATCCTCAATTTTTAATTAAAATTAGTCCCAGTTACTGTGTTTTAGAAACAACTAATCGCAACATTACACAGGCTGACATGTGGGTGAAGGACTCATTCCACATTCCACCAATTTTCACAACATAAACATTTTAAAATGGTCGTAGGGACAAATAAAAAATTGAGCAACTTAAAATACATTTTATCAAAATTGATATAAATTATTCTGACACTTTTATATGTTCACATAAAATACCTGACTTATCAAAATATCACCATGCCTCCAATGGAATGCAAAGTAACTGAGAATGCATCTCTCAAACTCCTCCACAAGCTTCACAAAAAGTGAATCCGCATGTGGTTCATTCTCAAAAAAGGCGTAGAGAGCATCTTCACATCCCTCGGATTTCCTAATGTAGTCGGAAGCTAATTTACAAAGAAGAGGACAACATCTCCTGTCTTGGAACCCCATTTGCCTAGCTGCACCAATTCAATAGGAGAATCTCACGTACAAATATGATTAACATCATCATCGTCATAGTGTATGATTAGTATATAATATATATCAATGTTTATATATTGATATATATCTGTATAACTGTATAACTGAAAGAATATATTGAACATAAATTCTTATTACCTACGTAATGTGAAAACTTTTCAAGCTTTGGGGTATGCTTTGCCTTTGATATTTTCAGACATGGAATGATCTTTCGATCTCTCATTTTCTTAAAGCGATAATGCATTGCTGCAGCAAATACCAGCCCAATGGAAGAAGCCACCACGATCTGTGTGAAGGTGGGCTTTCCATTATACTCTGAATTAACAGGATCGAGGTACCAGTGATGAATATTTTGATCTACTTTTCATGTGTTAATATCTCAATGAAGGAACCAAAGATAATCTCATTCATGCATGCATGCATGTTTACGTACCTTTGTGCATGTCGGTGAGAAGTGCAAGACACGGTAGCTGTAAGAGATTGTGAATTACTGTGTCAGAATCGCTGCTATTTTGATTTCTAAGGAATTTGATTTTGTTGTTATTGCGTTGAAGGAATTCTTGTCATCACATTGGCTTTGCATGGCAACAGCATCGTGATTATTACAATTCTTTTTTACTGATATTTATATTTTTACAACTAAAAAGATAGAAGGAGGTGAATTTGAGTCTTCTAAATTAAGAGAAGATAAAGTAATTTAGTTAAATAAATACGGGAAAACTAAGATGGAAGTTTTTAGAGCCACCAATTCAATTACATGAATAATAAAGACATTAATTATCTAATTAGAGACATTAAATAATTAATTAAAAATTTTAAAAATATTTATATTATTAAGTATACTTTAAAATTATATATTAAAATAAAAATTTTAAAAATAAAATAGAAAAACAAATTTAAAAGAATTAAAATAAAATTGTGGGCTGACCCGTATAGCTACGGCAGCCATCAGCAAGCAGGGCTGCCCGTGTAGTTACGACAGACCAACCGCAAGTAGGGTTGACCCGTTTTGATACAATCACATATAGGTAAAATTTCATTATGATATAAATAAATGAAAATTTTAATATACATAATATTTATTAATTACACATATAATTATTTAATTAGAGGAAAAATAAATTATATAATTTTATTATTTAAAAAAATAAAGACAACATTTTAATTTTAAAGCACAAATAAAAATAAATCAAATAATAACAAAAAGGAATTAAAATAAAAATAGTAATAAAGATGAAGATGTGTATATACAAAAGAGACATCATCAGATATTGATTTGACTAGTCTAATCTAACAATTTCAATTATGTATAATTCAATAATCCACAAAATTGATTTAAATCCAAATCTTATGTGATAAAATATCTAGATTAATACTTCTTACCCTCATTCCTAGTGATTGATTTGTCAAAGTTTTTACATATATCCTAATTTATAAAAGGGTTTCCTGATTACCATTAAAATTGTGAAATCGTGATTTGATTATAGTTATGCCAAACAAAAATTAAGAACAAAGTTCAAACGTTTAACAATTGAATAATTAGTCACTCATGATTTTACACATAAAAACTAAAAGAAAACTATTGAGAATGTTTATGTATTTTTCGGTGTGTTTTGATGTGAGGTTCAGTCTTAAATTTATAAGATTTCGTTAGATTTTTTCTTAACTTATCAAGAGAGAGTGTCTCCTAGATCAAGTAACAACAATAATAACATAAGTGTACATAAAATCATAATAATTGATAAGTTGAAGTATCCACTGAAATGAGTAAATATTTAACAATCCTTGTATGATTCATAAGCTCTGACTTATTTCACTCAAACAATACAATTTCGTTTGAACAAAAATCAATTTTTTTCTAAAAAAGGAAAAGCTAAAAATAGTGTAAAATTATAAAATTTAAATTTACGTCAATAACTATTAAAAATTACTATAAAATAATAATAAATATTCAAATATGGACTATAAATGAAATAAAAATATATTAATATTTTAAGAATAATTTCGTTATTTTATTATTTTCTTTAAAATTTTGAAGAAAATGTGTGGGATGCTGGAAGAATGATCTTTTATTTTATTTTTCATTTTATTTACATCGAATTTTGTAGATCCACGGTAAACAATTATAAGTTTATTTTTCTCAAATCTTCATTGAAATACTTAATTGATCAATTTTTATTGATTTTTTCACCAATTATTTTTTTTATTCACAACACTCTAGTTTAAAGAAATCAACTTCAATCTGGACGAACAACTTACTCATAATTTATTTTTGGAAAAACTTATGTATACTCTTGCGTGTTACCTTATAATAGCTAAAACAAAAAGCTTTTGCCAATGGAGTGTTAACTGGCACAACTTTTATTATAAGAGTACTTTTACACACTGCGAAACTTGTAAATATAGATTTAAATAATTTTGTATTCCTTGATAATTTTTATATCTTTTTTTAAGTTTTTACTAAAGAATTTATTTCTGTTTTAATACTTGTTTTATATTGCAATTCGTTAAATAATGAATTGTCAGTGAGTAATCATATAAATTTGTTTTAAATAAATTTTTACTTTTAATAATTTTGTGAATTTATTTTTGGTGCTCGATATATTTTTTTCGTTTTTGTCCGTTATAAGACTTTTATTTATGTTTTAGTCGTGGTGTTTAGTGACATCTTTTTCGTAATAAACTATTTAATAAGTACCTATGTTTGTTTTTAAAATAAATTATTTTACATATTCCAATGACCAAAAATCATATGTCCAAAAGACAAAAAGGTCTTACTCGAATTTATGGAAAAACTTAGAAAATTATATTTTAGAAAATATATTTTTTCATAAATTCTTTTTTTATAAACAAGACACTATACTATCAAATATAAATCCATATTGATTTGTGTAATCAAGTAAGTTATGATTTGAATATTTGTAATGTTATGAAATAACCTATACTGAGAAGAAAATATTCAAATTATGCATGTTTAAGGTCTCTAACTAAAAAAATGTATACAAACAAATCGAAATGACAATACTTCTGGGCTACAATTCAAAAGAATTCGAATCATGTGCTGAGACATATCTTTGTCTGAACACTTCTACTCTTTGAGAGAACAAACTCCATTTTTTCTCTACGGGCAAAATCATGGGTCCACTTCTCCCTAGAAAAAAAATAAATAAAGGAACAACTAAGAATTCAACTGCTAAAACTATCTGATATGCAATGATTACTCCTGATTTCTGCAGTTTCTTTAGTTTGGTCTAAAAACAGTGATTCATGTTGGTGCACTAACTTGAGCAAAAGGGTATGGGACGACCAACATCATTGATGTTTGGGGAGAACAAAGTAGTAGAATGTTGGTCTCGAAGGCGTAGGAAACGAAACATTGCAGCTCCTGCCACGGCTCCGCCACTGGGGGCTACCATGTATATCCATATGTTCTTAAACTTCCATGACAGAATTGCTGGACCTAATGATCTTGCAGGATTCATTGATCCACCTGAAACCGGGCTGCAACAGATAACCAGTGACTTTGGTATCACAAAATAACACTAACAACATGTTTGGTAACACTTATTTTGATGTTTCTTTTGGTCTTTTCCTCACTTTTCACATAAGTATACTAATTACTTTTCTCATTGTAGGTTCCAATCACCTTTATTCATTTATAAGAGTATGTAAGTTTGTATTTTTTTCCATGGTTCACTCAATATCCTAAACTGACAACCAACCAGAATCAATTTGTGCTGTCAGAACATAAATTTTGCTGATCAAACACTATTTTTAATATTACAGAAATTAATAGTAGAAAAGAACATGTTGGATCGGGGCACAAATATATACTAAATCATTTGAACCGAATTATTTTATCTTTTTCATATCAACAAATATCTCAATTTTGCTGAAGTTACCAATATCTAAAAGTAAGTTAAAACAAACAAAAACTAATTTCACCAAACATTTTTTGAAAAGAAAAAAGTATGTCCGTAGGTACCCTGTGATTAGCACAGCAAGCCCAATTGCTATACCAGCTACAAAGCCAGATAAATTGCCCACCTGCACAGTGTTCCAAGTTTTAATTAGGTATTTAAGAAACTTAGGTATGTAATTGTTGCTTAATCCTCACTGATTGAGATTCAGATGTCAAAGCTGCAATGAGGAACATGATGATGAAAGTTGCAATAAGCTCCACCCAGAAGGCAGAGGTGCACCCTTGGAGTGGCATGGTCATGATAGCATCTGATTTTATGCCGTATACAAGGCTACCTATGTATGTTGCCGACATAGAACCTACTGTCTGTGCTATTATGTAAACTGGAACCTGTTCAACAAAATAATGGTACGTAGTCATAAACTAATCAATTATGCCAACAGAAATTTTAACAAGGGCTATGCCATGCTATGCTAGCTCTTGTTCTATTATTATTAGCACCTTGAACCATGGAAATTGACCCATTGTAGCAAAGGCTATTGTGACAGCTGGGTTAACGTGCGCACAAGATATTGGCCCTATAGAGAAAATTATCACCACCACTGTTAACCCTGCTGTAGCTGCATACTCTGGAAGGCCCACTGCACCCTTTTGAAATTGTGTGCTTGCACTAATTCCACATACACAGAACATCAAAATAAAAGTACCCACCATCTCTGCCATTACCTACATAGCAAAATAACTTGTACTTCTTATTTTCTTACAAAACTTTATACCTTGTTTCTAGGCAAAATAATAGGCTCAATATTTGGTTTCTGTTTGAATCATCAATGTTTAGATTCTTTTTACAGCTTCAACAGGATTTTCACCGAACATGTTGATAGTATTAAAACTCACCCTTCTCTCATTAGTAATAGTCCAAATTGCCACCTCATTCCATACAATGTTATTCACTCCACATTTTCCCCATTCTTACTTATCTAGAATTATAATGTTCAATAAATTAAGCTTTGCTTGCTTGGTTTAAATGTTTTCTAACATCTAATCAGAAAACTCTTGACAAAATAATCAAGGGATGGTTGTAATCTAAACTTATGCTTGAATAAACATCTTTGTAAATATATATATAGAAGAAAAATAAATTAACTTTCTCTCAGAAGCTTAATTCATTGTACTCTCTTAATTTTTCTTTAAGTATTTAGGAAGAAATTTATTTAAACAATGCCTAAATATATTCAGATAGGTTCTTAATACTGTTACCATGCGAGCATAATTCAGGTCAATTTTGACGGACAAGAAGTGGAGAGAAGATTTGTTGGCCAAAAGATATATATGTTTTGATGTTGCAGCTCTATATCCAACCTCCTTATCGTCCATAGAGAAGCCACTGCTTGAGGCATAATTTGAAGAATCAGGTGATGGTTGGTTTTCAAATATGTCTGTCATGATCAAACTTGTCAGAACACAGCGTATAGGAACAGCAATACTTCACTAACACAGTCTTTAATGAGATGAGACCTCATATATATGTAGAGTAAGTGCAAAGAACATGTTACCAAGAAAAAGTTGAGTTCTAGCATTCCATGGAACTGTCATGATGCAGAAATGTGGGGTAAGTTTAACTATGGTTGGAACCTTTTGTTGCTCACACATATTTAGCTTCTTAAAAGATTTTCTTAGAGGGGCATCAACACACGATTCTTGTGTTGCTTGCATTGACGTAGGAACAACAATTTGTGCTTATTAACTGCTCCAAACGTAGAAAGAAAGAAAACTATTACTTTTTTGCTTATTTTTTAGTATGTAGAATCCAAACTAAAAGCTAGCACTCAACCACTTCCTGACTAATATTACCAAGTTTTGTTTCTTATATTCTACCTCAGTTTCTTCAATCCCTTTTTCTTGATTTCGCATTCTTGATGAATAGCAAGATATGATTATGTTTGAAAAAGAAAAGTTTTCATCGAACAAAGAACTACATGTTTGGCTGTCGAACTCTCTAATTAAATTTGATATAAATTGTGTCTTTTTTCTTTCTAACACGACCTTATACTACAAAACTTTACATGTTCATATTTGAAGTCGAAAGAAATTTGTAGCCATAAGAAATTGCAAAATTAGACAGAGTATTCGCCATTTTTTTATGTATTAGAGTTTTCTATAGGGTAAAAAAAATATTAATAACAATATACTTGATCAAGGTCAATCGTTGAAAGAAACGATTTCTTGTTAAGTTTTACTTACTTTTTGGTCTATTCATATTAGTTTAAGATGAAGCTTTAAGACACTGATAAATCAGCTCCATGAAAAAAAAAACGACTCTGTAAATGATAAGTAATAAAACAATTAAATTTTACATAGTAACATGAATTACCAATTATATATGACATTACCATAGTATTCTTATAACGATCATATAAATCCAAATTGTTTTCCATTAATATTAATACGTAATTATAAAAAAAGTCATAATAACATGTAAAAAATTACTCAAAACTACTTATTTATTGCACATATTATTTCTAAAAGTTAAATATGATTTCAGGATTGTAATCATACGAATTTTTTGTACTTACATTTTTTCCTGTAATTTCTAGAAAATATTTTATTATTAGTTGTTATTCTCCATACAAAAATAAAAATATTGATGTAGCTTATACTCATCTTTTCATGTTGATAGTGTCACATTAATAAATATCCAATTATCATGAACTAAAAATGAAAATAACATGTTTGCAAGAATTAAAAACAAAGAGAAAGGGACTAAAATCAAAAGTAACATATTTTTTTCCTTATTTCTTATAAAATCTTCTACCATTTAATCAGTAACATTTTCATCTCTCTATTTTTTTCTTCTTCCTTATTTCTTATAAAATCTTCTACCATCTAATCAGTTCCGAGTGTGATACTTGCTCAAATTCTAATATCCTCAACACCACAGTTCTAAACTCCATGAACAACAACAAATATATGTGAGAATTTATGTTTCCTTGTTTTTTTCCTAAATCATCAAAGCATGTATAAATATTACAAATATATATATATATATATATATATATATATTATAAACATCAATAACAATAATGACACTATTATACTAATTCATATAATTAGGTAATCTAATGAATATATAAATTTCTAATTTAAAACAAAATATATTATAACCAATGTTCAATGGAAAACATTAACCACAAAATCCTTATTAAAATTTTCGTCAAATTGATGTGTCTAGAAAGAAATTGATAATTGGGTTCAAATACAATGGTGATGAAGATACAATCAAGTTGAAAGTTGTTATATTATATGAAAAAGATATAATATGATTTCTAATGCTTTCCTAAAAGAATGACAATGACAAGTTATTTAAATATACTTAGTGAGAATTTATTTTAATATATTTAATGAGTTAATGAAAACTTAAAAATGAGAATTCATTTAAATATACTTAATGAGTTAATGGAAAACTTCCATTGAGTTCCATCACCTATTTGCAATGTCTCGTGATAATATAAAGATTCTTCATAGTCAATCCACATGTAATTTGCTGAAGAAGAAAATATGTGAAGAGGTCTAATAATTCTATTGGATCTCCTCACTTTAACACTAGGGTCTAATAACTCTATTGGATATCTCACTTCAACACTAGGGTAACCACAGTAATCTCAATTGTTCTATCTTTTGAGCTCCCACTTATTTCTTGCAAGATTGTCCTTTAACATTAATTTTTTCTTCTTTGTTGACTTCTTTTTGTCTTCAACATTTTCCTTATAAAATATATTTTTATTGAATGTAACATCTCTGCTTGTAATGACCTTTTTTTATTCATCTTAGAAGAGATATCACTTGTCATTTGCTCCATAGCCAATGAAAATGAACTTTATTGCTTTCAAATCAAGTTTTTCCATATTAATATCTCTAACACAAACATAAGAAACACAACTAAATACTTTCAAATGAGAAAGACTTACATCCTTGTCTTATCATTCCTTCTCAGAAATCTTGAACCCGATGAGAGACTAAGGGTCCTTGATTAATGAGGTATGTTGTTGTCCTCTTGTTTATGTGTAAAATGTCTTTGGTAACCCTACATAAATTCTTATACTCTTTGTCCTTTCTCATTCAAGGTCCTATTCATTCTTTCAGCAACATCATTCTACTAAGGTGTTTCAGAAATAATTTTAAGCATTCTAATTCCAATCTCAACATAATAATCAACAAATTAGTACTAATAGATTCACCACCATCATCAAATCTAAACATTTAACTTTTAACCTTGTCTCATTCTCAACAACAACTTTCCACTTCTTAAATGTATTAAATACTTTTGATTTATGCTTCAAAAAATAAAGGTGACATAATATTGTAATCCTTCTAATGATGAGACTGATGTTGGTCCATACGCTTCTGTATGAACAAGTTTTAACTTCCCTGACTTAGCAAAAGTAAATCTCTCTTGCTTCCCAAACACACATGATTGACAAAAACCAACTTCTACCTCTTTTAGTTCTGGAATCTCTAAGACTAGCATCTTCATACCTTTCTCGCTCATGTAACAAAGTCTTTGGTGCCACAAAGTCAAAGGGTGACCAACATCATTGCTATATGAATTTACTTCTTCTGCAAGTAATTCTATGATGTAGAAGCTTCATTTTTTCTAACCGTGAAGAACAACTAGATTATCCTTCACCACTTTCCACTGGTCATCTCCAAATATAACTTGATATCCTTGAACATCTAGCATACTCAAAAAGATTAACATTTTCTTGAGTCTTTGAATATATCTAACATTTTTCAATGTCTAGATTGTACCAACAAAAGTTCTAAGATTTATATTTCTCATGTTTGTGATGTTTAAAGCTTCATCTTCTACTAGAAGAACTTTGTCAAAATTCTTAGTTTTGCAAGTATAATCATGAGAAGATGCATCAAAATCCATGATCCAAGATTTAAACTTGCTTTCAACACAACAAATCAATGCATCATCAATGTTTTCTTGTATTATATTCATTATGTTGTCTTGCCTCTTTTCTTTAGGATTATCAAGAGCATTATATTGGTTTCTAAAGTGACCATTTTACTAACAATTCCACCAGGTATCCTTATGAGGTTTGGATTGTCCTTGCTTCTTGGACTTTGATCTGCCACACCCAGAACCTTTTCTCTTTCAAACATTTTGTCTCTAACTTTAGTGCTTAATAAGGAACTTGTTAATTCTCCAACGTTCCTTCTACAAACATCCTCATTAACAGGGATGATAACGGGGTGGGTCAAGTTTTACTTTCCCATTCTCATCCTCGCAATAAAATTCATCCTCGTTCTCGTCCTTATACCTAATAAGTATAAATTTTTTGTCTCATTCTCATCCTCATCCTCATGGGGTAACAAGTATACTCATACATGTCCCCATTTTCTCCATTTGTTGTTCCAAATATTAATTAAATAATATTTTGCAAAAAAATAAAAATTATAACAAATAAAACATGGTATTATCAAGAATTCAATGTCAAAATGTTACACAACTTCTTTTCTTCAATGTTAAAAATCAATAGACAAATTATAACTACATAAATTTCAAATCGAAGTATCAAATAACAATTGGATAAAGATAAAATAATTATAGAAAAAAGTAAAAAATGATCAAATGTGTACTCTGTAAATAAATTATGAAATTAAGAATAAAAAAATGTTAATATAAATTTTGTAGGTTACTTAATAAATTAAAGGTGTTTTAGTAATATAAAACAAATATAAGTATGAGGATGAAGATATGTACATAAACAGACAGATAAGTATATAAACAGACAGATATGTGCATATTCATCTTCGTTCTCATATCTAATTTAAAAATCTAATATTAAAACAACAAAGTTAAACATACACTTATGACAAAATATTATAATTATGGGATAGGAGTGTATATATTATCTTCATTTTCATATCTAATTTAAAAAGTTTAATATTAAAACAACAAAGTTAAACATGCACTTGTGATAAAATATTATGATTATGAAATAGGAGGTGGTATTGAATGAATTGATGTTACTCTTCAACACCAAAAAGAAAAAAAAAACATCTAGGTTTAAAACTATGTCGCGGTACTCCAATATTAGACAAAACTCAGAGAAATGTGATGGAAACTTTTGTATTCTTTATCAAGGAAATAAGTTATTATTTTGATAAGAAAAAAAAATCGAATATGATTGAAAAAAACAACATAAACAATACCTATGGTGCTGTTTTTAAGTTTTGTCCAACATATTAATAAATAAATAAAAGTAAGGTATTGACTTTGAGTTCATACAATTTGAAGTTGTGGAGAATTTAGAATTAGGATTATCTTTTGTGACTTTGAACCAGTTAAAAGAGATAAAACTTTGAAAATGAAGGAAAATAAAGAGGAAAGAGAATATATTAATATTTTAAGTCTTTATTTTATATTAGTTTAATTTAAATACTTTTTCACGTAAATATTTCACTTTTTACTTTTTAGCTTGTTATTTTATTATATTTTATTCTTTTACTTTGAGTTTTTATAATTCTTTTGTCGCTAATTTCTAAAAATATGTCATTTTTATTTTTTATTCCTTATAACATCAAAGTGATACGGACAACACAGTGAACTATCATCTATAACAAACAAAACACAAAACATACTGTGCATTTAATGTTTCTAAATCAATGTGCACACAATCCCTACAACGAAACTAATGTGCTCGCTACAGCTCAGCGTGCATGTCTTTCTAACCTATTCTAGTTGACTAATTGTAGTGTTTATGTCTCCCCTAACATGTTCCATTTTCTCCTCTATTTCTTATGTACTAAAAATGGCCTCTGAATATTAGTGGCAACCGAAAAACTTAACTAATTGGATGAACAAACATATAGATAAATTAACTGATGGTAAGTGAAAAGAAAACAAGGTACTTACAATGATAAAAAGAAAAAGAAAACTTGAACTGTTTAGTGGTTAATTTCTTTTTCAGGTCTTGCTGAAAATTGTCATTAGAACATTGTTAAGGAATCATTAAATAAGAATTTGTTGAAGATCTAGCATTTTCTTTCTATAAAAAAAAGAAGAAAACTCCTCCAAAAGATCAGGTGCAATATTATAGGTTTTATAAGAAGAGGAGTGCTAACATTTTCTTGTACATATCTCTTTCAACAAATGATTCTCTAATGATTATAAAATTATTAAAAACTAAAAAAATAGGAAACTCTTTAATAAATAATAGAGACAAACTAAATTTGTATTTTTTTTTTCAACAAATTTTATCTAATACAGAGAGTGGTTTAGGGAATTTGTTAAAAATGTGACTTTTAAAGTGGCATCAAAATAGATTCTGCAACGGAGTGGAGAGGATCACTTGTTTTTGAACTTTTAAATGCTGGAAAGAAAATTGTGGCCAAAGATATATCATACATTGTCACTTCACAGGATGGTTTTCTGCCATGAGATATTACATTATGGATAAAGATATTATGGAAGGAATGCAACAATGAGGTTTTTTGAGTGAGGTGCAATAGTTTTGCAGAAATGTCAAATAAGAAAATTGACAGAAGCCTACATGACTACAACATGGGACTACATAGAGCTACACTTGGACGACAGTGAGGCAGAGGGCAATTATAGAGAAATTGCTGTATAGACCAGAATTATTTAATCTGACTAATCTTTATGTGACATGTAATGTAATTATATTTTGTAGTTTGTAAGAAAGAATGTGTCACATAATGATTGGTCGGATTACACGAACTTGGATCATGTAATAATATCTTGCAGTGGAAGCATGAAAGGGAGGTTTGTCTGCTGTTAGCTGCTCTATTGAATCATGATAATAGAATGGAAGTTAATGTTTGGTTGTTGGGTAATATGCAAAAAAAAGCAGGTTTAGGTGTTGGTGGTGTAATTGGTGGTTCAGTGGCATGTGCATGCCAGCTTTTCAGCTGCCAAAGAAGCATGTAGTTTGTTATCTGTGCTTTCTGCAGTCTCTTTTAGGTGGAACTTGCTTGGTGGCTTAGGTAAGTGATCTGGAATCTGATTCTATGGAGCCTCTGCCCGTAATTAATCAATCATGGAATGAACCAACATTGGAGTCTGCTTTGGGAATTGGGATGACCCTACGAACTCTTTTTTAAGGCTGTTCTAACTGTTCTTTTTATTTCTTCTGTACCAAAATAAAAAATGATGACTCAGATGAAAGAAACAAGCATTTGATTACACCAAGCGTGTGGGGTCAAGAAATATGTTCTGATGATGCTAATATTTGCACGATATTGTTTAAGAACTGTTCTGAGCAGAATGTGGTTCTAAGGATCAGTTTGATGATTTTTAATTAAAATGTCAATTTTCACATATTTGATTCAAGTCTGCAGTCTGCTTCTTTCAATGCAGCAGATAAAGGACAAAATTTTAAATCAGTTGATTCTGTTATAAATATTAACGCTTTATTTTATATACTTTAGCAAACATAATATTTATTCATGTTTTTAACCATATTAAACATAGGTACACTACGTAAATTTTTGAGAGATGGTGCAAAATTTCAAGGATCTTTGTTTAAGCACCTTTTTCAGTCTGTTCTCTGTGTGAAGGGTGCTACGGCTGCTCATTATTTTTAGAGTCATATTCATGGTTTATCTAGAGTTTGTTCTTACCTAGTTTTCAACCAGCTTTACAAATTTATATAGTCATAATATTTACCTGCTTGGGGTTTTCTTTCCATCACAGGTGAAACATGACAGAACAATTATACTGTTCTTTTCGCCTTTTGTGCAATTGAACGGACAAGTGATACTCCCCGATCCATACTCTACTATCTGCATGTTCCTGTCACCTGTAACTGCAGTTTCCCCGCAAAGGATGATGTCAAGACTCCCAAATGTGCCCTTGGATTGAATCATACTCATACAGGCTGAGCTACTAGACGAACAGTACTAGCTATATAAAAACTGTTCATATTCTGTGACAGCCACGTGACTTTGTTACATTTTTATGGGTTGTAAACTATAAATATACTTTACTACTGAACACATGGATCATTTGTTACGTTATTGCTGCAATTTAATAAGTAGGATTATTTCAGTTTAACCAATAATCTTGTGTCCTCCTAAATATACAAACTAAGTAAAAATACTCAAAACAGAAAACTTTATCTTTCACATTTGTCCTACTCAACTCGAATAAATTGTTTCTAGTTACAATCTTTACCCAGAAAAAAAAAACTACCTTTAATTTAAGTTGCAGCTAGCTATTTCTTTTCTGTTTGACTATGTATGTCATGTCTTATCTTGGACTACATTATTGTAATACTATTCTTTTCACCTATTTTCACCGTTTCTGTGTACTGATACTAGAGTGCAACTGTAAAAGAAGACTCTCAATCAGATTCAGACGCAAATGATTGGATGAGTAACAGTGTTCCATCCCATCACTCGGCTAATAATTTATTTAATATATCTGTATTACCTAAAGATGATTAGCTTGAAATGACTCGGTGAGATTAAGCTTTATGCTGGAAACAACTAATGATTGTGATCCCAACAAAACCTGGTCTTTGATATTTGTGTCTTGTGGCGTGTGCTTTTCCATGTGATTATTGTGAAATAACAACAAAAAGTTATGAGGAATCTTGTGATAGTCTTCTCGTTAAGGAGCACTTTGAATAAATCAAATCCACTTGCCTTTCTTCTCACATATTTCTTTTTCTGATTCTGTAGTTTTAGTTTTCTGGAATCACGAAGGGTAATTTAACCACCTGGTAAAAATACTTTGGCCTGAACAAATGATATGATTCAAGAGAAGAATGAAGAGATTGTTCCCCAATAGAACACAGGCAAGAAAAAACTTATTATGCTGCTTAGGTCGCAAAGATAACAAACAAACCGGAGTTTTATCAACAAACCAACCCAAACCAACACATCTTCTCATATGAGCAAAATAAGCAATGGATGAAGTGTAAGAACTTGAAATTATGAGTTCTAACCACCTGAAAGCATACATAAAAACCAATTAGTTCTACATACCCGTTTTATAAAATACTTCTTTGGCCTTCAGTTGCTTTAGAACTTGCTCAAGACCACAACATCACAAGGAGACTGATCAAAAGGAAAAGAAGGTTGTGTATGTATATAATAATATCTGCTTGGTTGCTGAGGGGAATGAAGCCTGGTCCGAAATCACTCAAAAGAATTCTGTCTTAGACTACTTGCATGAACGATCTCGAACCAGACGACATTCCCCTCAACTTTTTATGTATATATGGCAGACAGGGGAAGTATGGGAAGGTAGGGAAGAGAAAAAAGAGAATATGAGAGAGAGACAGATGACTAAAGTTTTTGATATGGCCATGCATTATTTTTTCATGGGGTCCTTATTATATACGTAAGTTTCAGAACAGATTCTTGTTTATTCTTCTCTCATTTGGCCGTTGAGGAGATTCCTTCTTTGCTCACATGATTTGAAGTCCACTTTCTACACACTCCTAACTTGATTTTCACACGTAGGATTTTCGTTTAGTAATAGGAGCTGTTTCCATCAAGAATAATTCATTCATATTAAATATGGTTTTTTTGTTTGACAAGTTAGCATTTTCGTCTGCACGTTGTTTGATTATAATTTATATGTCATCTGTCCATGCATTGGGATTAATCAGTCTACTTTGGAATTTGCATTATCAAATGACACCTAATTAAACTTATGTCTGATGTTATTAGAAGGCTAGCAACTTGACCACCAAACTATAGTTAAAGCAAAACAACACCCTTTTCACCTACTTAGCTAGCTACCTGAGACTAACAAAAGTAGTACTGAAATTGGAGGCACATAATACCCTTATTGGTGTTATAATCAAAGTTTTGATATTCTGATCGGTTTTGATTCTTTTGAAGGTTTTGACCTTGAGTTTATACCCTGCTCTCAAGTAAAGGATTTCCCTTTTGCTTGCCACTAGGGTAAAGAGAAGATAGTGATGGACTTCGATGGGGATCCATCATACTGCAGCAATATGCCAAACTTGACTAGCAAGTTTAACAAGAAAAGTCGTTTAAAGGTATAAGCATATATGTACAAAGACATGAGAGAGAGAGAGAGTAGATTTTGTACCAAAGAAAAAGAGGAACATAAAAGTCGCAAAGATTTGTATTAATGTTGCCTTCTTCAACTACTTTGTGAGATTGCATCAGACCCTCAATATTGTGCCTTCTTAGAATGTAATAGTGTACCAATATGTGGCAATAGATATGAATTCATAAATGCGACATTGTGTGTGTTTATATAATATTATATATTATTATTATTATTATTATTAATGTTAATGCTAATATGCATAAACAAACAAAAATCGAGTTCCTGCGTTCGAATAAAGTAGACATAAAAATATTGTACTAGTTTTTCAAACAATGGCCTCAAACTTTTACTACCAACAGTCACCTGAGATCAGTCCAAATCTGACATATTTACAAATTTTCATTCAGGATATTTTCTTCTAATGTTAAACACTTCTCAACACATCACATGATTGTTCCTTTTGTTTATAGAAGCCAGTGTTCAAACTTCAAAACTCAGCAATCTCCATTTTATGTCTTCATATGCGATTTATTTATCAGTTAGAACTTAGAAACATCAAATAAATTTAAAATGAAACTGAGATAAATCAAAACTTGCATATTTAAAATATTTTTATGTAGACTTTTAGGTAGACGCGCCTTGGACACATCACGCATACAAATGAGAAATTGTATCAGATAAGAGAGAATTTGGCTAAGTTGGAAACATGTGTGATCCAGCTAAGAGAAGTTAGTACACCTTATTCCTGTGGACACTAGTCTTCCCCATGGATTTTTCCCCCATCGAGTTCATTATCAACACAAAGGTCACTGAATATGCTAAAGACGTTTCTCTAATACCACCAAAACAATGTCTGGCCCAGAAATCTCCATAATGTGAAGGAGAACACATTCATGAATAAAGTTTAAACAGAAGAAGTTTTTATATTAAGACAAGACTTAAATTAAATATATCTTATCTCTCAATAAACATCATCATTTTATGTTTACAGGTCTCGGAAATCGAACTTGTGATCAAATGAAAAAATAAGGTTATCCATCAATTGTCATGGTTAGTGAGAGAAGTATAGATACATTAAGGGATATTATGCAAGAGATAGAGAAAATTAGAGAATGTGAATTAGATGTGTATATTGTTATGTTCTTGTAATCAAAACATTCAAGATATTAACACTTGAATTTTGTCCATATTTTAAGTCAAAATGAGCTTTTGGGGGGCCTGCAAATGTCCGAAAATGCTGGCAGAATAAAGTTTCCTTGATATAACTTCCAAGAGCTAATAGATAAATCTAACACCAAACAAGCCCAACAGAAAAAGGTGGATGAAATCATTACTTATATGCAAATTTATAAAGAAATCATTCCCTAAATGACCTGCGAGTCAAAATGCCTCTTCATATCGTGTCCACATTTCCAAGTTTCTTCAACCAGAAAAAAAGTATCAGAGTTTAAAATTCTGCCAGAGGGGACAATTATTGAGACACTCCTCCACAGAGAAATTTAACTGCTTGAAAAACCCTATAGGGATATATTTTTCCTCTTTGTTTTAGACTATCCTACTGTGTGGCGGCTTACGTTATTACATTGACCTTCTACCTATAGAAATGTGTATCATCAATCACTTCAAGTTGTTAAATCTTTCATTTTCCTTTGGTTTTTGCATGAGTTTTTCGCTGGTTTATCTAAAAGCTTTTCCCCTAAAAAGTAAACACATGATTATACAGTTGTTCTAAGCTTCGGTGATTATATTATGTGGTTATTAAAGTCGCCGTCAATTTTCTCCATGGTCAACAATGTTTAGCGCCATCATTACATTTGCAAATTCAGTTTCTCGTCAGAATCACTAGCTCATTCTTTTCTGTCAGGAGGAATAGCGTCGACTGTGTTCACTTCATTTGCTTTTCTTTCTTGTCAAAACTTCTATAGTTAGGTAACATTCTTTTACAACCCATAGGAGTTTTGAAATGACCTTTTATTGTTATTTTTTTTTTGCACTTTAGAAACCGAGGCAAATATGTAAATACAGCTCAAATCTTCGTATATACGCGTTTGGAAGGGAAATTAAACCCACACATATAGAAAGTGAATATACCTATGGTGAGTTTCATGGAAAAAATTGAGTTCATCATATTTAGATTTTTTCTATTTTGAAAAATTAGGTTTAGGTTAGAGATAGATAATGCAATCTCTACTTGTTTCCGTATAAATTTTTATTTTATTTTTAAATTTAAACTTAAATTATTAAAATATTAGTCATATTTTTAGTGTTTTTTTTTCATACATAAAGGGCTATAGTTGTTTTTATGTTTCATGCTATTCTCTTTTCTTTTATTTTTCACTCATTTCAATTTTTTGAGTCTTTTCAATTAATTTAATACACTTTTTTTCTCTCATCCTCCACACATTTACTTTTTTTTATTTTATTCCCTTCAACCAATTTGGTAAACGTATAACGTTAGTTATTTGCTTAAATTTTTATATTTTTATTTAAATATTTTTAAAATTTATATTTTAAAAAATAATATTTTTAAATTATATTTAAAAATAAAATAAAATGAGACGGAGATGAGACAAGGTAGGGAAACCCGACCCTAATGGGATGAGTGTGAGAACTAAATTTCTATCTCCAGCAAGAATCAAGGTGGAGACAAGGACGAGTATAATTAAGTGAGTCGAGGACGAGGGGAGGGAAAGCAAAACCCACCACTACCCCGCCCCATTGTCATGCCTACAGTATGCAAACCGAGGTATCCCTATGATTTAAAATCCCCAATACTTTTTGATCTTATATAAGTGATAACACTATTAAAGAACTAATTAGTTGATTATTTACTTCTTAATCACATGCTAAGGTTGCATTGAGCATTTGATGAAATCTCATACATATAAGCTAATTTGTAACATTATAGTGGAGAATTAGCGTGAAAATCAATTACAAATCGTTTGGGACACATGGCACTAGATCCGAAAATACAGGAAACATTTAGAAGAAGCACACGGGAACGCATGAGAGCGTGTATTTAAAGGAAGGAGACATGTTGATGGTAGGAATTTTCTTCCTGAACCTTCTGATTCCTTTCTACCCTAAAATACTTCTTGTGTCTTGTTTAATCTTTATGGATTATTTTTCTCTGTCTTAGGTTCGTATTCTTGAGGAGGGCAAAACTCTATTCAAATGTATTTCATTTAGGTATTTATTACATTTTTATTATAAACTTTGTTCATTTTGAACCCTTTTGTGATTATAGAATTCTATTAAACTACTATGTTCCTTTGTCATTTAATAACAGTTGTTTCATAAATAAAATAATATAAATATGTTAAGGTATAAATTCTTCTTACTTGAATATTAGAAAGTTTCTCATAAGGAACATATGTGAGTCCATTACTCATAAATATAAAATAATATGTCTTGAAAGGAGTAGGATAGAGGACATGGCAAAGCAAAAAAAAGAAGAAAAAGATTTGTTGGTGAAGAAGAGGAAGACATTTCAATCTTGTAAGATATTGAGAGAGATATGCTTAAACTAAAATAAATGAAATTAACACACTTCATTGCTTATACAAATTGATATACTGGTATAAATAAAAACAAGTGTGCTATTAATAAATTAACTATACTTTGTCACAATAACATAAGTTAAACCAACTATATTATATTTAGAATTTATAGTTATTTCATGATGACAAAAGTTATTATATCATAACCCTCGTGCGGAGAGTGAGCACATAACACCCATCTTTGATAAAAACTAGTGAACTAGAGAGAAGTTCAAGGTTTTTGCAAAAAAAAAAATGCAAGTTGATTGGATGAGAAAATAGCGAGTAGGTGAAAATTATGAGACTAAAATTTCTCATAAATTATGTAGCAATCATTATCAATATATTTCATTCTTTCACGAAAACTTGGATTGAAAGTAATATGAAGAGTGGATTCATTGTCACAATATAATAAATTAGATGTAATAAATGAAATCATGAGCTCATTAGGCAAGTAGGTAAGCCATTAAATTTCATATGATATTGATGCTAGAACTCAATATTCTGTTTTAGAGAAAGATTGTGATTTTGTAGTTTGTTTCTTGAATTTCTAAGAAACTAACAAAGAACTAAAAAATACACAAATCTTGTGATGGAGTGATGTCTGGTAGGACATACACCCGAATCAAAATCACTAAATGCATTTAATTGGAGTGATAAATTAGTTGAAAAGAATAAAACTTGTTGGTGTTGTTTTTATTTACTTAAGAACATGTTTAGTTATTGAGGAAATGGAAGATTCTAAATCTCCAATGAGTATTACATCATCAACATAAATGAGAAGAGTTGTAAAGGAATCATTAGTTCATGATGAATAAAATCATATTATGAACAAGTAAAACCTATGGATTAAAGATAGAAAGATAACTTGGCAAGCCATTGGCAGCTAGCTTTGTTTCAATCAACAAGATTAGCTAGATCGACTAGAATTGAGGCCTGAAGGTGGCTCCACAGAAACTTCCTCATGTATGTCATCTAGGGATGACAAGGGGGTGGGATGAGTGTGAGTTTAACTATACTCGTCCTTCTTTCCAGAGTAAAAATTCATACTCGTATTATCGTTCTCATCTCTGTCAAGTACCGAATTTATCTCCCATCCTTATCTTTATCATGTATTCATGCATTGTACCAATTATTTATTAGGTAGCTTTCTTACAAAAAAATAAAAATAATATATTATTATATATTCAATGTCAAAATGACACACATTTTCTTTTCTCCAATGTTAAATTCAAGGAAGAAATTATAATTACATAAATCTTAAAATAGAATATCAAATAAAAATTGTATAAATGATAAGTAATTGTAGAAAAGAATAAAAAATTACACATAATTGAAATTTCATAATAACTACAACATCTATTATTTTTGTAGATGATAAGAGGGAAATTATTTTAGGAATTTGAGTGAACTTGGTGGATATCGAACGATTTGAATCAATGAAAGAGATAATGAAAAATTGTGTATCAAAAGAATATTTCTTTAAATGAAATGAAACTAAGAACCAACGAGAAAATAAAAAATAAGTTTTTAGGTTACATAATAAACTAAGAGTTTACACAATCGAACTGAATTTAATATTCAAACATTTTCATACTATAAAAAATAGACAACAAACAAAAATATTAAAAAGGAGCATAAATTATCAAATGTATTCCTAAAAACAATTTAATTCAATAAAATTGGAGTTTTGATTTCTTGAAATGTATCATATCGTTTGAAAAAAATCGCACAAAGAAAAAAATGTGTAATTGAGATTGTAATGAGAGGAAAATTTCCTTGGGAATCGAATAAGTTAAACAATTAAGAGAGAGAATGAAAATTATGTAGCAAAAAAATGGTTCTTCAAATGAAATGAAATAAAAGACCAAAAACAAGAATAAAATTTACTTAAAATTGACAATTATCAGAATAATTATTGATTCAAAGGTTCTAGTTACTTCATTTAAAAAAATCATAATTCATTTGAAAAACAAAACAAATCCTTTGAAAATGGAAGATAGAGAGAGAGAGAGAGAAAGAGGGAATGGAAGAGGGATAAGAAGAGGAAATGGAAGAGGTTTTTTCACTTAAGTAAAAGGAAATTAGTGAAGGAAGCAATGTATCTTTAGTGATGGACCAAGGTTACTACAAACATGGTTTTCTACCAGGTTTTAATAAGTCCAAAAGTAACTCTATTGTGAATAATGTTGTGATAGAATAATCTTGTTAAATTAAATTAGAAGACTTTTCCTTAATCAAGTTAGAAAATACTTTGTCTCCTTAATTTAGTCTTGAGAAAATTCAAAACATGTTAAATATGTTATTGATGAACAAAATTTGGTTTCACACTCTTATTCATGTTAGCTCTGCATTTATTGGTGAGTCATGCACTCACCATAAAACTTCAAATGGTCATATATGGTTTCATAGTAACAACTAAACATTCAATATCAACATAATTTTATAATTTTCTTCATCTTTACAATGTCTAATATATTCTTGATTTTATATTTAATACCATTATATAAGTTTAAAAGTTGATGTTTTTACTCAATTGCAAAATTAACCTTCTTTTATCTTTGTGCCACATTTGGGATGTGGCTTCACGGTTGAAAATTTCATACAAATTAATAGAATTAGAAAATTTATTTTTTACTTTTACACTTTTCATAAATTTTGTTTATATAATAAATTATTATTCTAGTTTTGATATTTAACATTCAAGACTTGGTAATCTATCCAATAAAGTTCTTGACCAAATTTGTATTATTTTTCCTTATGTAAAATATGTCATAAACAAAATCTAGGATTCTTGACATTTAGAAAAACAAATTTTATTACTCTTTATGTTTAACACTACATATACTAGTCATGTTTTTGAACTAGTTCACATTAATATAAGAGTAGCCCCTTACCACATCATCCATATATACATGGTCATGTATATTTTATTTCATTTATATATTATTTCAAACTTCATATTTAGATATTTCTCAAGCATTTAAAATATCAAACTAAAAAATTAATGCATAACTTTGTTACTTTTATTCAAAACACAATTTTCTACTATTATTAAAATTGTCATAATTGATAATGGGAATAAGTTTAATTATCAAGAGTTTCTCTCTAAGCTAGGCATTATTCATTAAATTTGATGTATTATTGTGTCCTAGCAAAATTTATTGTCAAAAGAAAACATCATTACATCTTAAATGTCATATGTGCATTTTTATTTTAAGTTGGTTTTCCAAAAATTCTTTGGTCTTATATTTGTAGACCCCTATTTTTATCCGCTTGTTAACTTTTCGGCAAGTGCACCAAATCGTTCAAGTAATAATTCGAAAAGTCCGAGTATCGTTTCCAAAGGACTTGTGCAATACACGAAAATAATTGCAATTGATAACTAAATTAGACAAAGAATATTTCCATAATTTGTTTTAGTGTTTAAAAGAATTAAAATTGTGCAAACAACAATAAAAACTCTTTTTGGTATTTTCACAAACACTTAGAAGGCGATAAAGATATGAAGTGATATGGAATGTAAATGTTAGGATTAGATTTCACCAAAACTCACTCTCATGCATATAATCACTCAACTTCTCTCCACCTTAATGTAAATGTCAACCCACTAGTTTACTCAAACCCTAATCCCTTAGTAGAATGAGCCTAAGTTTTCCTATTATGAGTCAATTCCTTGATCCCCTAATAAGCAAACTTGCTATCACAACAAGGGTTTAAGACAACTAATGAATCAAGTTCCATTCCTAGATACAAGTTTCATTAGGTATTTTGCTTCAATCCAAGATTACAAAAAGATAATTTCCAAAACTTAATGAATCAAATATCAAGCTATGGGTGATCAAACCACAACAAGCATTAAGCATAGAAACAAAATACTAACATTGAATGGAAAGACATATATATATATAAACAAAGAGATTACATGAGAGTTTGTTTGGCTACATCTAATCCCAACAAAATGGGTTTTAGCTCTTCATTGTCATGAAGAGTACAAAAAATAAAGGATGAGTAATGGAAGAAGAATGATAACCCAAGAGGAGGAAGATGGTCTCCAAGGAAGCCCTAGAAGCTCCAAGACATGTTCCAACTCCATTTTTTTGCCAAGATACCTCTTTCTCTCGAAGAGTATGAATAAATAGGCATAAGGGTGCTATGTCAGCAAGTTGGCGCCTGGCGGGTTCCATTTTGCGCTCGGCGCACTCATACAAATCTGGTCTCGGCCCAACTGGCGCCCAGCCTGAGGTGAATTCTGGAGCCTGGTGCCTGGCCCCGTTGACAGATCAGGTCTCTGCCCATATAACGTCGGGCCTGCTTCAGGGGTGTGCAGTGCCAAGAACTTTCTTTAATTTTCCATTAAGGCCTTCCTTCTCCATCCCTAGGATTCCAAACTTGCTTCTTTCAACCTCAAATGTTTCCTATACCACTGTTAGACAAAAAATATGGGGATTAGTAGTATAATTAGATAAGATTAACCAATTTCAAATTACTTTCAAAAAGTATCAAAAAGAGAACCAAGTAAGTTAAAAGCTTAAGAAAGAGTTGATTTTGTTAATGTGAAAAGACTAAAAGAAGTGGTAAAAATTAACATTATCACTGAAGCCAAACTCACATCAGAAGATCTAGAAAAAGAAGAAGAATTAAAAAGAAGAAGATGAAGCCAGAAGAGTATTATTTATGAAGAATCCTAAAGAGCTTCAGAAACAACTTGGACAACCTTTAAGATAATAAGTGTGAAAATGCATTTTTGCTTATTTAGTATGAGAGTGGTCATTCTAGAGCTAGGAACGGTTGTTTTCAAGTTAGGAATGGACCGTTCTCATATACTCATTCTGGAGGCTAAGAACAGGCGTTCTCATGAGGAGAACGATCATTCTCATGAGGAGAACGGTCATTCTCATGAGGAGAACGATCGTTCTCTATCTCTGACACAACTTATAAATAGCAACATGTGTACTGCACAGTGACAAAACAAATTTTTGGTCACACAAAATTCTGATAAAAGAAAACAAGTTAACAAATGTAATATAGCTAACCCGTGTCGAATCTCACAAGGACACAATTATAGGAGTGTAACCATTGTTAAACATCGTTCTCTTAAAATAAACAACAATAATAATAATAAAGGAGATTTTGTCGAATTGATAAAATTAACAATGCAGAGTAATAATTGTAAATAAATAATTAATGAAAACTAAAATTAAAAACACATAGTAAAGAAAATTATAAATAAAATAATTAAGGGAAACTAAAATTAAAAACAAAGATGGAAATTAAATTATTTAAATACGAAAAACTAATGCATGCAGAATTAAATTACGATGCTAAGAATTTAATAATGAGAACATTTATAAATACTTATATGATTAAAATAAATAAATTAAAAGACAAATTTAAAGGCAAAGCAATAATTGGAATGAAATTATTATGCTAATTCAAATTATAATAAAAATAAATAAATAATTAACAATTAAATGAAAAAATGTATTCAATTAACTATTAAAATTTAAAATGAATAAGTAAAATACTGAATTTAAAATGTAGACTGAAATTATAAAATACTAAATTTAAATTAAAAGTAAAATGCTAATAAAATTACTGGAGTCTGAAAAATAAATAGATATGTGTGAGGGTGTGAATGTGAGAAAGTAGAGCGTACAAAATTTAAATTATTGACCAGAATTAAATAAAATGAAACTAAAATACAAAATAATGAAATTAAATAAATTAACATGAAAGAAAACAAAACCAGGAAATTGTAGCAAGAGCTCCTAAAACTTTCTGAAGCTTCACTCCCAAACTAACAACAAAACTATAATGAGAAAAAGAAAGAGGAAGAAGAAAGACTATTGCTCTGGTGAAGTGCATTTTGCCTTGCATCTAAATCTCCTATTTATAGGAGATTAGTCAAAGTCTTATTACAAATAAAAATCTGATTTACAATTCAAGTCAAATATTTTTTCCTCGGATTTGATTTTGTTGATTAGGAGATCCTCTGCCAAGAATAGAAATAATTGCTCCTTCAGAATAAATATTTCGATTTGATTGCGGATTTGAATTTGCAAGAAGGGAATTCTGAAAATGGAGAGTTGATTATGCACGAATTTCAAATTTTCAAATGAAGTTGGCCCACGCATTGAATTAGGCCACATTGAATGTGTTAGAAATAACGACAGTGTAAAAATCAAGAGGAGGGTGAATTGGATTTTTAAGAAACTTTTTCTCTTTAAAATAATTTTCCAGATTTAAATAAATGTTCTAAAAACAAAATTCGGATTTTTCTTAACCTATGATAAGCGCAGTTTGAATTGCAATTGTTAGAATGATCCGCAATAAAATAAAGAGATAGGGAAAGAGAAAGAACACAAATTTATACTGGTTCGGATTTAGCCAATCCTACTTCCAGTTCCCAATCGCCACAAACACGTGATGATCACCCCACTATCTTTAATTGAAATTACAAACACCAATTCATGCAATAACAAATAAAGATAAAGGAAACACCTCCTTAGACATACTAAGGATGAACTCACCTCCTCAGACACACTGAGGATGATTCCACCTCTCTTGACAAACAAGAGATGAACACACCTCCCTTAGAACACATCCAAGGGATGAATTATACCCGTTCAGAAAAACAGTAAAAGAAAACACCTGATTGAGTGCTGGATGAAAGCTTAAGCACAATGATCACTACTTCCAAAGACTTAGATTAACCTTGAGAGAGCAAGAAAGTGGTTTTGAAAACTTTAGCGCAAGAATACTTTGAATATTGTGTTTAATCAGATGTGTTGAACCTAAGACATTCTCTTTCATTTTATAATTCGAAAATACTCCAAAGTTTCCATTCTTAGGTTGATTCAGCATTGAATTCACAAAAACGTCATATTTAATCGATTATCTAAAAGGTTTAATTGATTATATCATAGTTAAAAACTGGAAAACTCATTTTGCCTGATATAATCGATTAGATTAAGGCCATAATCAATTATATGAACCCAGAAGCGATATAATCGATTATCAAAAACACTTAATCGATTATTTTGTTCGTTAAACTATTTTGATTCAAATTTTAAGTGAAATAATCGATTAGACTTCGTATCTTAATCAATTAAAAGCGTAGAAAAATGTTTTTGCGAGAAAATGACTTGCTCTCAAGTTTGAAATGGTCTTGAATAGGATTTATGACTTACTCTTTTCATCCTTCACTCAAAACAAAAACTTCTAAACTTGAAACTCCAAGTCTTGAGAAAATCTTCATCAATCTTCTCTCTTGAAAGCATTAACCATCCTTTATGTCTTTCCTTTTCCATCAATCAACCTTCTTTTGTGAGATGACACAAGTCTTTAATGTTGTTTAGAAAACTTTAAATCTTCATTATCAAAACTTTAATCTTCATGACTTATTGAGAGACCTTCATCAACACTTGATCTTGAAAAATGCCAACAGAATGCACCTAAGTTGCACCTCCTATTGGTTTCATGATAAATGGGCCGCGAAGAATTTAATTTGGAAGATTAAAAAAGTTTTCCCCACCGAAGCACCTTGGGCTCATCTCAAAATAACTTCAAGTTTTTTTTCTCCTATAAGAAAAGTCTCAACCAGAAAAAAAATATATATATGCAATATGAATGTATGAATGTATGTTTTGATGTTAAAAATATGTAAAATGCAATAAATTTACTAAACTTAAATTATGTCATTGTTTTTATAAAAACGTGCAAAATGCATGATTTAAGAATAGAACAAATGACTTAGAAAGTGTTTTTAGATAAAAAAAATAAAGAGTAAAATGACATACATCACACAGCATACACCACCCAAGAATTCAAAAGTACTACTCTGGAACTTGTAATCTCTCTCTTATAATCAATATTAAAAACTTGCTTCGAAGGTTCCAATCTCTTTCTTTTAAACTTTTAATTTATCGTTTTCTTAGTAGATCAGAATAAAATAGAGTAGAAATCATGTTGATGAATAATCAAATGTGCATGTTATAATTATGGGGTAAAAATAATAATATGAAATAATGTGTTTATTGTGAATACATCATAGGGTACAAGAAATAGGCTAGTGAGTGTGTAACACGTTTCTCACTCATAATCGACCCCTGAACTTACACTCTGGTTGTGATCACCTAAGTTTGATTCTTGAAAACCCTTTTCTGTTTTCAAAAACCCTTTTCTTTTTCCAATGTTTTGAGTAAAACATTGGTGGTGACTCTATAGAACCATTTTCAAAAACAATAAATAAAGAAGAGTCCAGTATATCGGGTATTCCAAAGTTAATAAGTAATTTTTAAAATGGAAGTCCAAACATTGAAATTCGGTCTACAAAAATGTTATCACACATGTCATACATCTCATTAACAAACTTATTACACCTATTCTTAAGGAGGAAAATAACCTTTTGAAATGTCGCATCAAATTCCTCAAACTTTATTAAGTTTAAAGAAAAAATTGTTGTTTGATTCACAATTTCACACGAGTATATTTATTGGTTTTATATCCTACATCAAATGATACATTTTTTTTTATCTTAACTCTATAGAAAATCATATTTCTCATAACCTAGTATTTCATGAGCACATATTATCACACTCTTATATTAAATCATCAATTTTCCTTTTGATACCATATTAAGAAAGTTATGCTTAAACTAAGATAAATGAAATTAGCACACTTTATTGAATATTTGTATGATATTTATACACAAGTAGACCAAGTCAACTGTAGTACAACTAAAAAAGGGTTATTGTATCCTCAGGGATTAGCAAATATTTATATAGTTAATTAATTTCTAGATGAAAACTAATGACATATTACAATGGAGATTCATATACATTATATAAACACACATAGTAGAGATTTTAGTGCAATGAAACAGAATAAATTGATTGAGAAATTCAAATATGATTAAAGAGTTGGGATTGAATTTACTTCGTCACTAATATGTAACTTCTTGCCTATACATATAATTATATTCAACTTCCAATGTTTTACACAATCAAACTAAGATGATTCATCACTCTTGGTTCCTAAGAATCTAACATAATTAGTCAATTCCTTGATCTACTGTATTAGATTCTTACATTAAGAACAAAACATTATTGACCAAAAACATCAACTATATCCCTAGCAAATGCTGCTTTTGTGTGATTTAGCTTAGTTCAGAAAAAGAGAGCATTTTCCAATCACAATCTAAATCCAAAATCGTGAAAATAGATTCCTCTATTTTTCAAGCATTAAGCATAAAACTAAACCAAAAATGAAAAAACTGAATATAATCATATATATATAGATATAAAGAGTTACAGAGAAGTTACAAGTTACCAATTCCCAACAAGGGAGAAGATTAGCTACACATGATCATGATCGCAATGATCCTTAAATAACAAATAGTGGAAAAAGGAAAGATGAAATAATGACTGTCTTTTTCTATCTCGACTCTCCTCTCTCTTGTAGCCAATCACCCTTTTCTTTCTTATTCTCCCTATTTATAGTTGAAGATTTCAGTTGTCGTTTAAATTTATCTGCTTAGCATCAGTATAATGCGTTCAGCGGATTAAATTCCTTCACTTTGAAGGATTCTTAAGGTGCTTACTGGACAAAATTCGCTTAACCTCGAGGTGGTGTGCTTAGCACCAAGGTTGACATTTTAACCTTACTCTCTAGCTAGATGTGCTTAGCATCATCATCCGGTAATGAAGAAATCTCTTGTATTGGCTTCTGGTACTCGACATCAACCTCCTATACTTAACGCATTTTGACAAATTTAAGCTTCTTTATATGCACATAGATATAATTTTCTGTTAATTAAATGTAACTTATTTCAATGTAAAATATTTAATTTTGAATTATATTTATGGTTTTCATGAACAAAATATATCTATCTTAACCATATTTAAGTATTTAAGCAAGAGTGTAAACATATACCTTTAACATTTATCAGTGATAAATAATTTCAAAGTTTAGAATATCTAACCTAATTCAAAAAATTCATGCTTAAATCCTACAAATTCAACAACATTGAAATCACATTAAAATTAAAATATATTAAATAAAAAGTTAAATCTTATCAAATTATGCACGCACATTAACATAAAATGTGATTAAGCCTAAATAAAATAATATTAAATAATTAACTAAAATATTTTCCATCATTTAACATATATAAACAACAAAAAAGCATAATATGCCAAATAAAAATAAAAATATATAAAGATTTAAACGACTTGATAAGCAAGTAATTAATTGCTACGTATATATTAAATGAAAAAAATTATTGTTATAATATGCAAGTAACTAAAATATTTTAAATGAAAAAATATTAAATAATTAACTAAAAAATGCTACATATATAACCTACATGGCAATATTGTTAAAAGAAAATTCAGTACTAAAAATATGTAGGAGATTTGACGAGATAGGGATTATTTGGAATAAAAAGAAAAAAAATGGTAATTAGTTAAATATTGTATAATAAAGGACAAATGGTGTGGGGGTGTAAATAGTCAATGTCTGAAAAGCATAATCTAGAATAACTAAAAGTCCAACTACATACAAATTTGAAAGTAATTACTTCATATACTTCCATAGTTTCTTCTTACACCTATATGGAGTATGTTAAAAAATAAAAATTAGAAATATAGGTCAATTGTATTTTGGTCTGTCTTACATTTGATTTGCAAAAAATAAGTGAAATTGGTTGATTCGCATAAGACCTGTAGAATGATCCGCATAAACTAAAAAAATTGAAAAAATTAATTTTTAATATGTTATAAAAATAAAAATTTAGTTCAAGTATACCAATTAAAAAAAATAAAAACTAATGATTTATTATTTATTATTATAAGTAATTTACTTATATATTATGGAAAACAAATTATTAAAATAAAACATAAAATAAATATGATTTTAATTTGTAAATATATAATATTAATAAAATAATAAATGAAAACATTTAATCATATTAAACATACTAGCATTATTACATAATAATAAAATATTTTAAAAAATTAATACGAGTTATAGGTGGAACAGATCATGACTTCTACATTTCTGTGAATTATGCAATCTATATAGGTTGGCTAGCTTAATGTTTAATTTGTCCCCACACATTTTTAGCAGTTCATCCCATATTATCATGTTAATATATTCATATTCAACATGGAAACAATATTACATTATAATAAAAGATTAAAATAATAATAATACACTTTTTGAGACGAAGTGGACTAACTCCTACTTTGACTAATACAGGCTACATGTTATACATATATGGGCTAATAAACTCAAATATTAAATACCTAGTTTGTTTTATACATTATTGGGTCACAACAAGCTAAGGAACTTCTTGCATAACTCATCCTCCATTATCATTTCTAATAAAAACATCATTTTTAATATATATATATATATATATATATATATATATTTAACCTAGTTTTCTCCCTATGCATACACTTGTTCCACCCCATTGAATTTTTCAAGGCATCTTATACCATCTATAAGTCATTATTATCACTACCTTTGGTGTGCTATAATTGAAAATCTTAGTTCTTGTTCTCATTCTTTGTTAAGGTAAGATTATTTTTCTTTTTTCTTTTGATTTTAATTTTTTTTCTAAATTTCCTAATTATCTAAGTATTGTTTTGAATGTGTTGATCTATAAAATTTCTAAATTATACAATTTAAAATATCATTATAATCTTTTATTAAAAAACATTTTTAAATTATGAGATATATTCAAATTAACAAATTTAAAATTTGTATTTTAAATTATATAATTTAAAATACAAATTTTATAATTTATATTTTAAATTACATAATCCAAAATATGAATTTTAAATTCTAAATTAACTTATTAAAAATAACTATACTTCTAGAATTAGATTATAGATGATAGAATCCATAATATATCATGTGACATTTCAAATTATGTAATTCCTAATAGATTGATCATTCTAAAAAAACTTCTAGACCACATAGTAAAAAATCACACGAAAAAATTAATGAAAAACTCACTATTATTCAAATTCATTAAAAAAAACACTAAATACTTACTAAAAGTGATATCTAACTTCAACTCCACGAAACCTTGATTTCCCTTCATCTAGAAAACGATAGAAAGTAGGAGTTGAAGTGGTGCTAGAGACCAACATAGAAATGAAATTTTTGGAGCTTGGAAAGTATATAAATAACAACAAAAGAAAAAAAAAATGAGTATTTATAAAAATTACGAAAATTGGGCATAGAAAAAAAAGTATTAGCCAAATTTGAAATGAATAATCCTATTGACACTTTCTTCCTCAAAACCTTTTTTTTTTTCTTTAAATTCTCAGTCTACCTTTCTTTCCACTCGTCTATTTGAAATCTGTCCTCTGCCTTGCTCCCCAGCACTCTCTCTCTCTATCTCCATAAAAAAGAAGAAGAAAGTGTCTATTTAAAATTAAAAATTTACAATCAACAATTTATTGAAAACTTATAAGATTAAAATTTATTAAAATTTGAAATAAAATTATTTTAAAACTTATTAAATTTTCGATAATGCTTTATGGTCTTTAAAATTTGAAAGTAGGCCTTGGAAGAAAAAACATGAAGGAGTATAGTTTTGTTATTTAAAAATAATCTATATAAAAAATAAATCTTTTCAAAAGAAAAATAAATTATTAAAAGATAAATTTATATTTTATTTAAAAATCTTATTACAATATAACTTTTTAAACATTTTTAACAAAGCATGTTGTATGATAGTTAAAAAGGGTTATAGGTGTTTTCTTTAATGAAAGCTAATATAAGTATATCAAAACTTTATCTCACATTCTCTATTTCCATCCTTATACTATATATATATATATATATATATATATATACTTTTAAATTTTGTAACTTTCTTTTTTTTTCAAATTCAATCAAATATTTTCTTTTTAAAATCAAATTTAAAAATCCTAAAAATAAATTTTTTAAATTAAAAATTTCAAATGTAATATTTTTTAAATTTAATTAATTACTCATAATAAAAAGTTACATATATAATAAAAAAAACTTTTAAAAATTTATAAATTTTTTTATTAACTTCTATTTTTTATTAACTTTTATTTTTTATTATTAGAAAAATAACACACATGTACCTAAGCTTATGTTTATAATAATAATAATTTGCCCTTTACGTTATTTTTTAATACTTAAAAAGACTATTTTGTTTGATTTTTAATAAATTTAGAACTACTTAAATAATTTGTGTTGTTTTAAGAACCATTTAAAAGGCGAGTAATGGTTTAAAATTCAAATAGTTAAACTGGTACAAATTTTAGATGATTTTCAGTTATTTCAACCACTGAATTAAAAAATAGTTTTCTGAACTTATGAAATTGTGGAATTGTGTTTTCTAAACTTCAACACTTAAATAAATAAAGGTTGAATGTATATTATTTATTCACACTTTAAATTTATTGGCATTAGTTTTAAAAAATTCAAATATCAGTAATAATAAAAAATAAAAATAAAAGAACCGCCAAAGTTGTGAATACGAGTATGTTAAAGGTGAGGAAAACAAATAAAATAAAATGCGGAGGTATCTCCTTCGCTCATCCTTTACAAAAACCTAAATTCTGCTCAGCACCTTTCTCTTTATATCCAAACGCCACCGTTGTTCTTTTCTCTGCGTCCTCCCAAGCTTCGAGAATCGCAGTAAGTTCTTTAACTCCGTTCTGCTCGCGTTAGGGTTTCCGCATCCATTTTTCAATTTATTAGTTTCGTTCGCAATGCGAGTTCTACCACTTTCACTGTTCGTTAGAGTTGAATAATTGCATTCTCTTTCTTCGCTTTCGCATCTGAGCTTGTGCTATTCGTCTTGTTCGGTTAAGTTGTTTTTCTGCACTGATGAATGTGGATTTGATTATTTTTGTGTCGGTTGGAGTATTTTTTTATTCATCTGGTGCAGGGTTTTATTTCAAGGCATTGGAAGCTACGGAGTTTGATTTTAGGGTTTTATAGGTTTCGAAGGGTGATTGATGTTGTTTACTAGTCCTCTTCTTGATGAGTGTGTGTGTGTAGATGGGGCAATTGTTGGATTCCTTTACTCCTCGCCACTTTTTTTCTTGTATGTTATTTAATTTAATTTGTTCTTTGTTTTCTGTTGAAAAGGATACTCATGAGTTGTTGCTTCATGTGTTTGGTTTCGTAGTTGCTGGGATGTCTGGGGAAGTTTATGATGGACAAGATGCTGGCTATGTGCCTGAGAACCCTGAGTTTCCGCAGAATCATTCTGAGGAGCATGATGGAGGAAATGTGATTGATGACTCGGGGTTTCCGCAACTGCAGCCCGATGAACATGATGTGGCGAATTTGGCCGAGGATGCTGATGTTCCTGGAAATAATTTTGATGGGAATGATGGTGAAGGTTTGCCTGAAAACCCTGATTTTCCTCCGCAAGAACATGCTGAGGAAGAACATGGTGAAGGAGACATGACTGAGAATTTTGGCTCTGAGGAAAAACAGGGATCCCAGGAGGAGTTGAAAGGAGGTGAAGTAAAAAAATGGCCAGGGTGGCCTGGGGAGAATGTTTTCAGGATGTTGGTTCCTGTGCAAAAGGTTGGCAGTATTATTGGACGTAAAGGCGAGTTTATTAGGAAAATCACTGAAGAGACTAAGGCTCGTATAAAAATTCTTGATGGTCCACCTGGAACTGCAGAAAGAGCTGTGAGTATATATTTCAGAGTCTTCTTATTCATTCAGTATTTGATAATGTTAAATATTAACTGTTTCAATCACATTATGCATTTTTCCTATGTATCTGTAGGCTTATTAGAATTATTTGAATGGATTTATTTTATGCTTGGTATCCTGCACCACCCTCCTTACAGTTAGGCTTTTATGATGTTCCCTTTCCTTCATTCATCCATGCTCTTATTGAATATGTATTTGCATGGTTAACAATACCAAGTAGAGGCCTTACATGACCTACCTCAAAGTTGCTATAATGTGTAGGGGATTGGTTGCTTTGCTGAATTATAGATTCAAGATAACTAATTCATAATTTATAGTATATTTATACATAAATGCTTAAAAATAAAGTATTATCTAAAATGATATCTTCTTAATTCTTAAGCAAAAGGTTATAGTCTAACACACATTGACCATTAATTTGAGCTATAACATTGTGAGAAATGAGATTACAGGAAATTAAAAGAAAATTGGAAAGATGAGGGAATTCATAGAAAAACAGAGGGCCATGACAAGAAAGATAATTTGATTAACTATGAAGAACACACTGCACAAATAAACAGTGATATTCATATGTCTTAGTTAAGTTGCAGCAGTTAAGTGTTTTTTGAATTGCAAAACAGATATTGGAGGTGAACTTGGCAAGAAAATGAATGGGCTTGGCTGTAAAAGGGGTTGATTGTGCAAAATGTTAATATATGTCTTAGTTAAGTTGCAGAAGTTAAGTGTTTTTTGAATTGCAAAACAAAGATTGGAGGTGTACTGGGCAAGAAAATGAATGGGCTTTGCTGGAAAAAAGAGGTTGATTGTGCAAAATGGGGTGAATCCGACTATCATATGCAATCTGACTGCTATTTTTTTCAGTGCAAAAGTGCTGTACTATGAGTTTCTTGTGGCCACCAGCTGTTGTGATGCTCTGTTGCAGTGTTATAGTGCTGCTGTTGGTACCTATGGATTCTTTGCTCGGTCATTATGTATCAGAGTCATAAAAATATAATAAAGGGAACGCCTATTTGATAAAGCAAACTTACATCATGCTTAGTCCTATGTTTTTTAGTATCTGATTAGTGCCTTGATGTGGAAAACATATATTTGAGATGAAACTTAATGTTTCATTCATAATAACACATGGATATTATTGCTAAGAAACTGTGTTATCAAAATTAAACAAAAACTTATCAAGGAAGTAAAAACTTAAAATAAATATAATCTAGTTGAACCCAAGAAATCATAAATAATCAACAAGTTAATATATAAAAAGAGATGTCTTTTGTCACGATGACCAAATGGGTGTGTGCAGGTTGTCAGCTAATATGAATGACTAAAGTGGCTTCAAATTGAAGAGCCAAAGTTCAAGTTGCAGGAAACAACAATGAGCATTTACAACTGCTGAAACGTTGTTTTTGTCTTAAGAATCAAATAGTCTGCAGATTTTGGTGGAAAGAAGCATTCACTTCCTGGTAACTTCAGAACTTGGTCGATTGGTGTCTTGCCACACTCCCTGGAACACTTTCCTCGGAAACACTCTTAAGTTACTTAAATAAGAATTAAAAAAAGTTTATGAAATTTGAATATATCTAATTTATAGATCTGAAGTTCAGAAACTATATGAAAAATTGTAAATCTGAAATATATCTAATTAATAAAACTGAAATATATATTGGTCCATTTAATTACGTCAGATCATTATCAAATTCTTCTCGAGATTTACAATTATTAATTAAAGTATTTATATTAATTTTTGGATTAAGGGATGATGCATTCTTCCTAAGAAATGAAAAAAAATGTTAAAGAAAATTTAGTTTAACAGAGTTACTAATTTGTTGAACCAAAGACACATACTGATTGTAGGAAATGAAAATAAGGTTAAAAGCTTGAACAAATTTGTTTTTGTTTTCACTTGTAATGCATTAGTGATTTGTTTTTTGTAACATGGTGATGAATCAGCCATGGGTCAAGTATATAAAATTAGTTTGTTTTAAAAATTTGAAATTTAGCTGCTTATGGTGTGTTTCTTTCTCAATTCTCCTTTTATGCTTTTAAAAGGTAATGGTTTCTGCAAAAGAAGAGCCGGATCGCACCATACCGCCTGCTGTGGATGGTTTGTTAAGGGTTCATAAACAGGTTGTCAATGTAGAGCCTCATCCTGCTGATACTGCATCAGTTGCAGGACGCACAGTTGTTACAAGGCTTCTAGTGGCAGATACTCAAGCAGGGAGCTTGATTGGGAAGCAGGGAGCCACTATAAAATCCTTTCAAGATTCCACAGGTTGCAATATACGTGTTCTTGGTTCAGGTGCGCCCTCAAGCAATGTAAATTATATTAGGAAATGTTGCTTTTGTTCGTCAATGAACACGTTTTCCTTTTCAATATACTTTTGCCACTGGCCTTTTTGTAATGGTGTATTTTCCGAAGTTGTAGTGAGTCTTTGACGTTACATGTGTTAATGTTATCAGTACCACTAGATCTACCCTCCGTAGATGCACTATAGTTTTGTTCTGCTATTCTTATTATGTATTTGAAAAGTTGGCTGTGTTTTCAAGTAATGAACTAATATTTTGTAAACATATATTTGAAAAGATTGATTTATGATATCCAAGTTAGTGATTGCGGTACCTGAATGATATATTATGTACAACAGAACACCTCCCAGTGTTTGCTCTGCGAGATGATAGTGTTGTCGAAATACAAGGAGAATCTTCTGGGGTTCACAAGGCGGTTGAACTTGTTGCAGTTCATCTACGTAAATTCTTGGTTGACCGCAGCATAGTTGGTGTATTTGAGACACAGGTGAGTTCATTTTACTTTTAGTGTTTTATTCAAAGTTGAAAGGTGCCTATGGCCAAATTAAGAATGTACGTGGAGAATTTATCTCATGGGTTTCATCATGTCATGATAAGTCATTAAGTCTGATTTGAACACTCTAAGCTATATGTGGAATGTTGTTTTTAAGCTTGGGTTATAGATGGGGATAATTGACTGCGACAGGTTAGTCATAGGTGGGATGGAAAGCGTTAGGCTAGGCTCCTGTAAAATTTACATGTATTCCTGTCTTTGATCATTCATTGTCTATGTAGTTTAGATGGGTTTCAATGTTTTCAAAGTGTCATCACTTTTTTTCGCATGCTTTGGATTGAAGGGATCTTTCAATTTATTTATTTTTTCAAGTTATATGGATCGTTTTTATTAAGAGGTGGATTTTAAGTGTAATTCAATCTTGTAAAACCAGGTTAGGTTTGCACCCTATTTATAAAATATGAATTTTTTTCATATTACTTGTTAGTGTGAGACTCTAACAATCTTTCATGCCTAGAAATGAAACATCTTATGAAACATCTTGAGTATGAAATTAGATAATTGTGGGTGATTTAACAAGTTCTCAAACAATCTTGTTAAGATATGTTTATATGACTTTGATATCATTTTAGCAAGTTTATGTCTTTTTATTATTATTCATTTTGTGGATAATTATTTCTTTTCTTCCTTCAAAACTTCAGATGCAAAGGCCGGATGTTCGAGCAAACCAGAATGTGCCACATGGCCCGCCACACCAACCTTGGGGTCCTCCTCAAGGTTTTCCAGCTCCTGGACCTGGTAGTGGTGGTGGACCTGCTTTCCCTCCCAATCCTCAATATCTGCCCCCTTCGCATAACTATGATAATTACTACCCACCTGTTGACCTGCCTCCCATGGACAAGCACATTCATCAGGGTCCTGCACCTGCCTATGGAAGAGATGCTTCTGTGGGAATTCATTCATCCAGTGCGCAACCCCAACAATCTGTTGTGACTAAGGTATATCCTTTTTGCGAAGCTTGACTATTGCAGAGAGGGATATTGATTTTAACACATTTTTTATTTATTTATTGTGGCTTAACATGATTTCTTCTGTACTATGTAGGTCACGCAGCACATGCAAATTCCTCTGTCCTATGCAGATGCTGTTATTGGAGCATCAGGGACAAACATCAGCTACATCCGTCGTGCCAGTGGAGCAAGTATTACAATTCAGGAGACCAGGGGTGTGCCAGGGGAGATGACTGTTGAGATAAGTGGTACTGCTTCACAAATACAGGCTGCCCAACAGCTAGTGCAGGTATTTCGTTTTAAAGGGTTTTTTGATTGTCTAATCTACATGTCGGATGTCTTTTTGTCATTGTTTAATAGACTAGTTGGGTTTTTTTTGGCAATTGGAAGTGACAATCAATGTTGTCAAACTCGAGGATCGGAAAAGGAACAAAAAATCGTAACTCGACTCGTAAGAGTTACAAATATATAAAAAATTAAATTTATAATTTATAAATATTATTTATAAATAACAAAATTAAAAACAGGTTCATAATTCATAAAATTGGTCACAGCACAATTAAAAACAGGTTCATAATTCATAAAATTGTTCATAACACAATTAAAAATAGATTCATAAAATGTTTAATACAAATTAACTATTGAAGGAAATCCTTCATATTAAAAGTAGGATAATCCTCCTCCGCATGATCTTCATTAATTTCATCTCCATTGTAACTTTCATCATTATCAGCAATTGGAGGAACCTCCAAATCATCTATAGGTGCAGCAACACCACCACCACTAGCATCTTCATCTTCAACTTCAACTAAGATGTCTTCATCCAAAGCATCCAAAGTTGAATTTGCTTCATTCTCCTCCACAGTCCATTCATCATCAGAAACAAGATCATCAATGTTATATTCTCTTGTTTTCCTAACATCCTTCTTCTTCTTCAATCTTGAATTAGCCATCACAAACACCACATCATTCATGGTCTTTTGTTGTAAACGATTTCTTTTCTTGGTGTGGACCTAAATAATTATAAAATTAAATGATAATATTCTATCAAAATAATTATAAAATCAAGTTCAAAGATTTAAATTCTTTCTTACCCTCTCAAAAGCACTCCAATTACGTTCACAACCGGATGAAGTACAAGTCAAACTCAATACTCTAATAGCAAATCTTTGTAACTCTGGATGTTCATCACCATATGATTCCCACCATTGTGCTGGAGTTTTGGTTTTGAGTGCACGTTGAGCTATTAGACTACCAAAGAATCCAGATTTGCTCTTGAAACTCTCAATTTGAGCATCAATCTTGCTGATCTCATCAATGTCTCCCACCAACCTAGCCAAGCAATCATACATTCCACGTTTCACCTCATAATCAGCCTTAAACTCAGCATCATAGTGCAACATGGGATTAAGATAATAGCCTGAAGCATGCAATGGCCTATGCAATTGGTTGTCCCATCTTTGATCAATGATTTCCCAAAGGGGAGTGTAGCTAAGTAACATAAAAAGAAATAAATTAATCTCCAAGCATAATCTAAAATTTTAAAAAATAAAATACAGCTGGAAGGTATAAATTACCTTTTACTAATGCCATTGAAAAGACTTTGAATCTTTTCTTTTGCAATATCCATTTCTTCATAAATGTATCCCATAGCTGGTTTCTCATCTGAATCAACCATGCGCAACACCTTGATCAGGGGAAGAGCAACCCTCATGCAATTCAAAATATTTCTCCAAAATCCTTTATCCAGTATCAAATTTTCCACAAACTCTCCATCCCTAGTCTTTACGAATTGACTATCTTGCCACTCCTTGGATGTGAACATCCTAATAAGGGATCTTTTATTTTCATTCAGGCATCCCAAGGTCAAATAAGAAGTGGCAAAACGAGTATTGGCTGGTCTTATCAAATCTGTGCCTTTAGTAAACTTGTGCAACAAAGAAATAAGACCAGTTCTTGAATAGATGTAAGTTGTAATTTTCTTACCATTTGCTATTGTCTCATGATGGAGAGGTATTTTTTTCTCAAAATCTTCCAACATTAAATCAATGCAGTGTGCTGCACAAGGTGTCCAATATAACTTTTGTCTTTTTTGCATTAACAAATCTCCAGCTGCTTGTAATTTGCTGCATTGTCAGTGACAATTTGGATTACGTTTTCTTCTCCAACCTCCTCAACAACATCATCCATCATCTTGAAAATTTTATCAGCAGTCTTACATATATCAGAAGCATCAATAGACTTCAAGAAGACAGTCCCCTTTGGACTATTTACCAGAAAATTAAGTATAGTCCTTCTCCTCCTATCAGTCCATCCATCTGTCATTATTGTGCACCCATTCTTCTTCCAAAATAGTTTATGTTCATCCAAGATCAGATTGGTCTTCTCAACTTGTTGCTTCAAATATTTCACCCTAATTTCATGATATGATGGTGGCTTAAATCCAGGGCCATGTTTGGAAACTAACTCAAGCATCCTCCAAAACTCTTCGCTCTTTGCTACATTAAATGGAATAGCATTGTTGTAGAAAAATAGAGCAATTTGTTGACATGCATCCTCCCTCTCACTTTTCTTGAAAATGACATTGATAGTACTTTGACTGCCCCTTTTCCTAAAAATACTTGAGGAGTCCTCACTCTCTTCTTGCCTTACTCTTTTTCCAGCACTTTCAGAAGAATCACCCACAACACTACTTTCCCTTTCAAACTCTCTGAATTTTGATTTTTTAATCAAATTTTGTTGTAGCACATAAACCACATCCAACATTAATTTTTTAACATCTTCTAGGACTGCTATACATGCTCCAACATCCTTTGAAGTTCCTGCTAGATGGTGCTTCAATCGATAAATTCCACCAGTTAATACTTTCTCACAATATTTACATTTCAAGTTTCTTGTCTTTCCATCAACAGAAACACAGTGATTCCATGCAGGATCAGTTCTTAACCCAATTCCATTTCCTCTTTTAGGAGCATCTCCGAACCCAGATGCCATTTCTATATATTTTAAATAAAAATCAAAATGGGTAGAGGAAGAGAACCAGAGAACTTGTGGACAGAGAACTAGTGCAGGCAACCCAGCACGGCGGCGGCAGCGGCGAAACACGGTGGCAACGGCGGCGAAACACGGTGGCAGCGGCGAAACGCAGGAGTGAAACAAAAGTGGAGAAAGATGGCGGCGAAACGTACTGTAGATGGCGGTGAAACGCGCTTCAACGGCGGCAGCGAAACAGGCTTCACCGGCGGCGGCGAACGAAACGCGATCACTGGTGGAGTGGGTCACCGGTTTTCACAGCCCTAACGCGAGAAAGAAGACACGTTTTCACAGAAAGAAAAAGACGCGTTTGGGCCGGGTTTCACATAACCCAACTCGGGTCGCGCGACCCGAGTCCAAAACGAAGATCGCATATCGCCGCTTCCTGCAATCCGCGTTTCCGGCGCGGAAACGCGCGATCCGCATTTCCGGCGATCCTCCAAGCGCGTCAACTCGCAACGGCGACCCAGATCGGTGACTCGTACGAGTTAGCGAGTCAACTCGCGATTTTGACAACACTGGTGACAATGGTTAAATTTATGCGTGTCTTGTATGCGATACTAGCTTCCAAACTAGTTAATCCGTGTGGTATATTAATTTCATATACAAATATGTTGGGGTTAACTTTAAGTTTGTCTTTTCAAATTTCATTCTTTTATAAGTAAATAATATAAAAAAATAAGCCTCGCAAAAGGAGAGATTTGACATTGTCTAGTATTTTTGTCACGAGGTTTGAATGACAACTGTTGAAGTTAGACTTAAATGAATATTGTAAATTTTATAGAGGATAGAACAGATTGTTATTATCATTGTCACGTTGATTCTTTTTCTCAATGAACATGGAGTTAATGAATGCTTATCTTAAGAAGAAAAAGGTGCAGAATGAAGTAACAATTAGTCTAAACATTGTTGGGGCAAGGTGTTGATGGTGGTTGTTGTCATTGTTATGGTTGCTTTTATTCTGAATTGCCGACAATGGTATGTATCTGATGCAGAATTTCATGGCTGAAGCTGCTAGTGCAACTCAGGATCATATGGGGGGATCAATGAACCAAGGTTACAATTCCTATCCTCCTACCAACGCTCCTGTCTATGCTTCTCCGCCCTCAAACGCTGCTGGTCATGCAGGCCATGTACCTTCTGCAGATTATGGACCCGTTTATGGCACCAATTATGGCTATTGAGAACATTACATTCAATTTTAGATGAGGTGGGTGCCATACGTTTGTGAACATTGTTCGATTTATGTGCCTGCCAGCTCCTATATTTTCGCTGTATTACATTTGGTATAATGACTGGATAGGTTTTAGAGGATTCTTTTTATTGGCTTAACTAGCTTTTTAATCTTTAAAAAATAGCGTTCTTTGTTTTTATCACAAATTATTTCCCCTTTTTGTCTTTATCAATTTTTTATGATACCCGTGCCGTTTTTATAAAATCGGAGAATACAACTTTTTCCATGATTGGACGATTTTAATGTAATCTTTATTATTAAAAGAATTAGATAGGGCTTTCAATTTCTAATGGACGTTATTGTTTACTTTTAGTTCATTGCTTGTTTTCTATAAATAATTTTAGTTTTAAATTAAATTGTAATATTTAAGTGCTGATGTTTTATACATTTGCACTGTAGACCTGTGTGAAGTGGCATCCAATCCATGTATATGTTCGAGGAGCCATGAATCTGTCACATAAAGGTTCATGTTATCTGTTATTTTAAGAATACAGTGCTTATTTATTTTGTCTCTAGTTATCATCACTCAATATTGTTAGAACTATTTTCGGAAATATACAGCGAAAGTAGAAGTGCAAAGACACAAAACAATGAGAAAAAAGACAATTAATATCATAAAATTTCTTATCCAAAAACCGAGTTATATGGTCTTTGGCGACTACTGATCGAATGAGAAAACGCTTATTATTTCAATGATAAAACATACTCCTTAAATTTAAATTCTTTTGGTCTTTAGCAGTAAAAAACTGAGTTATATTTATGTTTGATTCCTTATTTAACACTTTAAAAAAACAATTTTTAATTTTTCTATGAAGGTGTTATTTATGTGTGGAAAAGAGAAAACTATATTAGGCTTTGTTCAAATAAACCCTCAATCGACTTGTTCAAATAAACAAAATCGACTTGAGAAGTATGTTTAAATTGGTAAAAATACGTTAATTTGTTATTAATTTGTTGATAGTAATAATAATTGAAAGATATTGACACAATTTAAAAGAATTTTAAGAAAATTCAACAATTTGTTATATTTGATTAGAAAAATATTTATATTTGTTAATATTTTACACTAAAAAATTACAAAAGAAACACTATTAAGATCTTTGAAGAGATACTATAAATAAGTTCAACCTTCATTTAATTATTAGACAATCTATTTTACGTATGAATTTCATACAATACCTACAAGAAATTTATCTAATAAAAGACAATTATTTGTTAGACCATCTTATGAATCATCAAGAGTTGATTCATTACATCCTTACTCAAGAGACCAAACTTCTATATTATTTATATACAATTTGATGTTACCAGCTAAAACAATACTAATATCTAGTACAACTCTAATACTTTTAAAAAAAATTACATGCAAAACTTTAACGATCTTATTCAAGATGTTTATAAATAAAAATTTTATCACATAAAAGGATTTATAGATATTGTGTAGAATCACAACATGTTCACATGTGTCATTGTTTTTTAAGTTTCTAAGTACTAAATAAATAAATCGTCTTATAAAAAAAAAGTGTGTAATCTTTGTAAATCTTTTATTTTATAAACTATTTTCAATAAGAGTGTTTAAGTTTGTATCATCTCTTTTGAGAATTATCATTGTAATTTTTTAATAATATTTTTTTTTATAACTAGGAGAGACAATTATATAACTAAGAGAAACAATTATAAAAGTATTTGTAAAACCTAAAATTGACTTAATGTTAAAAAATATTTGTATTATTTATCTTAAAAAAATAACTAGAGAGAGCTGATTTAATTCAAGATGTTTATGAATAAAAGTCTCATTATATAACAGATATTATGCAAAATCACAATATGTTCATATGTGATATTACTTCTTAAGTTTCTAAGCGTTAAATAAATAAATCGTTTTATAAAAAAAAAAAGAAGAATGTGTAGATTTTTTACTTTATGAACTATTTTCAATAAGAAATATTTAAATTTATATTATCTCTTTTGAGAATTATCATTATAATCTTTTAATAACATATTTTCTTTATATAATTAGGAGAGACAATTATAAAAGAATTTGTAAAATCTAAAATTGAGTTAATGTTAAAAAATATTTGTATTATTTATCTTTAAAAAAATAAAGGAAATGACTAGAAAAAATTCAAATTAAACCAGAAATAACATAAAGACTATTTATGTAATAAGGTTTATTATAATTCTGAAATATAACCTCACAAGAGTTTCTTAAAAGAAGACTCAGAACATTAAAGTGAACCAAGTCTCTTTGCTTTAACTATTACACTTGTAACCACTTCTATCCTTTGTGAAATTTTTTTAAAGTTGTTTCCTAAACTAATAGAAAAAACGTTTAACCATTAACTTCTAGTGAAAAAGTTTTAAAAGCATTTTCAAAGCTTTATTCAATACTAGCTAGTTTTTTTTATTGTATCAAAGTTAATTTCTTAAGATTAATTCTTTGCGGAACAGGAGGAAGGATGCAATATTATAATCGGATAATAAAGAACAAGCCGTCAAAAGATCACTTTTGTTCAAAAGTAAAAAGTTCGACTACCAAAAATAAGATATGAATGCGATCTTCAAATCATGTCACTGAAATATGGTGAATGCAGTAACATGTTACTTAAAGGAACAAAAGTAAATAGTAGAATCCAGAACAGAAGTAAATATTTTACTAAGAACTAAAGTAGGAAAAAAAGTTACTGAAAATCATATGCAGAATTCACAATCAATAAGTTATTTAAACCTAAAGACAAACTATTTGGCTTCCGTAGAAATGTTAGAAGAGATAAAATAGTTAAATGTAGATAAATAAAATCAGTTAGTTAAAACAATACTTCAATTAAATTAGCATAAAATCTCCCGTCCGCCCAATCTCACAATTTGAGAAAGAAAATTTAATTAAATTATAAAATACCTCTCCTCCAATTCCCTTCAAAGAAATGCTATCGGCGATAATGACTAACCAAAGGAATGCATCCATAACCAATGTTATTTTCTTTATTGAAATGAAAATTCTGCAGTACATATAAATCAATATAATCAGAGTCCAGTGCAGAGAGGTGTCGATGGTCTGGTTTTCCATTTTTGCTAAAACAGACTACAGCGTGCAAAATACCATTGTTTTGGCTGGTCATTGAATCTACTAAATTTGGAGGAAACAATTTCTAAAGAAAGGGAGAAATACAAACAAGATATTGTAAAGTAGTTCTCAGATTGCATACCGACAACCTTTTCGTGTCAACAATCAACTATGCAAGTAAGGAGACTATTACACATCACCGTTTAAGAAGCATTCACGCAAAAATGAAGCAAAAAAATTGGGATCTAAGATGATAACAGCTCTGCTCCACTTGTTCAGGGAGTAAAAATACCTTTGAAATCAAAATCAAAGGAATAATGCTGTTGAGACTGAAATGCCAAAAATAAGTTAAAATGCTTGATGAGAAGCTAGCTACCTTTCATGTATTTGCTCAAAGCAATTTACCTACGGCAATTTATGTAACCCTGTTATCTAAACGCTTAAGCTTTTCTTTTAAAGGACGAAGAGGCTAAGAACCCGTAAATCAGAAGAGTTCTTTCACATGAATGGATATCACGGTGGTTGCAACCCATTTTTCCACAATCTATCAAGTTGGCACATTCCCCACTGTTTGTGGAAGTTCAATCCTGGGCAAGATTTCAGAGGCAACATTGTCAAATGAGACAACGTTGAGATGGTTTCTCTTTCCGTTCATAACATTTGACAGATATGTTATTTCCTGATATACCACATTCTTTTCAAGTATGTCATACCAAAATTCATCATCTTCGCTAAGGTTTGATGATCTTAATATGTGTACTACCTTCTCCAGCGTTGCTACATTCCTACCAGCACCACAGCCCATGGCTGTTGCAGCACCCACTGCATTTGCAATTGCCAATGTATTAACCAGTGGCATATTATGTATAAAACCATAGGCAATAGCAGCAACAAAACTGTCTCCACACCCAACAGTATCAATAACATTCACCTGATAAACATTTTAGAATTCCAATTAGTTTCTAACAAAAAAAATAAAGGTTGTCAAAGGAAAAAAAAGTTCAGACACAAGTTTATTAAATATATTGCAAGAGACAACCATGTTTGAACAATCAAAGAAATAACAACATATACTTCGAGCATACCAAACACTTGAGCTTGGTTATTCCTTCAATATTAGGACGTTAGAAACACATGTTGACTTATTAAGTTAAGCAATTCTTCCAGTTCAAGAAACCACAAACCCTGTTCAGGAGGTCACTTTGTTTTGAAATATGACATTTCACAAAAATGTGGTTATAGCCTTAGTTTTAAACCTTCTGATTAATTTGTCCTTAACTAAGATTTTCAGCTTTAAGTTGATAATACCTATTAAACTTTGAATACCAAAGTGGGTCATAGCACTGTTAGGCAGAATGGCAGATATATAGCAGAAAAAAAATATTATGTTCCAAAAGTGCAAGAAGTAAAGAGGCAATGAAGAAGATTAGAATGAGAAGCTAATGCCTTGAATCCAGGTGCACATGCTATACTCGATGCCGTTATTAAAATTGAACCCTTAGAACCCATTTTTACAATCACCCATTTTGTGCGGATCCCTCTTTTGAGAAACTCCTGCCCAGCTAATATTGGATCTTCTATGCCAGTTAATGACTCAGCCTGTCATGCAAAACAATAAAATCAAAGATGTCATATTAAATTAGAAAGTAGTTAGCTAAACTACTACAGATAGCAGAAACAAAAGCATCTTCAAGTTGCGGCATGTTATTGTTTTATGGGAATAAGAGAAAACCAATATCTTCTGGAGATAACTTGCGAGATTATTGTAAGACAATCCTATTTTAGTTAAAGTCCCATTTGGTGTACTTAAAGAGTCTGAACATCTGTCCAAAAGACAGACAATATACAAAGTCCAAAAGAGTCTAAAATCTGAACAGTCGACAGACACAAGCAAATGAATTTTCAGGATAACTTTCAATTAAAGATTATACTTTTCTTTTTACTTCCAAATGTTTCATATGATTTTTTGCTAACTAAGAGAACAAGCGAAGCAACCTGAAAGTTCAAAACTACACAACAGTTTTAGAGGTTCCGGAGAGAAACAGTTTATTGGACAAAATACTCTTTGGTAAGGTGAAAGAGTCCATAAATACACAAGCATAAATATATACAGCAGACAAAAGAAGTTGGACAAACAACAAAATATGTCATATTTGAGGAATGGTGGAAACACTTCATAAAGTTCCAAAGGTGGTAAAAAACACAGAATAAGATTAAGTCCTTAATACCAAAACAAGAATTTGGGAGATGGAGACAGATAAACAGAGTTCTTGTTGTGCATCTAAAAGCAAAGTGCAAAACAGTAATATATAAATATATAGCAGGAGAATTTTATAGATTATAAAGCAACAAGTAGAGTAATTATATGACATCATATCAGAAATAGTACAGCTAAACCTTGAAGTAGACTACTATAGGTAATCATAATAACTATCAAGGATAAATGCAATATGAGGAGAGATTTAAAAGAAACCTCATCAGAAGTCAGAAGAAGAACGTCACTCATTCTCAGTAACTGGTTAAGAGCTCTTTGTTCATCAGGGGACCCAGTGCAGAGTTCCTTTCCACGTGGTCCAGGATCAAAGAAGATTGATGTGCCAACTTCAACAGCATATTCTGTTGCTGAGAGTATCGCACCAGGTGAGAGCTCGTCGAAGCCATAACCATTACAGAACAAGACCTTTGAATTTTCAATAGCTATTTTAACTTCGCTGGACAATTTACTCATCCAATGAAACGCAGGCTCCTTGCTAAAATCAGCCCGACTAATAGAGAAACTATGGTTGGTTAGGCTGTTGAAAACAAATCATATCCATCACGATAGAAACAACACAAATTGGAGGACAGATTATTTTTACCTGCAAAAACCATGTCTTTGCAGAGGATCAACAAGAACCCAACATAGAAGAGTATCATAACAATCACTTCCACTACTAGAGCTGTCGATTATATTGTTGCTATTGTCATTAGTAAGTATCCCAACCAAACCAATGCCCTCGTCATGAAGCACATCTGACAGAAACTTCCCATAGATTTCATTACCCACGTGACCAATTGATATGCAGTTGAGTCCTAACCTTGCAGCTGCTATAGCCATATTGCAGTTCCCACCTGCTTCCCAATATTTCTACACCAAAAGGCATAGGATGAAATAAGGCAATATAATCATTTGCAGAAAATAAATACAAAAAAGAATAGTGCGAAAAGGGAGGGAAATTGCAGGAATGACAACTTAAATTTCCATTACTAAGGATCTGTTTCGCTAAACAACTTAATTAAATATTTATTGAATAAGTATTTATCATGTAAGTACTGATGTATAAGTTGTTTCTGTAATTGAATAGGAAATAGGAGCTAAATTGTTTTCATATAAGTTGTAAACTATTTGCATAAGCTCTTGAAATAAGCTAAAAACTACTTATATGGACATATAAAAAGTTATTCTCAAAATTCATCAGAAACCTAACTGTTTCTATAAATTTCTCCAAATCCACTTATAGGATAAGAAAATAAGAAGGAAAAATGTAATAAGTTTCTCTATAAGCTAAAATTGGCTTATACATAAGCAAAAATGTAATTCTCATATTAGTTTATTTACAGAGAAACATAATTCATTTTTCTTTCTTATTTTCTTATGCTACAAGTGTTCTATGGAAAAATTTATCCAAACAGACCTTTACACAAATATTTGTTCGCGAAAAGGATATCGTCCAACCAATAGTAAGAGACTAATTATTTTTTAAACCAAGAAATCACCAAGTGGATTTTGCCTCTCCACCAAAGCCTTCTCTATTCACGAATCAAACCCCAGAAAAAGTCTAAATAAGCTCTTCCAGACAAAAGTCAAAGCGCGATGTTCTTAGAGGGGAGAAAAGATTGAAAACCAAAATTAAGATAAGCAACCGTACGAATGGAGAATGAGAACAAACAATAGTAGCAGAAAAGAAGACCATCCAACGCAACGATAACTAAACTTGTACAGTTTCATTCACAGAACAGAACAGAACAGAACTGGTTGCGGGATTGGGTTTAATCATTAGAAGCAGAATCACAATTAAGAAACCACCGAACTTAGGTTTTGTCAAAACCCTAAATTAAGAAACAGAAGAGAGAGAGAACCTTGTCAGGAGGAGACTGGGCCAAACGGTCCATGAAGGCCTTGCGAAGAACGGGAGAGGGAGGAGGAAGCTGCGGGACATTGAGGACGATGTCGACGCAGAGGTTGCTGAGAGTGGCGACGTCGACGTGTTTGGAATTTGGTGGAAGGTTGGAATGGAGGGAGTGGCTGGGGACGGCGATTTCGAGGCTTTTGCAGTTGAATGCGCGGTTGAGAGGGTGAAGGGTGAAGCAGGTAGTTTTGGAAATGGAGGGGAAAGAGGAAGGTCCATGGGGGATTGGGGAAGTGAGGGTTTTGGGAGGGACTGAGAGAGGCATTCAACCACCCAACCAACAACCAACTCACTGCACACTAACAAACTGCCGATTCAACAACTAACACCACAGAGGATAATACAAACCTAATGCAATCGAATCTCACTTTTCTACACCAATTGCAGTTCTTCCTTATATCCTTAACTACTCCACTCTTAAATATATATATATATATATATGGCTTTGTCAGATTTCATAAATTTTCTTACATTTTCATTCTTACACTAATTTTTAATCATTTAAGAACATTTTTTTCACGTTATTTTATACAGAAGGTGTAAGTATTAATTATGGAAAGTGTCTGTATAATTTAATTTACCCTATATTTTTATTTATTCCATCCTCTTGTTGTATTCATTCCTTTTAAGCGCTTAAATTTTGCTTGGTAAGTGGTAATCAATTATCTTGAAAATAAAAAGATATAGTGGAAGCTTAGAATTATTGGCCAAGTAATTAAATAATAAATAAGAGTCACAGAATTAAAATCTATTATTATAATATAAATTTGAATATAATTTTAGACCATAAAACTCAATCTTTTAATTAGATATTTTTTAACATGTGTATATATATATATATATATATATATTTATTTCACATGTATTGATTTTTAGACAATCATGTACAAGATATAATTCAACAACATACTTTTAGACCTTGAGAGAGAAGATTCGAGGTTCGCCAAATTTCTCAATTAATGTTTAAAATGAAAAAATTACGTGTGGCCTTGTGAATGCACATTTGGCAACACAGATTTTTTTGCAAACTAATGTAAAATATTGAAGGATATTAGCTGGCTTCCGTAATACATATTGATTATTAGTCACTCTCCCACATGTTAAACTCTCGAGGAAAGAATATGTGTCATGAAGATAAGAGATTATCCATAGCTTTAGTTATGAAGCTTATTTAAATAAATTAAGTAAACATTATTTTTACATGCTTCATCATGAAAGTAAAAATAAACAAAAATTTATGGAAAGGTCATAAATCACTTTCATAAGACTCCAAAATATATTTTTATAAGCAAATACATTGAACCATCCCAAAAAATGTAAACATAAAAACAAAACCACTACAGTGGTAGAGGTGAATACAATGCCTCTTCTATCTTTCCTTGTGTAAGAAAAAATATGCTTTCCACGTAGAAATCCCCAATAGTTATATGTTCCAGCCTTACCAAAAAAAGTTGAAGCTATCTATTCAGTTTGCTTTCAATTGGTTTGTTGACCAGTCTCGCGACAAATGTTCAACTTAAACCTATAGAATGCCAAAAGAATCCTAGTCAAATGGCTAAGTATCACCATTTAAACTAAGCTTATTATAAACATACACAAAGGTGACCACTGTAAGGGGTCGCTGTATGAGATGGGTATCGAATTCACCACAAGTTTGAACCCAAAAAAATACCTCATGTTCTTTTCAACATTCAACAGTATATTTCCCATAGTCATACCTTGTGAGATGCTCAGAAGCTTCCAGCATACCTTGCGTAAAAACTACCACAATACTTGGTCAAGAATTGCAGATTCTCGGTGCATTCTCTTTACAAAATGTTGCTCTAGCTAGCTATGCCATAATCCTTCAACAGTTTTAAATTTAATCCCGTGCCGGGCCTATGATTTATATACCACACTTTTGACAAAATTTAGAAGTCAAAACCAGTATTAAAAGCACTAGGGCAATTAGTTCGGCCTGTTTTATTAACTAAATAAATGCATTTCACAGTATTATCTCTGGTTGGAACTGTTGTTCCTTTAGTTTCTGAGCAACTTTTTCAGCTATCTCGCCATACGCTCTTGAAACTACTGAATCAGGCGCAGCTAACACTATGGGGTGCCCCTGATCACAAGCTTCTCTGACATCCACTTCTAGTGGTATCTGGAATAATTATTAAATTCAAAACATGTCAGAAATACCCAATAAATAAATTCGATTTGGTTATCGAAAACCATAAGTTTGTGGATTTACTTTACACATTATATTAGTTAAATACTCATTCCTCATTCCAAAGAAAAAATTTATGGTAACAGACAAGTCAAAAGTGATTAGTTACTTGCCTCCCAAATTATAAAGAGATGACTTAATTATCCTTTTGGTTTCATTATTTGTCTATTTATTTTTTCTCATTATTACTAAAATATTAAATAAAATCCCTCAATTTTTAAAATGGTGGGAAAGGGAACCAGAGCAGCAAGTATCTCACAACTAGGGACATCCCTCGCCACAACAGTTCCACAGGCACCACCGGATTAGGAGATAACATAGAAGAGAGACCGAATCTATAAAAGGTGGGAATGAATGCAATGAGATAAAAAGCCAAGCACTGCACGGGGCCTCTCAGATGCGTTACGCGTACACCATTTTTCATCTAATTAGCTGAAAAATCATTAATAAACATGTCTTGATGGTTTATTTTACACATAATACAATTTATAATTTATGAATGCACAATTATAAATGATAAAATTAACTATGTCAATGTCAACGAAAGAAAGGGTCATATTATTGCATTTTTAAAATTGAGAAACTTGATCGAACCTTGAAAGGTCACATGTTTGCGTTTTTAAAATAGAGGGACTTGATGGAATATTTAATTAATAAAAAACAAATTGAGCAAAATAAGTAAATAATAGGACTAAAAAGGTAATTAAGTCTAAAAATATCTAAGTAACTAAAGATCTGCTTAGACGAATTTCTTTATAAAAACTTTTCAGAGAGGAGATAAGAAGTAAAAAATGAAACTTCCTTCTCCATAACTTAGTGAGATTTAACTTATGCATAAGTTAATTAGTAAGAACTTTCTCATGATTTCTTATAATTTTTATTTTCAACTTGTACAAACGTAAATTTAACTTTTGGAAAAATAATTTCATTTTTTTCTTCATATTAAATAGCAACAAAATTATAGTTCATAAAGTACATTCTACATACAGATAATCAACTTACCTCGCCTAAAAAATCTAATCCCATTTCGGAAGCTGTCCCATGAGTCCCTCCTTTACCAAATATGTATGAAGGTTCGCCACAATGTGGACACTTGAAGCAGCTCATGTTTTCCACAATGCCCAAAATCTGTAAGAACAGTTGGAATTTTCATCCGAAAGGACATCAATTGTAGGATGCAGTCACTACTTTTATATGATACGTGAACACCATATCATAAAAAGGAATGGTTGATATATCAATGGTGCATCATCATGGATTTCATTCCCAGAATGTTAATTGGTACAAATAAGTGCTCAGAAATTAAAAAGAAAAAATAACTGAAAAAAATACCATATAAACACAAATGTATATGCTTCCACCAGACATTAGATACAAGATATGCCTGTCGCCTACATTCAGACTAATTTTAGCATCATAAATAATTTCCTGAAATAAACCATTAGGATTTCTAAAAGCATAGCACTCACTCGGACACCTAAACATTGATTGCAATCAAATGCAGTCCACTGATTCAACAAATTGGGATTCAGACAACCTAATAAGGAATCGAGTGCTTATATGCCACTGATATATAAATAAACTAGGTCAAACTAGGGTAAGCTAAAGCTATAAAAAAATAAGAAAAAGGCAACAATTGTATTTCATGCATGTCCTCAATACAGATGTTGTAGGCTTCTTATAATAAGAGACACCTAACAGTCGTTTCATTTGAGCCCTACACCTGTACAAGCCTGAATAGTACTGGATGAAGGCCTTCTTTAGTCAAGAGCGCTTTTTGGCCCTACGTTTGGGCCTGTCTGCCTCGTCATTGGACATGCTAACAGCCACTAGCACAAAAATCACGCAAATGATGCAACAATGCCATCTAACTATATATGCACGCCGCAATGTTAAAGTTGTTGAACATCAATGGAAATGCACACACGTAGATTCTGATTCACAAAGTATTGTAAATATGCCACAGAGCAAGTGCACCAAGGGAATTATCATACCGGAACATCAACTTTATTGAACATTTTTACTCCTCTCCTGGCATCCATTAATGCAACATCTTGAGGAGTTGAAACAATCAGTGCACCTAGCATACAAGTAGCCTTGACAATGAATAAACAAAGAAAGCTAACTGTATGAAAACTAGTTAAAAAAGGTCAATATGAAGGAATATTAGTAATACTGCTATAATACGAAACATCATGATACTTTTGTTCACTTTTGTCTTTGATTTAATTAAACTTCGAAATAGTGGCTTAATGCTTATAATTCAATTAGTATTCAATTGAAAATGTTTCAATTCTGAATTAACGGAGCATGGTAAACAGGTCTAACCACAATCTTTATGTAAGGTAGTTGCCTATACCAGGCACGTGAGAACCAACAAGACTAAATGCATAAAGTTAGACGTAGTGAAGGTTCAAGCTGTTTGCCAAAGTTGTTTTAAACTTATCCCACAGGTTATCCCCCTGTGATCTCTGATTATAACTATCATCCTAACTAAGAGTACTTACTAGATTAATATATCTTTGATGGAGTGAGCTCATGGTATCCCCAGCCTCAAGGTAGAGATTTACTTAAAAGATTGATCTCTTCCAATAGATAGTTATTGATTAGCATGAAATCATGCAACATCAAGCACACTTACTGGCTGCATGAAAATTATATTTGTCTTTTATTGTTACCACTTAAGTATTATAAACACATAATAATAGACTAGTACAAAATCATTGATATAAATATATAAACAACACCCAAGAAGGAATCATGCAGAATTAACTACCTGATAATTGCAGATTTTGAGACATAGCTATCTGGACGTCGCCCGTGCCGGGAGGCATATCCATCACTAGAATGTCAAGGTTACCCCAGTCAACTCCCCTTGTCATCTTCTCAAGAGCATTTGACACCTACAATAATGCAGCAATAGAAGTTCTGATAAAAAAAACAACAGAAGATGCTTTTTGCAAGAACGTAGATCCAATAAGAAGTCCTTCATAGTATATCCAGCAAAAAACTTAAGTTGCAGAAGACAGTTACAGCAAGAAATAGTAAATGAAAGGGAAAATAAAAGCAAATAAGAAGAAAGGAAGTTATATACCATGGGACCTCTCCAGACAATTGGGGCATCCTTATCCACAAGGAGCCCTATTGACATACATTTGATCCCATAATTTTCAATTGGAATCATTTTCTTATCTGAAAAAAAAAAATGAACAGCAAGATATTAGCATTAACTGTAATGGAAGCTGGAAGAGCATTGGCCACAAAATTAAGCATAATATATTGCTTCAACATTATCACCAGCATTGGTGGAATGTGGAAATTAGAAACCAAAATTTGATCGGTATAGGTGGCGACATACTTATAAGAACCTTGGGAGAAACACACCACAAAACCTAGCTATTGCAGTTAGAGAGCCCAAGGCCTTCCAATGTGAAACTCAAGACCCGCATCTTGCAATTGGATCCTAACAACCCACCAAGCTCTACAGCCCTGACACCCACCCATGCAAGGCGGTTGTGCACTAGCCCTTTAACAAAGTCTTCGGCAAGTACAGCAACCTATTGATAATATTGGAAGACTCTAATACCTATTGATAACGAACCTTGAGAGAACCATACCACAAAAGCTACCTATTGTAGTTAGGGAGCCCAAGGTCTAGCAATGTGAGACTCAAGTCTCGTACCTTGCAATTGAATCTTAACACATAGACGAAATTATCCAATATAAAATATTCTGTAAGAAAAGACGTACCATGATTGACTTCAGGCTTTGTATTGATGTTCATCATTGTGGGAATGCTGGGTCCATACACATCGGCATCAAGCAAACCAACCTTGAGCTGACACTTTCTCGCGAGTGCAACAGCCAAATTAACTGTAAATTCAATTTAATTCAATGTTCAAACAGAACTTCATTCATTCCAATCAACACAACAACAAAATTGTCAAACATGAAAGAGAAAGAAGGATAAGAAATCAAAGGGTTTTACCAGCAGTAGTTGACTTTCCCACACCACCTTTGCCAGAGGCAATGGCTATGGTATCCTTCACCCCATCTAAGCGAAGATGCTTTGCATAGCTCCGAATACTTCCCAGACTCTGAGCACAACAAGACAATACAACTAAAAACACAGATTGATTAACAAATAACCAATTCAACAGTGTTCAGAACCTCACCCTCATCAATCGATGCTACCCGCGAACACAATGCACGCAGAGCTGTATCAGTGGAGTAACACCGCGCTATAAAACCCTAAGAAACAAGAGTGTTTGATTTTTCCCATAAGGCCCTTGTCATCAAGGTTACTCTTTGGTCACTTGCTTTCAGTTTTGAAGACATGTTCTTTTCTCTACGGATCTTTTTTGTGTAATTTGATAAATAATTTTGAGACGAAAATAAGTTATTTAGGATTTTAGAAAATTTAGAGTATAAATAATTAATATAAGATGTAATAAACAATTTAATTAGATATGATGATAATGTAATTTCGTATTTGAGAAAATGGTAGAGATGTATGTTGAATTGGATTGAAATCTGATTGAATTGGAATTTGATTGTGGTGTAATTACATTCTTACCATGAAATTGATTATTATCATGAAGTATTTGAGAAATTAAATACTTTGTTTTAAGAATTTATGTTATATTATTTCAATATTTATTTGAGAATAACAATCTTTTTAGGAAAAGTAGACTAACTTGTTATACTTTTTTTATTATCTATATAGAAATTATTTATCCATTTAAATAACTTTTCTCTTAAAAATCAATAATTCAAATAAATTGCCTAAAATTTAAAAAAGTTTTAAAAATTTTAGATTAATTTTTTTTATTCCTTAAATTTGTGTTAAGCCTGTTTCTAGTCACTCATTCAAAAGGATTTTCTTAATCTACTTTGACAATACCCCATTTTTTATTCTTAATTAGATTAAAATATCACAGATTAAGAGCCAAAAGTAGTTATTTGTAGATTACAGGGTAAAAATAATCAAAATGGAGAGAGAGAAAATGTTTAAGCATTAGTTAGTGTGACATTGAAGTTAACTATTTTTGAAACCCAAAATGATTCAAACTAATTATGAAACTTGAACTTAAGTTGGGTGATTTGATTATCAAAGTCCACCAACTAGAAAATGATGAACACTAAATTCAATCAAGCAATGAATATTTGTCCCTTGGTGGACACAATTAGTGACTTTCCAAGCATGAACTTATTCTCTTCCACACTGTTCTTATGTTGTTAACTCAGAAAAGAAATAAAGAAGAATAAATAGGAAAATATACCATCCATTGTTTCAGCTTATTAAAATACACAGAAACTCATTAAGGGAATATTTTTTTTCTTGGAAAATGATTGGTAGAAAAGTCATCCATTGTTGCAGCTGTAAAATAGCAACGTGTTGAGCAGTTGCCATAACCATGAACCCAAAATGCATATATTCTTATTCTATTCATAATCAATACTATTTATTAATTATTTAAATTTAATCTGTATATTTTGATACATATTTTTTCATCGTTTAACAATACAACAATTCAAGAATCATCAAATTAAATCCATTAGATTAAAAATATTTTAATAAATTAAAATTAAATTTCAGCTGCATTTGCAAGGTAACAGATCAGACCGTTGGTTTCCACGGTCACTGGATCAAGCGGAGAGGGAGGGACCCACTCGTAATTTCGCGCCTTATTTTTCTTCAATCTACTCTTTCTTTACTATTTTGTTTTCGTTATTTATTTATTTATTTATTTATTTATCGATAATTTTCTTTATTCCTTATTTTTGGAAGGAAAGAAAGACAAATTCTATGCCATGTTTGATCAGAAATTGCCTCTGTACCTCATCCTCTCTGTTTCTCTTTGGCAAGCTGCAGAACAGAACAGGTACCCGCATTTTTCAACACCAGAAAATGTGAACAAAATATAATAAATTACGCAATTTTTGTGAATTATCCCACCTTTTTAATTTATTTATTTCTGAAATTTGTGTCCTTTGAATTTATTTGATTTAATTCTGGTAACTAAAATTGCAGTTGGTAGTTGGTAATCTAAGGATTAATGCCTTATGGTTGGGTTGGTTTCAATTCACTTTCTTTCTGTTTATGTTTACGGTTACTTCATAATTTATTAGCATTAGTTGTTTGATGATGGAAGTGTATATTTCGTTTTCATCAATCAATTACTCTATTAAAATGAAAATCTTTCCTCTTTATTGATTTAATTATTTTTTGTCGTTGTCTAAGGAGTTGAGGATTTATTTATGGCTTTGCTCAATTTGTTTGATGTTGGTTGTCGTTGTGGTTGTGCTGTCTATGATTATGGATGATGTCTGGAATTTTTCATTGTTAAAATGGCGCGTCAACTAAATGCAATCCACCATGCATGGTTGTTCTGATTTAATCATTAGGCTTGAGTTTGAATCTTGAATATGTAACCATGTTAAATATTGTAAGAGAATTTCTTTTCGTATTTACTATGATCTTCTTGGATTCGAGTAGGATTGTTTATGGTGGAAGATACATGTGTTCTTAAAGTAAAAATATTAAATGCAATGCATTTAATTTGAGTCTAATGGTAGTTGTTTTGTTGCCATTTTTGTAGCCTTCTAGCCTTAGCTCATCTATCATGGTGAGGCACTTTTGGGCTTTGGGTTGGGTGGCTGTGATTTGATTGATGAGTTTCCCTGTCTTGTCTGAGTCTTGTGGGTTTCTAGAGCGACTGTGGTGGAGATGGCATCAAGTGGTAAGGGAACTTCATTTGTCAAAGCAAAGAGGATGAAGGGGTTCATTTCCCATCTTACATCTGCAGCTTGTGAGTGGTTTTTGATATTTCTGCTGCTACTAGATGCCTTGCTGTCATATATGCTCACCAAATTTGCAAGTTATTGCCGACTGCAACTGCCTTGCTTGTTGTGTTCTAGGCTTGATCACATCTTAGGCTGTGAAAGGCCAGAGTTCTATGAGAACCTGTTTTGCAGCAATCACAAATCAGAAATATCATCTCTCATTTTGTGTCATATTCATGGTAAGCTAGCAAATGGGCATAAGATGTGTGATGATTGTCTTCTGTCAGTCAATGCAAATACCAAGAGCAATGGAAAATCTCGCAGATTGTTGGTGGGTAAATTTGGGCTGGTTCTCGGAGATTCTGGTTTCAAAAGTCCATCACTAAGTAGAGATTTGTTTGCTGGCACTAAGGGTTCAAGATTATGTACAAGACAGTGTACTTGTTGTGGTAAGCTTTGGAAGTCAGATCAGAACTCCCCAAGATCTATCCAACTAAAATCACCTGGGAGAACTGTTTTTAAGCCATATATTCCTTTGCCATGTCCACCAAGGCAAAGCCGTTTAAATCACCGGGATAACATGAGGAAAATGAGGGATAAATTTTGTGGATTAGAGGGAAAAAGCAGTTTTGAGCCATTATCTCATGTTGGGTACTCCGAGCTGAGACTGACTTCTGATTCTGAGAATGAATTTCCATTTTCTGATGACGATGATTTTAGCACCAGCAGTGTGTTTCAGGAGAACATTGAAGCCAGCAATGACCCTATGGCTCAAATTACATCACTACCTCCCACCAAATGTATTCCGAGTAATTCAAATCTGGAAAATTCAAGTCGTAGTTCTGCCAAACCCATGCCCTTGTTCTCAGATCAATGTGTGGAGCCTAAAGTCAGCAAACATCAATACCTGAATGCCAATTCTGCAGTAGAAGTTAATTTGCAGCAAACAAATCAGGAGTCATTCAGTTCTGACCTGGCTGAGCTCATGTCACTAGATGAGGTTTCACCATCGCCTATTGTTATGAATGTTCCTAATAGAGAATCAGAACCAGAAGGCATTAAGATTACTTCTCCTTCTCAGGATTCTCTTCCTGCTCCCCTATCTGGGCTTATGACTTTTAACGGCTCAAATGCACATGCTGGAGCATCATCAGAAAAATGTAAGATTTCTCTTATTTCAAATTTTATCATTCAAAGTAGTTCTTTAACATCTGCTTTCTGAAATATTTACACTTGCAGATGTTGCACAAGCAAGTGATACCGGAATGGTACCTGAAAAGAATGGGGAACTTTTAGAGAAGATCGGTACAGAGGAAAAAACATCTACTGATACTGATCCGGTGGTATGTGATGCTGCTCCTGCAAATCCTAGTCAAGAGAACTCAAGTAACATGAATAAGTTCTCTGTCGTCACTAAGGAAAGAGAAGAAACTGGTTTTGTTACGAAACCAACCGCTGAGGAAGTTGATACCATCAAGGAAGAAGTGAAACAATCACCATCAGATAATTCTGCTCCTACTGTATCTAACATATCATCACCTTTTCCTATTAATCATGTAGACTCGCCCGAGACACATGCTGAGGCTTCTCGGTCAAATGGAGTTCAGGTACTCCGAAAGTCATCATCAGTGGAATCTAGTCTTGAATCTCTGGATGATAGCAATATTGCTGAAATCGAAGGAGAGTGTTATGCAGATAAATTGAGGCGACACATTGAATATTACAGGAAATGCTTGGATTCTTTACATAAGGAACTGGAGGAAGAAAGAAATGCTTCTGCTGTTGCTACAAATGAAGCAATGTCTATGATTACAAGGTTACAGGAGGAGAAGGCAGCACTGCAGATGGAGGCTCTTCAATATTTAAGAATGATGGAAGAGCAAGCAGAATATGATAATGATGAATTGGAGAAAGTTAATGATTTACTCACTGAAAAGGAAAAGGAGGTACAAGATTTGGAAGCCGAGCTGGAATTTTATAGATCAAACATACCGGATGTTGAGCCTATGGTCCACAATATGCAAAAGGAAAGTTGGGATTTGAAAGGAGAAAATGCCACAACACAAAATACTGGTGTGCCTAACATCCTCAGCAATTTTTCCAGTTCAAAGAATGTTGAAGTATCCAGAGTTGGCGACGAAGCTATGACTTGTGGAACCTCGATTTTAGAGTTTGAAGAGGAAAAGGAATACATTTCTCAATGTTTGAAAAACTTGGAACAGAAAGTTCATCAAATTTGTTTGCACGGGCCTAATGATATACATGAAAAACTTGAAGTCAGTAGTAAATCAAATCAACAAGGAGCTTCTAATGGTGAAGGGCATCAATTAGATGGTCATGAAGAGACTGACTTGTCCACACAGAAAAACATTAATATGTTGAATGGAAATCATATTGATAAGGATGGATCAGCTGCTTCAGATGATTGTTCTCTTAGAGTAGAAAACAACCATTCCATGTCTTCTGGACCAACAATCTCCACACCTAGAAGAGAACATGAATTGGTTGTTCTAGAAAATGAAATATCAGACCTTAATGACCGATTAGAAGCACTTGAACTTAATCATGAACTTCTTGAGCACCTAACAAATTCTCTTAATAGCAATGATGGAAAACTATTTATCCAAGACATAGCTCATCGACTGCATGAGCTACGGAAAATTGGAACAAGATGAAGACGGTAAGCAGACAGACAGAAGTGTTCTTAGCTCTTTATTTTTAGGCACAAATAAACTTTCATACAGTATATAGTGTAAAACATTGTCTACACTCGTACCAATGGAGACGATATGATCCTCCCAGAATATTCTGAATTTGCTTCAACAATTATATGTTTTTGTGCTCTTTCAAAACATGTAAGCAATGCTGGACATGCTTGTTGGCCAGGCGTGTGGTTGCTCAATGATTATGGATGTTTATGAATAGAATTTACAATTTTGTAAGTCTCATTTACATGTTAAACTCTGCTTCAAATGTTGGTCTTGATTTAAATTCTGATGACAAGTCAAGTTTTGTAATGTCCAATGTAAGTTGTGGAGGGTTGTAACTGTTGAGTGCTCAGTTCTGCTTTTCTGGGTTTGGATTTCTCAGTTCTGCTAGGTCCTGAAACTGGATCTTGTGATTGTCAAGTTTTCAAGTCCAAATTCCTGAATGTGTTAGCAGATTAACGTGTCCTTTTGTATCCATGTTATTATGCTCTTGCATCATTTTGCATGAATGACTTGCGCATATGCAATAATCTGTTGCTGAGTATCATTTGTACACTACAGAACTTTTTTTTAAAAGTAAGAGTATTTTGACAAAACTTATGGTAGCCAATTTTTTTTTTTTATCTCAAGTCATTTATTAACTGTTTTTACAAAACGTGAGCAATAGCAATTACCATTGAAAATGTAGTCTAATGAAAAAAAGATATTCTAAGTCATTTTTTCCATTTATAATGTTTTTTTTATTTAACCATTGAAAATAGTTAAATAAATTACTTGAAAATGTAGGCTAATGAATAAAAGGTATTCTAAATTATTTTTTTCATTTATAATATTTTTTATTGATCTTTCACTAATTATATATCGGTACCAATACTTTTGAAAACATAAATATGTTAAAAGATACATCTATGTTAAAATTTATATATTAAATCATTACAACCAAAAATTGAAATTAATTTTATTTATATGAATTAATTTAAAAATGAGTGTTTTACTAAAAAAATTAAATTTATAATTATTTTTTTTTTATTTTTCTTTTAAATTGGAAACAAATGGTTTAATGACCCGATATATGCCAGGTAGATAAAAAAAATTCATTTATTTAAAATATGGTTGGAACATATACAATTATACTAGGCATGGCAACGGGGCGGGGTGGGGGCAGGTTTCACCTCCCCGCCCCCCGTCCCCGATTCACTTAACCATCCCCGTCCCCGTCCCCGATCCCTGCCGGGGATAACAATTTAGTCCCCACACCCATCCCTATCGGGGGTCGAGTTTCCCCGTCCCGCCCCCATCCCCGTTTCATTTTATTTTCTTAAAATATAATTTTAAAATATTTTAAATAAATATAAAAATTTAAGCATAACTATAATATATATATATATAGCGTATCACATAAATAGACTATTAAAGATAAAGTTATAGAAATTAAGTATTTTAATATTAAATATTTTTTTCTTTTATATATTATAATGTTACAAATTTTAAATTATTTTCTTAATGAAGTATATTTTAGTATAAATTATTTACAAATTATTTGTTCGATGTTTTGATTTTCACCCAAAAGCATTTTACAATAATTGTATTGAGCCTTGTTCTCTCCATTATTTACTTTTAAGCCTATTTGATCCTGATTGTGCAGTTTCTTCATGCTCATTATCTTCTGTTGTTGAGGGAACTTCATTTGGTGTAGTAGTAGGATCACTGATTAAAGGGTCTACATTTTCTTCTAACAGGTTGATGTGCTTGTGATATTCCAATATTTTCCATAATAACAAATAAAATTTCTACAATTACAAAAGTAAAATGATTTATTTATCACATTTCTCAACAATAATTTTTTAAATTTTAATTTTATAAAAATCACAGTAATTAATTATACAGTTTATAAAGAAGACACTTTTAAAATTTAATTTTGAAGAGAATGAAAGTTAAGAAGATGAAAATAAAAACAATTAAAATAGAAATAAAACCAGGTTAGAAAATAAAAATTAAATAGAAATAAAAATAGGTACACTCAAAACCAGTATACAAACGTAACAAATATGTGCAAAATTATACAAAAAAGTTATGTATCTAATCATAAATGTAATAGATTAGTCACAAAAAGATTACAAATTATAAAAACTGATAAAGATAGACTACAAAATTAATAGAAAAAATCACAACAATTATATAGTTAACAAATAAGACACTTTTAAAATTTAATTTTGAGGAAAATCAAAGTTAAGAACATGAAAATGAAAACAATTAAAATAGAAATAGAAATATGCTAGAAAATGAAAATAAAATAGAAATAAAACACTAGTATACAAACATAACAAATCTGTACAAAATTATACAAAAGTTTATGTATCTAATCATAAATGTAGCAGATTACTCACAAAGAATTACAAATTATAAAAAAACGGATAAAGATAGACTACAAAATTAATAAAAAATCACAACAATTATACAGTTAACAAAGAAGACACTTTTAAAATTTAATTTTGAGGAAAATCAAAGTTAAGAACATGAAAATAGAAATAAAAATATGCTAGAAAATGAAAATAAAATAGAAATAGAAACACAGTATACAAACATAACAAATTTGTGCAAAATTGTATAAAAGGTTATGTATCTAATCATAAATGTAATAGATTAATCACAAAGAGATTACAAACAAAGTTAATAGGGTTACATAGTTTACAATGAATACACTTTTAAAATTTAAATATCAAATGGTAAATAAGATGTTAAAAAACAAAATAGAAATAAAATAATACTAGAAAATGAAAAATAAAAATAGAAGTATGAATACTCAAATCGAGTATACAAAACAAATGTAGAAAGTATGTGAGAAATTGTGCAAAATGTTATGTATCTAACCATAGATGTAATAGATTAGCCACAATGAGATTACAAAATATTGCTCATCAAATCCCTCAAATGAAGTCCTCACAAAAATTTCAGAGAATAAAATAATAATAGATGTTATTATCAATGCACAATATTTAGAAAATTGATAAAGAAACAAATAACTAACCTTATGTTATGCGTTCACCAAATTGGTTGAAGGGACTAAAAAAAGTAAATGTGTAGAGGATGAGAGAAAGAGAAGAGTATATTGAAACTGGTTGAAAAGATTGAGAAAGTTGAAAGAATGAGTGAAAGGTAGAAGAAAAGAGAAAAAACACTAAGAAAGAATATGAATAGTTTTAGGGTTTACGTTTAAATTTAAAGATGGGGCGGGGATGGGTACGGGGGCGGGGCGGGGATTGCATTACCCATCCCCGACCCCGAACCCGATTGATTTAAACGGGGAAAACCCGAACCCGACCCCGAACCTGGTCAACTCGGTTTTTCCCCGTCAAACTCGGGGCGGGGGCGGTTCGGTCCCCATGGGTGCGGGTCTAATTGCCATCCCTAAATTATACTCCACTCGTTGGGTTAAGAGACACGATCCATTTTATCAGTTCTTGGATTATAATGTAAAACAACAAATTTGTAAATATTAAAGCAAAATAAAAATTAGGAATAAATGTATTTTTAATCCTTGAACTATTTGTCAAAATTATATTTTGTCTTTGAGATAAACTTTGGACCTATTTCGTCTTATACTTTATAAGTAAATGTTTTATAAGTAAATGTAAATGATTCTCGATGACAAATAAAAATATCTTTCAGAAGAAAAAAACGAGAGGAAATAGAAGGAAAAAAAGTGAAAGAAGCTTAAGAGATAGATGATAATAAAATAGGAAACTACAAAAAAGGAAAATAAAGAGATAAAAAGAAATTTTGATACATCATTAAAAATCGTTTACACGAGTTTATAAAGTATAAGGATAAAATAAGTCCAAAATTTGCCTCAAGAATGAAACACAATTTTGACAAATAATTCAATGACTAAAAACATATTTAATCCTAAAAAATAATAATTTATGTTTTTGAAGTCTTTTATATTTTTTTAAAAAAAATTATATGAACATATTTTTAGTAATTGTTTGAACAAAATTCTTCCTGAATATTCTCAGAGGAAAGAATAAGAATAAGAAAATAAAATAAGTCATTCTATAAACTAAAATGAAGATTTATAAAAAATATATAAGAGAATTTTAACAAATTAACTTGTATATAACCTAATATTAGTTAGTGTTGGAGATTTCACATCGATTAGAGATGAAGTCGAAGTCAATTTAGTGTATATAAGTGGATGTAAATCTCATCTTACAAGTCAATTTTGTAGGATTGAGTTAGACTTAAAGTCTAATTCTAAATAATTAGGAAGAAACTAATTTTAAATTGTATTATTATTATTATTATTATTATTTTAAAAATATTTATGGAGAATTTAGCTGAAGAAAGTATAAACGTGTAATAAAAAAAGATTTTCCCAAATTTAGTACAACTTATATTGGCTTGAGGTAAGACAGTGAAAAACATTTTAGAAAAACATATTTAACTACGAACTCCCTTAGTTGATATAAAATGATGATAGGAAAAGGAAAGAAGTTAGAAGACACTGGAACTATTGGTTAAGTTTGTCGTTTTCAATACGGATAGTGTAGGTCCATTATAGGTAGGCCCAAAAACGAGCCATCTCTATGAGAAAGCCTAGTTGGTAGTAAGATCTAAGTGTAGAAGCTACTGAAAACGATTTTTCAAGACTGAATGTGCATAAATGGGTATGACTACTTATAATAGGGAAAGCCACTATTGTTAATTGTACTTTATGGATATATATCTATTAATATGTAATGAGCTCAAGGTTATTTATCTTTCTTTTAACAATTTTTTTATAATATTTTCTTAAACATAATGTAATATAACCAATTTCAATTCTATGACCACTAAGATTAACTCATTGGAGTAAATTAGAAAATAAAATTCTTTTTTAAAATACAATTATGATAAGAGAAAATTAGTAAATTAAAATTTAAATAATATAATATTAAATGAAGTCTTATAAAATACTTGCATTGAAGTAAAATTGAATTTAGTGTATGCTTTACCGCTTTTGACTTTTCTAACGTGTTTGTCTTTATTGAGAGTAGGTTTCTTAGCATTAGACTCTCTAATACCATACCTACGGGTTGGTTGTTTCTTTTTCGGAGGGTTATACCTTCTTGTAGGTTTCCTCTTTCTTATTTCTTTGTGGTATTGCTGAGGAGTGTAAATGTTTTTACAAATATCAGTATCAGCCATTTTTATTTGTTTATTAATGGCTATGTTTGTACAAGTTTCTTCCATAATTTTCATTATGTGTTGAATCCTAACAGACAGATTATTCATTATTGGCTCAATTTTATCTTCGGGCCAACTATCACGGATTTTTTCTCCTAATTTTCCTGGGAGTTTTAAGAATAATTTATTGCCTAGATCCTTATCCATGAATCCTCCTGCTAAAGAGGCATACATTAGGTAATCTTGGGTAAATTCTTTTATTTTTCCATAATAAGTTATGGATAATCTTTCTAAGCTTCCTAAGCAGAATTTTTGTCTAATGGTATTACCATCATTAACAGATTGACCTGTTATAATTCTTTGAATTAGATTACAGAAATTATAGATATTTGGACCAGGGTCAATCAAATATATTTTTATCATCTCAGGATGTTTTAGCTTAAAAGCTTCCCAACATGATCTAGCTATATCACCTAAATAGGTTTCAGCTCTTATAATCATTTGTATACTATCATTTATATGATTATCATCTTCCAAGTTTATTACGTTGTCGTTTTCGGAATTCACTGATGGAGTGACATTTTCCGAAAAAGTTCCTTGTCCGAACCCAGCACTGGCTTCGTAAATGTCCTTTTCCCTTTTTTCTTTGGCGAAATATTGCACCAATTTATTGTATCCTTCTATTTGGAAAGGAATGTAAGGGATCTGGTGGTGACCACTGAGGAACATTTTTATGTTGTGGGTCTCCTTTATCAGATTGTAGTTCTTCTCGTCTTCTGAGGAGAATCCCCACATATAGCCCATTACTTGGGCTCTCCATAGTTGATACTGGTACTTTGTATTCTCAGCCCCTATCCACTATTCTTTGTCGTCATTGAAGAGAAAGACCGAATTTACAAAATCTGGATAGTTTTCTCCACAGATTTTAAAAATGTGGGTAGCGTGATCGTCTTCCTTAGAGATGGACTTTCCCTTTAGATTTTATTTGATCACCGATATTGTGATTAAAAGGAGTGAGATAGGATTCCCGCGGGGGAAATCCCATCGAATAATTTTCTACGACATAGTCGTAATCTCCTGTTCCAGTTACACCAGAACCAGAACTGCCGACATAATCGGCCATGAGACCTTTTCTAGATTTTTCAGAAAAATTGGTTTTTTCAGAGAAATCGGACTTTATAGAAATTGTATCATCTTCTTTAAGTTCATCAATTTTGAATTTATTTTTCATTAAAATTTCAGATTCATTCCAATCTTTAATATTAATGTTTTCTAGAATATTTTCTAAAGAATTTTCTTCCGTAACTTCTTCAGAAGATTTTGTAAATAATTTTTGTCTGAAAATATAATCATCGTCATTATCATCGCTATTATTATTTTCAGGTTCATAATTTTTTGTAAAAATTCTTTGTCTGAATATGAAGTCATCATCATCATCTTCATCTTCAGATTCATTGTTATTATAACAATTTTCAGAATTTTTGGTTTCATACCATTTTTGTACTTTATCAAGAACTTTGTATTTTGTATAAGCATAAGGAATATAACTTTCTGTATTATGCCATAAGTTCATAAATGAAACTCTGGGCGGATCCTCGTTTCCTAGAGAGTTTTCATTTTCATTTATATTTCCTTCTTCAGAGACTAAAGGAGTTTGTACAGTTTCATAATCTGTAAATCTGACAGATAAACTATTTCTTCGATTTGTTAATATAGCTAACTGGGGAACAGTTATATTGGTATTTGTAGGAGTAGCGTTTATATGAGTTTGCCATTGTTGCCCTTGACTATTTCTAGACTCAAAGACTTGTGGAGGCAGAAATTGTATGCCATTAGAACTTAAAAAATGGATAATATTTTTGGAAAATGTAAAACTTTTACCTGTACCTATATCGATGATATATTGGTATTTTCAAAAACAAAAGATGAACATTATCTTCATCTAAAACAAATTTTACACATTTTTGAAGAACATGGCTTAATTATAGCAAAATCAAAAATGGAAATTTGTAAAAATTACATTTCATTCCTAGGAACTGAAATAGGAAATGGGAAAATAAAATTGCAACCTCATATTGCACAAAATATCTTAAATTTTCCAGATAAAATGGAAGATGTAAAAACCTTGAGATCCTTTTTAGGATTATTAAACTATGCAAGAAATTTTATAAAGGACTTGGGAAAATATACTTCCCCCCTCTATAATAAAACTTCGTTAACTGGGCAAAGAAAATTTAATATCGAAGATATTAAATTAGTTCAGAAAATAAAAGAAATGGTTAAAAATCTACCAGTACTATCTTTACCATTGGATTCTGATTACTTGGTCATAGAATGTGATAGTTGTGAAAATGGATGGGGCGCTGTCCTTAAAAAGAAGAAAAATAAATATGAAAACATTTCTGAAGAACTAATTTGTAGATATTCTTCTGGAAAATACAAAACTAATCCGCAAATCTATTCCACATCAACCGACTATGAAGTAAACGCAGTCATAAATGCAATAGAAAGTTTTAAATTATTTTTAATAAATAAAAACGAAATAACCATAAGAACAGATTGTGAGGTAATCGTAGCTTATGCAAATTCTCAAATAAAATCAGATAAAAAACCCCATAAAAGATGGATTTTATTCCAAGAAATGGTCTACCATGATGGTATAAAGATAAATTTTGAACACATAAGAGGTGTTAAAAACATTGTTGCTGACATTCTCTCTCGTTTTGCAGGGATAAAAGGGGATGAAACCCTCTAAATTTCATTACCCTAATGCTCAGGGTAAAATGAAGTATGGTGGCCAGGAGCTACCAATACTTACAAACCAATTTCACTACCCTGGTAGAGAAAATACAAATGACAAATTGAATGTTCTAATAGATAACACCTGGAACATTCCCAAAGCTACAAACGGCAATGAACAATTCATTGTCTCTATAAAGCGAGGGGTCATTTGTGCCCTTCACCAGTTCGTTTCAACAAACAATCAAGGGGTTCCCTTGACTACAAAAGCCTCTCCTTCGGGAAAAGGATATAATCTTAAAAAAAATAAGATATATAAAACTCCATTTTATTTTTAAATATAAAACTTAAGTATTTCGTATCTATACTTTAAAATCATTCTTTGTTAAATATTTAATTTTAAAGTTATACGTTAATTTATTTCTAATACATGCTTTAAACAAATTCGTATATTCTTATTTTATAATCATAGAAATAAAAAAACGAATACAAAAATGTGCAAAACTATCTTTCTCATTATTACAAGATATAAACATAATAATATCATTTTTTATTAACTTATATACATATTATTTAAAATCATTATATATATTCTTTTCAAAGATCAAAATATTTATATTTATATTAATTTAAAAATACATAATAATTTAGAAAAATAAAATAATACCGTGTGTCGGATACAAAAACTAGTATTAATTAAATGTAAGAAGAAAGGATCAAACTATTAATTATACAATTATTTTTCCACCAAAATACTTAATATCCACTATTATACACTAATCAAACAAACAACTGTGTCTCAGTGAGAAAAATGGGTAACAAAAATGCCTAAGTAACAACTCTCCAATAATCTAGCAGACAATATAACTTTAGGAAAAAACTATTTTGACATTATTGTTATCATCCACTTAACAACCTCAATAATAATAAAATATTAAATTATATTTTTTAATTAAAATATAAATTTAAATATTAAATAAAATATTATTTCTTTTATTTTAAATTATAAAATGTATTTGACAAATTTTTACATATAAGATTGAGATGTCTCAAACTAGATTTTCCTTAATTTTATTTTAAATTTTGAAATTTAATTTTTTCTTCCTAAGTTAGTTTACATTTTTTTGCCAAATCTTATTATAGCTTTTTAAATTTGAGTTTGCATGTAATTATTGAATTACAAATTTAGTATATAGACTATAAATAGTCATCATTTTTATGGTAAGACTTTTGATATATTGAATTAAGTAAAAAAAAAAAATTCTAGAATTCTTTAAAGGGATAGAGATGTCTTCTTGACTCTTTTCTTTTATCCGAAGCTTTTACAAGTAATGTGAGATTTTCCACCAATCCATAAATTTATATCTTCCATTTTTTTTTAGTTTCTTCTTATTGTCAAGTTCACTCGTTCCTTTCTTATTCATAGTTTGTTCTAATTTTATTTTATATCTTTATTCATCTTTTTCTCTTAGAAGTAGACTTTCACGGTGGAATAATTTTATGAATTAAATTCATTTTTTATTACGAGTTTCTTAGAGTTCTTATTCCATCTTCTTGTGTTGTTTTATTCTTACTTTTGTGTTCACGTTCTACTCTCAAATATAAATTTTTACACTTATATAATTTTATGGATTAGATTTGTGTCAAGTGGAAAGCATTTTTGAGATTCTTGTTTGTATTTTAAAATTCATAAAATGATAAAACAATTCAAGTTTTAACACCAATCAACGTAAATCATAAACAGAGTCTTAGGAGTTGTGAGTGAACCAATATAAATTTGTTGTGTTGATATCTTTATAATTCTTTATTTGTTAGAGTATGACAGATTATGAGAAAAAAAATCTTATTACTTTATCCAACCTCATTCTAGAGTTTGTTTGCTACTTCAATTTTGTGAACTTATAAATACCACCCATAGCAAGTCTATGTTAAAGTACAAGGACAAAATCACCATTGCATAAACTACTTTTTTGGGTCAATCTTGTTTTAGAATAATATGGAACCCATTAATGTACTCAAATTGTTGTTGTAACTAATTTTATGTCTTTTCAACTATTTACCATTTTTTCAAGGTTTTCTTAATCTAATCATATATAACCTTAAAACCTTCTGTCTTGATATTTTTTGTGTACCAAATTTATATGTTTCACATTTTTCATTTACAATAAAAAAACACCAAGTATATAAAATGAATAGGCAATTTAAGATTTTCACGTTTCAAACACAAACTTATATTTGAATACCTCACATAAATATAGATCAAACAAAAATTCATTTCAACATATTAATCAAACATTATAATAGAATAAAAAAATTAGAAAACTAAAACAATCACCTAGAAATCAACTTGTGGTAGAAGGAATACTGAGATTCAATCCTACTCAAAACATAAGATTTTCAAACTTGGATATAAAAGAAGAAAAAAAACTCCTTCAAGCACTAGTATAAGTACAACCATTTACAATGGATGTTTAGTGACAATTTCCTAATTATTTGTCTTCAAAAAGGCATGATGATAATTTTTGAAATTTTAAAATCACTTTTAAAGATAGTTCTTTGTCAACCATTGTCAAAAGTGGAGAAATAATGACAATTATAAGAATAACTGTTGTGAAAAAAACATTAATGACAATTTTGTAATTAATTTAATATTGGAATAGCAAAATTTTGATGACAATTATAGGTCAACTATTGTCATTTAACCACTTTTAATGATTTATAATCATTGTGCAAAGTCACATAAATTCTCATTTCATTTTTCTTCCATTGGTTATTCTTCCTATACACAATTATGAAGCTCTATAATCTAATTTGTCACGAAAACTCTATAATTTATTTTGTCATGAAAACTCATTGTCTCCATTTTGTCATTGTTTTGTGTCTCCACAAGAATCAAAGGATTGTGCTACCATTATTATGTTCCTCTGCTATTGTGGTGTTTTTTTTTTCCATATTGTTGTTGTCATGTTGCAGTTATTATGCCTCCGCAAGAAGAAGAAAAGAATTGTTATGGCTTTGTGAGAAAAATAAGAATGATTGTACCTCTGCAAAAATAAGAATAATTGTATTGTCCATAACTATGTTACTATTAATTGTGCTTTCACAAGAAAAAGAAAAATTTTACCACCACAATTGTTTCTATAAAATTGATTATTTTATTATGTCAATGAAACAACAATTATTTTTCTCATGATCATTATTACATATCAATGAAAACAAGAATAATTGCGATCGTCATTCTGTATCAATGAAAATGATATCAATTATAATTATGACTAAGATCAAATAACAATTCTAAAACTATTGTTATAAATTGTTTTCAATCATTATTTAAAGTCAAATTTTATCCAGCAGTACCATGCTACTCACTACTTTACTTTTTTTTTCATTTTATTATATTTAATTTAATTTTTGTTAGGAAATATTTAATTTGAACTAACACAATCAACTTTCACATATTTTTTTGCTAAACACAAACTTAATGATCATTAAATTTGAATATCTTAATATAATTTGGGAAACAAATACAAATAATTTTAAAATAATGAGGGTATTGTGTTTTGCATCCCTACCTCCAACTCTCACTAAATTTGAATTTATATACATTTTTGTCTGATTTCAATCTAATTTTAGTGAGAGGAGGAACACTCATTTTAATTGAATTCCAATTTAAATTTTCTCACTTTGCAAAAATAGCATCCTTTCAAACTAAACTAGTGTTATGTATCATATGTGGGTTGAAGTTTTTAGTAATATATTTTTTTGTGGTTGTTAAAATAAATTAAATATTCTATTTGATAAATTAGGTAGTTAAATATTATGGTGATTAAAAATAAGATATTTATGTCATTAATTATAGGGATTCTTATGTGTATATACATATACATATATATATATATATTGGACTTTATTATGGCTTTTACAAATAAAAATAAATTGGAGAAATCTAATTCTACTTCTGCTGCGATCTATATGCTTGAAGCGCTAACCTCGGAACAACTTGACGACAACAATTATGTCTAGTAGTCGTTGAATGTGCAACATAAGAACAGAGACAGAAAACGTTGGGACTATATCACTGGAACAAAGATTGCATCAAAAGACAAGAAATCTGAAGAATATGAGACATGGGAAGATGAAGACTACTTGATAAAGTCTTGGCTCTTGGATTTCTTGGGTATAAACCAGTTGACACCCCAACTGAACAAAATCATATGTTTTTTCCATGCTAAAATTCAGATAGCACAGACACAGAGAGATAAAAAAGGCTAGTGGAAAACTAATTTGTCTCATACACGTCCAGATATTATGCAGTGAATGTCATTAGTCAATTTATGCATGAGAGGATTTTGAGGTATTTGAAGTGCAATCTCAGAAAAGGAATTTTATTCTCAAATCATGAAACCTAAAGCTAGAAGGATACACTGATGTTGATTGGGTAGGTTCAAAAAATGATAAAAGATCTACCTCTGGATACTTTACATTTGTAGGGGGAAACCTTCTGACTTGGAGGAGAAAAAAAACAACCAGTAGTAGCTAGATCTAATGTTAAAGCAGAGTTTAGAGGCATGACACTTCAAGTATGTGAACTTTAATGGATACGAAGTGTTCTATCATATTTGGGAATTAAATCAAAAACAACCTATAAGTTTTAATTGTGACAATACATCAACAATAACAATTTCTCATAACCCTGTTCAACCTGATAGAACAAAACATGTTGAGATTGACAGACACTCAATCAAAGAGAATCTTGAAGTTGACATAACTTCCTTTCCCTTTGTTAAGTCTGAATTGCAATTAGTTGATGTTCTTACCAAAGGAGTTAAGCAAAATGTTTAATAAGTTTTTATTCAAGTTGAAAATATGTGATATTCATTCACCAACTTGAGTGAGTTGTTAAAATAAATCAAATATTCTTTGATAAATTGGGTAGTTAAATATTATAGTTATTGAAAATAAGATATTTATGTCATTAATTATAGAAATTCTTATATAACTATCTGTTTTACAATTCATATATGAAAAATATATCTGAATTATTCTTCGAAATAAGTATATAGTGGTCTATTTTTTTATAAATTATCAAAATATAAATTAATAATTATGAAATTGAAATATTTTTAATTATATTGGTAATTAATTAGTAAAATTAAAATTATACCATACCTAAAAATATTCAGTTTAAGAAATTCTCTGGTTGTGTATTAATTTATAGTTTAAATTAAAATACACTTAATAACTTAATATATAAAAGTATGTATATAAACTAAAATTTTGCAATATATATCGTGCTCAAAATTAACTTTTAATTGAACAAAATATGATGAAAATATTGAAATAAGTAAAATGTATATAAAAAAAATACAAGAACATTATTAGAAGAGATTACACTTATTACCCTAAGATTATAAAGTGACAAATAGAAAAGAATGTCAAAAAATAACTAAAGAAAATTAGAAAAAGATAATTAATTATAAATAGACACTAATTATATATACATATATTAAATATTTAATTGCATCAATTAAGTTAAACTCTTAGACCTTGTTGAAATCCTAAAGCTGTTTTAGCATTTATCTTAAAAATAGTTTATTTACTTATTAAAAAAATTATATAAAATATATTATTTATCCTAATGATCATCATAAGGTTGAAGAAGAGTTTTGTCATAGATGTTGTAGTCATCTACAACAATGGGTGTGGAGATTGAAAGTGAAATGCCATGCTCTTTGTGCATGCATTCTGAAAGTGGGCAATCAGGTCTTTTCTCGTTGCCATTATATACAGTTGAATTTTGAACCAAACATATCAGGAAATAATATTTTTAACCAAAAACATATTTAAGCGTGAAGTTCAAAGTTTTTTTAATATTAAATTTATATTGAAAATGATACAAAAATTCCTATACTCAGCATGGAAATGCAGGGAAAAAGCATAGGTGAAAGAAGACAACTATAGTTCCTAAGTTTGAGAACTACAATCAAATCATTGTCAACAAGACTACAGATAAAATAAGTCAATCAATAGAACATGATGATATAGTAACATGTGATCTTTAAGTATATGTAGGAGAAATGATAAATATTAATTGTTTCATGACTATAACTCAATCAATAGAACATGATATAGATGTTTAAATATAATGTAGGAGAAATTATTAATATTAATTGTTTTATTTTGCCATTGATTAGTAAATTTGTAAACTCAACATGCACTTTAATAATCTGAATATACTATGGATTTTTGAATGTTTAATAACTACTTATACTTTAATGTTATATATATCTATTAACATTTTTTCACAATTTTGTAAGTATTATTGTTGCTTCATCCCTATATATATATATAAAGTTTTGTCACCTATAAAAGAAGAAAATAGGTTCTTAGGGTAAGTACATGCATGTATAGAATAGCATGATTGAGTGATTTAACAAACATCATCCCAAAATGGAACCTTGGATGGTGGCATTTTCTTTTGTTTGCAACCCTACTTTGGTTCTTCACCGCAACACTATGCAAAGCATATATATACCCTATCATTGGTTCTGTGTTCTCCATCGCCACCAACATCCTCCATAACGCGTTTGTCTTTTTCATGATACTTAATGTCTGGTTAAAATGATTGTTTTAACGATTCAAGAGGTAAGATGGTCCATGTTCTCATTATGCAGAAACAAATCATCGTGACAGGGTGCTTGTCTCTTCAATTATTCATTAGATTTTCCGACAAAGAGTATCACTGTGTAAAATCTGCCACTACTTGTTGTGAAAATAATTATAATTTACAAAAGATGTTCAAACTCTTGCACTAATAAGAAGAAAAACTTAAACCTCCTTCTGTTGATATAGAATAATCACAACCCAAATAGTATCTAAATTAAGATAGTCCTCCATACCCTTAATCATAATATCTAGAATATGCTAGCCTTCTTTAAAGCACGCATTCAGTGGAACACTGACATTTTCTAACCTCGTTCTTAAATAATAGTCAAGGTTTTTTTTAACATCATCCTAAAAATCTAATACAGGATTGAGACAAAACGATGCCCACGTTTTCAGCCAAGCAATAGTCAAAATCTCCCTACCATTTTTTCTCTTTATTTCTGAAAATTATTCCACTTCTTTAAGTAAGTCTCTTCATAACGTATGAGAGTAGTAATTTTTCAGTGAGCCAATTATGCAGATGCTATCGCTGCATTAAAATCTTTAAGGTAAGAATATTGAAGGCCATGGAAATTCTTTTATAAGTAGAAGGGTTGCTATATATATATATATATATTGCTGAAAAGAAGTACTGTTATTTCTCCTAAACGTGGAAGATCATCTTCTTCCACTAATCTTATGTACCTAACTTATTATTGTTATGCCGCTTGTTTAACTGTAGCAACAGTTTGACAGAGCCCTAAATGCTATTCAGTTAGATAACTCAAAGCAACATGCTTGTTTTTGTTTTATAAGAATATTTGGGGTATTGTAACCCTTTTACAATATGAAGGAACATGCTTGTATGTCCGAATACACTATGTTTAATTTTTTTTGAGAAATATTTATATTTCTAAGTTATAGTTCCGACATACAACATGAAAAAGAACAAATTGTTTTCTTGAGAATAAACATGGTTTTTATGTTCTCTTCTTAACAGGTGAAATCTAAGCCTGCACTTCATATTTCTTAATACATTGTTTTTTTTATCAGCATTTCTTAGTACAGTGTGTGAAGAGGAAAAGAGAAGCTTTGCATGTGCGAGAGAAGAAGAGGAGACAAACGGAAACTGACAAAGCCTATGGTCAATATCCCGTTTGTAATGGTGATGCACTTTGTTTGGTCTGTGACTGCTGACAAATGTAGCATAAAGAGTGCCTGCAACACAACAGACAAATGCTACAGGTGTGACCCCAGGCCATAACTGTTCAACAAGGACACTGTTATGTTCTATTACAACGATCCAATGTACAGCACTTGTGTAATCGATAACCATTAAGAGAGTATCACATATAATCTAGAAACACTGTTGTTACTTGACACCACTCTCTTTGGGCCCAAAATTGCTGCGTCTGAGCCAAATTGCAGCAGAGTGGAGTCACGTCCCACAAAAATATGATAAAAAATGGGAAAAAACTTCATGCACTACCATCTTCTTTCTGGCTAAGGAGAAGTTATTTATATGATTGTAAAATAAAATATTTTAGTTCAGAGTGATGAGAGAAACCAAACAAGTTCTCAAATCTCAAGCCTTTTTAATTTAAAATACTTTTATTTATGTTTTCTGTATGTAATAAAAACTTGACAACTTTTAAGTTTTTAAATATTAAATTTAAAATAAAGGTACTTTATTTATTTATTTATTTGGGTAATCATGATATTAGTATGAACATTGATAGTACATGTCATAATTCATCCACCTTGACCTATATTAATGAGTTAGTGTAACCTTCTTTATTAAACATTTAATTTGAAAATTATTGGTTTAGTTTAATTCACCACAAATTGGTTAAAAAATTCAATATAGGAAAATATATATTCACTGATACTCAAAAATTCAAGCAAATAATTAATAAGGTAGAATGTCAACTTTTAAAGGATAACTATAAATAGATTTCATTAAATTGATATAAAATAAAATAAATTGAGTAGAAGTGGGAGAGAAAGTTTCTTCTTAGTGGGAGAAGGCTTCTTGTAGAGGGAAAAAAATGTGATAAAGGACATTAGACAGAGACACTTATATAGAAAAGCGAAAATGATAAATCTTGAAATTTTTATTGGTATTAATCAGGTTCACATAAATCATAATATTAATATTAATTGTTTTGATTTCAAATTGGATAAACGTAAGTTCTTTAAAAGTGTTTAGGAAGATATTTATACATCAATCGCTGCATTCAAAATATTGTTTATTTTAAAACTCATAGTTCCGTCAATACTGTAAAGCATTAAAAAAATAGATATAAACGTTCATTGATTTTGACTCTTAAGCAGTATATGACAATTGAATATACCACACATTAATTATATCAATATTAATTTAAATTTAAAGACTAAAATTAATAAAAGTAGTATGATTAACTGTAATGTATTTAATTTTATTAATTATTTTTATTTTAACTAACTTAATCAAACCTATTTACGTAAATAATGTATACAAGGCTATTATTTAACATATATACTTATTAACATTATTATGTTGATTATTTCTAAAATAAAAAAAATATTTTTAAATTTATTTACATATTTAACATAACACAATACATAATCATTAAAAAATTTCACATAATATATTAAATAATAAATTGAAGAATACAACTCATTCCTTTTCATCAACTCTAATTTTTAAAATTTTGTGCATCAATTCTAAATTTTTTTAAACTTTTACATATTTTAATTTATTTATATATCTTTATAATTAGCTATAAAAAGTTAGATGATTAGATTTTTCATGCGTTGAACCTAGAGCTGAGTAAAATTCTACGGATTGTTTAGATAACTTGCAAAGGTGTGAATTTACATATTTTAGTAACTTTTTAATGTAAAATTTTTTATATTTGGCTTGTATAAACGAGGAGTTAAATTTGCAAATTTCATATGTTACCAGAAATCTGCACCATCAAACCCTCAACAAGAAATTCAATTATTATTACTTCTATTCATTATCCTAAAATCTAATACTTTTTAATTCTATTAGATATCATTAAGTCAAATTCAATAAAAAATTATATACTTTTATTTATTTAATAGATTGGGTATTTTTCCTGGTGTTAATTAATATATCTAATATACACAGGATAAATATGATTTATAAAATTTTAAAAATGGTTTGAAATATAAATGTAGTGGTAGGAAAATATTCGACTCATCCTAAGACTAGTAATTGTGTAGTGGTAGGAAACTATCCAACTGACTAGTTTCTTTGCTCTCATTCTCCTTGAAAGACTGAAGGTTGTTTAGTAATAAAATAATTTTTAGACTCATTTGGCATGATTTCAACACTTAATTAACATATTAATTATAAAATCTTGTAGTTAGAGAAAATTTCAATTATTAGACATTCAGTTCGTGTAACTATAAAAGAAGTTGATAATAAATAAATATAATTAAAAAGAAAGTAAGAAATAATTTAGTTAAATCTTATTAAATAATAGAAATATCCAATAATATAATCTAAAAATAAGTAACATAACTTAATAATATAAATAATTGATAATACAAATCGATAAATAAATAAATATTTAACAAAAAAAAGTAACCTTTAATTATAAATAAAATTATTAGAATTAGACAAAAATAGATAATTTTAGTGTTCTAATTTAAAGGTCGTTATATCTCTTAGCTAGAAAATTAAAGAATGAAGAGAAATGTTTTAGCTTAGACAAATAAACCATTTGTTTACTTAATTGTAGTTGAAACCTATATAAATTAAGTCGAAAGTAGATTGAGCTCACTTTTTTTTGTCCGTAATTAAATTTATATAAATTTTAGTATGATCTTGCCTAAACTTAATGAACTAAGTTCACCAACAAGTTGACCTAATTTCACTAGTCTCAATTGGAAACAATAATTAATACCAAACAATATACCTAAACTATTATCTCCCCTTCATTATTTGACACTCAAACACGTCCATATTCGAAAGAGGAAGCACTATAATTGGTATAAACATGCCGGGAATGTGTGAACATATAGTAGCATTATAATTGATGTTGACAATTCAAAACAAGTACACAATTATTTAACAACCTATTATATTAAGATTTTGATAATATTTTTAAAATTAATATATTAATATATATATATATATACATATTATTAAAATAGAATTGCTAAGAGGGTATTTGATGACTCAAGGATGATATAGATACTAATATATTGAGAATAAAATCAAATTTTGAATTAAAAAAAGAGTGATAATAGGTTGACAATCGGATAAAAAACACACCTAATAATTTAAAATATTAACATTTTAATTAATGTTTTTTAAAATAAAATAGTAATATGTATTATTATATTATTAGAATGAGTTTTAGTGTGGAAGTTTTTTTCTTACATGAGGTGTGGGAAAGTATATTTTTCCTTGGAGAAAAATCACTACTCTCTCCCTCATAACCATGTAATAATTATGTAATTTTAGTTATATATATAATAGTTATAGTAGTTGAGGGGTGAAGCAAAGGGTAGAGTGAAGATAAAGGAATACGTGATTGAGTATACTAAGTTGCTAAAACATATGGGATCAGAAATTTTGGTTTGGTTACTCGTGTTGTTTGCAACTCCACTTTGGTTCTTAGGCACAATACTCTTTAAATGCAAACAACCACCCTCTCCTCCATCTTCCGCCACCACCATCATTCCCAAAGTCTATCCTATCATAGGTTCTGTGTTGTCCATCGTAGCAAACAACCATCACCGCATCCAGTGGATCACCAACATACTCCATGCATCCCCCTCCGCCACCTTCGTCCTCCACCGTGGCTTCGGCTCCTGCCAAGTCTTCACAGCAAACCCTAATGTAGTCCACCACATTCTCAAGACCAACTTCCCACTGTACCACAAGGGCCCCACCTTCAAAGGCGCCCTTAACGATTTCCTGGGCCAGGGCATTTTCAACACTGATGGCCCCAACTGGAAGCTTCAACGTCAAATCTCCAGCCATGAGTTCAACACTAACACCCTCCGCAAGTTCATCGAAACTGTTGTCGATGTGGAACTCTCCAACCGCCTTCTGCCCCTCCTCGACCACGCATCCCGGAACAAAACCGTCATCCCAGACTTCCAAAACATTCTCCAACGCTTCACTTTCGACAACATCTGCAAAATCGCTTTCGGCTTCGACCCCGAGTACCTCCTCCCCTCCCTCCCGGAAACCCGCTTCACCACCGCCCTAACCGACGCCATAGTAATCTGCAGTCAGAGACTCAACTCGGCGTTCCCTCTATTTTGGAAAACCAAAAGACTCCTTAACCTAGGCTCGGAGAAGCGCCTGAAGGAAGCAATCTCCGAAGTGAAGGATTTGGCGCGGAGAATAATGAGAGAGAAGAAAAACGAGCTTCGGGAAAAGGCAACCCTAGATTCCGTGGATCTTTTGTCACGGTTTTTATGCTCAGGCCATTCGGACGAAGAGTTCGTCATAGATATTATCATCAGCTTTATCATCGCGGGGAGGGACACAACCTCAATAGTACTCACCTGGTTCTTCTGGCTCCTTTCTAACCACCCGCACGTGGAGGAAGAGGTTCTTAAGGAGGTGACGAAGAAAGACACGGTGTACACACACGTGTGTGAGGAAATGAAAGACATGGTTTACACGCATGCAGCATTGTGTGAGACCATGAGGCTTTATCCACCCGTTCCGCAAAACACCAAAGAGGCTGTGAGCGATGATGTTTTACCGAACGGGAGTTTGGTGAAGAGAGGGTGGAGGGTGACGTATCACATTTACGCGATGGGGAGGTCGGAGAAGATTTGGGGGCCGGATTGGGCGGAGTTTCGGCCGGAGAGGTGGCTGAGTTGGGAGGAGTTTGAAGGGAGGTGGAGGTTTGAGGCCGTGGATGCTTTTACTTATCCCGTGTTTCAGGCTGGCCAAAGGGTCTGTTTGGGCAGGGAAATGGCGTTCTTGCAAATGAAAAGAATGGTAGCCGGAATTCTGAGACGCTTTAAGGTGGTTTCCAAAGTGGCGGAACCCAAGTATGGTGTCCACTTCACTGCTTTCATGGTGGGTGGCTTCCCTGTCAGGATTGAGAATCGTGATTAAAACCAAATTAATGCGTCCAGTTTTAAAATTACTATTTCAATAGTTTGCTTAAAATGGTGTGTTTCAGTGACTCATTTACTACTCACGGTTCTAATTATACAAATAAAAGACGACCTAGCCATTGAATTTACATCTTCTAACTGTAAAAAATGGGAATGTAAAAACAGTTTTTAGTTATAGGGTTGTATATGTTGTTAGATATGAAAGATACCTATAATGTGTTTTATTATATGCTTGAGAATGATTGTAATATAAATTTGGATTTTCATAAGGATTGTAAGAATCATTTATCATTTAAATGCAGTTATGCATTAGCTGTAAGAAAACTGTACTATTAGATGAGGTGTGCAAGTATCACTGTCTTAAAAATAAGAAAAAAAAATATAGTCTAACAATATATTATACCGTTAAAAAAAAATAATATAATAATAAAAATATGATGAGTAAAATGTGATTCTGAATATCAAAATAACATAACCCTAAAAATAATTCATATGTTTACTTTAAGGGTGTCTTACCATTCAATTGACACATGTTGGTCACTCATGCAATTATTCTGGCCAAATGGAAGTGTATATATCATCTAAATTTGAACATCCCTCTCACGAATAACAATAGGTTAATGCCCCTTGGTTTCCTATTAAAAGTCAAGTCAAAAGTTTAATATTACATTAATATTGTCTAGTGTTATAACTAAGCAAGCATTGAAATTGTTTTTTTTATTAGTTAAAATGAATAAATTAAAAAGAACATAGAAGGAGTGATCAACCTAATTATAAAGATAAGAAAGAGAAAAAGTTAGAAATGTTATAGTGTGACTATAAGACGGACTTTTGTGATGTTCTGTCACTAGAACATGCATCTCATATTAAGAAACTAAGTTAACTAAAAAGAGTCAAAAGTAATATTCTTTACAATATAAAAAAGAAAAGATAAGGATTAATTTGGTTAAGTCTAATTGGTCGTCTGCATCGAATCATCAGTGTCAGTATAAAAAACATTCTCAATATTAGATCCTTCAAACTTTAAAGTTGTTAGTATGTGGAGCACAACCATATTTTAATATGGGCTAAACCTGCAAATGTAGAAATCAAAATTTTAGACTACATGTAGCTAGGAAAAGGATAAAGACATTCAAATAATTTGCAAGGTGTTTTTATTAAAAGCATGTACCTCCAAGACTTTGTAGTCATTTATCCCAATCACTCCCCCGTGTTATTGACCACATACTAAAACACAAAAACTCACATTCCTCCAAAAAATCACATACCAAAACACAAAAACTCACGTCCCCCAAAAAAACATACCTTGAACTTGATCAATGTAAGGAATATGGTAGAATTAAAGCACATACTGGTATAACCTACTTGATTAATTTCATGCATTTTATAGGGTTGAGATACCAATCAAAATAAGGAAAACAAGTTTGAGGGTACATGTTGATGAGTCATGCCCATTACCTTCACCTGTGTGATAGTAAAGATCTTCTCCCTGTCAACTTTCTCATTCATAAATATTACATTGTTTCTATGTTTCCAAATGTTCCATATAATACCTAACCATATGGTCCTCCATCCCATAATTCCTTTATTATTCGATTGGGCCATATTAAAAGCCTTAAAGTGATAAATAACTTGGTTGTATTGGATGCTAGATACCCCTAACCTAAAAAAACATTTACGCCAGATATTGTATGCTATTCTACAGGTTATGAATAGATGGTCAACAGTCTCTATATCAAGGCCACACATTGGGTAATCCTTCGCATTTAGATTCACTCATCTACTTGCCAGATTAGTCATTGTGGGAATCCTTTCAAGAATACTCTCCATGCAAAATATTGTGCTGTTGGAAGAGCTTTAATGCTCCACAAAAGGTTATTTGTAAGAAAATTTAATATCTAAATAACTAATTGAGTAAAGTATAAGATAATTTACAACACACAATTATTTCTTCACATCTTTATGAATATTAAACTTGTTCTCATATTCCTGAATTCAAAGCGCTGCAACGCAACCAATCCTAACTTCAATCTAACAAAAAGACTAAAATCTAGTAACAACTTGTTGCAAATAACGACTTGAGTGAGCAAGAATATTTTGATGGTAAAAGTTATTAATTTATTAGCAAACAGTTGTGAACACTAAATTTGAAAATGTGTTGCTCCAAGTCATTGTGATTCCCACGGTCAATTATAACAAAGAAGAAATGGGGAGGTATCCTTTTTCTTCTCTCATTTCCCAGTTAACTTTGGTAAGTATGACATGTAGGGGATCTTTGGAAGATAGGGAAAGTAAAAGAGGTGTTGATATCTAGGAGATTTAACAAGTAGGCACAAATGTATGGCATTGTGAGGTTCTTTGAGGTGGATACTGCTCAGAAGCTCAAAAAAAGTTGAATAAGATCTATAAAGGGGATAGGAAGATCCATGTTAATCTTCCTAAATACCCTAAAAATGATGACCTATCTAGTGTTGAGTTTTTCCAAAAGAACAACGCATCAGTCAATACAATTCGGAGGCTCATTCTTTCTCCACCTCCACACCTTCCTTCCACATGTATATCCAGAAAGATTAAAATCCCTTAACCTAATTTTAAATTATTTTATTCTCTTTTCCATCGTCACTCTACTGCATATTACTCTCCTTGCAATCCAAAAGCCATGGTAAATATGGAAGTTAGGTGTCAATCTTATTAGGTCATTTTAAATGACTTTCGAATTACACAATCCAGAAGTCATTTTTAAAAGTAATTTTTGAATTACACAATTTAGACATATTTGGCTCGACTTGGCCTAGGACATGTCTCACTAGACTTGGCCCACGTCAGGCACTTGATTTGGCCCTTGAAGTTCGACTTGACTCAGCCTCAAGTGAGTCTAACTTGACTCGGCCAATGCAAGTCCAACTCGACTTTCGGGAGTAGGTCTAACTCGTCTTAGCATTGGTCGAGTCCAACTACATTCTTATTATGAGTAGGTTTGACTTGACTCGACTCTAGGAGGGTCCGACTCGATTGGACTTGAGGTGGACTTAACTTGACTCACCATAAACGAACCTAACTCAACTTGGAGTGGATACGACTTGACCTAGCTTGAGACGAGCTAGACTTGATTAGGTATAAGATGACCTAGTCAGATCTAATTGTGAAATTTCAATTTCCTTCTTTTTCTTAGGATCAAATGTCATTATTTTAATTATTTGAAATATTTTCTCAAAATTTTTAAATTTTAATTTTTTTATCTAAGCAACTCATTTTATTTCAAAACATTTCAAATAAATTAATTAGTTTCTTAAGTTTTCTCATCCAAATGTAATATAAGGCTTATTTTTGTTCTTCTGATTGTGCATGTGCACAGAAATTTGAATTCCCTCCATTTTAACATTTTTTTTTATCAGCAATAAAGAATATATAAAATGGAGCACCAAATGGGGATGCTCAACCCATATACAAGAACACAAAAATAAGGAGAAAAATAATATGTATCATCATCTTAACTTTTCTCCAAACTAAAAAATAAGATGTATAAACTAACGAAGATTAGCACACACAATCTCCAATAGACTTGACATACACATTTTTATTCAGTAATAGTAATCAAAACATTGTAAAGCCTTATCCCATAACAAATCATGCAGTGCGATGTCACTCCTTCCATTTAGCTCAAACGTTATTTTCAAACCCTGCATGAAAACATTTAGGTCGTGCAAAGCCTGATCCACATTCAAAGCAAAAAATGTGTAAAATCCTAAGAGGGGAAGGCAATGTCCATGCTTTAGAAAGTTATGAGGGAATGTGTGGTTTGATTTCAAATTTTGTCGAAGAGGTATGTCTGTGGAAAAAAATATATTCTTAGATTTCTTTCGTACAAATTTTGTATTTCGGTATAGGGTGAATATCTCAAATGTTTCTTTTAATATACATTTCTATTTTTTTTATGAAAAAACACTAAATTTCGTCCAATTAATTAATTTTTGTTTTTAAAATTTTGATTAAATAAAAAAGGTATGGAATATATATAGTAAAAATATAAAATAGAAAGTACGAGAAGAAAACATTTTTTTAGAGTTAAATATATTTTTAGTTTTTGATCTATTTATCAAAATTATGTTTCGTCCTTGTAATAAACTTTGAAGCTATTTCTGTGTCAGAATTCTTTTTTATTTCTTTATTTCTTTATTTTTTTTTACTTTTCTATTATTTGTTTCTTAATTTTTTTTTAATTTTTTTACTTTTTTTATTTATTTATTTTTAAATATTTTTATTTATCATCAATAATTATTCACACCAATTTATAAAATATAAAAACAAACTAAATCTAATTTTAATAAATAATTTAAAAACTAAAATTATATTTAATTTTTTTTATTGTAAAGAATTTTACAAAAAGTACATCTTTTGAAGAGATGGTATAATTTTCCACTTAAGATTGATGTGAGAGAAAAGTTAGAAAATGTGGCAGTGTAGTTTTTAAGCCTTTCCTTCCTGTTCTGATATATACTTAGTAGATGGTATAGAGGCCACGTGTACTTGATCCTCTCTCTTTTCTAGAGAAAGATATTAAAGGATTATGATGAAATTACTCCCACTCCTTTGACACCAGTTGTTGAATTTCCCACTTGTCAATTGTAAGTAATAATAAAATATTAGATTAAGTTATTTATAAAAATATAAATTAAATTATTAAATATAAAGATAATAAAATGAAGTGTAGAAGTAAAACATTTCATCGCTCTGAATCAATCAAAGTCCAATAATAAATCATGTTTTATTTGGTAGTATGGATTCTGGGTGTATGTTAATTTGTTTTCATAATCATTTTAATTGGGTCACACTTGTATTCTTTTTCGTCCTTTTACATATTTTATTTGTATTTAAAAGATTTGTTTTTTTTCACTTTAATAGAAATTACCTATTTTTTTTTATTTTATTAATTAAATTTTGATATAGGATTAAAATTAATATGTTAGATTTTATTTACTTATTTTTTTATTTTACCTACTTATATTTAATGTTATTTTTTATTTTATTATATTAAAAAAATTCTAACACTTTTTAATATATTTATTTAAATATCTTTTATTGATTTTTTTAATAAAAACTTTAAATTTAATAAATTATTTAATTATGTAATTTTTAAAATAATAACAATAAATTAAATTTTTTTAAAAAAAATAAATAATTCTTAACTTTTTTAATTTATCTTTTTATTATATTCTATACATCTTTAAATTTTTAAAGTTAAATAATTTTTTATTAATATTATTTTAATTAAAATTAAAAATATTTACAAATAATTAAAATTGACTGTAAATTATAAAAATTAAAAGTTAGTCACTCATAATTAAAATTTATATGTGAATTATTAATATAAATAAATATTTTATTATTAATCATTTACATAAAAATTATTTTATTATTAATATATATTATTATGAGATAAAAAATTAATTAAATAAAAAATTATAAAAATTATTTATTTTAAAAAAATCTTTTTTAATTTATTATTATTATTTTAAAAACTAAATGATCAAATGATTTTATTAAATTTAATGTCTTTGATTAAACAAAATTAGTAAAAAAAAATATTAAAAAAATATCAATGAAAGTATATCAGAAATTCTTATAATTGAAATATAATAAAATAAAAAAATTAAATATTAAAAAGATATTATCAAATACAAGTGAGTAAATCATAAAAAAAATAGTAATATATCTATTTTAATTGTATATCAAAATTTAATTAAAGAAACAAACAGAAATATAAAACAAATGATTTATATAATTATCTTCGGAAGGTATAATATTGTAAATCTTATATAATAAGAATTTGTAAAGGTTTGTTATGTATTTATTTTACAAAATGATAATAGCATATGCTTACAAGAAGTTATGAGGTTTTAATCCGTTTTTTTCAGATTATGTTATATGACTCTTAAGATTTTATTTTTACATTTTTTTTATTAAATTTTTTTATAAAATTTTATTTAATAATATATTACTTATATTTTTTTTACATTATAACTGTATTTAATATAATTAAATAATATTTTATTATATTACTTAAAATCTTATTTTTATTCACGTCTTACTTTATTTGAATACAAAAAGTTATAAAAGCTAGGACTCTAATTATGATTCTCTTAAGTGTTTTTCCTTTAATATCAATATGCTATCATACTCATACATCTCTTAAACTGTTTTTTTTCCTTCTCTTCTCTTCTCTTCTCTTCTCCCGTGTGTTGTCTGCCTAAATGCAAAATCAGCTAGACCTGCTGTTGCAATGTCTAAGGGTATTTTTTTATAGCATTAATTAACTATAGAAGTTATATTCCAATTAAAGTTATAAGTGTATATTATTATTATTATTATTATTATTATTATTACTTTTTTCATCAGATATATCTTTTAACTAATATAATAAGATAACTTCGATGTCAAAAATCATCAAAATAAATGTTACTTTTTCTATTAATATGTTTTTCATACACATCATCGTAGACAATCAAACTTTTAGCAACAATAGTTGGTTTTTTTTGTTAGTATAATTAATGTCCCAGAAATTGAATTCTAGATGCATGATAAATGGAAATGACTTCTGTTGACATATTTAAATTTAACATGATTAACAATTATAACTTTTAAGGATTAATGTGATTTTTTATATTAATAAAGAAAACCTAATTCAAACAAATGAAAAATCTACATGAATGTAATTATAAGTTACTATTATTTAATTAAAAATTATTGAGTTTGAAGTTAAAAAAGATATATGATGTAAATTTTACTTAACAAATATTAAAACTCTTTAGATTAATGACGTATTAAAATAATTAGGTCTGATTAAAACTTTAAAAAATTATAAAATATTGAATCAAAGGATATTTGTGGTTCAATGTTCTTGTTAGACTTGGAAGGAGGATACATTAGTGCCACGATATATATCAACCATGAAATACTAAATTTTAATAAGAAAAGAAAAAGAAAAAAAAAGGGGAAAAGAAGAACAAATAGCTTGGATAACATTAACATTCCAGATCTCAGACGGAACCTCTTTCTCTACTTTTATAAATCTTATATATGTTCCAAAGTTTACTTTTTCTCCATAGTCGTCATACTCCAAGCTAAATCTCAATACCCTTCAGGTAATCCCGTTTTCATGTTTTTGTTTTTATGCTGAATTTGTTTGTTCCTCGTAAACAATTTTCATTGGGTCGCGACCCACTAAGCTGGAGCTCAACACTAAGTTAGATTGCTTGTGATAATCGTCCATTATATGTAATTAGGAACACCCATGTCATGATTTTCAGAAGTTTGTGGGTTTTGGTTGGATATACTCAAGGATTTGATTTTAGGGTTTTTTAAGCAAATTTTGGGGTTTTCGAAATTTAGGCTTGGTTGAGATCCGAGTGGAACGCTTTTCTGCAAAAGGTTTTGATCTTGAGATATATGAGGAATTAACCGTGGAAGGAGGGAGGAAGAAAGATGATGGGTGAGAAGTTTTGTGTGAACGAAGAAGACAAGGGTGTGTTGGAGTCTGTGCTGGGTTCAGAGGCCGTTGCGTTTTTCATTTCAGCACTTTCCAATAATGTCTTTTCCAGCGTTGTTGCTCCTTCGGCCGGTGTTGACTCGTCCCTCCGTCAGAGGTTATGCCAGCTTGTTGAGGGTTCCAAGTGGAACTATGCAGTGTTTTGGCAAGCTGCTGGCTTGAAATCTGGTGGTTCTGCCTTGATTTGGGGTGATGGGCATTGCAGTGATCCCAAGGGGAAGAGGAGTGGTGTTGGAAAGGAGGATGAGCAGGAGGTGAGAAAGATGGTACTGCAGAAGCTTGATGCCTGGTTTGGTGGGTCTGTGTCAAAAGAGGCTAATTACGCGAGATTGGATGGGTTATCTGATTTGCTCATGTTTTACTTATCCTCAGTGTGTTATATATTCGGTTTTGATTCGCCATGTGGCCCTGGGACTTCATTCAAATCTGGTAAATTGATTTGGGCATCTGATGCTGCTGGTTGTTTAAATCAATTAGAATCTAGATCATTTCTAGGGAAAGTGGCTGGTCTTCAAACTGTTGTTTTTGTTCCTCTGAAATCTGGGGTAGTGGAACTTGGTTCTAATGAAGTGGTGTCTGAAGAGCAGGGTTTTGTGGAGATGGTGAGGGCAGCATTTGGGGAATCCAGTCCCGGACAGGCAAAGGTGTTTCCGAAGATTTTTGGGCATGAGTTAAGCCTGGGGGATACAAAATCTCAGTCTATAACTATTAGTTTCTCCCCGAAGGTGGAAGATGATCCTGGTTTTACTTCAGATTCCTTTGAAGTCCAAGCACTTGGGGTGAACCATGCTTATGGAAATTCTTCCAATGGAACTTTAGGGGACAGTAGTGAAGGGAAAATGTTCCCTCAATTGAATCAAATGATGGGTGGGAATTTTAATGCTCAAGCAAGGGTTCCTTGTCTAGATCTCGGTAATGAAGACACGTCCTCAATTCATGCAGATGAGCGGAAGCCCAGAAAAAGAGGTAGAAAACCTGCCAATGGTAGAGAGGAACCACTGAATCATGTTGAAGCAGAGAGACAAAGACGTGAGAAGCTTAACCAGAGGTTTTATGCCTTAAGAGCTGTTGTCCCCAATATATCTAAAATGGACAAGGCATCTTTGCTTGGTGATGCCATTACTTTCATCACCGATCTCCAGATGAAGATCAAAGTGTTAGAAGCTGAGAAGAACATGATTAACAACAAGGACCAGAGGTTATCCTTGCCAGATATGGATTTTCAGGAAAGAGAGGATGACACAGTTGTGACAGTGAGATGTCCCTTAGATACTCACCCTGTTTCTGATGTTGTTAAAACTTTCAGGGAGCATCAAATTGTGGCTCAAGACACCAGTGTTTCCTCTACAGATGATAAAATCATTCATACATTCTCCATAAGAACTGAGGGAGGGGAGACTGCTGCCATACAGTTGAAAGAAAAGCTTGAAGCGGCCCTATCCAAAAATTGACCTGAGATCATATTTATGTAGCATCTCAATGATGCTTTAAAGCGTCTTAGAATCACTCTCTGTTTGTCTGATAGGCTGACATATTATTGTTCTTAGTGTACTTTGTTACTTTTAATCTGTTCTAAAATGTGTTCAGATCATCTCATCAATTACCTTAATTATGTACCTGAGTTGATTAGTAGTTGAATTTGATGTTGATGGATAATATAAGTTGAACTATATTTACTATACCATCAATCTAAGTAATGAAAAATGTCATAACATTGGAGCATCATATTTTGTGTTTTGGCTTACTCAACTGGCAAATTTTGGACCATATGAAACAATTTTTGTTAATATTATAGTATTATTAAGAATGTTACTCTTCAAAATACAGTAGTATATCTTGAAATAAATGGCTCAATGTTATATTCTTCAATTCCCTTCGTGCTTAACTATTGTTATGTTTACTGTGGAATTATGATTCTGTTGTTTGCATTATCCATTACATCTTGGGCTCTTTTATTGTGCTTCATTGTGCATTCAAAACAATTATCTCACCTTAATCTTTTAAAGTTAAATTATCAATTTGATCATAGTTTTTTTGACAAATATATACCTACTCTGCATAATTTTAATAAGAATTTCTTGGAATAGTTTGTTTTGTTTTCTGACAAGATTCTTTTTAAATTACATATCTATTTTATTATTTTTATTTTATAAAATACATTTAAGTCGGTATTTATTAATCACTTTGATGGAAAAAAAATTACGAGAAGGACATTCCAATGGTTTTAAGGATGATTCTAAAAGTGATGGTTGAAAATTTGAATCTCGCTAATTAAATAACAAATTCCTAAGTTAAATGAAATGGTTCAAGTATAAAAATAATATTTTCGTTAATGTTAGTTTTGCATCTACCAAGACCAAGGAGAATTCTAACATCAACTATAGTTTATAATTTTGTAAGATCATTTTGACAACATTCTCACATAATAAAGGGTGATAATAAGAGAAATAAATGATTTATAGTTTGGTTAACAACGATTTCATCTATTTACCTTTATGAAAGTGAAGTAATTTTTAAAGAAAAACAACAATGTCTAATGTATATGGTGAACTAGGAAGGATCTAATTAGATTTAGCATGAATAAGGTGATGATAATTGAATTTAGTTTAATTTCTTAAGTATGAAAAATAGAATCAAGAATTTTAGAAAATTTATCAGTCAACATAAATTTAATAAAAAAAATTAAATAAGTATGAAAATTTGCTTTTGAAAAAAGGAGTAAGATTAAGCAAACAATTCAATATATAAATAATAATGGATAAAATAAAAGTAAATGGGATAGAAGAAATAGAATATTAGAATATGAAAAATTATAAAAGACAACTAAAATCTAAAAGAAAAATGGTAAAAATAAAAAAAAACTTTATAAGAAGGGAGGATTATTAGTTGATAGAGAAGTTTTCATTTTCATTTTAGAGAAGAATAGTGATTTGTATCTTACCAGTGAGAGATAAGATTTAAAATAGATAATCATTTATTTTCTACTAAACTCAAATTTGTATATAATAATTGTTTGCAAAAAGTGATATTAGTTATTTATAATTTATTATAACTCCCAAATTTTTCATTTAAATGAGAATTAAATTTGTCTCTAATTATAATATAAATAAAATATTTAAAATCCATTCATGCTTAGCTTAAAATTGAAAAGAAAATAAGAAAATATTTAAAATTAAAAATTGAGAAAATGAAGTAAAGGAAACTCTACTTGGCTTGAAAATTGGAGGAACGTTTACCATGTTTATTCATGTTTCTCATGATTCCATGGACATGCTTTCCTTACCAGTGGTTGACTCTTCTTTACCCACAATCTTCAAGTCAAAAATTGGACTCCAAATTAAACTTCAACTAGTCTTGGTCTTTTATTCTTCATTCTCATTTAGCCTTTAGAAAGTTCAAGTATATTTTTACTATTTAAACAACTCCTAATTACAATCTCAAGTAACTTTAAGCAAAACAAATATGAAACTATTTTTAATAACAAAAACATTTATATTTTTCATGTTTTATTTTATATAATTTTTCTTGAAATTGTATATATTGTTTACTTTTTCTTATCCATTCATTAACACATCCATAAATTCTATAAAATTCAATTAAAAATTAATCAAAATCATTATAATTTTTTTATGGGCGACAATTTCACTCTTTGATTTGTATTGGTGCATTTGGATGAGAATATGTTTTTATATGGATTTCCATTTCGGTTGGAACATTTCTTATACTTCTCTTTCAATGAAAACTAGTGTTGCTCAAAAGAAGGAAGAACAAATGCTAAGAGTAAATAAATAGTTTTAGTTGATGATGCTTTTTTTGGGTAAAGTTGACTTATTAAAAAAAAATTAAATATATTTTTAGTTCTTAAATTATTTATCAAAATTGTATTTTATTCCTGAGACAAAGTTTAGACATATTTCGTGCTTATGTTTTATAAACTTGTATAAATGATTCTTGATTATGTGTCAGAATTCATTTTCATCTCTTTATTTTCCTTCTTTATAGTTTCTTATTTCACTGTCATTGATTTAATTTACACCTATTTATAAAGTATAAAGACGAAATAAATATAAAGTTTGCCTAAGGGATAAAACACAAATTTGACAAATAATTTAGGAACTAAAAACATATTTAATCCTTAAAAAATTACAATATCTAGGAGTAAAAGTATTTTTTTTATTTTTTTTATTTTATAATTCTAAATTAATTTAAAAATGTATTATTATTACAATTGTTTTTTGATAATATTTTTTAATGTTAATTTTATGAATAAATGTTATTATAATTATTTTTTTAAATTAATTTTATTATTAAATATTATTATAAATAAAATGTATTGTTAATTTTGAGGAAAAACACATAAATATAATAACTTTGGATTTTTTTTATTATTTCTAAAAAATATTTGTGTTCAGGTACATTTTAAGAAATTAGCTTATTATTATTATTAAGACTAAATTGCTAATATATTTAAATATTTTTATTTTAATTCACATAAACTTTCTTGGTTCACCCAGATTAAAAAAAAATTAGAAGGACGTTTGTTAGAAATAAATAACAAATACTATTTTTTATACAAGTTATTTAAATTATCTGTGAAGGTTGATTAAGGAGTCACATATATAGGGAAGCAAATGAAGTGAGAGATATACATGTGTCCAGGTTTCTCTTTTCTTCTTTAATGGTTATTTAATTATTAAACTAACAATATAAGATTTTTAATTTGGATGAAATGGAGAGTACAATCAATGGTAAGATTTCCTTATGCAAAATAATAACATTCAACATAGCTATGAGTTTCAGGACAAAACACTTTTGTGTTTTTTTTAAAGGAAATTTACTTTTATAAGTAAATACATAAAAAAATTTACACATTTTTAAGATTTTTTTATTCAAGTTTAGAATCATGGTTAAACTAATGAATCACATTAACTATATTATGAGAAACTTTTTAGAAACAAAGTTTTTAGACATAAAATTTGAAAAACTTGAAAAAAAGAAATAATAATTAAGTGTAATGGTAGCATAAACTTCAAGTGATTCAAGTAAAAAATAAACTTGTAAAAGGAAATTGCAAAAAAAATAAACAATACCAAAAATTAAATAAAAAGAACTTCGACAAATTAAAGACATAAGATAAAATAGATAGATTTGAACAACCTATATATTTGATATAAAGTTATGAACAATAAACATCAATATGGAATTTCCATTAGTTTTTTTTTTCATTTCTTGCATTATATAATTATCTTTATACTATGTCTAATTTTTCATATTCAAAACATTAGATTTAACTATTTTTTATAGAGTAAGCTCGATAGATTTTTCTTTTAATATAGAACTTTCAAATTGATAAATTGAAATTTTTTTATTTATCTATGACTTTCTTTTTTTTATATATATATATGTATATAATTATAAATAGTTTTTCTTTATAACTGTTAGAAATTTAAATATGAAAAAAATATAAAATCTGATGTTAACTAAAAATATAAAATTGAAGTATATAAAAAAAATAAAAATTTATAAATATTAAACTTTAAAATTTTATATTAAAAATAATGTCATTTTTTCTATTATATTTTTTTTTTAAAAATTCTTTTTACAACAACTTTTTCAGATTTTTTGCAACTCACTTTTTTTTTTAACAAATAACTCATTTGATTAACTCTTTAAATTTATATAATTTCATCTAATTATTTAATACTTATTGACTTAACTTTTTTAATTAATTTAAGAAATGAAGTAGATAAACAAAAGTGAGTTCTTTTGCCTTCGTTTTTGTGATGAGAAAAGGAGAGTACATAATGAAACAGCAATGTCCCTTTCTGTGAAGGAGCAATCCGTGAATGTGACCTACTTTACTTTTCTGACACAGTCTGCAACTAAAAGGTGTGGTGTGGGTTGGGTGGTCTTCTTCTTCATCACTCTTTCTTTTTCATGCTTTCTTCCATACTCAACTTTTATTTTTAATTAATATATATCTAAAACAAAGAAAATTTATAGACTTACGTATAATGTGATAAAGAAAGAAAAAATAAATATTAGAGAGATAGATAAATATAAAGTAAAAGTTTATATACATAATATTATTATTAGGTTTAATAGACTTTTCAATCCTATATTTTATGAATTTTAATATTATTTTTTTAATCTTAAATTTCATTAAAATAATTATTTTGATTCTTGCTCTACGATTAATATAAATTATGTTAAAATATTCATAACGTAACACATTTTAAATATATATAATATATATTGATTTTTCTCTTTGTTTCTATTTCTTTCTATATACATATATATAATATTTATTCTATCAAATATATCACTTTTATAATGTTATTTATACCAATTTAAAAAAAATTAAATTAATTGATTTTAATAAAATTTGAAATTATATAAAAATAATAATAGTAAAAATACATGATAAAAATAAAAAAAAGTTTAGAGTGAAAAATCTATTAAACTTTATTACCTAAATCTAATGTATATCTCTTTTTTATGGTATTTTTTTCCATAAATGTTATTTTGATTTTTTTTCTTTTTAAAGTCTTTCGTACTCTTTCAGTTTATGTTTGACAATTATTTTAATTTATACCGGTATATTTTAGGTCAATTTTTTTTTTAACTTTTAGTTTGATAGACTCGAGTCACATTAAAAAAAAATCATAGTTAAGATTATTCAAAAATTTCTCATTCCACATTGAAAAAATTCTAATTGACTTTGAACAAAATAATAATATCGGTGATTTTGATAAAAAAAATAACTATAAATATCCAAAAAGATAATTTTGATAGACATCAAACAAACAAAAACATAAATGAGAAGTTGAAATATAATTTTTTCAATATTAACTAAGAAAAACTTAACTAATATTAACTAAAAAATAACTCTGATCTAAATTGATATACAAATTAATTCTAACAATATGAATTAAAAAGAACCTATATCAACTTAGGACAATTTCGACCTCTATCAAGAAAAAAAAGTCTCACTAATATTATTAAAAAAAAGTTAACATTAGCTAAGAAATTGTCTAATAATTTCCAAGAACATTCCAACCAAAACTAAACCAATAATATTTTAGGATAAAGTCAAGTAATAACACAATGTTTAAGGTTAATCTAACAAGATAATATTACCAAAAATAATATAAATTTTCTTTTTTTAGTGAATTTTTATATTTTATAATTTTAAGTAACTAAATTACTTTATTTGAAATTATTTTTTAAAATTTATTTAAATAATATATTTTTATAAAATATTTCAAATCTTTTATGAAAATAAATTATTCTCAAACCAGTATAAAAGTATACTCAGTAACGGGAAATTTGTAAACCTAAACACAAGAAATGTTTTAGTTGAACACGTCATTATTTTAAAGTGACGTTTTTTTTTTCGTGCAATTTGTTTTCTACTTCATATATGTTCACGCATGCTTACGTTAGAATGAGTCAAACGTTAATACACCTTCATATTCAAACTTTTGTTAGGCATTTTCAACTGAAAAATGCACATTTATTTATATAATTAACAAATATTCTCATAGTTGAAGAAACTAATATTCCTATTTTTTTCTTCTTAATATATTGATGTTGTATTTTATATTTCAAAAGATAAAAGTTTTATGTTAATTAAACTCAACTTCTTTCAAGTGCTTATAATTTATTTATTTTTAAGACATTCAATAAAGTAGCTGAGAAGAAGTGACAGCTTGGTTCTTTGTAGTATAAATTTGTCGATATTTTATTGTTACTAAGTTCATAATGACAAAATAATTTTGCACATCTCACACAATTATTTTCTTTGTGTATTTAATCTTTTAATATTTTAATTTATATAATCTATTTTCTAATGTCATCAATGTTTTTATTGAATTTATTTATCAATCCAATTCAAATTGAATGATCCAATAAAATTATGAGTTAAATATATTTTTAGTTCCTGAACTATTTATCAAAATTGTATTTTATTTTTGTAATAAATTTTAGATTTATTTCGTCTGTATACTTTATAAATATATATAAACGATAAATCCTTGATCACAAATAAAAATATATGTAAAAATAAAATAAAAAAAGTAAAAGAAAAAAAAATGATAAAAACATAAGAAATATATGATAACGAAATAAAAAATTATAAAAAAATAAAATAAAAAATTAAAAAGAATTCTAACACATCATCAAATATAATTTATAAAACATAAAAACGAAATAAAAACGAAAATAAAAAAACTGATTCCATTTACAGCCACAAATTTTGTATTTTAAAAATGTTATAAGCACAAATGCTTAGCACTTCCTTCAAGTGGTTTTTTATTGGTTCATTAATAAACTACATAACTATAAAAAGGTAAGGGAATAATAAATAAAAAGATATAAATAGTTAATCTAGCTAATTATTTTTTTCCCTGGGATAGGTTTCATCCAACATTGTATTAAAAATTTATATCATTAGTGTGATTAAACTAACAAATTTTCATACATAATATTATTGGAGATTGGTCCACTTGAATTTGATTAAATTTTGTAACTAATCTGTATCATACTGTCTAATGGAAAGTAAATTTTCATGTGATGGAAAATTTTATTAGATAGTATAATCCTTCATAGTTTAATGACACTAATACAATATGATATAACTGTCTAGGAAAACTTCAAACTATATAATATGAGATATTGACTAAGTGGGTTATTCATTAATACATTCATTATGTCTTCCCATGCATGTTTCATTCTAGTTAATAATATCACATTATAAACATTATATACAGGAACATGTATCACATATTGTAATTAATGTTTGAATTATATTTAAACAAGAGTTTACTAAAATAGAAGTTTTGATATATAATTTCTGTTTCGTGGAAACATAAATTAAAATTTATTAATATTTCAATTAAACCCTACAAATTATATTATTTTTATATTATTTTTTTCTTTTTTAACCTCTTACTATTTATTAACTTCTATTATTTATTTATGTACTATTTATATGATATAATATCTATATAAGTATGTGTTCTTTTAACTATTACATATCTATATATATTGAAATATCATGAATTTATTTTAAAAGAAAATATATTAAAAATGATAACACTAAATGAATCAACTAATATAAAAAAAATTGATATAATTTTAATCCAAAATTTTAAGTTAATTTATAATTTTTTTTATATATTATTCAACATATTTATTTTTTTTAATATGAGGCTAAAAGTTACATTTTTATTTTTAACATATATGAAAATTAAGTAAGTTATGAATTATTTTTTCATATTTGAAACGTAAGAGAAAATAATACCAAATGAACCAATCAATAAAAAAAATTGATAGTATCTTTAATCTAAAATCTCTGGTCTTCTTTCTTGTACGTTGAAGATATATTTCTTTTCCATTAGATTTTGATTGCCAACATGTATGAAGAATGAGTTGTGGATTGTTTTTTCCACGATTGAAACACCAAAAGCTATTAAAATATAAATGGGTTTTTATTAGTCCAAGTCAGTACGCGGTGATTTGTTGAATTAATTCTGTTTCTTAATTTTCAAGCCTTCAAAGCAAGGAACCATTTTCAGTCAACTGAGGCCCTAACCATTCGCTTACCACTTTTCAATCCCAATTCCTATATATACAAATTTTGTGTTGATTTCACTTCATCCCCTCACAACACAACCTGACAAAACATTCCCTCATTCATCATTCATTCATTCTAGTTCCCACAAAATCCCAAATTCATTTCCTTAACCACAGCTACAAAAACTGCATTTTGTTTTGTTTTGTTTTGTTTTGTTTCATCTGTTAATCGAACACCTTCATGGCTTTCTCACACAACACCACCCTCCTCAAACTTCTACTTCTCATCATCTTCACCATTTCGGTTGTGTCTCCTCAATTGGGAGCATCCTGCAGGCCATTATCATCACAAGGTGATACCCAAATTGGGCCTATGTTTTGGTCAATTTTACGAGGCCCAGCACCACCTTCACAACCAGATCCCATTCACAGATAAATTAGGTTTGGTGGGAAAATCGTTGTGGCACCATGGTTTTAGCGTGTTTTCTAACACAGCATAAGCCAACTTCAGTAGAAGTTAATTGGTTAGCAAACAATATTAATCAATAAGTCAATTTTCATGTCTTTGTTACATTCTTATTTCCTTTATTGTAAAATTGATTTTTCATCAGCTTTCATGTACTCTCACGCCATTGTAATAGTCTTACACCATATATAGCCGTATTTTAAATAAAATTCTACTGAGGGGGGAGTTATTATTTCTCACTAATCTTAATTTGGTGAAATATTCTGTTATTTGAGCTGGACCAATAATCTATTATACCTACAAAAATATATCAATTTATTCCAATATCAACTATTTTATAGATAAAGATTAAATATGTTTTTAGTCTTTGAATTATTTGTCAAAAATTGTGTTTCATCTCTAAGATAAACTTTGGACTTATTTCGTCCTTATGGTTTATAAACTCGAGTAAACGATCGTTGATGATGTGTCAGAATTTCTTTTTATCTCTTTATTTTCCTTCTTCATAGTTTCATACTTCACTATCATTTGTCTCTTAAGTTTTTTTTACTTCATTTCATTTCTTCTCATGTTTCTCTTTTTAAAGATGTTTTTTATTTATTCCTGTTTATAAAGTATAAGGACGAAATAAGTCCAAAATTTACTACAAAAATGAAACATAATTTTGACAAATAGTTAAAAATAAAAAAACATATTTAATATAGATAATAAATACTATAATAGTGTCTCTATATAGTGAAAAACAAGCACTTTGTGTCCATAAATTTATTAAAAAAATTTAAATGATAATTATATTTAAAAATAGGTGGTTATATTTTTCAAAGATTTGCAATTATTTTCAATATTTAAATAATTTTTTTATTTTAAAATATAACTAAAGGTAAAATAAGAATATGAAATGTATATATATAAAAAATGAGAATTTTCATTATAAATTGTTATAAAATTATTTTTACTTTAAAATATAACTAAGAGTAAAATAAGAATATAAAATATGAATATAAAAAATAAAATCCTCATTATATATTATTACAAATTATATATTATTATAAATTATAGGTCTTTCTTACCTTTTATGTTTAGGTAAAAGATAAAAATTTTGTTTTTGATTGTGTCATTGTTACTTCTTATCATTATTGTCTTCTTGTTGGTTATCATCCTTTTGTGAGTCCCAACCACTTTTTTGGGATAAATAATGTGAGAAAGAATAAATCTAATGTTCGAAGTGTGATTAACTACTTTTGTGTAAAAAAAATTCAAATGGTGTAACTTGAAAGTCATAAAATGCCATCTAAAGCCACTTTTGGATCAGGAAATATTTTCTACATTGTTTTATCTCAAAGTCATTTAATTTTTATGTAAGAAGTTTTCGGATCGAGCAATCTGAAATATAATTTTGACCTCCAAATTATATAATTCAAAAATTAAAATTGACATCCAAATTACTTTTATGGATTATATAATTTAGAAGTCTTTTAAACTACACAAGCCAAAAAGTTTTCAAGAATAAAGTAAAAATTTTTATATTTATTAAAGTATATACAGAAAAAAATTTTACATGGAATATTCCACATCATAAATATACCTAGAAAAATCCTTAATAAATACTAAATGAGTATGAAAAGTCATAGATAACATAATACAAGTATTTTAAATATCTACTTATTAATAGGATAAATATAAATATCATGATAGACTCGTGAATACTCGTTATCAACTATACTGTTTATGATTTTTATTTAAAATTTGATTTTATATATTTACATGTTCTATATAAGTTTATGAGATTGAAGTATATTTTTAAAAGAAATTATTTATTTTGATGTATACTTTGTGTAACAACTTATTTAAATTTGGTTGTTAATAATAGTATTTTATCATGCAAATATTATAATTTAAATTTATTGATAATTATACCTGTCATTTATATTTTAATTTAATAATATCACTTAAATTTTAAAAATATGTATATTTGATGTTTATTTTATTTTTATTTTTTGAAGAAATAAATGAAACCGAAATAGTTCATGACCGGACATAGGGTCAAGAAATAAAAAATTGTCAATTTATTTAGAAGAAAAGTAAAATAGTCTAATACAATTTTTAAGTAACCCCCTTAAGCTGGATCGGATTAGGTCAAGTGAAGACGATTGTTTGAACTAGAAAAATTATACAATAATTCTTATAAATAAATAATTTAAAAAAATATTAATTTGTAATTTTAAAATATAAAAAATAGAGTATTTAAAATAAAAAACAAATTAGTAGTGGGTATTCCATTTAAGAAGACCAATTAATTAAAAATTTTAACAATTTTAAGTAATTAAAATTAATATATACGTTCAAAATGATTAAAATGTTATTTTGAAATGATTTTTATTTTTTTACAATGAATACATTTTAAAAATACTAATTATAAACACACAAAAATTAAATACATGTAAACATAACATTTTAAAAAATGAATACTCAAATTTAAATAATTATAAATTTATATTTATATTTCTTTTAAATTTATACATTTCATATAAATATTCCCATCAATTTCATTAGTCAGAAAACGAACAATAGAGTTCAATAGATTTGATATATTTTATTACAATATTTACTCAATTAAAAATACAATTAATCATCTTTCTCAATTTTTAATGTAATAATTTTTAACAAGCTACTAAATATTTTTCAAAAATACTAAATACAAATATAAATATTTATAATTTAAAAACAAACAAATAAACCTACAGGATTATAAAATCCAATGTTAATACTATTTCCATTTTACAGTTATCACATTATATTATTATTTTTTCCAATATTTTTACTAAAATAGCTTCTCTCTTTCTTTTAATACACGATTTTAAATTAAAAAGAAATTGAATTAAAAATATTTTGAGAAAAGAAAAATAATAGTTTATCCAATAAAGTCACTTAATAATTTTTTTTATATTTTAAATGACTAAAAGTGGAATTATTTTAGTACTATTGTTATTAGTTTTCTATTGTGGAAACAATTGTAAGGCCACAGTTGAATATAATGGGTGGTTTCAATTAATTAAACTGATACAAATTCGAAGAAATCAAAAGATTAGGCTCTGGTCAATTCATAGTTTCATTTGTCCAACAACATTGAACTCAAATAATCTCAATCTCTCTTATTCCTTTAATTAATGTTATTGGGTGTCTCTTGCTTCCTACCACCAAACATATATACCATAATAGCAGCTTCTCTAATTTTTATTATAAAAAAGAACAAAGACACTAATTTCACACTTTTTTTTCTTATTATTAGCATATATCTGAATCACATTAATTCAATTACTAATCTAAAACTTGTTTTTATCCAAATTCATTTCATTCTATCATAACAAAATTAAGAAGCTTTAATTATCAAAGTTTGCATGTTAAAAGTTAGTATTAAAATATAGATTAACACCTAATACTTTTTTACTTAGCTTTCATTTTTACCATTTTTTTCTCATCACAAATTAGGGATGCACGTATGTATAATATGTAGTCGATGTTTTGCTGTGTTGTGGTTTTATGTTTGTATAAGGTGTGATTCTAGTTATAAGATCAGTAAAATATCAAGACTGATTTTTTAAATTTTTACAGGTTTCTGGGCTAGGTAGCTAAATAGATATTTGTTTTCTGTATGTACATTGTTATTTAGGCCGTTTTATTTTGTTTTTGGTGTCTCTGAGATGGAAGTATTTATTCTTATTATTATGTCATGTATATTAGCCACATTGGTTTGTAAATGATTATAGGGAATGCAATATATATAATCAATCTCATTTTGTGAAGGAGACAATTTGTGTTTAATGCAGGCATTAATGCAAATTTTATGAGCTTTTGTCTTTAAGTTAGTTGTTTTTATTTGTTTCTTTTTCCACAATTTATAGTGTTTTGTTTCTAACTTCTGCAAATATGGTTGGCTAAATTGGAGTGAGTTTTTTTGTTTCTTTTAACTAGGATTCCACTAGTTATATTAATCTTTATGTAGATAACTCAGGATTCCACTAGTCTTTATGTGGGTAACTTATTATTTCTGGTCTTGGATGTCTTAATATAGCTATGAGGCCTAGTTATTATTGCATTAGTGTATTTTAGGCTCTAATGGCGGAAAGAACTATTAAAATTCTTCTTTATATATAGTTTTGTCTTTCTGAATATGGGATGAAACATCTCTAATGTTCCTTTAACTTTATATTCCTCATTGTAAAATTTTTTTAATTTATTATTTAAAAGAGAGTATCTAATTATTAAAATTTGTTGGTGAAATACTCACTTATATATTTTATTTTATTTCATACATTTTCTATTTAAAATGAGAATTTGAATTTTTAATGTTAGAAGCAAATCTTTATAACTAATTCAATAAAAAATAATATAATAAACTCAACCACTTTTATAATAAATTTGATACTATCTTAAAATTTCAGATTATAAATAAAGTGAATTTTTTACGGATTTATATATCCTAATTTAATCATATAAGTGAGCAACATAAAAAATATTTAACAAAACCTTTATTTAAATTTTAAAGTAAAAGATATATGAAATGTAATTAATATATGATAAAAAAAATAGAGGTTTTAATCATACAAGTAGGCAACATAAAAAATATTTAACATAACCTTTATTTAAATTTTAAAATAAAAGATATATGAAATATAGTTAATATATGATAAAAAAATGGAGGTTTTAATTGATTATGATATTGAATGGTTTGATCTAATCTAATTCAACCTAATTAAAATTAGGTTGAATTTCATTTATAATTAGATAAAACTTGATTTAACCTAATCTAATTCACTCTTATACAAGTTGAGTGATGGATATAATATAAGCGACCGAAGACTCAATCCAATCTACTCTTACACTTGCCTCATATTTGTAGTTGACACAATTTTAGACAAGCCTAAAACTCTTGTGATTATATGTCTTTTTTTATTTCGTCTTTGTCATTCATCTCTGACATTCACATTTATTGTATCTCAACCTTAACATAAAACTAACAAACTTAAACACTTTCATGAGTACGTGTTTTCTTCTTCATATCAACCATATCATTTTTATCTTTGTTGTTCGTCTCTGCCATTTGTCTCTAATATTCACATCTACCATATCTCAACTCTAACATTACACAAACAAACCTAAATTTTGTTGCAATGCGTTTTCTTTTTCACATCAATCTTAACATTCTTGCTTTTGTTATTTTCCTGCATCATTTTTCTATATTCTTTACTTTCATTTTATTTATCTTCGCCGTCTCTATCTATTATTCATTTTTGTTATTTACATCTATCTACTCTTATCCAAAATAATATTGTCTTCGACCTCTATTTCAAACAACACTAAAAAAATTTAAAATTTTAATTAAATTAATCCAATTTAATCTAACTTACTTAAAAGGAAATTAAGTTAGATTGAGTTTAACATAAAAAAAATATATAAACCCAATGCTTTTTAATAAAATTTTAATAAGTTGAACAATAAATTTATCAAAATTCTATCTATCTCCAATCCGGAAACATAAAAAATATTATTATATCAATTATTACATGTGAAGAAGTAGTAGAACCCTTTTAACTTATACAGGTTGGCAGTGTCGTAAACCATATGTGGACTGAGTCGTGTATTCGGTTTGTGGTGCCAAAATATGAAGAGTATATTGTTTTCATGCACCTGATTCTTACCCTAATTTAAGTGACAGCTTCTCTGCCGTTAAACCTACGTATCTTAAATTTGCATGATGTTTCTTAACAAATATGTCTCAGCGATGGACTGAGTCATCTTGTCACAACAAATATTCTTAGTAAACCCCTTTATAAATTCAAAGGCAGCAGTCAAAACAAGAGTTAAATGAATAAAATGTTAATATTGAAAACGAATCTTCTACATATAAGGATGTAGATAGCTCAACATATATTTTCCCATGCAGATTTACCAAATCAAAAAAAACTATTTGGTCTTTGCTTGAAAAATAAACATTTTCATCTATATTAAATATTCTTCAAATAATAGTTGATGAGGTGGATGTGGTTAGCTAATATATATGATGTTGAATTCATCGGGATAACTCGTTTAATATATATGTCTGAAAGAGTTGGATTATGTGATTGAGTTCACTAATCTAAATAATTCATTCCAATACAACTCATCAAACCGTCATCTATTATGTTAATATTTCAATTTAAAATATTAGGATGCTTTATCATATAGCTTTGTATAATTTATTTGCATTTTCTTATGATTAATTATATAATAATGATTCATGTTTAACACCTATATATAATTAATTATATAGCATAATGGTTGTATAAATTTTGTTTTTAAGAATTTTGTTAACAAGAAGTTCCATTAAAAATTATGTGAAAAGAGATGGAGGAATAAATCACAACAACACTCAGAATTTTCTTAATTACCTTCCATCTTTTATTTAAATTGAGAGAATTATTATTTTTACATTTTACATTATTCTATTTCCATTAATAATAAAAATTTGTAAGTATATATGATTTGAATTACAATACTGTATATATTTTCTTCAATCAACACAATAAATTTTTTAACTTAAATTAAATTTTAATTAAAAAAACCAACTCATTCCACCTCTGATCCATATTAGTGACATATTAACATATTCAACCCAGTTCACTTTCTTATCCTAGTAAAAAAACATAGAAAAATAATATATATTGAAATGTACTTTTTTTAGTAAATAGGAGAATCTATAAATTGCCTTGAAATAAATTTACGAAAAGAATATTTTACTGTAAATGGGTTTCTCTATATTACATTACTTTTAACCAACTCAGGTTAAATATTTTTATAATTACGAAATCTTATAAAAAAAAACTATACATTTCATAAATTTTATTTGCACTTTATTTTTTTAATTTAAATAATTAATTTAATTATTGAAACATTTTTTTATTTTAAGACCAAAATATTATACCAGATTGAATTTTTAATTTTTAAAATTTCACCATACCAAGATGTTCTAACAATTTTTTTTATAAGATTTAAGTTAAATTTAAGAACCTGATACAAAGAATACCAACTTATCTTTAGCTTACTATTTCTGCACTAAGAGGGTGTGGCAGATTTTGACTAAATTTCTAGGGGGAGTCACTGTATATTAAATCAATTTAATATTTTAATAATAATTAAATAATATAAAAAAATTATAAATAAAATAATATAATATGTAAAAAAATCAACTTAATAAACAAAATTAACATTAAATATAACATTCAATTTACTTACAAACATCAATTCAATATACTTGTTCATAATGTAATAAAAAATCGTAACATTATACGATTTTTATTTCAATCCCGTGTTAGAGTATATTTATAATCGTAATACACTGTAATTGGTCAAATCATAGAGAAAAATCGGAAAAAACGTAGAATCGAACAAATTTAACGTTTTAACAAATGCAGGCACTGAGTGAGTTTTAATTTCATTTTAATGGATTTAATTTCTTTTATTAGTTTTAATTTTTTTAATATTGAGCACTATTCTATATTCCAGTTATCTATAATATTTTTTAACTCGTTCAATAATTTTGAATTATTTAATTTAGAAGTTGAACATTTTTTAATTTTTTAATGATTTTTAATATTTTTTTAATATTTAGTAATATTGTTTCTACTAATTTAAGAGTTGAACAGTTTTTTTAGAGGTTATTTTAACATGTAAGTCTGAAGATTGTTTTTACTTTTTTAAACCTTAAACAATTTTTAAATTTTTAAGCCTAATAAAAATAATTAAAAATTAAATCTTTCCACTTCGAAAATAAAAGTTAAAACGTTCTTTGTTCAATGTAACTATTTGCTCATTTGAAGTTGAAGAAATATCATTTTCATTTTTATCAATAATCTTTCTCATAAAAAAAAAACATCAATTGTCTTGTTCTTAACCATGAGTATTGTACCTATTAAAAAATAATTATTTAATTTCAAAATATATAAAATTATAATAAATGATAATTTACAATCTAATCTACATAATAGTAGACCTCCTAAAAATATAATCTACAATATAATGTAATTTACTTACAATAGTCACATAAAAGCATAAAAAATAAATAATATTAAATAAAAAAAGTTATAATAGGTACCTGGAATGGAAGAAGTTTTACAGAAGTATATTAGAAGATAAGTGACGTAGAGAAGGAACCTAAAAGAGAAAAAAACTCATTATATCTTAACATAAAGAGAAGAAGAAGAATACTAAGAATCTATATTTAAAGCAAAAAAGTAAATGTAAATTGCTATTATCTATAAATTTTTATGGAAACTCTAAAAAGTATACCTCTTAAAAGAATTTATTAATTATAAAAATTTATTTTATTAAATTGTGGGAGACATATAATAAATTTATATGTATAATAAAAATGTTTGGGGGAGCTGTGGCCCACGGGCTCCTATTAAGCTCCGTCCCTGCTAACAAGTATACAAGAGTGATGCAAGTAAAAAAATTAAATGAAGATATTCATAAGATTTATTTCAATATTACAATTTCTCTCTTATCACTACAATATAAATAAACACAGTTGGTATTTCTAGGTTAACCCGAGCATTTTTATGAGTAAATCCAACCAAAAAGAAAAGTTAAACAAGAGTTTATGTACTCGTTTGTAACTGCTGTAAGAAGGACTTAATTTGTAGAATCAGAACACCAACTACAATCGAAATTAGTAGATGATTATGCGTGCATGGAAGCAGGGTTTGTCCAATATTTCACGTATGAATTGGATCGGGACTTGATACAACAGGAGGACCTCGTGGAAGCTTGAGCCACAGTTGTTGGTCCTGCAATGGCCTGCATGCTTCTCCAAATTGAGCAGAAACAGCCAAAAAGCTCAATATCATAAGCATAACCATGAAGAGGATACTTCTGTTACTGGAAGACACAGACATATCTGTATGTAATTAATGAACAGTGAAGTTATCTTTGTATATGCTTCTCGCAAATTATATCCTGTGTTTAGTGTCTTCAATGGTGAAACAGATAAGTGATTGGCAGAGAAAATGAGAGATTATGATGTGAATGTTGTGGAGGAAGCAGAATCACAAGCACTTATACATATAGGGTTTGTGTGCATTGACCTGTGTGATACGTGTCTCTATTAAACTGGTTTAAGAGAAGAAAAGCTTTGGGTTGACTCAGCATGCACTTTGAATGTTGAAATCGAAATTAGATGCAACCAGATGGATCACATTTATATATATCTATATATATATATATATATATATACACACGTATGTATGTATGCATATTGAATTGAACAAATCAAAATTAAGTAACTTCGACGCCAAAACATGCACTTGCCTAGAAAGTTATTTATTCCATATAGTTTCTTCATTTATATATAGTTTAGTTAATATTTGGATGGTTATTCTAACATTATTATGGGGACCATGTTTGAAGTGTTGATATTTATAATTAATGCATATTGTTCTATACTTATTATTTGCAAATTAAATGTGTGCTTTTTTTTACTTGTCAGTAAGTTAATATTTCAATTATGACATAAACAATTTTGAAATTATAATATATATATATATATATAAAAGATTAAATATGTTTTTTTTCTCAAATTATTTTTAAAAATTATATTTTACATTTAAGTTAAACTATTTATTTTATCTCTATACATTTATAAAGGTATATAAAACATCATCTATAACCAACAATATTAATTAATATTTCTCAAATACAAAATAAATTATTTAATTATTTTTTATATATTTTTAAAAGTAGCTGTAATATATATTAAGTAATGTTTTTTTGGTATTAATTGTAAGAAACTAATAAAACAACTGTTTAATAAAAAAAATATTTTAATGTCGTTTGTTAAAGAAAATATTTTACATAATTTTATAAAATATAGTGGCAAAATATATGTTTAATTTAATTTAAAATAAAATATAATTTTTAAAAATAATTTAAGAACTACTCTATAAAGAATATGTAAAATATAGTTTTTCTTTTGTTACTTTCTTTCCTTTTATACTATAAACAGGAAAACTTATTCATAAAAGACTTTTACACTGAAAACATGTTTTATTTGTAAATTATGAATATTTTTAGAAGTATTATGCAAATGAATCAGACTTTCACTTAATGCAATTTCAAACAAATGATTTTTTTTGTGAATATAACTAAATAGAATACCTAAAATTTACCTGATAAAATTATGTTAAAACGCATAAAAAAGAGTATTAATTCTTAGAAATTAGTGATTAATTAGTAGGAGTCTTTTCATTATATGTAGACAAATATTTTTAATTGAAATGAAATACATAAAAATATTTAACCATCTAAGAAAGAGTATGAAAATTGGAAATGACACAGTGATGCTATTATAAATATATATATATATAATATCTGGGTCAAAATAGTTGACAAACACAATGTACAAATTATTCATTTTCATTTTGATTTTACCTCTCCCATTTCGACTTTTGACCAAATAAATATCAAATTAAAAATTGGTTTTCGGTTTAGAATTATTTTTGAAAAAGATGCTATTGACAGCAAAACATAGAAAAAGGTACGATGTTGTAGTTAGTCATGATTCGTCGTTTTTTCAGAAAAAATAATAAATATATATATATATATATATATATATATATATATATATATATATATATATATATATATATATATGACACTAGGTATCTACCATTTTAGAAGGAACATATCCAAAAAGGAAAAACTAACAATGACAGATTGAGCAAAATTCAGATTGGCACAGAGCACATTGCAAGCCAAAGGGGTATTGCAGCACCAGCATAATAGACAAGCCTTCTGTCTCAACAGCAACCAAAGCATTAGCACATGCAGATGGTTATCTCTCTGCACTACAAAACTTTCTTATCACCTTTATAACACTATTTGTTGGTTCTTTGACAACATCTTTGTGCGTTGCCATGATTCAGACAGATTCTTCTTTTCTTCTTCTAGTTTGACGCATTGATCCTGAGCTGCATCTCATTGTATAGATTAATGGGTTTTCACTGCTTCTGCTTTCCGTGGACGTCTTCCTGTTATCATGCTTTACTCATCCTCACTGTGTTGCATCTTCTTCTTCTTTTTTATCTAGAAACGCCCCCAATTGCATCTGTTATCTCCCTACCCTTTGTTCCAATTGATTTACTGATATAGATATATACAAGGCACTGGATTTGCACTAAAATGTTGTTCCAATTGCCTCTATTACCACCTTGTTCTAAGTTTGCATAAAACATTGACAATGTAGACTATGCTAAGTCAATAATTGTTACCACATAATAACTACCAAACCAGTTGGTTTAGAACCAAAAGATATACCTTTTTTTCAGTCAGCCTCTCCTTCTATCAATGCTTGGCTTCTACAAAGATAATTGAACTTCCCATTGTGTTCTACCAATTTGTTATGAATTTGCACAGTAATACACCAACATATATTTTCCTTGATTCTTTCCACAATTAACATCTTTGAGCAGAAAAATATTGACTAGCATGCATCTGTTTTCCTTTGCACTGATAAATATGTAACCCTTATGTGTGTTCCTAATTCCTATCATAACCACTCCCACCAAGTTATGCTATCAAACATCTTAATGTGTAGACGTTGGGTAGTAGTCTACTCCCATTGACTACTATGATTTGTTACGTTGTCCTCCTAGCGCCTTAGTTTACTTCAACCCACATCATTTCTTCTAGTTCTATTTCACAATTACCATATTTTTGCTTTATAGGTTTTGTGATTCATTTCATTTATACCTTCAGATTATCCCTAACTCCCTCCATGTATATTCCCATTCAAGTATGTCAATTCAATGTGCCTTACATATGATTCTAACTTTTGCATCCAGATATATTCCATCCATCTTTTTATGCATAACCTCTTGATTTTGAACAAATTGTAATCTTTTAAGATAGTAATGACAAATGAAATCTTCTTCCTCACCCTCTAAGTGTGGGAATGTCAAAATTTTGTTGTCAAAATAGCAAACATTTAATACAACAAGTTACATTATGTGGTAGGAATTGCAAATATACCTAAACCTTTCATATAAGGCTTTTTTCTCTCTCTTCAATGTCATTCCACGATAGAATGATGATAGAAAGATGATCTTAAGCTATGACTCTAAAATAACTCTTAATCTTATTAGTATTTGGGTTCAACACCTTGTCAGAATGAGAATCTATGTTAACTTGTGTTCTTTCTGAGGCGATGCGCCTCACAATCAACCCAGTCAATGAGGTCACAGATCTAACTTTGCTTTTGCCACTGTCTAACCTTGAATATGCAATTATCTTGAAAAAAATAACAATATGATTAATAGATTTCAACAAAATAAATACATGATGTTAATAACAAAACAACTAAATTAATAGACAAACACTTATTAGGTTGATATATTTTTTCATATCCTTTTATCATGATCACTTCAACGACTTCATTGTCAACAACAACACCAAATGTTGTACTTGAGAAAGACCGTGTGTGTCATGCATATCTAGAGACTTGTTTTCATGAATTATGTGCATGTTTCTACCTTCAAGGATCACTAATTATCTCTCATTACAAGGATTCTTAACATAAAATATTTGACTTGCTTCATATGCTATAATAAAATGTTCATCCTTATATCCAGTTTTGTTCAAATTAAGTAAAGTAAACTTATAAATCATCTGTTCACACGCCCATATGGCCATCAACCCATTTACACTTGAACACAAACACTATAAATGTCACATAATCAATTTTCTATATGTCTTGTATGACTTCAAAATAACTCAAGGATACTGTAATGAGATTTTTGTCTTTAGAACTAGTAAAGTGCACAGACTTAGCCTAAATTGTAACCTCACTGTTTACTCTACTTTTGTCATCTTCTATCTTTGAATAGAAACAATAATACCCACCAAATGTAATCATGTTGTTGTTAGGATTACAAAGGGGTGACGTCACACCTTGCCAACCATTTCAGACATATGAGTCGAGGTGTTGAACTGGGATTTCGCCTTGTTGTCGATTTCCACTACCCTTTATAAAACAGTTGGCAGCGGTGGTAGCCTCCTCGATGGGTCGAGAGTTTTCTTGTTAGTAGTCTCATGGTTCTCTTCCCATTTCCACTCCAGTGATGAAGGGGGTCCTCCCTCGAGTTTTTTTTCTCATGCTCTCGTTCTCTTGTCTTAAAGCACTGATTTCTTTGACATTCTGCCTTCTCAAGTCGGATAACTCTCTCTATAGTTCAACAAACATTGCTATTCACTTGATTTGTTCAATGCTCTGACACTTGTTGTCTTTCGTTGTTCGTCATGTTTCTCATGAACACCATATAGCTTCCTCACAATCCAACTTGATCTCACGGTAAACGTCAATTGTTCTTACAAAGGCTAAGATGGAATTCTCCCTGCTCTACTAATGCTTTCGAGATGTCCTTGTTCTATAATTTTAGGATGTCCTCCTTCATAAATTCGAGATATCTTCCTCCACAAGTAGAAGATGTTGTCGAAGTGTAGGATTTAAGGTTTGCGCTCAATTCAAATTTTGAATATCAAAGTAACAATTTATTTTTTAATAAGAAAAGGATGACCATTTATGTGGAATGTTAACATATTTATAGAGTTCTATTGAATCTCATGTAGAAATATAAAGTTCTATTGAATTTCATGTAGAAATAGACCATGAATAATAACAGTCCATATTTTCTTAATGGCCAATTAAGGTGTAATATATTTCATTAGCGGTATCTAGATTATGTAAATTTGCTTAGTGCCAATGGAGATATATCCGAGATTATCATTCCAACATTGTCTCGGTACGGTATATAGTATAGAAAGCATTTGTTCTTGTTTATACAATAAAAAAATAGCATACCGAATGTAGAAGGAAGTAGTGAATAAATATAATGTCTTATTTCAATAAATGAATGTTACAACTTGAGTCAGATTATTGCAATTGAATAAGTAGGCCCAAAAAGAAAAATAAAAATTTATATATTACTTGTAACTGTTGAAAGAAGCAGTATATAGAATTAGTTAACGTTGGGCATGCACACATGCAAGGTTTTCACGTATGAATTGGATCAGGACTTGATACAACAGGAGGAGCTCGTTGAAGCTTGATGAGTAGCAGTTGTTGGTCCTGTAATGGTCTGCAAGCTTCTCCAAATTGAGGAGACACAGCCAAAAAGACCAATATCATAAGCACAACCATGAAGAAGATCCTTCTGTAACTGTAAAACAAAGACATATCTGTATGTAACGAATTTGGAGTTATATATGGTTATCACAAATTGTGTCCTGTGTTTGGTGTCTTCGAATGGTGAAACAGACAACTGATTGACAGAGAAAAGGAGAGATTGTGATGTGAATGCTGTGAAGGAAGCAGAATAGCATGCACGAATATATAGGTTTATTCACGCGGGTGGTGTGCCTTGACCTGTGTGATACGTGTCTCCATTAACCTAGTTTAAGAGAAGAAAAGTTTTGGGTTTGACTCGGTATCACTTTGAAGGTTCATAAGTGAATATACAAAGACACTATTTTAAGGATAATTTTATCTTTTAATCAATACAAATAATTTATTTATTTAGTAAAATAAACAATTTGATCATTTTTCTTTATTTCAAAACAATTAAATAATTTCTCTTTTGAAAATAATTATTATATATTTTTAATATTATTAATTTAATAAAGAAATTTATAATTAATTTAATTAGAGATTAAATTAAAATTTAGTTAAAATTTTATAGTCAGTGTTATAAATTAATTTAAATTTTGAATTAAAAATCAATTTAATCATATTTATATATAAATTAATTTCATAATTTTTTAAGATCAATATTTATTAAAAAATATAATTTTATTATAATAAAAATTATTTTAAATATTAATAATATTTAGTTTTAAAAATAATTTTTAATTTAATTATTGTAATAACTAATTTTTTGTGTTTTTAAATTAGTTTATATTTAATACATTTTTTTAGTTTATTCTTATAAAAAATATTATTGTATTATTTTAATATTTTTTACAAATTATAAATATTTTTTGGAATTATATTATTTTAATATAATAAAAAATATAAATACAAATACACAAAATACGTGTATTTTTGCTGGTATAATTATAAGGACGATAATTATAAATTGTAATAAAAATGTCTAATAATTAAAAGTGTTTCCCTTTCAGATTGTTTCTTCGTTTAGCAACCATTTGGATAGGAGTGGCATGAGCAGATAATTTGGGATTTTAAATACTTTCTTAGACTGGCTATTCAATTCTTATATTGCCTTTCAACTTTATAATTTTGATCTAATATTTGTGTTACTGAGTTTAGTACCTCCAAAGAAAAATTATGATTATTGTATTAAGTGAGTTTCTCTCGATTTCTTTAAGAAACTATGAGACTCTCAAAAGAATTAAAAACATGTAAACCATTGACAAAATATTAAACAACAATTTTTTTCCCGATAATATTTAAAAATAAAAGAGCTTTAAGAATATATCAATATATATATATAGAAGAATTACATCATAATAAAAACCAAAACCAATAACATTTCTATAAATAGACATGATTATTACATCAAAACATTAAAAACCAAAAACAATAACATATCTATAAATACTAAAGAACAATACTTAAGAAAGTTGAGACTGAGACTTCAGTTGTAGAAAATAAAGTTCGAGGAACCCAATATTTGTTCAAACAATAATCCTGTTTCTAGTGATGTATATCTTGTTCATAAACACACTATATAGTGTCCAAAATCAATAATATGGATCATGCATGGCTTTAGTTTGTTAATCGGAAACCCAAAGGCATAATTAATTAAGTGATTTTCACAGGAAATAAATAATATTTTAGTACATTTTCTGTTGGGTTTACTATTCATAAAATTTCAAAGAAAAATAAACAGAGTTATTTCAACTGTAGCCATCAAAGTTTGAATACCACTCCATATCGTAAGCAAGACCAAGTCGAACCCAAGTAAGAGGAATATAAAAACAGAATTTGAAATATAACGAATCATAGAAGAAAATTTGGGAGAATACGAGAAATAATTAATTACTGATACCTAAGGATAAGTAATTACAAAATTAGCTTCGCTTAAATTTAATTTATGTATATACATATATACATATATATATATATATAATTTATATGTGTGCGTTTATATTTAATTAAATTTTAAATACGCTTTTGACGAATAAAATTAACATAACGATGGGAATCATACGGAGTTAAAAATAGTGTTAATATAAACTTATATATTCATTGTATTTTTCAATCTATAATTATCTCTTAAAGCAAATAAATGCATCTCCATCTTATAATAAATATCATCATGTCATATAGTATATAGTATTTTATACAAGCAAAGAAAAACTAATAAATATTTTTTTTATAAAATTAATCTATATCATCATTAATATGCTCTTAGTTTCTTCTGCCTACCATCGAGTTGATGAATTAAAAATGATTTTTTTATATATACGTGTAAGTGATTTCCTATTTTACGAGTGAAAATGAATTCAACCTAGTCTTGGAAAAAGGATATAGATGTTCAAGTTTGAAGTATTTGTTTATACAAATCTTATTAAAAACTTTGACCATGATTGGTTAAAAAATTCATGTTTGAACTTCAGTTGTTTAACTCGTCTATAAATTAATTATCTTTTCATGAAATTTTTCTTTATGTATTTTTTAATATTTATCATCATATTGCAAGATAATTATCATGTAACTGAAAAAATATTTTTAATATGAAATAAGTTAAATTCAAACGTTTTAGACTCTTACATTTTCTTATTTAGTAAACAAAAAAAATTGTAACTCGTCGACTAATAGCAAAAAAAAATCAATTTAACATTCTCAAAAGTAAAATTACATATCTTAAATCAATATGTAAATAATTTAAACCAATAAAATTGTCAAAATTTTTAACAAGTAAATGAGCATAAGGGCATTCAATAGTTGATAAAGTTTGAAAAATAGCTAATCCAAGTTTTTAAAGTTTATATTTGACTCATTTAAATATTTAAGTCTGATTTTAAATTTTAATTTATTTAACTAAATGAATAAATCTTTAATTCAATAATTAGTAGAGTTTGAATAGTTGGATTGACCAATTTGCACCTTAGTTTCTCTACTGTTTTTTAAAGTGTTCTCTCAAAAATTATTATGAAAACTTTTTTATCTCAACTCATTAATGAGTAGCCTCCTTAATATATTGGTTAACAAATACCCTTAAATATTATCGAATATAAATAAAAAATATTGATTAATATTTTCTCCATACTTTTCAAGAAGAAAATATTATCATTTGTTTAGTCTAAAATGATGGGAGGTAGTATTCTATCAGAATTTTTTTTTCATAAATTATAAGATGAATGGAGTGATAAAAAATATAAAGTGTTGTCACATAAATTAACATAATTTTCTTTATAATATATTTTATCAACATTAATACTATCGGAATTTATTAATTTAGCATCGATAAAAACGGATGGTAATAAGTAAAAGTTAATTTTAAGTAATTAGTAGAGTTCTAACTGACTCTAAAATTTTGAAAAATAATTATTTTTGAAAATCGACTTTAAATAGTATCGATTAAACCTAAACTTTTGAATAACGATTTATTAATGCGAGTTTCATTTATTTGTTATCTATTACATATTATTAAGAATTCCTATATGGTGTGAATGTATTAGTTATTTGTTTACAAGAATTAATTTGTTTTACTTAGATATTAATACGAGTTAAATTTTAGTTATCGCATCTGTAAAATAAATTAGTTAATAAAATTGTTTTAAAAAAGTTAAATTTACTTAATAAAATGAATAAACCGAGATGTACACAAACTCATATCAGCTATATATATATATATATATATATATTTTTTTTTTTCTCTGAATTTATACTTTTACCTTTTGCTTAAATATAAAAGTTGAAAAAATACATTATAAATATAACAAGAGATTAATTAAGTGAAGCTGACAATAATTATACATACTCTAATCAACATTGCATATTACCTGCAATGGTCTAGCAGTTTTAATTAATTGGTAATTAAGTTATTAGTTACCTGTGATGTGATGTGATGGTTCTAAATTAAGTTAATTTATTCTACTCTATCAAATTAAGTGATCATTTTCACTTCATAATTACATTATAAAAAGAATTACTTTTACTAATTACATTACTGATTTATAAAGTAATAAAATTAACTAATAATTCAATTAGAAACTAAATTTAATAAATTTAAAATTTTAATAATTATTTTTACAAACTAATCTAAATTTTAATTTAAAAATCAATTTAATCATCGTTACATAAAAATTAATTCATACATTTTTAAGATTAATAACTACAAAAAATATAATTATTATTATAATAAAAACTATTTAAAATATTAATAATTTTAATTTATAAAATAATTTATAATTTAATTATTATAATAATAATATTTTTTTAAAATTAATTTATATTTTATAAATTTATTGTAATTTTATTTGTAATATCTGTAGTTGTGCTTTAATAAGAATGGTTTGATTGTGGTCTAACCTAATGTATGAGGGAACATGTTCTTCCACGCACACTTTTATTTATATAAATAGTATAATTTTTGTGTTTATGAAATGTGATAAAATACAATCTATTTTTAATCATCTTGTAAATAACTTGAATTATGTACAGGTAACTTAAAGTATCTGTTTATAAATATGATTCTATGTGTAATTATGAAAAATAATTATATGATTTGTTGGTAGGCAAATATATAATTTGGAATAAAAAGACTTTGTTAAAACATAACTTGTAATAGGCTCCTTTTTAATTTAAAACATTTTCGTTTAAAATAATATATAGAAATTTATAAGTGAATTATAGCTATTACGAAGATATATTATATGGAGCAAAACATATTCATTAAAAAGTTAGAATGTATAATTATAATTAGTTAAATATCGACAAAATATGTTTTTTAAAATAATAATATTTTTTATTTTTATAAAATGAGAATTAAGAAAACTAAATTTCTTCAAAATGTTGATGTTTTTTAAGATAAAAAAAAGAAAAAAATAAGGTAAATTACATATAAAAATCCATTGCATAATTATATTAAAATTTGAACTTTAAATCTAACTCATTTCACAAAATCAACTAATCACTTAATTGATTTCATCTTTAGTTATATTCAACTGATTACATGAATGATACACATTTGTCTGATATATAATTTAACTAATTTAAGTGCTAGCTAATAATTTTAATTATTTTAGAGGCAATTACAGATAATTATGGTGAAATTTAGTTTAAAACTATTTATGTAAAATAACATAGGTACCTCACGTGAGTATGCAACAAGCTTTCGGTGGATCAGCATGCAATATAGAGCATGACAAGGATGGTGTCCTTTTGACTTTCAGAATTTAATAGGAAAAAATAGGTTTTATTTTCAATGCAAATATTTATGTATATTTTAGTTTGAAAACCATAACCAGTGCGTGGTTATGGGGTTAAAAACTAGGTGTAACTATTAAAACTGAACCATAAGTTTATAAAGCATTTATTATTATACTTATCTACACAACTCGTTTTCATGTTTGGTGACCAAGGTTTATTAGTACTCGAAGTTTGATTCGTTCAATTTTCAATTCAACCTTCAAGTTCAAACCCTTGTATATTTGCCCAGTCAAGAAAAACGAGTCACCACGCAATCCCAGTTGCAAAACTAAACAGTCCTTATATATATATATATATATATATATGCATGCAAGCTCCTTTACCATCTCCACCAATAATCTTCAACATATATCAGTTTTACAGAAGAAAAACTTGTTTCAAACAAAGAGCATATTAAAGCTCGATCCTAAGAGGTGCATTGCTATTTATATACACAATTTGAAGAGCATTGTTGTTTTTCTGCGACTGCATTAACGGGCATGGCTAATTTCTCCACGAGGAGGATACTTTTCATGGTTATAGTGATCGTGTTCATCGTTATGGTTGCTTTTTCTCAAGGTGGAGCAAGTTGCAGGCCTTTGCATGATGAACAAGGTTCTGTGGAATTTGATAGTCTTCTGTTACAGTTCCTTCCACGTGGTCCTTTGAAGCCTTCATCACCTGATCCAATTCGACCATAAGGTCGCAATTCTTACCATATGTCAGAATTTGCTCATACCAAGATACATTCTTTTAACTGTTATATGTATCACAATTCTTTTGTTCAGATTTGTTCTTTCTTTATGTTCAAGTTTTGAATATGTAATGAAATATCTTAACCCAAATAAGCTAGCTGTTCTGACGTTGATTCAAAATAATCATCTCATGAATTCGAAGATTATTCGATTTTTCCAAACATTCTGTGCTCAGTTTGATCTTAAATTACTTCTTAATTTTGGTTCATTTTCTTATTCTATTTTGAAGATTAAACAAATGGTACTTTGCATGCATGATATTAATGAATCCAACTCTTACTCTCACTCTTAGATTACTCTCACTTTTAGATGTAAAAGTGAACTAATTTCTGCCTTTAAATATTTTATTAATCACTGAGATCTTGGCAATTTAATAATAATAAATAAATAAACAAAACCTCTTTCCCTATACCTGTTCTTTTCAATAGAAATGTTAAAACTTCCTATACATTTTTAATGACACTTTTTTTATTGGTTGAAATGTATTAAAAATCATAAAGTTTGATGGGCCATAATAAATTCATGTTTCAATTTTTAGTTTTTTTAATAAATTTTAATTAATTAAAAATACATTAATAAAAGTATATATGTTAAAAATACACTACTAACATTCCACCTGTTCTCAATTTACAACATTTAATTAGTTGGATGAACAATTATTTGTAGTGAGATTTGTCACTGCATCAAATCTTAAAATTTTACTAAATTTTATTAGTATAATATATTTCTATAATTAAGTAGAAGTTATAAAATTAATGTTAAAGTATTCACATTTGTAAGATTTTAATAAGTATGTTATTATAAATTATTTAAATTTACTAAATTACAAAGTACTAATATATATATATATATATAATTGTAAGATTTATATATTTTCAATTCAAACACTCTCAAATTAGTACTCTTTATCGTATTATTATTATTATTATTATTATTATTATTATTATTATTATTATTATTATTATTATTATAATTTCAAAGTAAAATATTTTCAATTTAAAATTTTTAATAATTAAATATCAGAAATATTTAAAATAATAATTAATTTAAAGTAAATATTTAAATAAATTAATGGAATTAAAACACGAAAAATTCAAAAGGCATATGGACGAATAAGTGTAAAGTTAATAAAAAGTAAATAACATAATAACTCAGAAAAGAAACTAAAATTAAAAGCAAGCAAAATGTCATGTTTTTGTTCCAGCGGAAGAAATACAGATTCAATAATCATAAAACATAGATTGATGAAATATGTTTTTTTTTGCATTTTTTAATTAAAATTTATGTTGGTGTTTTACTTTTAAAGAGATTCATTAAGTTGTTTAATTTTCAGATTTGAGTCATTTGTTGTTTTTTAAACAGTGATATGCCAATATTAAGATTACGTTTTAATTGATTTAAAATATTACAATTTTTCAATTATATTTCTCAATATTAAAAAATATTGAATCTAAATAATGTTCAAGTAAAAAAGGCATAATAAAAGTAAAATTCGTATGAAAAGTGAGTTTTAATTATAAGCATATGAATGATAGAAAATGCAATACAAAATATTTTCTGATTGATTGTAAGACTTTTATTACACAATTTTTTACTATATCAAATTAGTCAAACTTTATAACTTTCATGTAGATAAATATAACAGGATAAACTTTTATATTTTTGAATCAACGAAAAGGAATTTAAAAGCATACTTTCAAGTTAGAAATTAAAATTTTTCAAAATGTTTTTTAAGAAGCAATAAAGGAATACATTAATTTAAGTAAAAAAGGAAAATATTTCCTCCATATACTTTTAAGTATCGATTTTTTCAAAATTTTTGTTTCTGTTTATATTTTATTCTCAAAATTTAATGTCACATTAATTATTTTTTTTATCAATAATATTTTATTAAAAGAATTTATGGATAGAGAGAAAAAGAAAAGATAGTTTATCGTATTTCTTTAATTAGAGAGAAATATATTAAACGGTTAAAAAAAGTAATGCAGGGTATATATAATATTGGCAATAATGATGCAGATTATGTGGTTTATATTTTATTCCCAAAATTTAATGTAACATTAATTATTTTTTTTATCAATAATGTTTTATTAAAATAATTTACGGATAAAAGAAAAAAAGATAGTTAATCGTATTTCTTTAATAAGAGAGAAATATATTAAACTGTTAAAAAAAGTAATGCAGGGTATATATAATATTGGCAATAATAATGCAGATTATGTGGTTTTGTTTTCTAGCCTATTGAAAAGATGAAAATGACTTGAATAGGAGGTCTTCCATTTTCAAGGTTCTTGACCTTTGACTAAATTGATGTCAGAGCATTAAATATTGAATGGGTCATGTCTCATGACAAATTACTTTTTCTCATCAGATTTTTATTTCAAAAATCAAAATGATTTAATAATAATAATAATAATAATATAATAAAAAAACCATGTGTCTGTTGTTTTAGTTTCTTAGCTTCACAATGTAAACGATCCAACTTTTACCATTTCTTTGTTTGAAAATTATAAATTTAAGAAATTTTTAGATATGAAACATGGTAATCAGTGACTTTTTGGTATTTAAGGTGATATTCAAACTTTGTCAACGTGTATGGTTGGTACGCACGAAGTCCATGCGGCGAGGAGAGAAGAGAGAAGAGGGAAGAGTGCGAGGCACAAGAATGTCCACAAGCATGGCGATTTTGCAGGGCCTTCGGACATTTCCGCTCTCACAAACCTTCATCACTATCGTTCCTCCATTCGCGCAAGGCGAACTCCAACACAACTCTTCTCTCTTCGCTTCTCTTCTCATTCCGATCTCTCTTGCACGTTCAAAACCTCCGCTCCCTCGCCTCCAACTTCGATTCCTGATTTCTCTTCCACGCCGTTGGAAAATGTCCGCACGTGCTTCTCTTCGCCTGTGACTCCTACTCGGCCGAGGTTCATATTCTCTGAATAATGGTACGGTTATTGCTGATTTTGGATTTGAGTGATCGGTGTTTGCAGAATCGGATCCTTGTTGTTTACGTTTGTAGTGTTCTCTGTACCTTGGTTCGAAATTAGTTGATAATTGTAGAAATTTTACGATTCGTAAATTAATGTATTTGGACGTTGATAAATTAAGGAAGTGGTTGAAAACCTTGAAGATGAGAAAGTTAATAAATGCTGCTGAAGTTGGCAGATGCAAAAGTTTTGGTGAGAGTGAGATGTTTGATTGGACCTATATACAGTCATATTTTGAGTGAAGTAAATCATCAATTTCGTGATTCAAGTTTTATGCCCTGTTTGGAATGGTGTTGTATAAGTAGTTCTCAGAGTGTTGAATATCAATTATTTTTAATTTAATTCTTATATTGATATATTTCATCAACATTCAAGGACTATTTTTAATACTTGAGGAACTATTTTGTATGAGTTCTAATACTTCAGGAATGATTCATATAATCTGTTTACTTTAGGGACTATTTAGGAGAGAGTAATTCTTTATGGGCGTAATTGTTAGTTTTCTCGTCATATTTTATATACTGCAATTCTGACCGAAATGCTCTTCCGAACTAAGAATGGGAAGGAGAGTGCAATTTAAGTCCAATGTACGCTGCGAAGAATGTACATGGCTACATAAAGTGTATGGTTGTGCTAATAATGATTATTTGCTAATAATCAAATGTATGGCTACATCAATTCAGACACATCAAATTGACTCTGTTTTACTCTGGCCATTTACCTTCATATGTTGATTGTAATGTAGAACTTTCTTAATGCTTTTGATTACAAATGGTTCAGGGGATTCCAGAAAATATTGTTGTTGGTTCTCATGTTTGGGTTGGAGATCCAGAAGTAGTTTGGACTGATGGTCAAGTACTCAATATCAATGGAGAAGAAGCTGAAATTCAAACTAGTAATGAGAAGAAGGTAAATTGAGATGTTTAATAAGTCACAGCCTTTCAATGTCGTGTTTCCAAATTATCTCTACTTTCACTTTGTGATGTTCTAGTTTTTCAGGATTCAAGATATTTCAACTTCTTTTTTGTATTCTTGACCTGTTATTTATTGTTTTAAGAAACACACACACACACTAGCCATTTTTGAGGAGGATCTTGTCCTTAAAATATTTAGCAAAGTGTAGACTAGAAAACTTTAATATCCATTAAATAAAAAACTTTTTTTAACATTTTCTGTCGACATCTTCAGTGCATGACATCATTAATCTTTAATTATAAAAGAAAGACTCAAGTTCAATGACAATTTTCTCTGTTCTTGTGGAAGATACAGATCTTACTAGTTAGTTTGCACTTCCTATTTAAGAGGGATGGAGAAATGGTTGTTTTTTTTTCTTCTTCGTTTTGCATATATATATATATATATGTATATATTTTTTTTTCTAGTCCTTCTCGTTTTTGGGAACAGTCTTGGAAGGGTAGAAGGGGATGCTTTAAACAGTGCAAGAAAGAAAGGAAAGTCTAAGCTGTTGCCCCATTGTTACAATAGTTATTGATGATTTGACAGGTGAACATAGACAATACATTCCATCTCTATTAGAAATGTGAATGATTTTGGCAATGAGAAATACATTCCATGGACTTTGAAGTCATTCTGTGATTATGCGACTTCTTATTTCTTAAGAACTACAAGCCTATAAAAATAAAAGTACAAACTAAGAAGTTCTTTGGAGACATCTATTTAAGTTCTTACTTCAGTCAATTATTAGCAACATTGCTGCACACATGTGTGGTCATGTAATCTGAACCAATCATCTTCTATTCTGTTTCCATGTCACTAGGTTGTTTCCCGCTTGTCAAAATTATATCCCAAGGATGTGGATGCGCCTACTGATGGAGTTGATGACATGACTAAGCTCGCTTATTTGCATGAGCCAGGAGTGCTGCATAATTTGGAAACTAGATACATGATGAATGAAATATATGTAAGATTACCCCTCACATTCAGTTTGAAATCATGGCAGACAAAAACTTGATACAAGGGAAATATGATACATGATGAATGATTTAAACTGCAGCTATATATTGACATCTCTTTATAATAACTTTACATCATGGCAGACTTATACCGGAAATATTCTCATTGCAATCAATCCCTTCCAAAGTCTTTCACATCTTTATGATACTAAAGTGATGCAAAGATACAAGGGAGCAATGACTGGAGACTTGAGCCCACATGTTTTTGCTATTGCTGAAGCAGCATATAGGTGAATTTGCCCTGCTTTTACTCTCAATTTTCTTTTTAAATGGCATTCTTATTGCTGACTGGTTGTTTAAATTAGGGAAATGATTAATGAGGAGAAAAGCAACTCTATTCTTGTTAGTGGTGAGAGTGGTGCTGGTAAGACAGAAACCACCAAAATGCTTATGCAGTACCTGGCATATTTAGGTGGTCACACTGCATCTGAAGGACGAACTGTCGAAAAACAAGTTCTAGAAGTAAGAAAGTTATCTAACTCTGGGTTATGGTTGCTATTATTTCTGCATATTTGTTTGTGACCTTTACTGAAACATATTTTTAAAGCTGTTTGCATGCTCTTTGTCAAAGTAAGAAGAACACACTGATGCCAGGAAAAATAGTTCATAGACACTTAAAAGAACAATAATGAGGACCAACTATCTTACTCTCACCAATCACTATCGAGTGCCAAAAGGAAAATAATGAATTCAAACATGAAGATAATTTAGCATAGTTAATGTTTGTTAGCTAATGAATTATTGTTTTCTATCTTTTATTAATATTAGTTTATGGTTAATGAATAACTCACACTGCTGTATCATTTGAGAAACATAGATAACATGAATATTTTTTAATAAATTTAATAGTTCATTTCAAATTGTTGAGTTAAGATGAAAAACATAGTACCATGGGAGAGAAGCCATTTGAATAACGTACACATTGGAGAGTATTATTTATAGGACTAGCAATGGTTCTATATTTTGCTTTTATACATGATGTTACCACAACATATTGTTTCTCGCTATTCCAAGAATTCAAAATTTCTCCAATAAAAAAGAAAAACCTAGAAATAGATCAGTTGTCAATGGGAGAGCTATACCAATCTAATATCCATAAGATGTGTATGATTGTTGCGTTCATAGAAGAGGTCTTGGGGTTCCTTAAAATATTTCACGATATGCATCATTGCGGCCTACTGAATGTTGTAGGGATAATTGATGAACTAGCTTTCCACACTAATTGAAAATGAGATATCTAGATGAATCATTGTGTTTGTAAGGTAATTTAGTTTTCAAATTAATCTTCGATACGTTTTAGGTTAAATTGGAAATAGGCTTCCTTGTCTCAGTAGAAGTTTGGTATTGGGATTCATAGGACTCTTAGCAAATATAGCGTTCATCAACTTTGTTTCCTCCAAAATGTCCATTGCCTATTTTCTTAGTGAAATCAGGATGCCTTTCTTGGATTGTGCTACATCTATTCCTAGGAATTGGTGAAGTATGCGAAGATCCTTTGTTTAGAAAAAAATGATGACAATGGTTTGTTTTACTCAAGTGATTATGTGGTAATCACTATACGTGGATGACACTATTGTGGATGTACATGGTCTAGTATATGCATCTTGTGGCTAAATGACACTAAAAGATTGAGTGATTACCAAAAGTTTTAAATGTAGTGTTGAATTTGCCTAACCATGCCTAAGGAGATTATTGGGGACTATACAAGGATTTATGGAGATAACAAACTAGACAAGAAGAACCCAATAATAAATTTGATAGGTTGCTCCATTTAAACTTCCATGAGATCATTATTAAAGAAAACATTGTTAGTATTAATTTAGTGGAAGGGCCAACGACGAATAACAACTAGACAAAAATAAGCTTTTGGAGGCCATTTTTTTAACGAGAAAGTATCTTCTTAAGAAGACAAAGACCTACCTTTAGCAATCAAATGACACTTGAGGTTATAAACCTAATCATCGAGGCCAACCTTCATATAAAATTCCAATAATAGTCTAAAACAAATTTCCTCAGTGGAACATTAACTAGGTAGGTCCTAAGTGCCACTACTTTAAAAGACAAGCATCTCATCAACCATGACTTGTCTTTGTCCAGGATGATAAAAAGGCATCACAAACAATCTTATAGACAAACAAAAGAGACAAAGAGGATAAAAAAGCATAATGTAAAGAAGAAAAACAATGATAACTTCAAGTGACATTATGTGAAGATGGGTAATGGGTAGAACATACACCTTTTTAGAAAGTAATTAAGAGATCAAGTACGGGAGGAAATGTTGAAAGAGGCACAATAATTGATTTTAGGGGAGAGTTAGCTTCTTTACTAGTGGTGGTGGCACAATATTATATGTCTGTCCTCAATACACCTATAGGGGATGGGTAAAAAGTGGTACCTTTGAAAAACGAGACAACTTTGGAGGGTGAAAGTGCTTCAGAACTGATGGGAGAGGAAGTGATCATGCAATTAGGACGGAGTCAAAATTGGCCATGAAGAAGGGAATAAAATCAAAGGTAACACTAACAGAGACTAGGTAACTACATAAAAAGGGATGCTAACCTTTATAACTCTTTTGGGATTGAGTGTATCCTAGGAAAATACATTATGATTGAGGTGAAAGTTTATCAAGCTAGAGGGTGAGGATATTTTTTTTAAAGGCATAAAATGATTTAGTGAGAAAAGGACCATGGTTTGAGTAGAAGATGTGCCCAAACTAGGCTATACAAAAATATACAAGATGTGTATTTGAACGGTTCAAGTATAGGCACCCTATGACCCACGCATTACAAAGTTGTATAGCTCAAGGGTAAGACTATGAGTATAACACGAACCAACAGGCTAAAGGAGGTAATCATAGAGGGATTGGTGAGGGAAGAAAATAGAGTCAGGTATGAAAGACCACCTTAATTGTTGTCACCCTTAGTCCACCTTAGTTGTGTTCTCTTTGGGAATTGCCAAATTGTAGCCTGAGGGGTGGTGATTTAGTTTCACATTGACTAGAGATATGACATAAATAAAGCTTGTAAAGTTTAAGTAGTTCTTACCTTACAAACCGGTTTTGTAAGGTTAAGACTTAAATCTACATTCTAAAATTTACAAGCAATAAGCATATCATATCCTCTAGAAACAATGAGGATTATTTCCATGAAGAGTCTTCAAGTGGTTTCATTAAGGTATCTATTTTTATCTTTAGCAACCCTATTTTGCTCAGGGATATGAAAACAAGATGTTTGGTGTAGGATGCCATTTTGAAGCCAAAAGAGTTTGAAATTGGTGAGATAAATGTTCATGAGCATTATCACTTTGGAAAATGCAAGTTGGAACATAAGTTGATTTTTTGTCTTTTGACAAAATATTGGATTGAAAACAACTTGAATTGATTTTTTGTTAAAATCACGAGTGCATTGATAATAACAATCAATAAAGGTAGACAATTTGGAAAGAATTGGTATTTCTAGTTCTAACTTGGCAAGACTAAGTGTGAATGAGAACAGAAGAGTCCACTATCTAATCACTAAATTAATAAAGTTCATGTGACATTTGGAGCCAATAATCTAACCAAACTCTCATCCTATAGGACAACAAAATCTTTAAAAAAAAATGACACAATCGAGAAAAGAGTTAAATGACTCATTGTGATAATAAGATTAAATCGAGGCTCTAGAATATTGAGAAAATTAAATTATCAAGGGAAAAAATGGTCTAAGATGGATAGTGCTAAATTCAATGAAATGTCTAAGACCAATCAGCCAAAGGGATAAAGGTTAAATTATCAAAAGTAGAAAAAAATGGAGAAAAAGGATTTACTACGTGTGATATGATTAGAAATACTAGAATTTAGGACCGAAGGACAAGAGAGAGATTACTTGTGTGCACAACAGAAGAAGTGGATCCTGGATGTTTAATGTTCCTCATATCATGTGAGGAAGTTTGCAAAGAGGGCTGGGTTGCCAAATTATCAGAGTCTGCATACTAGCTGTGGGTCACCAAGGAGTTAGAGAGTGAGCAAAAAGGGCTGTGCAAGTGAGAGAGAAAATGGAGCTTCTGGGACGGGTGCATTAGAGTAGATGCTGTCACTTTTTTACTGCAGAGTTGCAAATTTGTGTAGATTTCTCATAGTGAACACGGTGGTGGTCTTGTCGGGAAAATTGCGTTCCAAAAAAGTTGGTGGAAAATAGTAGTGGTTGGCATGAAACATGCTGAAAAAATGGAGGCCTAGTGGTAGTAAGGAAATTAGAAAAGAACATGGTTTTCCAAAGTGTTTGGCACTGATATATAATGGGACCACTAGGTAGACATGGATTAGGGTTTTCTTGTTAGGCTCTATATACCATGTTGATGTGTATAACTACACGCTTGAGAGTAGTATTTATAAAACGAGTCACAAATACAAGTATCATGATTTCCGCATTTCTGTAATTGGATAAAGTTATAGCTACCTTATTTACATTGATTATGACAAGTTCCAAATGGATCTAACCAATCAGGACATTCTACAATATACTTGTTGTAGCTACCTGATATGAGTAGAGTACATAGCATGCAGTTGATAAAGTAAATTAGGATAATTAGATTAATTTCAAGTTAGAGAGTCTGGTGAAATAGACTCACTATTTTTTAGTGACGTCAGGATCTTGTTTGTGATAAGATCATGAAGTAAACTAGTCCAACTGAATTCAAGTCTTTTTCTACTTTTTTTTCTTAATATTTTGTAATCTTCTTTGTATTCTCCTCATAATTAATGATATTTTTTCTTATATGTAACACATGAAGCCTTGCTTTTTTTCCTATTAAATAAATTGTGGTTTTGATTATGCTTCTTTCTGTGAGTCAAGTAGTTCTTATTTCATAGCTAATTTATGAGGAATGTTGAACTCATCACTCAGTTTTAAATTTCGACGATGCAGTCAAATCCAGTTCTTGAAGCATTTGGTAATGCAAAAACTGTTAGAAATGACAATTCCAGGTAAGAGATTTCTGGTTATGTTTCTATGAGGCTGTTTTTTTTTGTTACATTATGTGCGTTATGAATATATCCTTTTTATGCTACATTTTTTCAGCGATATACTTGCATTTCCATTTGTTATTTCTAGTATATGGTTTATATTCATATTATAAGTGCAGGTTTTTGAATACTTATCTCAATTTTTCTTCATCTTTTGACTATATCATCATTTACGTACTGAATGCTTTTTACTTTGTCACTAATTTAATTGGGAAAAAATGTCCTTCATATGAAAATAACTATTTCTTCTTTTCATGTTATTTGTATTAAGTCAGTCAGTAAGAAGTACTGGGCATCATAAAGGTTGTTTCTCGTTTATGAATTAGTGATTTCAATAATTAGTAGCAGTTTCATACATCCGTTTCTTTTATTTTCTTGCAGCCGTTTTGGAAAATTTGTTGAGATTCAATTTGACAAGTTCGGACGAATATCCGGTGCAGCCGTTAGAACTTATTTGCTTGAGAAATCTCGTGTTTGCCAAATCTCAGATCCTGAGCGTAACTATCACTGTTTTTACCTTCTCTGTGCTTCTCCTCCTGAGGTAAGCAAGTCAAAGCTTCACCTTCTATTCACCATTCTTCATGTCATTTTATTGGCAGCATCCCGATTTTATTTAGGAAAAGGAGAAATATAAGTTGGGAGATCCTAGATCGTTTCACTACCTTAACCAATCCAGTTGCTACGAATTAGTTGGTGTTAATGCTGCACAAGAGTATCTTAGCACCAAGAGAGCCATGGATATTGTGGGAATCAGTCAGGAGGAGCAGGTATAACTAAAACATTTGTTAGTGTTTCTAATAATTCAGTTAGCCGTCTTTCCAAACAAAACTTCTATTTAAAAATTAGTAATATATTTCCTCCCTTTCTCCTCTCAGGATGCTATTTTCAGAGTTGTAGCTAGTATTCTTCATCTTGGAAATATTAAGTTTTCAAAATCAGAAGAAACTGATTCAGCAGTTCTAGAAGATGAGGAATCCAAGTTTCATCTACAAACAACAGCAGAACTTCTTATGTATTGCTGAATTTTGGATGTTATCCTTTACAAAATCTTATATAGATATTATTTATCAATTGAATTTATTCATACTCCAGGTGTGATGCTAATGCTTTGGAAGGTGCACTCTGTGAGCGTGTGATGATTACCCCAGAAGAAATCATCAAAAGAAGTCTTGACCCCCTGGGTGCCGCAGTTAGCAGGGACGGTTTAGCCAAAACCCTATATTCTCGTTTATTTGACTGGTAATGTGATTTTTTCACACACACACACACACACACACACACACACACATATATATATATATATATATATATATATATATATATATATATATATATATGTCGATGTATATGCACATATAACATTTAAGTCTGAATGATTTCTTATTTCACTATAGAAGGAATATTAAATACAATTATGCGTTTTTCTCATGTCCAGGTTAGTTCAAAAAATTAATATCTCCATTGGGCAGGATCCTAGCTCAAAATGTCTCATTGGTGTTCTTGACATATATGGCTTTGAAAGCTTCCAAACAAATAGGTGAGAATAAATTTTCTTAATGTAATCCTGTTATTGTATGATAGGATGGGCTCTAGGTCCAAAATTAAGTGGTCCAAAGATTTATATTGGATGGGGCTAAGTTAGTTTAATTATTTCACATTTCATTATTTTCTATTTTCTTTTTATTTCATAAAGTTAGATGATGACACTTCTGAGGTTGTTATCAAATTAGTTAGTAGTTTTAGACTATTTAAGGTATTGTTCTTATGTATTATGGATATGAAGAAATGAATGATGTTAGTATTATTTTCTTTTTTACCTTCTTTATTCTCAGTAGCCCTATATTTAGTTTGTTGTCATTGAATGCATGCATACTCTAATTCACGAAGACACAAACAAACATATGCACAAAACAAGGTCTCATACAATCCATATTCATGTTAATTAAATATATATAAAAACAAAAAATCAACTGTAGCTAGCTGAGAGAGTAAACTTATTTATATCTAGCTAGCTGCTAACTCAACAGTCTGCTACAGAGATTTTATCTACAAATGCGACTACATGACTAACTACTTAGCAGCATAATATAAAATACAACAGAATAGTAATTCTATATTTTTATTTGGAAAAGACATATTTGCTAGCAAGCTCTCCCTTTCATTTTGGTGTGTTAGTAAATAAGATAAATCCATGCTGATATGTAATTCCCTCTTTGTAGCTTTGAGCAGTTTTGTATAAATTTCACAAATGAAAAGCTGCAGCAACACTTCAACCAGGTATGAGGTTAGTTTTTCATATATTTGACAACTCCAACTATGAGACTTTTCTCTCAACATTCAATCTGATGCCAATGATGCGCTGCAGCATGTGTTTAAGATGGAGCAAGAGGAATATACAAAAGAAGGGATTGACTGGAGCTACTTAGAATTTGTAGATAATCAAGATGTACTGGATCTCATTGAAAAGGTTTCTACCAACTTTTAGTCTGTGATTTAGTATTTATTAATTAAAGGATCTTGTGAAACCAAACTTTATAGGTTTTTATTCTTAGTAATATTTTTAAAATTCAGAGGCAAACAATTACCGACACACATTTCTAGTCCGAGGAGCATTTTCAAATTTAATACAATGGTTAGCTGCTATATATTAATATAGTTTTGTTGCAGTCATTTAGCTGGAGCAAATCTTGATTCCCTTTGTTGTTCAACTCTGCCTACTTTAAGGGTATCAAGTTTCATGAAAGCTTAATCTTAGGCAGAGGACTAGAGACCCGTAAATCGACTTTATATCCCAGACACGCCTTACATGGGTTTGGTGTGTGCATAACTACTTATGCCTATTTTGCTGTTTGCTTAAATTTAACTTAATCTTGATGCACAGACAGACCAAGGATTGAACTTTTCTTGACCACTTGGTCAAACTTTTGGGTCGTTTAAGAATAAAATATTCTACAAACTTGGTTTTCGTAGGCTCAACAATGTTTCTATATCTCTGACAAAAGCATCTCAGCAGTCAATATTTAAAGAGATTAAGGGGAATTTCTAGGCTTTTTGTTTTGCATGGAGGGTTTTTTTATCTCGTGTTATTTTATTTGTTCAGGATTCCTATCCTCATTTTTATGTATATGTTCCTTTAAATAATTATTTTCACTATAGAAAAATAATGAAAATTGTTGTTGCAAGCATTGTTTTATAAAATCTTATAAACTTTGATAATTGATATTCAATCTATACTTTATTCTAACCACCATAGTTTCATGTAGATTACTTAGGCATACAGCGTTTTTCATAAAAACTAGGTTTTCTGATATATTATGCTTTGCAAAGACCTGTGTGTTTGCTCAGACATGTGTCATTAACTACCATTACTAGGTCTAAATTACCTTCTGAGTGCAAGGTTGTTTACATGAATAATAATTTTGGTGTATCAATCTTGTAATATTTTCTTATTGTAAAGGAGAAACGAGTTAAGTTAACATATTGTCTGGTACATATTCTACCTATTTGTGCTGCTGCTAGGCTCAGATGCCTGGCAGTTGGCTGTTCTTACAAAATTGATGGCGTGTATTTGTTGTCTAGTTTTAGACCTGTACACATTATTCATTGCCAATGGACCACATATACTTCTATTCTAGCAATGGAAACCTTGAGGCAGTTATCATTAGTCATGGTATGGAAACATTCCTGGATTATCATCCACAAATCATTCTGTAGTCAAGATATTTTTTATTAATAGCTTCTCACATGTTTTTGCTATATGCTGGATTCTGTTTTGAAATATTTATGGAATATTTGTTTCAGAATTTGCTAAGATTGTATCCTATGAATCTACTCTCAAAATGTCACGACACTGATATCTAAAAAATGTCTCTTTTTTCAGAAACCTGGTGGAATAATTGCTCTGCTTGATGAAGCTTGGTATGAAGAAATTTCTTTCTTTATTTTTTTTTGTTTATACATTTATATTTGAAATAAGAGAGAAGAATAGAGAAATGGGGGGAGTTTTTTCCTCACAAGATGATTTTACGCAATGTAGAGCTTGCCAGTGGCTAGATTAAGTTCCATAACTGTGTCATGATTATTTCTTGGAATTGATTGTTACTATTTTGGCAAATGGCAGTATAAGATTTCTGCATGTAATGGGATGTGATGCATCATATTTGGCACTATTAGGATTTAAAATTCATTCTTTTGAATTTGAAGTGCAAGAATGAGTAAGTTTTGGTCTGTTCTTTACCAATAACTTCTCTAAGGAAAAATGTACACTCTCTTATGAATGTTTCCTGATAATTTGTCCGTATGAAGATCATGGATTATATGATACACAGTATATAAACTTGTTACAATTTTTATTTTTTTGGTAACTAGTACCCTTATTGGCATGTTCATTGTCTGCTTGCAGTATGTTTCCTAAGTCAACACATGAAACATTTTCACAGAAGCTTTATCAGACATTCAAAGATCACAAACGCTTCATTAAGCCAAAATTGACACGCTCGGACTTCACTGTAATTCATTATGCCGGAGAGGTGAGTTTGAATTTTCAACATTCCTATGCAATTTTTTTTTTCAGTTTTTCTGTTAAAAATTGTTAATTATACACTTCTTTTCAGGTTCAGTATCAATCTGAGCACTTTTTAGACAAAAACAAAGACTATGTTGTTCCTGAACATCAAGAGATGCTAAGTGCTTCCAAATGTTCATTTGTATCAGGTCTTTTCCCTCCGCTTTCAGAGGAGACAGCCAAATCTTCTAAGTTTTCTTCCATTGGTTCTCGTTTCAAGGTGTATAAAATATGGTTCTTTATATTGTCAGAAGGAATTACGTATCTGATAGGCCTTACTTCAATCCAAAGGTCGGAAGGTTAATACTCTTGTACTTATTTGTACAGCTACAATTACAACAATTGATGGATACCCTCAATATGACAGAGCCACACTATATTAGATGTGTGAAGCCAAATAGTCTACTAAAACCTTTCATATTTGAACATATGAACGTCATCCAACAATTACGATCTGGTGTAAGTAAAATTGAGAATTAAGTTCCACCATATTTTCTTAGGGTAGAACTATTGACACTTCCATTGCCTGTCACAATCTTAACTAGCTACTAGTTTCCTATTCTCTCTCAATTATGTACTGGATTAATCCAATCAATCCTTAATTAATTACACTCCTATTTGTTTATTCATATTTAATGGGGGACAATTAGAAAATACAATTGAAAATAATCAGCAGAATGTGATGAATAGGCAATTAGAAGTTCCAAAAGCCCTTTGCTTCTCAAATTAAACTTACCTCTGTAGAATTTTCACCCATTGTGTTATTGTAGGGTGTTCTTGAAGCAGTAAGAATTAAATGTGCTGGATTCCCCACTCACTGGACCTTTCATGATTTTTTAACTCGATTAGGGATTCTTGCTCCGGAGGTTCTTCGAGGGAAGTAAGTTCAACTTAACCCAATTTTAGCCATTTTGTTTTTACTCAACAGTCTTGATACCATGCTTTCTAGTTTGACATTTATTTGGTTCCCCATCTTGAAAGTGATCTTTATTTATGCAGCTTTGATGAAAAGGATTCATGTAAAAAGATTTTGGAGAAGATTGGGTTGACAGGTTATCAGGTACAGCAAAAAATCTATTGAATTTAGTGATATTTAAAGGATTCCAAAATTATTATTTTTTTAAATAATTTTTTATCCTTCTACATTCAAGTTGCTGTCATTTATTTCCCAGAATCGCTTTCTGGTATTAGTCCGTTTGACTGGGGACGTGAAATGAAATGTGTAAACCATACTTGATGTATGGCAAATGATGCATATTCTGAGTCACATGTTGACCAAAATTCTTTATTATAAGATGCTTTTCTGTGTTCAGCTGAACTTGTTGTGATCTGCTACTTTTGCAGATAGGGGAAACAAAAATATTCCTTAGAGCTGGTCAGATGTCTGAATTGGATGCTCGGAGGGCATTCGTGCTTAGTTATTCTGCTACAGTCATTCAAAAGCATGCTAAAACTCGTTGTACTCGGAAAACATATATTGCATTGCAAAAGTCCTCTCTTTTTCTACAATCCATTTGCAGAGGTCAGTTTTTTGTCTTTTTTGTATTATGTAAAGGACAAAAGGCTGCCTTGGTAACCCGGGGAGTATCTCTAAGGGCAGAAGAATATGAAGCCTTTCATTTTTATATTCACCTTCATTCTATTCAAACTACAAATCCTTTTTCTTTTATAGTTCTCGCAAATTATTCTGTAGTCTTGAAACCAAATCGCAAAGGGTGGGAAACGAGATATAGATAGTACTGTCATATCATATTTAGAGAGAAACATAAAAGAAACTATTTAATGATCTTTGAGTAGAAAAAAGTAAGTTATGCACATAGGTACATGGGAAAATAATCCTCTTCTATATATGTGGGCAATGATTTTTATTGCTGAGAAGTTACTTTCCTTTCATTTATGGTGTTATCTCTATGCCCTATGTTGATTTTCCCTTCTAGCTCCTTTAAAACAGTATGAAACATAGTATGCAGAAAATATAAAGTGGTACGGGGTGCCAGCCTCGTTGGTTGCCAAAGTTCATAGGTATGCCTAACATATGATCTTTATTGAAAAAGAAAAAATAGCGGAAACATACGAGACAGCCAATTTTTTTATTTAGAAAAATCTCTTGAAAAAAATCATAGGTCATCCATAGTTCAAAATGGGTAATGAAGTTTCTCAAATAAGTGCCAAATCTTTGCTAACAGCCCATCATAAAACAACAAAGCCTACAATAGAGAATGAAGATGAAAAACACCCCAGAAACACGGTTGAGCACGATATCTCCAATTCTATACAAGAATGACCAATCGAACTGTTGAAAATGAAGAACTAGGTGTCCTGATCCTACTGAACTGATAAAATTTCAGCCTGATCCAAAAAGTTAACAAATTCACAAATATAGTTTCACTGTAACTGCTCTGTGAATAGGCGAGGGTGGCTTTCTTTTCTTTTCTTTTCTCCCAGTGGAGGTTATTCTCCCTTGAAATTGGTCTCTCTCTCATGTCCCCTAATGAGACCTCTCTCCACTTGGACAAGTGAGACGCGGAACGGGTTTCAATTTTTGGGCCTTTCTCCACCTAGGAACGGAGTCATTGCCAAAAAATATCTACTATTGATGAAATGAATAAATAATGAAGACTTTTTAGAGTTCATTTTTCCTGGCATTTTTTTTTTCATAACTTCTGCATTGTTAGCTATGACCGTTTGAAAGGGACTCTGAAGCTTAGGTTTGAGATGTTTTGCATAAAAATCTTCCAGCATTTACTTTATTTAATATATTACGCACTTAATGTTTCAACTTTTAGGAGAACTGGCTCGAAGATCGTATTATCACATGAAAAAGAGGGAAGCTGCTGCAGTCAGAATTCAAAAGCAGATGCGTCGTACACTAGCTAGGAAGCGGTACGTTGAAATAAAGATCTGTGCAAATGTCTTGCAGACAGGTTTTCGAGCAATGGCTGCTTGTAATAAATTTAGAGATAGAAAGCAAACGTATAGAAAGCAGACTAGTGCATCGACTACTATTCAGGTTAGAGCTGTCCTGGTAATGTTGGGTAAATTATGTTTTGTCTCTCAAAATACCTCAAATTTTGGTTCAGTCCCTATCAAAATTAATGCTAGTCCCTGGATTTAATATAAAGTTGTAGGGACTAGCAACATATTAATTTTTATGAGGATTAAAAACCAATTTTTTAGACGTTTTGAGGGGTAAAAAAAACATATTTACCCTATTTTTTAAATGCCTTTCTGTTGTCTGAAATTTTAGGATGAAAATAATGCAGTCCTATTGGCGTCGACATAAAGCTCTCGTTGACTATCAGAACCTTAAGAAAGCAGCAATCATTCAACATAGCAACAGCTGCATTGATGAACAGGAAGAGAAGGTTGTATATTTTAAAATTTACGCTTAATTACACTTTTGGTCTAAAAAATTTTCAATTCAATTTAGTTCTTCCATTTTTAAAAGTAAATAATTTAGTCCTATGTCAATTTTATTTAATTAACAAAATATTATTTTGAAATTGAAATATTATTGGTAGATTATGATGAATTTGGTATGTGAAATAGAGTAAATTACATTCGTATTTCCTATTTTTTGTTTTCGGATTTCACCTGATATCTTTTTCTTGGTGACCCACAGAAAACCTCGTCATTTTTTAATAACATTACCTGGACATTACTTATAAATTACACTAACCTTCCTTAATTGTTTGAAAAATATTACAATGTGTATCCCTAAAATAATTTTGAGAGGGTAGATATAAGAAATTTGTGAAACTTAAAAAATTTGAAGACGAGATGTGAAATTAGGGTTTAAACAAGGGAAATTTTGAGGTTTTCTTATTGTCGGCGAAATTTGATATTTTGGTTGATCAGTTTTGAGTAAAACACAATTTAATCAATTCAATTTTAGAAATATTTTGAGCAAAAATTGAAAATGAGGAATTGGGATAGAAGAAATTCATCGGGGACCAAAATTACTTAGTTTTAATAATTAAGGAACGTGATTGGCTTGAAAAAAAAATTTAGAAGACCAGAGTCACAGTTCAAACTACATGGACCAAAAATGCATTTAAGTCTAATTTTTACATCGATAATTGATAAATTTTTGTATACTTCATTTTTTATATTCATCGTCTTGATAACTATTAGTAGCCAGTCAGCTTTATGAATATTTAATTGTTAGCGATATAATTCAAAACTATTTTGGAGCCTTCTAATTGCTTACAGCTTTTAGGAAGACTGCTTTTTCTGGAAGAAAATTGAGTAGGATTTTCTTTGAAGCTGTAAATGATAATGAATGCAAAAGTACATGAATTACCTTCTTCTAGCATAATCATCTTGAAGTTCCTGCTGCTGACATAACAAAGTTAACTGGGTTGCTATTATGGTATGCCAGGTTTTGGAGACTGCTGTGCAAAAGGAAAGTCCTTCTGTGGAAGAATCTTCGAATCCTGTCCAAGAAGAATCCTCAACTCCTTTCCAAGATGAAGAAAGTATTGAAGCTATCAGGGATTCTTCTAGTCCTCTCAAAGATACTGAAAAGATTGAGGTTCTTGCTGTAGAAATAAAAAACTTAAAGGTAAGCAAAGTATATCTACTACCGAATATCTATAAAATATGCATAATAATATCATTTACTGTATTTTAGAGTAGTGGTTTCTATATATGTTTCCTTTTTTAATTGTGATTGGGAGTTAGTTTTGAAATGAATAAGATTTAGTTTTCTTTTGTAATCATAACATGCCATATTTTATATTCTTGTGTTTTCTTTCTTACCTAAATCCATATAATTTCATTATGGTATTAGAGCTATAGCAGCCTCCATGGCATGTCTCATCATTTTTTCCATTGTTGGGTTCTTTAAAATCTAGCACTCTACTGTGATGATGTCACTATCTCCATGAATCTTTTCTTCCCATTGGCCATGTACAAGATTCTGGCCACCGAAACCAAACCCTACACAACATCAATCACTAACATTTCTTTCTGTATTCTCTACCCATTTAGTATTATTATTGGTTTTCCATCATATTGGTATTGAGAGGGAGAGCATGAATGATAAAGTCACCTCTTTTCATACTGACAATCAGTCCCGCAATCCACTTGTGATCATAGTAATGGTGACTTTTCTCCCCATTGAAAATTATTCCATCTGGCCATGCTGCCTCCAGTCGCAGATGCTTTGGCCCATCTTTGTCATAGTTGTATGCAGTTTGGCCCCCGTCTCTACTCCCAGATGTAGTTTGGCTCCTCCTCCCATCTTAAGCTCTTTGGCCCTATCTCTAGTCGCAAATGCCTGCAACTGCTTTATATTTTTATTTAATTTTCTCTTGTTGTGTTTCATTGTAACACGCTTAAAGCCCAGTAAACCTTAGCTTGTGTGGACTGTTACTATAAATAGGAGATGGTGAATAATATAATCATTGTATCTTGGAATATTAGAGTATCTTAGATGATTTTTAGTAGTTTTCCCGTTTCAGTATATATTTTTTATTTGTTTCCTTAATAGCAGTAGCCGTTCACTAAAAGTATAATAGGGACTAATGCATTTTATTTGGTAATACATCATTACACTTAAATCGATATTTTTATATTAGGCTTAAATATGTTTAGTCCTCCAAATTTGGGGTACTACTTCTTTTGGTCCTCCAATTAAAATTTTTCATTTTTAGTCCTATGATTTTGCAAAATGTTATATTTAATTCGTGGGGTTAGACGACATTAGTGATGTTAATGATGCGGCAAACAGTGATCTACTCAGCATTTGTCTTGTCACGTGAATTTAACTGAGTGACATGGTATTTTGAAAGTTTATGAAACGTTTAAATATATTTTTAGTCTTCTAAGGGATATTGCTTTTTTTAGTCTTTAGATTAAACACTTTCACTTTTTAGTCTTTTGATTTTAATGCTATTTTTAGTTATTGGGATTACATGGTGTTAGTAACATTCATGGCAAGTAAGGGTCTACTCAACATTTGTCACTTAGATTTAACTAAGTGACATGATATTTTTGGAAGTTACTTTTTCGTTATCAGACTATTTACAAGGACAATGTTTTTGGTTTTTCTCCACAAGTAAGTTTGCTATATGAGTCAAAAGAGTGACCAATAACCATCCACCATTGCCAGTTTTGGTCTTCGGCAAGTTGTGGTGGTCATCTCTTACATGATCTCTCTTTCCATCATCAAAAAGTAGCAACCTCATTCAGAGCAGGCTGGAGGAGCTCCACTCAACACTTGTTGCTGACTATACCAGTTTACTTTTCGAGAATTCTTGACTATAATGAGTATGGTGGAAGAGTACTACGAGCTGGTGCGACAGGGTTTTGATTTTAATAAAAGAATTTTGGTTGGTGCCAGGATTTTTGCGTCTTTGACTAAGATTTCGTAATGTGAAACTGAAGTGGAAAATGTTAGTGTTGCAAGGTGTTTGCATAGGTTGATTCAGAATTTGAACAATGATGACATAAATAGAATGTCACAAATGTCTAACTCTAGGTACTAAAATAACATTTCATAAAATCGAAAGATCAAAGATGAATTTTTAATTGGAAGACCAAAAGAAATAGTGCCTCCAAACATATTCAAATCTTTGATAAACTCTCAATAAACCATGTTACTCAAATCCATGTGATAAATAAGTAGCCCATCCTCTGTTACATCATCAATGTCACTAAAAGCATGTCTAGTGGTGGTCTCTTAATGAGGTTCTTGAATTGAAGAAACCAAATCTTGAAGAAATCTACCATTGGAGAGATCTTACGTGGTACACCCTTTTTTTTTCAATTTTAGAAAAAATTCTCGTATAAGAAACTGTTCCTTCAGAGTAAAAACACAATTTCCTAAGTAGATTTGTTTCGAAACATAGTAAGTGAAAATTAAAAAGAAAAAAATAGAAGTGAGGTTCTTGAGATTTCTTGAAATTTCTTATTATTGGAGCAAAATTGAGTACAAGTTTCTTAAAAATTATATGATATTATGGGACTGTAAAAATTACTGTCAGGATCACACAAAATAGCTTAAAGAAACTCTTTCAAGTAATCCTATTGGAGATGCCTTAATGCCTTCTAACCTCAAGAATTAAAAATAACATTTTGCAAAATTGAAAATTTTTAATTGGAGGACCAAGAAAAAGTGCCTTATGTTTAGAGGATTAAAAATATATTTAAACCATTATTTTATTTTTTAGAATTTGTTTTCTCTTTTCCACCTTTTCTGCAAAGATCCCTATAATTTTAACAACCTTCACCATTCGAAATTTATAGGAATTTTTATTCCTATACCTCTGTTATGTTCTTCTTGTTTTCTAACATTATATTTTTGTAAAGTAGATATTCAGGCAAGAGTTTCTGTATAGAATGATAACATTTGCTGAACTACGTTAAAATGAACTGTAAAGAGCTAAGAGACCAATAATATTCCTTTTGTCATAGAACCCATATTTACTGTAGAGGCTAGACAACAGGGATACATATTTTGTTTGATGCTAACGGCAAACAAAATTTAAAGATGAAATGGATGCAAATAATCAGTAAATGAGTACCCATTGGGAACTGATACAGTGGGTAATTTTTGTAGATGTTTGTAGAGTTTATAATCAAGGAATATGTGATATAAGACCATATAGAAGCAAGGATGAACAGTTCAGATCAAAGGATCATTTAAACAATCAAATCACATGGTTGTCACTGATAATTTATAATGATCTGCTTCTATTTTGTCATTCATGTCCTTTTTATATATTTAATGGGTTTTAGCTTATGGTTGTAGTTATTCAATTCAAATTTACCAAGTTTTATTTAATTATTGCATTGCCAGGTCATGTTGCATGCAGAAAAACAAAGAGGTGATGAATATGAAAGGAAATATACAGAAGCTCAAGGATCTAATGAAGAGTTACGCAAAAAATTAGCGGAAACTGAAAAAAGAGTATATCAGCTTCAGGACTCGTTGAACAGGTAGTATTAATTTATCCCCTTGCAGATTTATATAATCTAGCAATTTTTATTTTCCAATACCAAAATCCATCAATATGGTTAAATCATAGCAGATGATACCAAGAGGAAAATGGATAGAATAAAGGAAGGAGTGAGCAGGCCTAGATTAACTGTGCATGTGTGTTCTCTTTGTACTTCTAAGGGATCTATCATCTTTCAACTGAATATAGAATTTGCATAAACAATTATAAAACCATATGATGGTGCTGAAAGTATCATAATCGTTCTTTCAACATTCATAAACTCTATTAGCAGGCATACATACTATTACAACATGGTTGTTTCAAGTTTAACATATGTTGGTAAGCTCATGCTTTTCCAATATTATATTTTATTCAATCCTATGAAGTCACTAATTACTTTTTATTGACCTGGCAAACTTATAGGATTGAACTTCTATAGAAATATCTGATGATGTATAAACAATACTATAATCCATGTTGCAAAAGAATTACTTTAAACTTAGACTACAAGGGAATATAAATTTTAGGTAAATTAAGGGAATAGTAGTTAGAGTTTCTAAAAAAGTAATTCTAAAGTCTCTCCATTGAATGTTAAGTTTAGACAGTTTCTTATTGAAGGGGGGAAAAGGCAAAGCTGTAGAAGAAAAGTTTGGCTTCATTCCCCTTTAGGCATAAAACCTTAAATTGAATGCATCTTACAACCATGAAACAAATTTCTTAACTAAATAAAACGTATAAGAGCCGAAGTTACTAACCTCATAGTTTTCCCCGAAGTATCTTCATCAGCAATCATGAGGAAAAGGGATACATGAGAGATGGAAATGATTTTTTGTTCATTTGTTGGTATTACTATCACTATGGCATCCACTTGAATAATATTTCAAAAACTTTATTTATGTATGTTAGGTAGCTCTGAAGTTGACCTTGGGGAAGAAGATTTAGAGTCGGCCTATATTTAAAGATCTGCTTTAATAACCAAAACCTTTCCCGATTTTATGTTGTACATTTTCAGTATTTATTTGGAAGCAAATGTCTAATGTACTGTTTCATGAGTCATAGCCAGTCTTGTTCAAAAGCCTATTTTGAAAACTTTTTAAAATCACCATGATATACCATATAACAGAAATCATACTTTGTTGGGCCTTAATGAATATTATGGTTTAAACTTCAACGAATATAATCTGGGGGAGACATTGAAAAGTGTTTAACCATGATGACATTCTAATTTTTTAACCTGTCTGCCTTTTATGGACGTCACTATAATTTGAATTATGGCTTTTAAAACTGAATTCTATTTTGATTAATGCTAGATCTGAATTAGTGTGTATCAGGATGATATCTTCCATGTCAAGCCAAGTTGCCGAGCTGAAGACGATCTTAAGTACTTCATCAAGATTGAGTTCAACTTTTCGACCTATTGCTAGGGTTGACGTTGCTTCTAGCAACTCTGATACTTCATCTACAGACTCTGATTTCACATTTCCAGCTCCTGTTTCGAATCCAGAACCTCAGGAGTCAAACACTTTCCAGCTAGTAGTTCAGGATGTCACTGCAGGGGATGGATCGGGTTAGTCCAACTTTCTCCACAAATGTCAATGTACTAATAATCTTCCCATCAAACTTTGCTTACTGCTTTAGAAAATAATTTGGTTGTCACAGGGAGTAAAGGCAATATATAAAGATCCTGTCATGTATATTATAAATGTAATTTTTTAAATAAGAATAGAAATACTCCTTTTGAGACCTTCGCAGCTTTTTAATGTTGGAGTGGAATATCAAAATAGTAGCGTTGTAGGATTTAATTGCTTTCTGTAATAATGTAATTATATTAATAGGATGATATTTGAGTTTTTTCTTGTTTCTTTTTATTTGAATTGCCTTTTTGTAATGTATGAGAAGAAGAAAATAAGATGAGTCTGACACTATCATTTATCCTTTTCTCCATGGTTGCATTTTCAGGATCTGAAAGTGGAAAGGAGGGTTCATTTGATGATTTCTTCTAGTAAAACTTGTTTTTTTTATATCGTGCTTAAATTTTAATACCCCCGATGTCTCTGGGGAAACAAGGAGGAAAAATAGAAAGATATGGAGGTGGCATCTGTTAGTTCATTCCTTCTGCCACATACACTAAAACATTTGTAGATACACAGTTCATCCCAGGATCTTGTAGAACAGTAAGGTAGAGATAGCAAAAGTACCAATCTATGATGAACCCATTGATGAGTGTTTAACCGTGTTGACATCCCTTCTGAATTCTTATATTATTTGATGTCAAATGACAGAGTGACAATTTTGTATATAACATTTCCAGAGGTTCTTCTGATCTTCTGTCTTTGTTGTTCTCAGTCTTACCAAGTTGTAACCACCCTAAACTCTGAATTTTACAAATACGTAGGTATCTTTAACTTTCATCTCGATTAAGTATTAAACCCTGCTCTTAGTATGAAATTCGAGACTGAAAAAGTTCAAAATGTGCATTTATAAACCTCACAAAATTTAGGGTGGTTGTTTATTCTTTTCTCCAATAAAAAAACAAATTTGTTTAGTATTAATGGCGTAGTGCCCAAGGTAACAGAATAGCTATTATAACATTGACAAGAGTTTAATGTTTAATTACGACAAGGTAAAAAAAATAGAGTATTAAAAAGTTGATATAATTATATTTTTATATCGTTTAAGAAAATAGGAAAGTTCTATTTAAATTTTATTCTTATACTGTAAATCTTCAGTAATGGAAATAGGTAAAAATGCAAGTGCAAAACAAAGTCAAATAAAATATATTTTCTTTAAGTTAAAAATATTTGGTAACTTTTAGTTTTATATAAAATTTAAATAACAATTATTTTAGATAATAAAATGTCCTAGTTGCATCATGCATTAGTGCATTTCACACTATAAGAGTGTTTGGATGGAAACTTTGTATAAAGTAATTTATTTTTACAAAAAACATGAAATATTTTATGATAGAATATATTGTTTGTATTAAAAAATTAAAGCAAATTGAAATTATAAAGAATTTGAGAGTAAGTTGATTATTTAAAGGTTGTAATTTCAAAATTTTATTAAAAAAGTAAAAATTTAAAATTTTTCATATTTTTTCTTTAAATTTGTTTTTTTCTTTTTATAATCACTCTTTAACTCACTTTTAAAATATGATCAACTTGATATCATTTTTCTCTTAAGTTAATGAATTGGAGTTTCTTTTGTGTTGAATTGGATTCTGATTATTCATTTTCTTGTCATCCTTAGATTTTCTTTTCTAACATAGACTAGTATTATTTGTTGGCTCACATTACTTAAATTTTCTTAATTAACATTAATTTGCTTTTGTTGATGTCGTAGTTTATCATTGGCTGATATTTACAAGGATTTTTTATATACATCATCAATGGAAAAACAATCGGTAGATGATTTAATGAATGAATACATACACTTTAAAAAAAAATTGATTAAATTTTTTTTTCCAGAGAGAACTTAGTGTAAAAATTTATCAAGGTAGAAAGTCTACAATTACAATAGAAGATCAAATCAAATTTGTTTCTATATTGGTTCACCAAACTTTAGTTATATTTAGATTTCTTTCTAGAAATTCTTGAAGAGTTTCATTATAATCAATCTTTGTTAACAAGTATTTGTACAATATAATTTCTAGAAAATCTTTTTTTAAGATTAAAAGCATAAAATATTCTTTAACATAATGTGATTTTCCACTTTCATGCTTATTCTTTTGTTTGTCAAAACAATTTTTTAGTAATTATTAAATTATAGATAATAAAAAAAATATTACATTAGATTATCAAGATTTTTTGAGTTTTAAAATATTAATTGAAGATTGCATTAGAATAGTCTTTTGGTACAATGATATTTCTCAACTAGATCACTAAATTTCTTAATAGGACTTAATGTTCCTCTTGTGGTGAAGAGATAGAGAAACGTATGTTTGATTTGCAATATTGGGGACCATGACCATTTTTATTATGTTAAACTTGATAAGGTTTCCATTATCTCCTAATAGACCAAATCTAGTTTTCACTTATTTGAACTCATTTTAGTTTTACTATTAACAAAAAGCTCACAGAAATTAGATCACTTTTATTTCATCCAACTAAATGTAAATAGCTATTACAAATTATGCAAATAATACATATATATATATCTCACATTAATTATTAGAAATAAAATTTCTAACAAATCTCTTACTCAGGCTTCATATTCATTTAAACATTTATATCACAAAACATTTTAGACTTGTAACTATATGTTCTTTACTTTTAGACTTCCATTAAATAATCTAGTCTATCTCATACAACAACAATGAATCGCTACAACTTTTATCATAAATCAATGTAACTAAACCACAATTATTTCTATAATTGTATATACTCAATGACATATATCAAATATAAATAAGTGGAATGTAAATTATATATAATGTGATCTTAGTCATGTCTATTTTCAACTAGTCCAAAAATTGTTCTTTATAGACATTGAAACAAAACGCAACATATTTATATTGCACAAAACAAACTCAAAATATAATTATAAACATCAACTTTATTTCTTTAGAAAATCCAAATAATACAAATATTTAAAAAAATAAATGAAAATAAAGAAGACATAAAACATTAATGAGATTACCACTAAACTAAGGTACTATAAAGAATTACACCCATGTGAGCAGTATGCTCATGAAAAAATTTAGATATCAAACCCTTAGTATGTGGATAAGCTAGTATAAAATTAGACGCTATATATTCCATAGAAAATTTCTTATTTTGACTCTTTCCTTAACAACCAAAAACTTTATATCACTGAATTTTTACTTGATTGTATTTTTATTGTTATTGGAATAAAGAACTCTAGAGTTACTATCACAATGGATTTTTAATGGCCTTTCAATGCCATTAACCACATGTATATTAATGATAAAATTTCGCAATCATATCCCATGGTTTGATACCTCAAAACAAGCAAAGAACTTGTATTTTCAAGGCATCAATCCCCTTTTAAGAGTTAGAACTACACATAGCTTGACAAAAGTTGATTGAATCATCCTCGTGTTCTTTGAGAAACATAATATAATTATTTGGAATTGTGTCGAAACAATGTTAATAATAACTCCATCAATGTCATTTATTACTTGGGTAGGTACTGAAATAGTAATTGGCGCAAGGACTTGATGTCAATGACATGTTCTTCCTTAAAGACAACATTTCTTGTGTTCTCTTCCTTCCCAGACATAACATCCTCAAGGAATCTTGCATTCCCCATCTTAAAGAAGGAACCTTTAGTGTTGTGGATCTCAACAATAAAGCCTAAAAAACTTCTAGAACAAATCACTTCATGACCATCAGACACATTCGGTTTGAGGATTCCCATTGTTCAACCTTGTCCACCTTTGGATTTTCCAGAGTTGGGGTGAGTTTCTCATCCTGAAGTGCGAGATCAAGAACCATGCAATAAAGAATTATATCGATTGCTTCATTCTAGGCCTTACAGTTTGTCTCATTCATGGTAATACAATTAATTTGAGTATCAAATTATAATCCCTGATTATTATTCAAATAAGTGTAACTTTATAGTCATCACAATAATGTTATTATTTGGCCAAATTGTGACTTCTTTTGGGATGAACACACAACACATGAATAATCTCATATAGTTGGTACTCTTAATGCAATAATCAAATATTGATAATTAACTTTGTCAAGTAATAACCTTTCTTTGGACTAATCACATGAGTATAAATTTATAATCATCACATATTTATCATCATAAGAATGTTTCCTTTAGGATGAATACAAAACGCATAACATATAGGTGGGTACTCTTAATGCAACAATCAAATATTGATAATCAACGTTGTCAAATAATAGTCTTTCTTTGTTCCGACTATTATTAACGTGAGTCTACCTTTATAATTATCACATATTTATCATCACATAAATATTATTATTTGGCCAAATTTTGTCTTCCTTTAGCAATAAATATGCTCATATAAATATCAATGTATTTCTAATTATTTTTCATCTTTTAATTTAAAATATAATAATATAATATAAAATATGTTACTTAAAGTCTAATAAATATATTGAATAATAACAGCTACAAAGGTACACACAAATCCATTCATAATCGAATAAGGAAAAATGTATCTTACTAATTAATTTTTTTCTTTAGTATTTCACTCATACAACATTCATCTAGATCTATAAATCAATAAAAACATTTGAAACTTGGTTGCTCTTGCCTAACCACTAGTTTCTATCCTTACTTCGGCTAATCAATCCATTTTTTTATGTATATGATTTTGTTACAATCAAATTTTATCCAATTTTTGTTCACTCTCTGTCAAAATATTATCTTCTTGCATTAATTAAAACCACTCTTAGTCTAAGGGTTTATGGGTGTCAGTGACATTGATGGAGTGAATTGAGAGTGAACATAATGATGAAGTCAAGCAAGAGAGTGAAGTTGATGACATCATTCTCAAGAAAAGTTGACAATGTTGTTGATGATGAAGAGGAATAAAAAAAACTCACAAATCAAATTTGTGAAGCAAACCAAACAACTCTATAATAAGGAGATTTAGGTTAAATATATAACTTATTATTATTATTATCACATTAATAATAAAAATATATATGTTAAATGTATATTGTGGTTTGGTATGGTTTAGATTAGTTTTGAAAATTCAAACAGCAAATTTAAACTAATCCAAAAGCTTGCAATTTGGTTTGGTTTTGTCCTTAAAAAAAATTCAAACTAATCCAAAAACTTGCAATTTGGTTTGGTTTTGTTCCTAAAAAAAATTCAAACTAATCTAAAAACTTGCAATTTTTTTTCGATTCGATTTGGTTTGAATAAGTTTTTTCTTTGGATCGGTTCGGTTTTAAACACTCCTAATGGGGACCATGACCACCCTAATAATTTTAAATTGTTAAGGTTCCCATTAACCCCTAACGGGTCAAAATATGATTTCCACATTTGAGCCCATATCAATTTTACTATTGACAATATAAAAGCTCACTGAAATTAGATAATTTTTATTGAACCTAACTAAATGTAAATAGCTAATATAAATTATACAAATAACATATATAGCCCACATTAATTATTAGAAATAAAATTTTTAACAATGTTGTCACTTATAACTACAAATAAAAATTGTTAGATAAAGATTGTGGGAATAACTTTTGTAGGAAGGATATATAATTAAGCATTATTGTTATAGACTCCAACTTTATTAAAAGAAGAATATAACATTGAATTTCTCTCAATGACTATACAATATGATAGAAGGTCAAGTTTATGGGTGTTTATTGGGTTGGGTTAACCAAATGATCTTATCTCACCCAATTCAACCCAATTAAATTGAGTTGGATTTTATTTATGATTGGATCAAACTAAACCCAACTCAATTTAACCCACTCTTATACGGGTTGGATAATAAGTTTAGTGTGAGTGACTCGAGACCCAACCTAACCCAATTTTATACTTGTCTCACAATTGGCATAATTTTAGACAAACCTAAAACTCTTATGGCAGTTATGCGTCTTCCTCTATTTCGACTTCATTATTCACCTTTATTGCTTACCTCCACTGCTTCTCAACCCTAACATCAGACAAACAAACATAAACATTATTCTAGTGTGTCTTCTTCTTCGTATTATTCCTAACATTTTCGCCTTTGTTATTGTCCTCCATCATTCATCTTTGTTATTTGTCTCCACCTTTCACCTTCACATTGTTTGTCTTTGTCATTTGTTTTTGTCATTTTCCTCCGTTATTCCTCTTTGCCTCCTCTTGTTGTACACAATATAATCTTTAACCTTTATTTCAAATGATACTTGAAAATTACAACTTTTAACGAAAAAAATTCAAATTATTGACTCAATTGACATAATCCAATCTAACCCATTCAAGAGTTAGTTGGATTGGATTGAGTTTAACATATAAAATATAGAAACCCATCACAACCTAATCTAATATTTTTGTAGTGGGTTGAATAATAGGTTTGCCAAAATCCTACCTCACTCAACCTGCAAACACCCCTAGTCAAGTTTATAGTACTCTATGTGTTTGAATTATTAAGGAAGATTCTTTTTATATGAAAAACTCATGTCTTGTGCTTCTTGTCCTTTGTCTTTTATAAGCTTCAATAAAGTATATGTTGCAAAGTCAATCTTTAGATTTTGATGTTTTTTAACAACAACTTAGGGGGATTTTCATATATTGGACTGCAGAGAGTTATTGTAATTGCATAAACATTAAAATTATCTTTTTCTTATGTATATGCTAAAATTTACTTTTGATAATCTCTACATAAGAAAGTTTTTTGGAAAACTCATGTCATCTGTGTATATCTCTAAGACAATAGATTTGTATGACCATTGTATGTTTTCATGAGTAGACATTATAAGAAAACATCAAATTAGATTTCACATAATAGCGTTGTCCAAACTGTAACGTTATTAGACTCAACTAACGCGACTCAAAATGTTATTTGTTTTAAAAAAAGTTAAAAAGTGTAAAATTATTCTTAAATGATTTTGCTACTAAGTAATAAGGTTCGCTTAATATTAAATACTAATAGAGTCGACTAAACCAACTTTAACTCAACGCTAACTATTTTAACTTTTTAATAAATAAATATTTATATTAGTGTTGGATTAGTGTCATCTTAGCCGACACTAATATAGTCTACTTAATGTTGAACACTAATAGGGTTAATTTAGCCAACTCTAAACCGACATTAACTATTTTTAATTTTTTAATAAGTAAAAATGATTATCTTAGTGTCTGATTAATCGACACTAACTCATATAAATATTAAAATAAGTAAGGTTAGTGTTGACCAAGTTGATGTTAATCTTATATACTTTTAATATTTATATTTATTTAAGTTAATATAAGTTCATTTATTTTATTATTTATTTAAATTAGCATTGATTAAGCCGATAATAATATAATATATTTTTAATATTTATTTAAGTAAATTTCAGCTTAGTTAACATTAATTTTATTTATATGTTATGAATATGTGTCTCTTTGTGTGATAGAACATGAATCATTGATTATTTTTAATTCAAAGGCTTAAAATTAACCAATCAAAAACATGATATTTCTCTCTCATTTTTCTATATAAACCTTCTCATATTCATCTCACTTATCTACACTCATTTCCTCACATTCATCTTTTTCATTCAAATTCATCTTCTTTATTCACACTCATCTCCTCACACTTATCTCCTTCATTCACACTCACTCCTCACATTCATCTCTTTTATCAACATCTCATCACACTCATTACCTTATTTCTATTAAAATCGCTAAGATTTTTTGTTTAATTTTGTTGAATATTAAAATGGAAGCATTATGGAAAACAAATTATTTTTTAAAATTATTGTCATTAACATAGACTACACTAACACAAAGTAAATTAATATTAAAATAAATTTTATTTAAAATTGTCTTAACCAATGTTAATTAAATGAATTTTAAAATAAAATATATTAGTATTGGTTTGACAAACACTAAATTACTTTAATTAAAAGTTAATTTAAAAATTGGAGATAAATTAAGATAAGTTTAATCCATACTACATAAAATTAATCTTCAAAAATTAACATTAATGAATTAACAATCCATAATTTTAGAGTCATAATGCAAATTTAATACCATTGACTAATTAGTCCCTCAATTTTTACTTATATGCTCATTATTATTTTTCTTGTAGAGAAATAACTATATTTGATATTATAATATTTAACTATAGTTTAAAACTGTTTATTATCATATAATTATTTCTGAGTATATAATTATTTCTGAGTATATACTTCTATAAAGAGTGACTGCCTGCAATAGCCTCTCTTTTTCTGCCATTGTTTTGGTCACTCTTTCACTTTAGAGTTTGTAATGAGTAAACAATGAATGGTAATTAGTTTTTGTAGGCTAATAACTAAAAAATAATTTCCAAAAGGAAAAAAAAGTGCAGCTGACGTCATGGTTAAGATAAAAATTACTAGTAACAGTATGAGCATAGAAGTGGTGTCAATGTCATTACCAAAATGAATGAGTTAGAGAAGGAAATATGAGGTCAAAAATGGTTGAGTGGCTCCTTTCAATTCATAATAAGTGTTTGGTATGCCATCATCATAACGTAGACACATTCGACGTGGTCTTATTTTTATTATTAATCAATTAAAACATTTTGAAACATCACTAATAATTTTATTTTTATTTTCAATATTATTCCTAAATTATATATAATTACACTTTGCTAATTCTCACTCATTAAAATACTAAAATAATAATATTTTATTATTTTTGTTATACAGAACACTGGTGAAGTAAAAAAAATGAATTACTCAATAAATTTCTACAATCACATAAAACTAATAGACTTTAACTTCTTTAGAGAAGTTTCTTCCAAAGGCTTCAAAAATAAAATAGAATAAGATATTTTTTATAAATTAAAATTAGTTTATATATGTTAATTTGAGAAAGTCCTCACATATAACTTTTTTAAATTTACATTATCTTTTAATTTATATATAAGTTAATTTTAATTTATGATTTTTTTTTCATTTTTTGTTTTAGAAATATTTATAGAGAAGTTTTTATAATGACACTATATATTAGTTAATTTTAAGAATATCTATGAGTTTAGGTAATATATATACATTTTAAAAAAATTATTTTTACTAACTATAAAAGTGATAAAATTAGTTATTAATTAAATTAAAAACTTATAAATCTAATTTAGTAAGTGGTTAAAACCTTATTAGTTAATGTTAATAATAAATATAGATTTTAATTTAAAAATCAATTTAGTTACATAAATCAATTTTATAATCTTTTAAAATCAATACTCACAAAAAATTATAGTTTCTATTATAATAAAAATTATTTTAGATATTAATAATTTTTAGTTTATAAAATAATTTTTAATTTAGTCACTATGACTAATTACTTTTGATATCTAAATTAGTTTATATTTTAATTTTTTTTAGTAATAGTAATTAATAGAGATTACAAAATATATTATAAATATTAAAAAAATGAAAATGATACATGTAAAGATTAAAATGAATAGTTTTTAAGTATAGGAACTAAAATATAAAATCTTAAATTCACAAAAAAATAAAAAATGTACAGCTATAAAAACTAAATGAGTATATAAATTTAATTTGAATATATGGAAGAAAATATATACCAGACCCTTAAGCTTGCATCTACAAAATTGTAGCTTATCCCAGAAATAGAGTATCTCCAAATGATTTTGTATGTGAAATAGCTAATTCAATTGTATTAGTACTTAATTAACTGCGCCAGTTCTTCAAAAGATCAATGCAACCGGATTAATTGGTTAATTAAATTTATAGTTAGCTGAAATCAAATGTATTTTGTACACTTAATATATTAGAATCTAATGTAATTTGATAATTGGTTAATAAAAGTTCAATTAATTTAAAAAAAAATAAAAAATAAACCCCCCAAGCATTTTTGAACCTGTGAGAGAGAGAGAGAGAGATAAACTAATGCTACATGTGACATTTATTTACATTTACATTCTAAAGCCCTAATATAATTAATATAAATTAAACACATATAAAGATAAAATGTTATGGTTAACATTTATTTGTATTTTAAAAGTATATTATATTTTAAATTGATCTCAATTGATAAAATATCAACAAATCCTGAAATTATTAGAATTTTGTAAGATTAGTTTATTTAATATACAGATAAATAGAAAAAGGCGTTATAAACAGGGACATGTGTGGTTTTTGAAGAAAATAACACTACTATCTTTTTAGTTAAAATATATAGGAAAAAAATTTCTCCCTAGACTGTTTAATTAAATTACATCATTTCTATTTTTTATAAAATATCTTTTTCATATGTTAATATAATTTGAATCTTCTAGTGTTGTTACAGAGAGGAAAAACCTCAAATTTCATATATTTGGAGAAATTTCTTCATAAATACTATTGTGAAAGAAAAATAATTAAAAATTCACTTCTTCTCGGATTATGATAAATGACACTTCATAACACTTAGATTTTCTCTAATTTAAAAATAGACATTTATTTAGAAAATGAAATTCACATCTACTTTATATTTCTTAATAAATGACATCTTATACTTTTAAGGTAACATTTATTTCTCTTATTTTATTTTAAATTATTATATTTACTAAAATTTAAATAAAAATTTATAAAAGTAAAAAAAAAAAGTTTTAAAAGTACAAAATTAAAGAATTTTATAAAGAAATATTTTTTATAAATAAATAAGAAAGATGATTTCCATGTTATTAAAAACATTAAGAATTATTTATTAAAGATGCATAATAAAAGAGTCTTAGAGTAATTTTATTAAAAATATAATGGCGGTGGGTATATATTTTAAAATTATAAGGAAAATGAGTATCATTAACTTCACATAAGGTAATTAGAAATTTTCCCAAATAACAAAAAATAAAATTTCCATAAACTAAAAATAATTAAAGTATAAACTAATTTGTAAAATTATTTCCTATTAGTTCTCAAAATCTTATTTTTAACTCATAATACTTAGCAAATAAAGTTAATTTAACCTTAGAGAAAAATTTATTTGATCTTTTTAAAGTGCTTATATATGAAGAACTTAAGAAAAACTTCTTCGACAGCATATAGAAACTCCAAGATCGCAAAATAAACTCACAGTTGTAGGATAACATGATTAAATTTGATAAGAATTACATATGTCATGCTAGTTATCACACTTTTATTTTTATTTATGAGAATTGAGCGAAAATACATGTCATGCTAATTAACACACTTTAAGGCATTTAAATTGTAAAATTAATATATGTTACTTTTTCCAATGTAGTATTTGGAAACTTTAACTCTTGACATAACTTGAATTGTTGATGCCGAACTTAATATTTACTTGATAATCCTGTGAGTTAATTTCTTATTACTAATGTTGTTCGCTACCAGGGTTTTTCTGGTGGTGTTTCAAATTCTTTTCATGACATAAAAGTTTATGTATATATAGTGTTTTTAACAGTGTTACTTATACACAATTTCATATTAATTAAGTCACTCTCAAACTAATGTGAACAGAAGAAAATGTGTGAAAGAGATCTGTTTCTATAGTGATTAACTTGGTTTGATAGTTATCTTTATTCTTTTGAAGTCAAATACTCAAATTCTGTTCAAAGTCACTCAAGTGCAACAGTATCAGCATAACCTGCCATATGCCAGAGCTTTCCAGGATCAGGCAAAAGGGAAATACCACTTTCACACAGTTCCTCCATTTTATGTGTTAAGCAATATCCAAATAGAGTAGCTACAGGCAGTGGCAGATGAAGTACACCTGCAGATAGAGATCTTCACTTTCTGCCTCAGTACATGATGTTAAGCTTCAATATGAAGCCATTCTTGGATCAGTTTCTCTCACTCACTCATCTGTGAAGTCTCTTAATTGTAAGAGATCTATAAGTCTTGATGATTATTTATTCTATTGGAAAAAAGTCAAATGTCTTTATTTTCTTTTTAAATAATGAATACTTGGTTCTCCTTTGTTCTCTCTACAGTTTACAGATTTGGACTGAAAATTACATTATAAAGAAAGCTCCATGGAAGGAAACTATCTGAACAGAAATAGTAGTGCTCCACAGAGAGAAGATAGCTTTGGCTTTGAGGAGCATACATGGGGAACTTCATGGCCTGCTAGAAACTATGCTTGTAGCTTTTGCAAAAGAGAGTTTAGGTCTGCTCAAGCATTGGGTGGACACATGAATGTTCACAGAAGGGATAGGGCTAGATTGAGATCATCCTTATCTTCATGGGTTTCTGAATGCCCTAAACCTAACCCTAGCACTAAGCCTAATAACCCAACTCTTCTTCCAACCTCTTCTTCACCATCTCCTTTATCTGATGAGCCTTTCAACTGTGCGCATCCTTCTCCACTTTGCAGTCCCTGTCTCACTTTGTCTTCTTCACCCTTCCCAGCTTCTACCAGTGGAGACAAGAAACCAAGACTCACACCTTCTCATTCTCAGTTTCCTCTTTTGAGTCCTCAAAGCTGTGAAATTAAGATGATGATGAGTAGCGACAACACAAGGAGCGGTTTCAGTGCTGATGAGGAAATGAAGGGCTGTGTAGAGGAGGAGGAGGAGGAGCACAAAGATTTCAAGGACAATGAGCAAAACATTACGTTGGAATTAGGAATAGGATTGCTTAAACACCAAGAGGAGAAGTTAGATTTGGAGCTTCGACTCGGGCATTTCTAGCCAGGTGCAATTTTACCAAACTAATTAATGTATGGCCAACATTTCAAGTAATTTGCAACTTCAGATTTGTTTAAATTTCTTGCACCAGTAATTCAGGAATCTATTCAAGCTGCACTTTTACAATATTATATATGTTAATTCTACATTTCAAGGTCTTAATCATTTTGTGTGCTTGGATTAATTAAAGCTGGATATAGCATGTTCTGTAGCTTGATGCTATATTCAAGCCAATGAGTGGTCGATCCAAGGTACCTAGAGCACCATTTTGGACCAATGGTCAAGTGATAGAAATAAAAACACATAAATCACTAACAGAAGGTAACATTGAATCTGCAATTAATTTGGATGTCAAATTATCACAATGTTGTAATCGGTCTCATGAATTGGCAATGAAGTTTTGCTCTTGGATCATCTCCATTCTTCACCTTAAAACTCCAAGAGCCAAGAAGCATTGTTGTTTAGTTTGACTCAATACTGTTTCCTATGTACTAAAATTCCCTCACCCGGTATACTAACAACATCCATGCATTTTCCTGGGTATATGCACAACCTCTACGTTTATGATGTTCTTTCTTGGAAACACAAAGAGAGTAAAACATATATATATATATATATATATATATATATATATATGTGATTATCACAAAATTTTATATAAGTTTGACTGAATGTGTTTAGATATATAAATAGACCAAACCAGATGTAATTATTAGATAGAACATTTTCGTTTGAAATCCAAAAGTCCTATCAAGTAATTCAGTGGTTGGAATGGTTAAGATGTTAACAGCATAGTCGTAAAACAACCTTACACACCAATATGTCGGTGCTGTTTCGTTTTTATATATATATATTGTCTTTATAAAATATAAAATAACCAGTTTAATCTTCTCCATAATTTTCACACACACACATACATGTATTTAATGCTGCTGCTTTTGGTACGTGATGATAGGAGACCAAAAAAAGTATACGAACAAGAAACAATCATGTATACGATTACGTAAGCATAATATAAATGCGACTATGGGAGTGGAATGAAAAGGAAGACCCCAGAAATGATGTCAGAATGAGGGACATTCAACATGTCACGAATTAGAAGTCTTTTTCAGATTGAACTGTTGAACAGAACAAAGAGGACAGAGAAAGCAAAACGAGAGAGATGAATGCACTGCTACATAATAATATAAATAGTTTAGCAATTCATAGATTGATAGGTAGAAAACTCAACTCTTTTTTCTTTCGCCAATTTATTCAAAATGGTTGCTTTGGTGTATAACGAGCATGGTGTTTCCCAGGATTAGATGTTTCGCATGTTCCCTATGTGATGTGGCTCCATACCATGATGGCATTTCCCTAAACAGAAAGTCGTAGTTTTTTACAGTACCAATCAAAACAAGAAATGCTTTTCTCTCTCTCATTGGTGTGTCAAATTCAGTACCCAAGAAGATTAGTTATGTACTGGAATTTGAAATTTCATCTAATTCATGGTGTTTGAATTGATATTCAAAGTGATTTTAGTTTAAATGTAAATTATAAATACGCCTTTGCTTTAATCCGATTTGCAATTAAATATGTACTCAACATTTTACAGGTTTTAAAGTAAAAATCACGTAAAATTTAAGGTTTCCGTGTTTAATATTACAAAGTTTGATGTGTAATATGATAGGTGACTATTTTTAATAAATTTGATATCATTTTAAAATATTAGTTTATATCTTTTACTATTATACCTTTTCAGGATCTATTTCCAATATTATGTATACTAGTTCATGACATTGTATGAGTAAGGGGAGGTTTAAAAGGTAAGAGAAGAGTAAGATAATTGGAGGGCTAAATTAACTTAGAAGAACTGAAATGAAGTGTGCATAGTGCAATGATGTCAGAAAGGTATATGAATGAGGAATGAAGATGGGGAAGATGGACATGTGTGTGTACAACAAATGCTGCTAAAGTGCAGTTTTAGTGAAAGAAAGAAGAATGGGATAAAGTAAGGTAGTCGGCGCACGTCACCATCCTCTTCCATTACTTTTCCTTCACCCGAACTGCCTTTGCCATCAATGGCTACCCCCCACCCTTTCCCTAAACAGCAAACAACAAAAGTAATAAACTACCTTTTCTCTCCTTCTTCATCATACACAATTTTGTGATTTTCTCACACTGCCATTTACCCTTCAAAGTCCTTCTACACTTCACACAAATCCCTTCACTACTCAACTGTGGCTTCATGACATTTTGGATCATAGTTTTATAAGTCCATCGAGTAATTTCAAAGTATGGCACATTAAGGTTTGCGAAGGAAAAAAGGTTCAGGCTTCAATATTTAATCAGAATAATGTTAATTATACTTTATTTTTTATAACCCAAATTATATATGCATGCATCCTGGTCCCTTCTCGTCATTCCTTAATCATGAATCAGCAGCTATGTGGAGTTTTCTGGTGCGTGTCTGAAGCGATAAGTAGTTAGTTTTGACGAGGCTGTGGTGGAAGAGATTTAAATATTAATCTTTGGCATGAGAAGTGGATTAAGGTGACTTATAGGCTAACAGGTCCAACAAGCTATATTTAAATTCTAGGGCTAAGGATGAGAGGCTAGAGGATATGAAGTTAGGAGTGGAAAAGTGTGGTTTCAATGGGAATAATCTCAAGTGGAAACATTTAATCATGTTATAAACTCATACCAACGTACCATTCAGGGTGAGGGGTAGGGTTATGATCAAGGGGTTCATAAAAACTCATTTTTTCTTGAAGAAATCTGGTGGGTTAGTTGGATTGGGGTGATTCCTAATTTGAGTGAATATGTTGATAGCACATTGTTGAATACATGGCAAGAAAGGGCTCTAGTTTAAGCATCCTACATAAGTTTGTGAGTTTTGAGCTTATTGTTTATCCAGAATATAATGGCTTACAAGGGCGTGTGGGTTTCTAAAAAATGAGGCTAATATAATTGGTTTTGTTTCAAAATATATGTGCCTCTGTTTGTGTATATTTGCGTAAACAGCTTAAAACAACCAATTTAATATATTTATTTTTCCTCGATAAAAAAACCAGGAATTTGTTTAACTTTCAATATTTAACAATACCTTTTAAATTTTGGCATTGTATTCTTCATCATTGCTTTTCTGCTAGAGAGTGTAAAAAGAATTGAAGGTGTCACTTCTGACAAGGGTACGAGTTATGTTGACTTTGTTAATATATGTTAATTTATTTAAGGGTATTTGTAAACTAAAAGTAGTGGAAGATGATATTAATATGTTTGTAGATATGAAAAATACTTTTTAAGATAGATTCTTTATTAGTTTCTAATATTTAAAGAGAATTACAAAATTGTGTTAGTTTTACTTAGAGTAACATGAATTAAATTTTAACTTAACTTACTTAACTGAAGTTATTAACTGAAATTAACTTTATTTAGTTAACTTGAATTACTTAACTAGATTTAGTTAACTAGATTACTTAACTCGAGCTAAATAATTAACTAGAGTTAGTTAACTGGAATTGGGGTTAGTTAACTCAAGTTAGTTAATTGGAGTGAGTTAACTCAAGTTGGTTAACTAGGGTTACTTAAATAGGGTCAGTTAATTGGAGTTGGTTAAGTTAAATTCCTTACCTAAAGTTTGTTAACTAGTTTAACTTAATTGGAGTTAATTAACTTGAGATATTTAACATGAGTTAGATAACTTGGTATATTTCACTCTAATTAAATAACTTGAGTTAGTTAATTTGGGTTAGTTAACTAGACCTAGTTATATGGATTTAACTCGAGTTAGTTAACTTGAATGAATTAACTCAACACTAAAATCAATTATTTTTAATAATTATATTATTAACTTATAAAATATTAAAATTAATTACTAATTGAATTAGAAATTAAATTAGAATGTAATTTAATAAGAATCTAAAACTTTAGTAAATAATATTAAAAGGTAATTTAAATTTTAATTTAAAAATTAATTTAATTAATATTAAATAGAAATAATTTTTTTAAGATTAATAATAAAAAATATATAATTTTTGTTATAATAAAATTATTTTATATACTAATAATATCAATTTATAAAATAATTTTAATTTAATTATTATAATAACTAATTATTATTTTTTAAATTAATTTATATTTAATGAATTTTTTATAAGACGAGTTAATTAATTCAACTCAAATTAATTAAGTAGAATTTGTTAACTGAAATTAATTAACTCAAATTAGTTAGCTCTGGTTACTTAATTCGGCTTAGTTATAAAATTATAATTTTAAAAATAAGATATTAACATAAATCTAATAGTTTTTTTTTATGAATATTATAAACTGCTTTATTTAAAAAAATATTTTCTCCTTTTCTAGTTCACTTATAAAATTAATTAGGTTAGCTATATCAATTTTTCTATTGATCGTCACTACCTAGTGGAGATTATTTATAGTAGTTTTATATAAGCTTAGGACTTACTTTTATATCTAATTTAACATTGCCAAACAAGCTTATAAGATGAAGTTTATTTTTTATTTATATATTTTAATTTAGTCATGTCATGTTCAATAATCCAACAAAAGATTATAAACATTCTCTTAAAATTTAGATTACAGCTTACATCAACGACTATCTTGATTAAAACACATTATTTCAAACGTCATGGATTACATGTAGTCTCCTATGATAAAGCACTGAGTCGTAACTATTCGAAAGACATGTCTTATATATATATATGACATACCAGCAAGACTTGTTAGTTTAATCTTATTTTAGTTTCTCACATACTATTTCATCTACATCTGCATTTGAATTTTGAAAATAACTCTTTTGAATCCAAGTTGTCCTAAAAATCCACAACTTTATCAGATCACTCAAAATTATCAATTAATCCAAATCGTTCTAAAAATTGACAACATTTATCAGATTATTCATTTATCAAAATTATTAGTGTTGTTCAAAAATCGATGACTTATATTGAATTACTCATTTATCAGAATTATTAGTGATCCAAGTTGTCTCAAAAATTGATAGCTGATATCAAATTATCCATTTATCAAAATTATTAGTAATCCATGTTGTCCAAAAAATTAACAACTTATATCAAATTACTATTTGTTAAAATTTTAACTCATCCTAAAATCAACTACTTGTATAGGATTATTCATTTATCAAAATTATCAGTTTAAGATTACTCATTTATAAAATAATTATCAGTTGTCCTGAAAATTAATAGCTTAATCAAATAACCCATTATCAATTTCTTAATGATCTAAGTCATCCCAAAAATTACTAGCTTACACCCATGTATCAATTTATTAACAATCCAAATTGTCCCAAAAGTTAATGGTTTATACACTGGATCTAAACATGTCAACTTGAGCCAACTCGGTTTGCACAGGTTGGCTCACCACGGGTTAAGCTAAAAATAAATGAATTCGACCCGACTCACTTTATGGTGAGGCAAAAATTTTATAACCCAGGTAAACCCATCACGAGTTGGTGGGTTAAATGGTTTGACTCACTAATCCATATTTATTTTTATTTTTTATGTTTTATTGTTTTTAAATCAAAAGATTTATACAAAAATATTTTTATTATTTATTTCTCATTTTTCATGAAAAACATTAGAGTCATGAACTGAAATATCTAGAACCATTTATTTTTTTTAACATTTTCAATATCTTCATCTTTAAAAACAAAAAAAATATTAAAAAATAAAATTTATAATACAAGTGGATTGGTGGGTCAACCCACCATAATCTGGCTCGAACCCACATAACTTATGGATTAAGTAAGCCATATTCGTTTTGACTTAGAATCGAAAAAAAGTTCTTCCAACCTGACTCGGTTCAAACTTGAGTCAAGTTGGCTCACAAGTTCTAACTCATGTCAATATGTGTGATTGGATCACGTCAAATCAAAGTAATCTTACTCTTATATTTATCAATTTATCAATGATCTAAGTTGTTCAAAGTTAATTGCTTACACATTGGATCCTATTGGATCAAGTAAATTCAACTCTTATATTTATCATTGATCAAAATTGTTTAAAGTTAATGATAAACACATCGAATTAAGGTCATCCGATGAATTTAAACAAGTCATCCAAAGTAAATGACATAAAGCATAAAAAAAAAAGTCGACTCCAAAGAGAAAGTTGCAAAATACCGACCTTAAAAAGAAAATGGTTGCAAAATCTCAAAATTAGCTACACATAACCGACCTAAATTTGGTTGAGATGATAAAACTTGTTCATCCTAAAACTTGGTCCATCTGCATAACCAAATCTATGAATTCTAAACTAGAGTGATTTATGTATCTATCCGAGAATCTCAAAGATATTGTAAATAACAATATAAAACAAATAAAAATCATTAATATTAAATATTTCCTTATAATGTTAAATCATACAGATTAAACCAGATATTATTTGTAAATATCTCATTATATTTTTTTATTCTTTATAATCTTAATGCAAGAGATAAAAAAACCTATAAATACATTATAATATTTTTAAAAAATAATTACTTAATTTTTTACTCAATTATTCATATATACTTGATATTTCAAACTCTTGTTGTCTTGAATGTCATTCTTTTATAGGTGGATCTCTTCTTGATGCCTACAGCTTGGAAACTCTCTACAAAATTCTCTTAAATGTACTTATTCCATATAAAAATATTTATACTTTTTTTGGTAAGAACACTTATTAAAAAACAAGTTGAGTTTATTTATTTTTTTAGTTTGAAAAATGTTTATCTAATTATATATTTTATTCGTAAAATCAGTTAATTGTGAACTAAAATAATCAAAGTATGCCACCCTTCTGGGCATAAAATTTTTAAACAATCAAGAAATAAAAAATGTATACATAGGAAAAGTATCTTGAAAATATATTATTATTTAAATGACAATAGTAAGACGAAAGACCTGGAATTTATTAAATAGAACACAAGAATATCCGTCGAGAATTTATTCATCAAAAATTCCGTTTAGTAAGTATACGTATGCTTAATTTAAATAAACAATTGTGGGACCTCTCTATACATTCTCATGTTTTTTTTAATGTTGTCCTTTTAGACTTGTGTTTCGTCTTTCTTCAACACGGAAATATATAAAAAGATCATTATTTTAATTTTGTTCTCAGCAGAGAAAAAATATAAACAAAAGCATGGTTGATAGATTCAACATTGGACGTTGAAGCCAGTAGGGTATTGACTGCTGACCATGACCAATCTATTGTAGATCTTGTTTACGGCTAAAAAAATGGTGACCTATGAAACATCATTTACTTGTTATTGCCAAAAGGAAAAGACATTATAGTAAGTTCATCATAACTGTACAATTTGTTCTACAATCATGTTATTGCTGTACCCTCAATTAATTACGCAATTAAAGTAATATATATAATACAATTATAAGTAAAAGATTGAGGAACATACCATCCCATATCCCTACTTAACCTGCTTTTTGGCTAATTAACAACGCCAAGCAAACAAAAATTGTAAGAAATTATTAAAACGAAAGAGGGAAATTTGGTAGGAAAATCCATGACACTTGCGTTGTTGTCTTTCATTTTCTTGTCATTGTCCTTGTCTTCTGTCTCTCGTCATTTCTTGTAAGTTTCTTGCTGATTAAGCTTGAAGACCAGAATATCTAATATTGTAAATCAATGGAATGAACTAGCCACACTGTGTAGCTATATATATATATATATAAAATAACTCTACAATTGGGACTACCAAGTTTTAAGTGAGGAATCTTAAATCTGTCACTAATTATACACTCGTGTGTACCAATTGTGAAATGAAAGCCAGAAAATTAGCTAGTTTCAAGCCACTAGAAGAAGAATATAATGAAAGCATGAGGTTGCTTTAATTAGAACTTTAATAGTCAATTCAATTTGTTGTTGGTATTTAAAATTAATGACTTGGAAGTAGCTGCAAGTTACCGTCGATTCAAGTTGTTTTCTCTCTATATTTGTTATTTAATCTGTGATTGGAACTAAAGGTGATGTTAGTAAGTAAAAAAAAAGAAAAAAAGCAGGCCAAAATAAGAATCATGTCGCTTTTGCTTGATAAGAAAGTATTGTCTCTTAGCATTGTTAAAGGAAATAAGGAATTTGATTTATCAACAGAATATATAAAAGAGTAGATGTTGGAAAAAAAATTTAAGAAAAAGATATAAGAGAAAGATGATATCACTTCCAACATAAAATTTTAATGTTTAATATTTATAAGTTTTTATTTTTTTTATACACTTTAACTTTATCATTTTTATTTAGAGTGAGATTTTATACTAATTTTCATATTTGAATTTATAGAGAAAACACATAACAAAAGGGTTGCTATAGTATTGAAGGATGTGAAAATCCATTTTCTTAATCTGTATCATTTCACTTTACAAATCAAATGGGATGGCTACAAAACTTTTATCATTTTTTTAATTAAATTTTTTTTTTTTAAGAATACAAGTATGATATTGGAATTTCACATTAGGTAGGCATAAGTAAGTTGAATACGGTTAGAGACAATATTATAGATATTTGTTTGGTTGTATTTATAGTTCATTCTCGTTTCCGGTCTAATATTTTTTATATTTATCTCAAGATAATCCTAAAGGATTTTTGGTAGCTCAAACAATTTGACGTAAGAATACGTCACTGTAGGACTTGGGACCATAAATGTTACTTGAAAATTCATCACTGATTGAAAAACCGACAAAGTGTTTTTTTGTTAGACGCACGCACTTCATGAAGAAAAGGAAAAAAATGAATGATGTATATCCCTCGTACGCACACATACGGTAGAATAGGGCAACCCGTGAGGTAATTAAATCCAAGAAGGAAAACATTGTTACATGCGTGTCATTTTTCTTACGTTATTTTTTTCGCTGGTTAATTAGTAATGTATTAGTTTGTGGCCAAGAAAACTTTGATTAATAAAATGGTAACCAAATATTATTAGTTTATTACAAAACGATACATGTTATACCAAAGTTAGATGATAAAATTATTAAAGCATGGCATTTCCTCTAAAATACAAAGTAAAATATTTTTTTTTCAGGGCAAGTAGAAGATACTTATGTATTTGGTAAATTTAAACACTAAGTTTAACTAATGTAACCTTTTTTAGGCTATTTTAAAATTACTCTTATGTTTAAACATGTACACAATCTCTAATAAACCAACGGTTTAGAAAAAAAGTATTTTTTATGAAAAAATAAACTTGATTAATATTCTTAATTTGTATGATTTTTATTTAATTTAATTATATATAAACAGTTTTTAACTAATTTAACGTATTTGATATCATTATTTTAAAAATACTTTTATGTTTAAATCTGAACCTCATCTTCAATAATATGATTAAAGATGGTTTAAGAAAGTATTTCTCTTTATGAAATAAAAAATTAAATAAACTTACTTAATATTCTTAATCCATGTGAAATTATATATTTTTGTTTATATTTGAGAGGTAGTATAATACATGTAAATAGTTAGATAAATATGAAAGAAAAATGTAGGTGGTGATATACATTATTTGGAAAAAAAGAGATTGTGAAGAGAAATACCATATAAGAGTATTCTTTATATAAATAATTTTTTTCTTAACATAAAAATAGAGAAAAAAAATGTCTATCACACAGACTATATATATAATAATATGCCTGCTAGGTGCTAGCCCTTGTTTGTTATTAAAATGAAAAGGAGAATGTTAATTACCTAATCAAATTGCCAATGTAGGCCTAAACAACATAGGCATTCAAATGTGAAAGGAACTAGCTTAGGCTAATTAAGTGGGTTGTCTCTTCCTCATTAACGATGTTGATTGTGATGACATAATGATTTCACAATGTGTCGTCACTAATTCCGAGACCAAAAGACAAGGACAAGCCACACACATGGCATGTTGTTCTCTTCCATTTTTATAAGAAGGTTCATTCATTCCTGCTGCATGCTAATGATTTCCACACAAATACAACAATGGAGGGTGAAGCTCTTCTCTTCCTCATAGCATATAATTATTTCCTGTACTCTAGAATCTGTTCCATCACAGATCATAGTTACCATAGTAAACCAATGAAGTGTCATCTCAATGAGCAGGGTTTTGCAGTGTCATACCTAGGAAATATCTACGTGGAATATCCTTTTAGACTGTGTGTTAATTGGCTCCTCAAGAGCCAAAAGAAGAAGAAGAAAAATTGAACGTATGATTGCTTGGTACCAAAACACAGATTGGACCTGTAAAATTTAATGCCATGCTGCAATTTTTTCTGCTTTCTGAGGGGCCTTTGAAGATAATCCTTTCGGTACATGCTGGGGCTGTTACTCTTTGATTGATACATTTACTTTGTTCAAAATGACAGTGTCACTTATCATCTTAATTACCATTTACACCAAAGTAATATTTTTAAACTAAAAACTAGACCAAATTACATGCACATATGGATTTGGTGGGATTAAACTCAATATTCCCTCCACGTTACTTTAACCTCTTTCCATCTATATAACTACAAAAGCAACCCAGGACTCTACCATATTATGTTATTATATAAAATTAAGAGAGGTTTTGTAATTAAGGTAAAAAGAGAGAGATTAAGAGAAATTTTGTTAAATCTCAAAGGAGCCCAAGAATAATTAATTTCTCCTAAAATTTAAGTAGAACATTCTTTTATTCACATGCAGCCGAATTAATCATAAAAAATACTAATTAAAATCTAAAAGAGATCGTTGTTAAAGATGTTTTTTTATCAGAAAAATGTGGTTAAAGATGTAACTGTTCTCTAGCATTTGCATGATGTCTCATGACATCAGAGCATTAAGTTAACCAAAGAGTTTATATTATTAGATGTGTGATATATCCCTATCATTTTATTTTCTGAATGTAAAGGTTATATATATAATCAAATTAACAGCTGAAATGTTCTGAATTTTTTTTCACTAACTAAACCTCTAAATTATAAAAATTTGAAACTTAAACTGGTTATGTGAAAACTTTTGAATAATAGGTTAAGGTAAAGTTAGTCCTTATACGTACTTTTTTTGGATGGGTTTTGGTTATAAATTAAATTTTATTCTTTTGTAATTTCTCACTTTATTACCTTTACTTTTTATGTATAATCAAACTCCTCTTGGGTTAAAATGAAAAGAAAAAAAGTTATGCTTTTAATTAAAATCGTAGTCAATATGCCCTAAAATGTATCTAAGTAATAAAAATTAAGGGACTAAGAAAGCAAAGTCACAGGAGAAAATTATAAAGAGTTTAGTAATATAAAACAAATATAAGTATAAGTTGAGAAAATATAAAACTATTAACAAAATCAAATTTATCAATAATAACTTTAATAATATCATTCATTTAAATTTTGATTGCTCAAGGACCAATATATATCTTAATAAATTTAAATCTGTGCTGAATCATTTTATAGAAAATAATATGTTAATAAATAGAAATAAAACTAAATAGGCTCCAACCTAAAATATATAGAGACCGATACAAATGGAGGAGAATGAAATCCAAAAAATTGAAAAAAAAATAAAGGATTAATTCTAAAATAAAGTATAAACAATTACTGAAATAACAAAACTGTATATAATTTAGTTATTTTCAAGCCTTGTAGTGGTACTCAAACTTCTTTAAAAGGTGATCAATTATCAAAAGTTGTAAAATCTATCAAAATGTTTATGGTTTCTTCTCAAACGATTTCACGAAGACAATTTAGATTTTGGAATTGTTTTGTGTGGAATTAGAACGTTGTGTGTATATAATAAACAATAACCTCCACCTGCCTCCATCTCCCAGGCAATAAAAGATGAAGTTGTTTTGATGCCTGTACCATACAAACTGCATAGATAGAGCATTGATAAGATGAGGAAGTGGCCAAATATTTTGATGAAAAATATTTTTGTTTGATATTAAGGAGTTAGACATTACTACACAGACATGTATGATAAAAGAATGAATCAAATTCGTACCACCAACACCTTTTGATGGAAAAGATTGATGATTCATCCTTATATACGTGTATGTAGAAGAGCTGGGAAGGTTTGCAATGAAAGAGGTGCTTAGCTAGATGAAAGGCACAAGAGTCCAAAAGGGAGACAAATAAATGATAAGAAAATATAAAGAAGATTAAAAAATTAACCCACAATTTAAAAAATATATTCCTATCATGTTGAGATGAATCCACAGCCGGCTAACAGAATGCATCTCCAAGCAAACTTCTAAGACTTTTCCACTTTACACCACATTCACTTGACTATCTTTAGGTAATGCCTATGTCCTTCATTTGTCTCTTTCTCAAACCTTCTCCACCTTCTCCTTTCTATAATACTCTTCCCTCTTACACTTTATTCCTCATATTCACCTCAATTAACAATTCATTCATCTCCTTAATTGTTCACCATGGAATTCAGCTGCCAAGAAGATTCCAAAAGCTCCAGCGAAGAAATCGATCGATCATCCGAACAGAATGATGAGATGGGCACTGGCAGATCCTACGAGTGTGTCTTTTGCAAGAGAGGCTTCACCACTGCACAGGCTTTGGGTGGACACATGAACATACACAGAAAAGATAGGGCCAACAAGGCCAAACCCAATTTTCCTCCTTCCAGTTCAACCAAGGTTGATGACACTAATAGCTATGCAGATCTCGGGTTTTACTCTCCATCAAATCCCACCTATCTTGCAAGAGGGAGTTACTATTCCACTCTTCCTGAACCAGAGGTAGACATTAATTACAACTACTACCATCAATTATATTTTCCCTCGCACGCTTGTGGTACCAAATCACCTTCACATGTACAATATAGTGAGGTTTTGTGTGTAGAGAACCAAAGGGATCCTCAGCTTCTGTTTGGACAAGATTGGAGGCAAAGGGGTTTGAGTTTGTACACCAACCCACTATGTGTACATGAAAATAAAGACAAGATACAAAACAACAGTGAAGAGGACGATCTGGATTTGGAGCTTAGACTTGGTCATCATCCATAGCATATATAGTATATATATATATATATATACACTACCTAGCTATCAAGTATATATATATAATTATGAGAATTAATGTATGGCTTTTGGGCCTATATATATTTTTATGGCGTGCAATTGTATAGAAAGATGGGTTACAAGTTGGAAGCAGAAAGAAGCAAGATTTCTATAGCATGGAAGCTAGCTTCTTCAAGGAAGGTTGCAGGTTCGGGTTTCTGATGAGGGAAGGTACTCAAAGATATATGTTTTCCATCTAAGAAACTATCTACCTCTACTATATATATCTAGGGTTCTATCAGAAGTTCTTAATTATGTGAATGTTTTTCTTGCTACTCTTGAATTTGCTTAATTTATGTATGCACATCTAGTCGATCGCAATGGAAATGAGGTTAATTAGTTAATTATGCGTGTGCTTTTCTTAATAAAATAAAAGTCTCTATCTCTATGCACGCTGATCCAAAGCCATCCCGTTTCAATGATATGGAACTCTATTGCTTCTTGTTGCTCCTTTTGCAATGTTTGAAGTATATGTTACACCAACGAATTTGTTACAAATTCAAAGATAGATAATGATGTAATTACTTAGTTAGGAGATAGTATCTATCATCAGTATAAACTCAAAGTACTATAGAGGAGTAAACAGTTTAACTAGTCATCTCTGTGTGTGTGAAGCTATTTTGATTTCAGCCCTTTGGATATGAACGTATTTCTGTTTACTTGGCAACGAAGGAATAAAGAAAATTATTTATCTTGATTAGCATTTTAGTTTGGACTATCTTGGTTATGGGAATTGCATCAATAGAAATGCTTCTTGTAACCATTTTCTTCATCTAACATTATTCACCTTTTTTATTCAGCAAAAAAAAGGTAAGAGAGTGTCTTAGAATATATGATTTCTGTCTTTTATTTTTATTATATATATATATAAGAAGTAATGTGAAATTATATGATAAAAATAATAGATTTAAAACTATAGGTGTGGATATTGTGATAGTGTGAACAAGTAACTACAAGCAATTTGATCATTATATATATAATAAAGGTATAATTTTGATTATGGTAATGATTTTCTTCTATTTTTATTATTCTAATCGGGTCGGATAAATCATTTGATATGGGATTATCAAGACCGGTAAGAATATTGTAGGAAAAAAATTAATTGTTGATGTAAAATAGGTATATATTTTAGGATAATTTTTAAGTAGTAATTATATATAAATTATTTGTGTAAATATTTTTTATTTTTTATATATGGATTGGGACCCACCTAATGTTTCTTTTAATTATTTATATTTTTAATTGCTGACAAAAAAAATTGATCAGTATATATCTCAACCACAATATTTTAAAGTATTTTTGTTCTGAGGGGTTAATATGATATATAATTAAGTATTATTATTTCTTGATAATTATAAAATTTAATATTTTGCTTCCTTTCTCTATGGCATTTGCTTTTTTTCGCTCAATTTTATGTGCTTATGTTTTTTTCTTTTGCTTACAAAAAACAGGAGAATATAATTACTGGCATCCCCTAAATGTGTATTTCTAAGGGCTTTTATTAAATTTATTGTTATACAAACACTTCAACTAGTGTATGTTTAAGTTTATAAAAGCAGTATATATGAATTTTCATTCCTTTTTTTTATCGTATTTTCAATGGATTTCATAATAAAGTTACCCAAAAAATAGTTTATGTCTTCAAATTCCATATATAGTGGATATATGCTTCTAAAAAACGTTCTCCGTGTTTATACACTGAACATGTGTCTGCAGAACGATCAATTATTTTAGAATTACACTTTCTCATATACTTGTATCTAATTATGAATTAAAATTTATGGAAAAGTACTAAATGAAAAAAAAAGATTTATCAAATATGATATGAGACGCATAATATTTTTAAATTTTTTAAAAAATTTTAACCAATGAAAAAATATTTCAAAAAAGTGTATTTGATGCTAATATTTCTGCTATTAAATTTAGATTTAGAAGTTAGCAACACAAAGCTGTACATTTTAAGTGTTTCAATTCTCTTCTGAAAAAATTATGACAAAACATATTCATGTCTTGAAAAAAGGTGATTTCTGATAAAAAAAAAACTCTGGATCTTTTTCAATCAATCTCTATTCCCATAAAAGTGATATTTATGTCTTTTTTCGTTGGATTTTCTTTCTTTATCTCTTTTGTCATAAATTATAGGATTTGAACTCTAGATTGATCGTTTATGTGTATTTTAGCTGGTATTTAAAAAGTCTATTAATTATGCATAGGATAACGGGATCAGATTAACCCTCCGTGACGGGATCAATTCGATCTTACAAATTACAAAATATGGATTGAATCAATATGTAAATTTCAGCTATTTAAATGAACTTAGTCGCCATAAACTTTATTTTATATATCTTTATTTTATATATATATATATATATATATAACAACATAATTTTTTTTTTCTAACTAGGTTACACTAACAAACCCAACTATGGTCTAAATGATTTCATAAGTGTTAAAAGAAAAAGAATTAAATATGTTATTAGTTCTTTAATTATTTATCAAAATTGTGTTTTGTTTCTGAGACAAATTTTGAACTTATTTTATGTTTATGTTTTATAAATTCGTGTAAATGATTTATGTGTCAAAATTCTCTTTTATCTCTTTATTTTTTTTATAGTTTCTTATTCTACTTTCATCTATCTTTTAAGTTTCTTTTATTTTATTTTTACATTTCCTTTCATTTTTCTGTCTTTACAGATATTATCGATGACTATTTACACCTATTTATAAAATATAAACGAAATAGATTAAAAGTTTACTCTAAATACGAAACACAATTTTAACAAATAGTTCAGAGACTAAAAATATATTTAACAAAAAAAAATTATTCCATCTAACCTAACAAAAGTTACTAGATCTTTTTCCCTCCTCACTTTAGTTCCTTTGTTACCTGTATTATTGATTTGAAGCTATCATTGTTGCATACACAACATCAATAGTAATTTCAAACTGTGTTCTTCAATCAACTCACTTTCATTATTTCTTACAGAATTCTTGTCAGCTGGAAATTAAATGTTTGGCTGATAAACAAATATTACTGATAGATATAGCCAGCTGCATTAACATGTATAAACTGGTATTAATATATAAATGTTGAAAGAGATAAAATTTACTTCAACAATATGTGAAAGCTTAGTCTGATACATATTGATGAAAAAACTTCTCTGGTCATTGACCAAACATAGAAAGAATAGGAAGATGGAAAAGAAGAAAGAAAAGAAAGGAAGTTTGAAGAGAAGAAAAGGGAACAAATGCATTGCATGTGTGTATTATATCTTTGAAAATTTTAGAGCAGGCCATGGACGGATCTTCCATTGACTTGGACTTCAACGTTCTTTAGTAACTTGTTTTTAAATGCATGTCACACTCGCTTTTTGGTCATCCTCGTGCACATGCCTCGTTTCTTATGTCAAATTCTCAATCCTTTTCACATCTTTTCATTCACTATTAGCCTCACCCTTAATTATAACAATGGCTACTCCCTCGTTTTCCCTTCTTTTTTATGCTCATAACAATGTGCTTCCAAAATATAATAAGGAAATTAATTTTATAAGTCTTCACATCATTGTTTAAATAAGTCATATTATTGGATACTTAACTACTAACTTTATATGATAACAAATGTAATGATTCTTTCTCATATATTTATGAAATATCACTTGCAAAAATTCTTTAAGAAAACTTCAATACTCACAAGCTGCATGACATGTATTAATGAATATGAAGATTATATAACAGATAAACGTTTGCTTTCTCAACTGAGCACCAGTGGTCTAGTGGTAGAATAGTACCCTGCCACGGTACAGACCCGGGTTCGATTCCCGGCTGGTGCAATGTTTTTGGATTTTTTTTTCCTTTCTGAGGAGAGTCAGAGTGATGTTTGGAAAGAAAGGGACCCATAGAAGTGGGTGGATTAAGAAGAGAAATATTATTTATTATTGGAAGGATAAGGAAGAGAAAGCATGGTTGGTGTAATGTGAAGCAATGAGTGAGTTAGTAATGGGATGGAGACAAGCTGAAATCACGTAGAAAAAGATGTGAGTGCTTGGGTTAGTATACCAGTACCACTACTACTGTATTACTACCAAATGACGTAACTTAACTCCCATACACTTTTAAACCTAATGAAGCACCCTTCGTTCATGTTACACCCTCTTTTTTTATTCTTCTATTAAAAAAAATGGACGGATTCCTCCTTTTGCTCCTCAGCCTACGGGGTATTAGCAGCTGTTTTCAGCTGTTGTTCCCCTCCCAAGGGTAGGTTCTTATGCGTTACTCACCTGTCCGCTACTGGAAACACCACTTCCCGTCCGACTTGCATGTGTAAGGCATGCCGCCAGCGTTCATCCTGAGCCAGGATCGAACTCTCCATAAGATTCCTAGTTGCATTATAAATTTATAATATTTAATGTATATAAAGTTTTATTTTTTTTATACACTTTAATTTTATCATTTTTATTCAATAGAAGACTTTATGTCCATTCTCATACTTAAATTCTTAAACAAAAGTTAACCACATACTCATGCAGTCTTCATATGCCTTTCACGAATGGAACATGGTTAAGTTTGGACTGTCTCTTAATTTAAATTATTGGTTCATTAGTAGAAAACAATGGAATATAGATTAGAGTGGAAAATGATAAGATATGATGAAGCTCACAAATATGTTGATGTGAATGTTTGGAAAATATTTTGTTTTGGGAAATTCAATTACAAATTAATAGGAAAATAACAATAAAAAAAGTTTACTGCTTTTATTTTAGGGTGGTAAAATGGCGTTGATGGTTCGCTCAAAGCACCACAGGTGAGGTTGACCCACCAAAGTAAAATGGGTTCAAAATCTTCATTTATCCAGTAACAGTGTTTTTCTTCCTCCATTCTCCATAGAATTGGTAAAAAGTAAAAAATGCCTACTCACCATATTTGCATACCTACTTTTTGGGATTGGAAGAGTTATATATTGTAAATTTTGGAAGTCCCTTTTATATTCTACATTTCAAAAATCTATTTATGAAATAACTTTCATGTTGTGCCGTCCATAAGTTTTTTTTATTGGACAATTTAAAAATATTTTTTTATTATAAAAGACTTAAGAATTGTAAATTTTAAAAATTATTAACAAACAATTATTTTTATCTCTCATGAAAATTATTTTTATTTTTCAATTCTACAATCTAATAATTAAAATTAATTTCTAAATTATATAATCTAAAATTCATTATATATTTTTATTGTTTTAGATTGTATAATTTATATAATCACCAAATTGTGTAATTTAGAACAAACTCAAATAAAAAAAATAAAACTTCAAACCAATGATAATTTTTACATTTTGAATATTATTGAGTACATATGAACATATCGGATTGGAGAAAGAAAGACTCTAATTAGAAGAAAGATTGACATGCCAATTCACCTGCTTTTTTAATGTTGTTTTTGTATAATTTTATTTTTTTATTTTATATTATATATATAAACATATTTAATTATATAAATATATTTTAAAAATTTAATTAATTAATTAATATATATAATTGAATAAATTAATAAATATTACTTTTACATATTAAATTACTTCACTATTAATTAAAACTTAATTTGTAAATGTTAATATATTAAGTTACAATATTACTAAGTATTTTGTATTCGTCAAATAATATAATAAAAAAAATTAATCTTTTACTTATTTTTTATTATAATTTTTAATTAAAAAAGAGGGTAGTTCAGACTTATCTCTAGCCCACCGATTTAATGTGCTTAAAACACCAACTCGTTCCTCAAATTTTGCAGAAACGACGACCACGCGACTTGACCCTCAACTCACTATAAAAAAATGTGAGATGGATTGGACATTTGAACCCACCAATTTATATAGGTTCATCTTGCATAACTCACACCCCACAACCCACAAGGTTTGCCCATCCTACCCTAAAACCTGAATTATTTTTTGTTTTAATTTTTTATTGTTGTATAGTATTATATTTTTTGAATTTGACTACATATTTTTATTTTTCCATTAATATCATATATTTAAAAGTACAAATCTAAATTTTATTTCATGATTCACTTTAATATATTTTTTATATTATGTTTCCTTAATTACTTGTATTAAATAGTAAATTGTTAGTCTTTAATTTTTTTTTTCTATAATTATTATACTTGCACTAAATTCTTATTTATATAAGATACTCAAATTTGAGATAGAAAATGTATAAAGAACTTTCTAGATTATTTATTCAACTTTTTTTTGTTTATACGAGTCCATACTTTGGCCCATGAATATGTGATTATAAGTGGTGAGTTTCTTTCTCCACCTCCATGATATCAAGCCCTATCCCATATATTCTGGAATAGACAAAAATTACCTTTTGTATTGTGTTGTAATTTTACCAATTCCTAAGCCACTTTAATCTGGTGCTGTAATTCTCTTTTATTTTTATTTTTTTAGAATAACTTCCGGATTACACAATTTGACTTCTGGATAACATAATCCGAGAATCATTTTTTACTTTTAGATTTTATAACCTAGAAGCCAAACTAGATTGTGCAATTAGAAAAACAAAATTACCTTCTGAATCGTGCAATCTGAAAACTAAAAATAACATTTCCATTGTATAATTTGAAAGTCAAAATTTTAAATACATTTTGACTTTTGAATTATGCAATCCAGAAGTATGCGACTTCCAGATTTTATAATTGGGAATGTCTCCAAATTGTATAATCCAAAATGAACTTGTACCATTTACTAAAATGCTGAAAACATATAAGGATAGTTTTGAAAAATTTTAATATTGTACGAGTGCAGCTCGAAACCATGAAAGTAGAGAAAGAAACTCCCTTATAAATAACTAGTCAAAACTTTTAATCTATAAATCTTATATGAATTAGCTCACTCTGATCCGATTTTAACTAGGTAAATGTAGTATACAATAAACCAGAACAGATTGAACCACACTGACAATCATAATAATGATTTCATTTTCATTTTAAATATATTAGGTTAGAACCACTAAAATTTTGCATTCACCTATTTTAAATTTTTTTATAAAAACGAAAAACATTTTTTTTATTGAAAAAAGTTTATCCTAAAATGCTAGGAAATGAGGGTTTAAAATGAGGGTCCGATCAAAATGCATTTAAACTATAAAATTTATAGATCTGATTCACTATCAAAATGCATTTGAACTATAAAATTTATAGATCTAATTCACTCAATATTTGTAAGTTTGAGGATCTACAGATTGATTTACATTAATTATTAATTTTTTTTATAATTTTTTAATTTTAAATTTAAATACTTTAAAAAAAACTAAGATTTGTACCAGTGTAATAATTAAAAAAAATTAAAATTAAATTTAAAATTTATTATTTACTACAAATACTAAAAACATTTATTAAATATAAACTAATGTAGTGAAAAAATATAATTAGTTATTATAATGATTAAATTATAAACTATTTTATAAAAAAAAAACTATTGATATTTAAAATAATTTTTATTATAATAAAAATTATATTTTTTTTATTAATCTTAAAAGATTATAAAATTAGTTTATGGTGATTAAATTAATTTTTAAATTAAAATATAAATTTATTTTTAACATTAATTATTAAAATTTTATTCATTTACTAAATTATATTTTATATTAATTTTTAATTCAATTAATGATAATTTAATTATTTTATAAATTACTAATATAGTTAATAAAAATATTTTTTATAATAAAATAAAAAATATATTATAAAAAATTGAATTAGACACTAAAACTAAACTTAGATCTACCTTATAAATATATAATATTTGTAAAATAACTAATAAAAAATATTTAATACACATAATTTTATATGATCATAAGTACAAGTAGATTATAGGAAATATATTTATGAATTAGCAAACATATTAAACATATTTATGAATTAGCAACTGTATAGATAAACAATTTTTTAGTTATTAACTTTCTCAACCATATTTTTGTGATCAAAATATTTAACAATTTAACAACGACCAAATTTTCGATAACTTGTAACAAAAAATTAAATTCAGTCGCTAATTTTTTGGACTAAAATTTTGGGATCAATTTTTTCTAATCACTAATTAGTTTAACAATTGATTTTTATCCTTTTACGATCAAAATTAGTGGTCATTAAAATATATTTTTGTTACATATTATCAAATCTGAAATAACAAAAGAACAGCTTTTATAAACTAAATTATAAAAGCTTGTTTACATATTGTCTATTTAACTAAAACTTGTCTCTAACTTCAAATTATAAAAAGGAATACTGTCAAAACTGTTTAAAAGTTTTAATATATAAGTTTAAACCTTCCTTCTTTTTTTATATATATTTGACCTGTTTTATTTTTCACATATTTTATCATTCTATTACATGTGCGACAATACGTTAACAAGCAATGAGAAAAATTAAAAAAGAACGATGTTATAATCATGTCGTTTCACAAAAGTTTGTATTTCAACTTTTATCGTCATTCCTCAAACCACGTGTATTTAACAAACTAATGATCATTAAATTACATATTTTTAGCTTTTTAATGCTTTTCTTTTGTCATACGTCAACACCTATATTTAACAAATTAATGACATTAAATTTTTCATTTATTATTCATTTATGTGATACGTTAGCAAACATATTTTATACACATAATTACATGTTATATAATAAATAACATTAATGTGAATATTAATTTATTAGGGATATTCTTCTTCTAACATAGCTTATTCCATAATAAATGACACCACTAGGATTTGAAAATATTGAATCACTTGGTTAAGGAATACAAATTGCCACTAATTATGATAACCTGGTAAAGCTTTATGTGATTAATATGATCCTAATAAATGCAAACATATAAATAATTATATAACCTTAATCTAGATGAGAAAAAAAATATATTTCAACCACCTTTCTTTATTTATATATATATATATTAAGAATAAATTTATTATAACATATTATTTTTATATTTAAATTTTATTTATCTTTTATGATATATATTTACTTCATTTATGTAATATAAATAATTCATCCCTTTCTACAAACATTAAACATAAAGCATCCTGCATAAAAGCGTTTCAATTTCTGGCTAGTTGGTAACTCTAGTGGAAGGAATCAGAAGCATGACAAGGTTGCAAGATTTGCCTGAATACTGCATTGCAGAAATATTGCAGTACACCACTTCCACTCCAGTGGATACATGCATGCTCTCCTTCGTTTCCAAGGACTTTCATTCTGCTGCTAAATATGACTTTCTGTGGGATCGTTTTTTCCCTTCTGATTTGTTCTCGATCATTCCACCTTCCTCCTTGCCTTCCTTTGAATCCAAGAAGGCTCTCTATTTCGCTCTTTGCGATGGTCCTACCATCATCAACCAGGGTTCAAGGGTAATTAACTACATGATAAAACATTGATGCATTATTTGTTTTTGTTTCTATTAGAATTACCTTGCCTTCATACTTCGAAGTGGATTATTGAAGCGAAATTGAAATTTGATTAACGAAAAAACACCAAAGAAATTGTTAGTACTGTTCTTCTCAATTAAATGCAGTATCATTTTTCCTTATGCTGATGTTATAATTTATCCAGGATTAATTACAAGTTAATGGTTCAGATTGGATACCTAAAATGAATTGTGTTGTGTTGTTGAAATGAATTAACGCAGAGTTTCCAACTGGACAAAAGGACTGGGAAGAAGTGTTTCATGTTTTCCGCTGAAGATCTCACCATTCAATTGGGTGATGATGACCCTAACGTGGAAGAGATCTGGATAACCTGGACAAACCTACTAGAGTCTAGGTAAGCTTTTATTCCTCTTTTCCTTTTGTTTTTGAGTAAATACACTATTAGAATAGTACTCCTTGTTGTTTATACAAAACAAGAGATGGTTAAGATAATATTTCTCCACTAATTAAGAGAATTATGAAGAGATAAAAAAAAGGTAACACCCCTAATCTATAAAACCCTTAGTGGTGTTTATGTATTATTTGATTGTTCCCTTTTTCATTAACTTTGTTTCACTTATATATACATGTAACTATTGTGCTGCCAGGTTCAGAGAAGTTGTCATGCTTTGCCCTACAACCACTCTTTACATTTTTAAGTGGATAGACCTCTGTATCTTGTCTCCAAATACTGAGTATGAAAGTTTTCTTGTGTTCAAGTTTATTGATGACAGCACAATTGAGCATGATCCTAAGGAATCTGTAGATTTTTTCGGAGGTGCTGGCGTTATCAAACATACAACAAATGACAGTTTACTGTTACAAGAACGTACTAATACTAATTTGAGAAGTGATGGGTGGTTAGAGATTGAGATAGGGAGTTTCAATTCTGGCCTAGCTAAAGAAGACCAAGTGTTGATGATAATGGAGTCAAGAAAGAATGAAATGTATAATCCCGCTAGTTTTTATCTCGAAGGAATAGAAGTTAGGCCAAAACATCTCTCATCGTCAAGTATGTTGTTAGGTCAATCATGATGGAAAAGCTTTTTGGCAGAGTGGAAGGAGAAACTGAAACTAATATAGAATTTTTCCTTTTGAATTGCACTTTGCTGTACGTCTATATATCTATATTAATTTCCTATCTTACAATTACTTATCTATCTAAACATTATCTAGGCAATTAAACCTTTTCAAACTTTCATTATAAAATATTAAATGTATCTCTTTTTTATTTTTTTATATACCTGGTGAAATGTTGTTTGTATTAAGAAAAATTTGTTGTGGTTGCATAGTGATGCCTGGCTATTTAGTTAATTGTGATTTACTTTTGTTCTGTTTAATGAAAAATTTCATAGTTAACAGTGCCAAGCTTTGATCAACAAAGAAGGTTGCACTGTGTGAAGCAACCCACATTTGGAGTCATAAATGTTAGGTAGATAGAACTGAGTTTGGCAATTACACAGAAAAGGTCCTCTTCTAAACCTAGAAGCTCTCGAAGCACACCGTGTAGCCAACCTCAAGCCACCTCACATTGGACCATACAATAAACTATCTTCAGTGAATGATAAGATTGATAAGATCGTTTTTGAACAATCCTGTTAAATGCAAAGCCCAGAAGTTTGAAGATTTTGAGCATGTCAAGTACCATTCACCTGCTTTAGAAGCATCTATCAAAGACTCAGACGATCAAGAAGTGGTTGCTCCACCAGTTATAGTCCCTGTGGGTACTCCTGAGCCAATTGCGTCATCCCAAAGCGTAAAAGAACAAGAAAGCAACCTCAAGTGCAAGTCCAACCTTCTTCACCCCAACCTGAACAAGAAATTAGATTATGTACAAAGCATATAAAAATTACTTTTAATGGAATTTGAACCAAGAGCTAAAGCTTAATTATGTCTTAGTTAACCACTAAAACATATTAGTTATGCTTGTTATGTTGGGACTATTTTATTTATATATATTGTAGAGTGTAAGAAACTAAATTGTATAAATTATTTGAGAAGGAATAAAATAGACAAAATATTTGAATTTATCAATTAAAATAAAAATAATTTCTTAGAGTTATTCCATGAACCATTTAATCTCATTAAGAATTACATAACTCTTGTAATGATTCTCAAGACTTATAAAACCTCGTTGTTTGTAGTACCAAGTTTTATGTTCTTTTGTATCTAATTGCAATACTACTATCAGAATATTTATTTTTTCAATTCTGCAAATTTTGGTGTTTATTGTTGAAAATCTCATGTGTTTAAACGTTAAATTTTGTGTCTAAAGTCTTTTTCAATGATTTTGGAGTCTAAATTGCATGTCACAATCATGATTTTTCACATCATTTTAGAATTATGGTAGCATGAGTTAAGTTCAGGTCTTAGATTGGTTCAAAATTTATTAAGTCTAAGTAAAAACCTTATCAAGTGTTGACTCTGGAAGCTTGGACTATCAGAGCTTACCCTTGAGAAGTCTGTCAAATTTTGGCTCATGAATCAAAACATGGTTGCCATGCCACCAACAACACCAAGATTTTATGTATCATAGAAATATATCACTAACAATGTTTGCAACATCTTTGCTTAACAATTCGTCAAAGATTAGAGGGTTGTTGCACCATTATCCGCTAGAATCACACTACAAATTATCTTCAAAATTCATCCTGATAGAAGCTTTTCACATTTGTCTACCTTAAATAAGAGGAGGATGAAACTTAAAGAAGCTTGAAACATGCCAAGTCATCTTTGTGCACCATTTTCACTAACTCGAGCTACATTTATAATGAGAAACAAGGCTTTCACCTTACTTTAACTTAAGATGAAGTTGTGCAAGCATTGTGTGAGAAGATGACTAGAGATTTAGAGTTAACTTCAACATCATATGGTCTAGATGAGAAGATTCCCCATATACAAAGAGGTAGATGCTTTTTTGACTTATGTTCCTCAGGTTAATGGAAACCTTTTTCACTAGACGATGTAACCACCATCTTCCTCCAAAGCCAAACTTTTCCTTTTGGAGATAGATGAGGAATAAAATACCAAGAGGACCCCAGATGGTAGGTCACTTTAACCTATACTGACAAACAATTAAAGAAATCTTGGAAGACTTGAAAGAAGTACAAGACAATATATTTTATTGATGCCCTCATAAGGCCTTTTAGAAGGAAGTAATATACAATATTCAAAATTACATGCTCAGTCTAGGTAGAAGTTCTTTGAAAAGAAGATACAAGAATTAGAAGACATAAAAGCTAGAGCAGACACTCAAGACCTAATCCAACAATGTGTACAAGCTATTATTGTGCTACCATCCCAAGCAACTACCACTCAAGAAAATTAGCTAGTTACTATACCTAGTGTTGTGACATTTCAAGCTCAAAGCTCTAAACCTATACTTGTTATTCCTATCAACTCCAAACCACCAACATTAATTGAGATTGTCCAGGTAATGATGATTCAGTATGCTTTAAGTGAGAAGCATCTAACAATTGTCGAGTAAATTTATGCTAAGAAGGAAAGGTAAGCACAAAGGATAGAACAAGTACCATCCAACTTTGTCTCTATGATTCAAGAGTTTTTGTTTAGATGCTTCTTCAACTGACACCTTCTACAACACCAACACCTTCTATCAGTAATCAATTTGTTGAACTTAAACCTCAATCATCACCTTAGTAAACATTTATGTATATTCTACATGTTATTCTATATTTTTATTGTTTGAGTGAAATATATGAATAAGTTGTTTGAGATCATATTTGTGCATAACAAATACTTAACTCTGGTATATATGAATATCCTTTTTTCCTAAAAGTTTGTCATAATAAAAAAATGGAGATGGTTAAACTCCTAAATAGTTTAATCTTTGTAAAACTTATAAAGATATATGGACATGTTTACTAAGTATTTAAAGTGATTTAGTGATTTATTATATGAACCTTCTAACAAGTACAAGTAAAATAGACCAAACGATCTAATGCATAATGCTTATTACAACAAGCAATCTAATGGTTTTATTTGTTGTAGTTAAATGATTATATATTATATTACATAATCAAAGTTGTAATGAGAAATATTTTTTATATAAAATCAAATGTTTATATTTTTTTAAATATATAATAAAATATTTAGTAGAAAAAGAAATCAACATTGAAAATCTATTTATTTCATATATCTTATTTTTTATATTCAATGTTTAAAATATAAGTTAAAAAGTGAAAATAAGATTTATAATGATATGCAACTCTGATTTATCATAAATGCTATTATTTGAATTATTTTCTTAAGAAAAAAGTTTAAGGAAATCAAAATTTCTCATATTAAGATTTTAGCATTACACATATCATAGAATACTTTTACTTTTTCAAGTTAAATTAAGCTTGAATGAATCTTTGATTGTAAGAAACATGAATGAAGAAGTATTATATCAAGTCTTGAAAACAAAGAAACATTCAAATTGCAAAATGTTATATAAAGACTTCAAAAAAATGAAGACGAAGTACACATAGAAAAAAATATTAGATTTTCTAAATGTTCCATAGATAAGCGTAAACTTTTATAATACAGACTACTTAATAGTTTTTGTTCTATTAATTTTTTTTATAAGATATTGATCTCAAATAAATATTAAAAAGTGATAGGTATAGGGTTTAGGATTTGATCTATTCTTTTACCTAAGATTTTTATCTCAACAATTCCTCGCAGTTAAAGGATATGACATTATTTAATCACTGCAAATTCAACATTTTGATCTTGTTCAAATTTATAGTTATACAACAAGTACATTTATAAGTAGAATTTAACAAATTCGAATACATGATCAAATAATAACTTTGATATTTTTATGGACACCTATATCTTCTAGGCTCTAGCTTCAAGACGGTCATAAACATAAAAGACTAGGTTAGATAAAGTTGTCTTAATTGTGATTGATAAGGTTGTAGTTTTACATGGACTGTGCTTAGTTTCACATCTATCAGCAATACCATTGATCCAATTCTTACAATGTTTGGATAATCTTGTCTATTTTGATTGAGTACCTTGGATGGTTTGAAGATGACTTGGAGTTTAGGATTTCAAAATATTACCCTTTCTGCAATAAAAATAGTTAAGAACATTCGTAAAGTAATATAATCTAAAAGAATTTGAGACACGTACTTCCGTAATACATTCAAAATCGATCTAGACACTTAAAATTTAATATAGCTACGATAAAATTTACGCGTGAATTTCCCACACTTAAAAAATCTTAACTCCTGAATGAAGATCTTGATCTGCTAGACTTCCAGTTCATATTCAACCACTTGAATCGATTAATGAAAGCAAAAAAAAAAGTGATAAAATTAACTCACATAAAACTGCTGTATAAATATATAAATTAATTAAATATGAACGTTATCAATATGGTCAGTTAATTCTAAGTGGACTAACTTATGTTGGGATGAGACTAATCAATAACCAAATAAATGCCACTGGTAGACCGCCAACACAACAGCACCCTCTTTCGTCAATAATTACCGAAATATTTATGTTCACCCAATAAAGTATGAATCTTCTATAGAACAGGTGAATTATATATAATCTAAATAAAAGAGAAAAGGATATTTTTTGATATACAAACTAGATATGGACATTACTGGTTGGATGAAATGAAACGTCAAAATTTTATACAAACGCAAAGGAACATCTTGCACGCAGTATCGCTAATAAGAGGAATAGAGCAAGTAGCCACCTTTCCGATCTAACATATAGCTGACAACTGAGTGAGAAAGATCAATTACCGAGTCAGATAGTATATTATAAGAAAAATCACAACAAAGGATGCTACAAGTGAAAACATTCTTCGGCTGGATTTTGTTTCAAATACCTGAAAGATGACACAAGATCATCAAAAAAGACACAAAAATAAATACTTGATCCTGAAGGGTAAAGACAACACTATACCCTACCCCATCTATTGACATATTTTCCCGAATCAGAAGGAATGGAAAGACAACAAATGTATAGAGCAAAAAGTAAACCAAGACAGACCATATACCATTTTGAATTTATCCATTGTGCCTGAGAGGACTCCTCTCGAAGAATCCATATCGTTTCCCTATATAAAATACCAACAGGTACTAAGGCATAACGTGATGTAGCAGATAAAAAGCAGATATTTTCAATAATTCCTAGACAGTACGCACCATACGATCCAACATCCGGTTATGACTATCCACTTCCTCATTTATGTCACCTGACAACTGTCGAAATTATGCTCGTTAAAACTTTAATTATTAGTTTTATAGTTGATAAACCAAAAGATTTTAAAATATGACAAAATGGCACATTGTTAACATATTTACAGGATACATTTACATGCATTCCAGGTCTTTAAACACTCTATATAAAGGATTTCCAGAAGACAACTACTCAAAAATGGAACGACATCAGTTACACAACAATAGAATAAGGAGTAATGAATATTTTGGGTCAACAATGATTCGGAGTGCGGAGATAACAAAACTTGAAAATTAAAATTATTCAAAGCAAGGAAAAAAGGAACACTTCTAAGCTTTAGTGCATTATATATATACCAAAAAAAAAAGTTCCAATTCCAATCCAGGAGATTGCAATTCGTGCAGTATAATTCAACTTTCACTTCCCAACATAAAAGATAACATGACATTAGAAAAAAATTAGAGTATAAATATTGACATGTTTACCAACAGTTGAAACAAAACAAAGAATTGATTATTTGGTGCATCAATTGTTAGTACACTGGAGATATGTAAGCTTACTCTTTTCAGCAGATTGACTCTATCTTGCAATCCATCCAATGCTTGTTCATTATCATGTTCATCAATTTCATGGGAAGACGTTGAGTAAAGAGACGATGCTCTGATGCCACCCTCCTCAATACCATCAAAAAGGGCAACTCTGTTGTTACGGCCATCTCTGAAACAGAAAAAATAATAATATACAAGACGATGACATGAGCTAGATTGTCAGATAATACACAAGCAAGATAACTTTAATTTATTTGATGTTTTCCATAAGATCACAGACTATCAAGGACTCTAGATACATAAATTGAATTAAATCGTAAGGAAATTTGAAAGACCGGCTGTCTCTCATATCAGGGGGAAAAGACATATCATACACTTAAGCATTTCTAAAAAGTAAAGTATAAATAGAGAACAAATAACCCTAACAACTGATCAAATAAAAAATAGGACTAGTGCAGCAGAAGTAATTTTCTACAAAATAATGAGGAAGAGAATTTAAGCTTTCGATTTGAGTACAAAATCTTGTCACCTTATCCGCGAAAGTAAAAGGTCACTCGATCTCTACTACACAAATATAACAGAAGAATGCCATTCTCTATTATGTAACAAACTCATATACATTATTCAACCACAACTTCATCATAGCCTTTTGAATACACATGAAAACATGCATAAAAATCGTTTCCCTGTTAGCATCAACCACATCGTCATTTTCAGTATCCATGGTAACAGATATGTTACCCAATCTAAAATATTCTCTCACATTCAATTCGACTCAAACAAAAATGTCACTCGAAGGATCCAGTACATATAATGACTTAAATAGACAATAAAAACGAAAAGGGGTTCATCAAACACAAATAAAATACTGCATAGCATTGGTAACTCGTTCAAGGAAGTATATGCCGAGATACAAAACAATGAAAAACCTTGTTTAATCAGTTAATGAATACAATTCAACCAAGTCAAGTTATAAAACATCCCCCCTAATATTTGTTACATGAATCTACATGCCAGGTATAATTCAGTCATCGCTGATCCAGGATCAAAGCAATTCTTATTCCAACTGAAAAGTGTAATTTGATATCAATAAAAGAACCCACACTAAAACTCATCCACAGTTCACCAGTCCACCGTCCTCCTCCCACGCAACACCAATTCAAAAAAGGAAAAGTATAATTCCAAAATGTAACAAAAACCAAAGCCACGAAACAGCAATTCACCAATAAATCACAGTTATCAATCGATTCGAACCAGCGCAAGATAGAAAATCCAGAGCCTCCTACGACGCCGTATCCACGGATCTACCAACAATTTCCCCGCGTAACCGAAAGGAGTAAAGGCCGACACTTTTTTTCATGAACATATTAACGAGAGAACATGAATTTAGTCCACACTAACCTTCTAGCATTCATGGCTCACCAGATCACAAACTCCTAAAACCGTTCGCAAGTTCTCCCAGTCCGTTTCCTAGCGAAAAAGCACAGTAAATAAAAACCACAATTAATAGAAGGAAAACGATAAGAAAATAGAGATCTGAAGACGAAGGGAAAGGATTTGGAGGAAGAGGAAGAAGATTGGAGAAGCTAGGCGAACCTCTGTGTCTTCAATGAGAAGCTTGGGGAGGTAGAAGGAAAGACTGAATTACAGGTTTATTTACGCTGCGAGGATTACGATTACGAGTATGCCCGTAACACTGTGATGTAATTAATTGCGTCTTTGTTATTAGTAAGACTATTGAGGTGGCAATGTACATCTTGTTAACACACACGGAATTTTTAATTAAATCTATAAATTAAAGAAATACTATATCCTTATAACATAATCACGCATTTTAATGATATACGTAATTAACATTTCTTATTAATTATTTTTAAATTTCACCGTCAAAAGTATCTGTATACTAAATTAGTCTGTTCAATTCCTTTTATAAGATGCAATTAGAAGTGGTGCTTGAATTTTTTCTTGTAAGAATAATTATAGATGCTTCTTGTATTGCTTAATTTATTATATAAAATACTCCTCATTTAAGTAATTTTCTTAGCTCAGCAACTAGTTGGTAACTTTAAGTGATTTAAAATTAAGAGTAACTTTAAATAAAAAATATATATATTTAATACATATTTAATATTATTAACTAAATTAATCGTTTTAGTTAATATTGATGAATTAACTAATGAAGGTTTTATTAAGATTAAAAAAGTAATTAATTTAGCTGATAAGAACAAATCTACTCTAAAACTGTATTTTTTTATAATTACGATTGTTATTAATACTAGAGTTATGGTTTAAAACCTTTTTGTATCATTCACCTTTTATATATGTTCAAATTAAAGAATGAAGAATCTAGAAAAATTTGGCCACATTAAGCAGTGTTAGCTTTCATAGAACCAGGTCGCTAATTCCGAAATATGCAGTTCCTTTTTGAAATGCATTAATGGCATAATCAACTTGTATCTGAGCCAAGGGGGTTTTGAATCGAATGCCACCCCCAATCCCAAACCCTATTCCTGGCTTACCATGTCTCTGCCCTGGATTATCTGCAATTAAAAAATTAATATAATTTAACACATCTTAGAATGATGGTCAAAACAGAACAAAAGACTACTTAGAATGAATGCTAATTAACATGGCTTAATGTGGCCAAATTTTTGCAGAGATGAACTTGGGCACTGGATTTCTGATTGATTAAAGGAAACTCACTTGGAACTTTATCACTACTCCACAGATCAGACCCACAGTCCAGGAAGATAACACCTGTTAGTTTCTTGCTCTGCAAACAATAATAGGTAGAAATGCTTAGAAATGAGTCACGGTGGATATTTATGGTAAGTTTAATCAGTGTCTTATATAATAATAATGCCAATAGCCAAAAGGATAGTGCTGAGAAAAGTATGCTTGTTGATTATCTACGGACTCCAAACTGGAGGACAAGACCTCTCCAACTTGAAATATAATAACTGATATAACAAGAATCCAACTTCGGAAAAGAAAATTTAAAGAACATTTATTAGAAAAATGCCGACAAAATAGAACCTTAGTAGAAGAACATTCATGATTTTCAAGATTAATCAGCATCCTTTACAAGAATATCATGTCGAGAAGAAAAATGAAAATACAGACAAAAGGTATAATATTATTGGTGACACAAGCCGAGTAATGAATATCATACCAATGGGATTGACAATTCACTAGTGGATACCAGACACGATTGTCCAACGCCAATTGCACCTTCACCATACCCTCGCACACTACTGGGACCACCGACTGCAAATGCTTGATATGGAGCAAAGGATCCAGTAACTGTTCCACCACTCATCCTGTCAGAATGTATTGCAAAATTGATGCAGGTAATACAAGGATAGAAACATGAATTTACAGTAAATTTAAGAACATAAGATATTGGAAGTGGATGTATATATGTTAGGAGATTAGCAGTATCCTAACAATCTTCCTCTCAAGTGTGAGTTCATTAACATTGATATACTCTCATTTTTTAATCATGAATACTATTCTTAGTAACTCTATTGTGGGACCTCAACTAGATACTCAATTCTAACCTGGGCTCTGATACCACTTGTTGGTATGTTTTTTCATTTATATGATGTTTAACTTACTCGTTCTTATCCAGTATGGAATTCCAACATCACACTTGTATCCTAATGTTATACTGTCCCAAGTCTCAAGTGCTTTTCTTATTCCCTGAACTTATACTAGTATAGCTTATTTATCTCTTTGTGTACATCATCTATTGTTTCTGTTTATCAACAGAAAGTGGTTTTGGACTCTTGTACGTTTTATAATCCTGAACATGGTTCTAAATTGTGACTGCTAATGATTTTGTAATCACTCTGATTATTTATAATTACGTATCACTTCTTCGCAACACCTCCATATGAGGTGCATCTTGTATTTCCCCAACATCTGGATAATATTATTTATTTCATTATTGACACTCAAAAGTTAGAATAGAAGATTGGATTTTGAATCTTTGTTTTATTTGTGATGAAAATGAAATAAAACAATATTGAAGTTTCGTTGTGATCACATTACAACTACGTCACGAACGTGTTAGGGAAAATTGTGTGATTGAAAATCCCACAACTGCAGGCCATTGGTTGCAAGAGCACCATGACAGTAATATAGCGTCTGCCGCAATTCAGAACCATGATCCTGACCAATCTGTACTTGGTATATGTTCAAGAATGTTGCTGGATAACAACTAATAACACATAATAATAAAACTTCTCCAAGTCATTTAGTGCTAAGGAAGGGATACATATACTGAACGTGGAAAAAGAACTCACCGTGAGAAGAACAATGCTGGTCCAAGTTTGATTCCTCTAGCAGCAGAAACTTCAAACCGATAGTAGGTCAACAAGGTTGGTGGAATTGGAGTCCCTAGCTCCATCTGGACACTAAACTGAATACAAACAAGCAGTTAATAAACTAGATATAACTTGCACGTAAATAATGGTTACAAGTTTGAATCAGGAAAATCTAATTTCTCACTCTTGGATAACCAACGAGGGTAATTACTTACATTAGTAAAACCGTGATCATTTTCATCTTCAAATCGAGATTCTTGACGAACCACTATCACGTTATCAGATGGACCTCCACTAGGTGGAATTTAAAAAGATGCAATGAGTCAAAATTATTCAAACAGGTCAATTCAATTCTCTGAGGGCTGAAATAAATCTCATGAACCTGCGAGTCAGTTGAAAACCATGTCGATCTGTGCTTATAGAGCGGCCTCCATCGTGCGAAAAGTGAAAACGCTGCGATTCATCGTGTATATCATTGTTCAAACACAACAAAGATGATCAAGAATATTCTCTACGTTAGAGAAACGCATGCATGATGTGGAACTAAATTGAATTTGAATATTCAATATTGATTGAAAGGAAAGAATAGGAATGAATGAAAACCAACATTAATAACAACTCCGCAACCTTAAAGTATACACCGGTTGCTTTGCCTTTGCTCGAATCAGATTCAGAAGGCTCCACATAATCAAATCCAATCGACAACTTGGACAATCTTACACCTTGACTTTGGGAATGGCAAAATTTGTTCGTGGGAACTCCATGGATTCCAACCTCGGGTGAAACTGAATGCTATAAAGGAAAACCTTTAATCCCACAGTTCTAAGTTCCTAGATTTCTTGCAAAGTTTGTAGAGATAAACTTTTCATAGGACAAAATGAAATAAACATTTTCTTTTTTTTTCTGGTACATGTGTTTACAGAAAAGATTATTTGACTATGAAAAAAAATCAACAAGTACAAACCTTAATGGTGAGGGAGGGGTGACGAACATCTCGGGGTGTATGGTACCTATACGTGATCAATAGGTCTGAATCATGCAGCCCCTTGTGCCACGACATATCTAGCAAATCACTGTAATAAATTAGGCCAGGGTGCTTCAAGCGAAGGCTGAAATTAAAGAAAAATTGAAGTATTTGGTTATATATATACACATACACCTACCCAGTTAGATGTCACTGCGGGTAGAAAATTTAGAAACCAAACCAAATTGTGTACCTGCCAGTAGCCATAGAAACCAGACCTCTAGACAACCTGTTGGAGTTCATGAAAAACATCATCAGAGAATAACGCAGCCAAAACATTCTTAGTTTAATTATAGAATCGACAAAAACCTGCGCATGTGAGAAGTAAATAGTCCTCTAGTGAAATCAACTCCAACGTCGAGCTTTGCTGCATGCCATGCACAAAGTTCATGGTGAATACAATTACTTAGTAATGAATATTTAATGATATGCAACGTTAACCAATTAGATTCTAAAAGAAAATGACAAATAACAAAACAGGAAAGTTTGAAGAAAATCGAACATCTTCCAACATGAATACTTTTGTTTGCTCCCATTTCCTCTGTGCCCTCGTTCAACAACTGGAAGAATTGACAATGAAACAATGAAGATGAAAACAGAATTTCGTAATTTGGCGGCAACGTTTACATATCAGTTGGAAAAGGTGGAGGTTCCATGCTTTCCTGCTTTGACATTCTTCGTTTGATATAGATGTCAAGTTTTGTCACCTCGTTGCTTCCTCGTATATCTTTACCTCATTAATGACAGGTTCAGAGAATATATGCTATGATATTTTCCTGTTATATTATACTCCAAAAAAGTTGAAATTACTTTTAATATTTAAATAATATATTTTTTTATTTTAAAATATAATTAAAGATAAAATAGAAATATGAAATATGTATATCAGAAAAAAAATTTATTATATATTATTATCATAAAATAGGTAATTATTTTTAAAAAGTTTACAATTATTTATAAGTAGTTATAAAAAAACTAAAGTTACTTTTGATATTTAAATAATGTTTTTTATTTTAATATATAACTAAAAGATAAAATAATAATATGAAATGTGAATAAAAAAAATCTATATTATATATTATTATATATTTTGTATAAATTTAAAATTAAATACATTGTATAATTAGAATTCCTACTTTTAGTACAAAATAATCAGACTATTTTTAGAATTTTTATTCAGGATGTATAAAATATAAATTAAAAGATTTATCCATAATAATTATAAATATATTTATATATTTGAAGAAAAATACATTACTACAAATTTAGCAATTAACGTCGTCATTTTACGTTGGTTTAGTCACAAACGACGTGGAAAGGGATATTCAGGGTATTCTACGTCGGTTATACCCAATAACTGATGTAGAATACCCTTTAAAAGCCCTTCCCCCCCTTTTTTTTTCTCATTTTTCGTTCTTCGTCTTCGATCTCTGCTCCCGCTCACACAGCTTTTCCTTGCCGCCGCCGCGAACGTCGTTCCTTGCCGTAGAATCTCCGGTCCCTGCCGCTACCGCCGCGAACCGCGCCTACCGTCGCTGCGAATAGAGCCCCTGCCGCCGCGAACCGCGCCTGCAGCTTTCCTTGCTGCCGCCGCGAACCCTGCCGCCGTCCGTGCTGCCGCTCGCCTCTACTCGCGCCGCTGCTGCCGTCTGTCGCCTGCCGTGCTATGCTCATGCCACTGCATGCCGCCGCCAGGTTAGTGGGTTTTTATTGTTTTTGTTTTGTAGATAGTGTTTGTATGATTAGGTTATTGAAATGCCTGTAGATGATTGTTCTGATGATCTGGCTGTGCCCATGGGGCTTTATTTGATGTTGTTTATGTATTTGATGTTGTGTAAAAATTTGGATTTAGTCAAATAACAGAGGAAACTCTGCCAAAATTTCGTTAGAATGAGTTTGTCTCTAGTAAATTGTACTAAATAATGTTATAGTGTTTGTTGATTAGGTTATTAAATGTCTGTAGATGATTGTTCTGATGATCTGGCTGTGCCCATGGGGCTTTATTTGATGTTGTTTATGTATTTGATTTTGTATAAAAATTTGGATTTAGTGAAATAATAGGGAAACTCTACTGAAATTTCGTTAGAATGAGTTTGTCTCTCTTATAGAGCAAACTCTACTAAATGATAATTTTGATTATAGTAATCAATGATATTAAATTCATTGATGACGGATAAGTTTTTTATTAACTCTTAATTGTAGTCTAAAATCCGAAAATGAATCGAAGTTGGATGAATGCAAGTCGTATATCAGAAGAGTATGAGAATGGAGTTGAACAATTTTTGAGTTTTGCTGAACGAAATGGTCTAAAGATGAATGGAAAATTTTATTGTCCCTGTGTTAAGTGTGTTAATGGAAGAGTTCAAACCGTAGATATAATACGAGAACATCTAATCTGTGAGGGTATCATGAAAAATTATACTACATGGATATGGCACGGTGAACTTATTGATATTCCAAGTAGTATCACAAACCGTGAAGGAGGAGGATGTCGAGTATGGAAGATCGAATAGAGGATATGCTTCGTGATGTGGGTCGGAGAGCTTTCTTCAAGCACATGCACCTGTATATGATAAATTGAAGACCGATTCGAGACGGCTTTGTATCCTGGGTGTACAACTTTCACACGATTGTCTTCCAGTATTAAGATTGGTGAATTTGAAGGCAAAGTTTGGTTGGAGTGATAAAAGTTTCAATGAATTGTTAGAACTTTTGAAAGAGATGCTTCCAGATGAAAACACATTGCCTAACCGTATGTATGAAGCAAAGAAGATACTTTGTCAATGGGTTTAGAATATAAAAAGATACACGCTTGTCCTAATGACTGTATTTTATACAGAAAAGAGTTTGAATCTCTTCACAAGTGTCCAAAATGTGGTGTATCACGTTACAAAGTCAAGGATGGTGATGGTGATGGTGAAGATAGTCATAAAAGGGCCCTCCTGCAAAGGTTATATGGTATCTTCCAATAATTCCAAGGTTTAAGCGATTGTTTGCTAATGAAGAAGATTCAAAAAATCTCACATGGCATTCAGTTGCAAAGAAACAAGATGGACAACTTCGACATCCGACTGATTCTCCACAGTGGAAGAAAATTGACCGTCTATTTCCAAGTTTTGGTAGTGATGCAAGAAACCTTAGACTTGGACTAGCTACAGATGGAATGAATCCTTTTGGTAACTTAAGCACTAACCACAGTTCATGGCAAGTTTTATTGGTGATCTACAATCTTCCACATTGGTTGTGCATGAAGCGGAAATATGTTATGCTATCTATGATGATTGCAGGTCCAAGACAACCAGGAAATGACATAGATGTTTATTTAAGTCCTTTGATAGATGACTTAAGATTGTTGTGGGAGGAAGGAGTAGAGGTGTTTGATGCAAATCGATAGGAGAATTTCAAGTTACATGCAATGATATTTTGTACCATAAATGACTTTCCAAAGATATGGTAACTTGAGTGGATACAAGTGTCAAGGGTCATCATGCGTGTCCTATTTTTCAAGAAGATACAAGTTATCTGCAATTGAAACGTGGGAAGAAGACAATTTATAATAAACACAGAAAATTCCTTCCAGTTAACCACCCATACCGAAGATTGAAGAAAGCTTTTAACGGTTGCCGGGAGGATGAAATTGCTAAGTCACCATTAACGGTGAGGAAGTTTATGATCGAGTGAAAAACATAAATGTTGAATTTGGAAAGACCCAAAAGAAATGTACTGACAGAAGCAAGTGGAAGAAGAGATCAATTTTTTTTGAACTTCCATATTGGTGTCATCTAGATGTACGTCATTGTATTGATGTGATGCATGTTGAGAAGAATGTATGTGATAGTCTAATTGGCACACTTTTGAACATCAAAGGTAAGACAAAGGATGGAGTGAATACTCGTCAAGATCTTTGTGAATTGGGAATACGTCCGGAATTGCATCCAAGATCCGAAGGCAAGGGAACATATCTTCCACCAAAGCATGTCACACTTTATCCAAAAAGAGAAGACTAGTCTTTGTCGGTGCCTTCGAGTATTAAAGTTCCACAAGGATACTCTTCAAATATTAAGAGTCTTGTGTCAATGAAAGATCTTAAACTAGTTGGGTTAAAGTCACATGATCATCACGTTTTGATGCAACAACTCTTACTTGTAGCTATACGTGGCATACTCCCGAAGAATGTGAGAAATGCAATTATGCGTCTATGTTTTTTCTTCAACTCTATATGTGCCAAGGTAATTGATGAAAAATCATTAGATCAATTGGAAAATGAGGCAGCAATTATACTATGTCAATTGGAGATGTATTTTCCTCCATCATTTTTTGATATTATGGTTCACTTAATTGTTCATCTTGTAAGAGAGATACGGTTATGTGGCTCAGTTTATTTGCGGTGGATGTACCCAATTGAGCGATACATGAAGATCTTCAAAGGGTATACTAAGAATCCATACAAACCCGAAGCTTCTATAGTTGAAAGGTATATTGCAGAAGAAGCTACAGAGTTTTGTTCATAATACTTGGCAAAAGCACAAGTCGTGGGTGTTCCTACAAGTCGACATGATGATAGGATAAATGGAAAGGGTACTCGTGGTATAAAAGTTCAAGCAAAGGATACTACTGAGTTGAGTCAGGCACACTTGTATATTTTGAATAATACAGATGAAGTTCTTCCTTACATATCTGCTCATCAATCAATGTTGAGGACCCAAAACCCCAAAATGAGTGAACGGTTGTTGGTGAAGGAGCATAACAACAAGTTTGTCAGTTGGTTTAGAAGCCAAATTTTTTCAGATCAGCATGCATCTGATACATTGAAATGGCTAGCTCATGGACCAAAACATAACGTCATCACTTGGACTGGGTACGACATTAATAGATATTCCTTCTACACAAAGTCACAAGATGACAATAGCACAGTTCAAAATAGTGGAGTATCTATTGAGGCCACATCCATGCACTTTTCTAGTTCAAAGGATAAAAACCCCATCATGGCATCCATAAGTTACTTTGGAGTGATTGAGGAAATTTGGGAGGTTGACTACAGATGAAATTTAGAGTTCCTCTATTTAAATGTGTTTGGGTCGATAGCAATACCGGTGTTCAATTTGACGAAATGGGTTTTACTATGATAGACCTTAAGAAGCTAGGTCATAAGGAAGAACCATTCATCATGGCATATCAAGCAAAACAAGTTTTTTATGTGACCGACCCATGTAATGATAGGTGGTCTGTGGTCCTTCAAGGCAAAGGGATTGATGTCAACCATGAAAATGAAGATGAGTCAGATGATTTCATTGTCATTCCCAATTCACCACAATGCCTAGTAGTATTGAAGATGTACAAGAGGATGTGGTCCATGCAACTCGTAATGATCATGATGAAGGGATATGGGAAAATTTAGTTGTCTAAGTATGTTTCTACTTAAAATTCTTTATGTATTTGTTTTATGTTTGTGTATTTAAGATTTATAAATTATATTGCTTTATATTTTCTTTACAGACACATGGCATCTCCTTCACCATCACCTCCTCCCTCACCTCCCTCATCTCCTCCACCATCTCCTCCACCAAAGAAGACCAGGCAAGCTACACGATTACTGAGCTTGACAGCCAGACACATGACAGGAGAGAAGCTGAGTGTGTCTGTTGATCCACGCACTGGGAAGGTGTCTGGTCCGCATCATACCCAGTTCAGCAGCTACTTGGGTACCGTTGCACGAGAGAAGGTAATTCTAAGTTTATATTTGAAGTTTTTTACATATTTACATATAATTCTTCTTTTCATCTAACTAATGATTATGTTTAGGTATCTATTTTGCATTCAGACTGGGATAATGTTGAGGACACGGTGAAGAATCTGATTTGGCACGACATTCTCGTAAGTTTAAATTTATTCAATTGTCTTTTCTTGAATATTGATTTTTAATTTTGATGCTAATTATGTTTTATTTTTGCAGAAGTATTTTGATATTAAAAACTCCAAGGCAGTTAAGAAGAAGATTATGTCCACCATTGCAAAAATGTGGAGGCAGTTCAAGTCCACATTAACTACGAAATGGGTTTATGCTGAGGATGTCGTTAGCAAGGGACTTACTCCTTGCCAACGATATGGCATATCTGAGGAGGAGTGGAGGAAATTTGTAGAGATTAGGACTGGCCCAGAGTGGGAGGTATGAATTAATTTAAATTTATTAAGTTATTGTATTATATTCTAATATCAATTATTTTGCAGGAGAAAAGATTAAAGGCCAAGGACATTCAGAAGAAGAATTTGACCCCCCACCGTCTGTCTCGTGGGGGGTATGATCTCTTGTCTGAGAGAATGATGTACGAGAAGGCTGCACTCAGAGAAAAAGAAGCAGCCAGTTCTGGTATAAGCCAGGATGATCTCCCCCCACCATCTCCTCCTAAACGTCATCAAACTTGGAAGAGAGCTCGTCAAAAGCCTTCCGGTGGGATGACATCTGAGGAGGCTCAACAGATAGCAGATAGGATTGTAAGTTACTATTCTTTTTAACCCTAATATGATTAATTTGTTACACTTGTATATTTATATATATAATGTGTTTAATTTATTGTAGGATTCCATGGAGGAGCAGTGTACACAGGGAACTTTCGTTCCATATGGTCGTCAGGATATACTGACCACTGCTATTGGTAAAGATGAACACCCCGGCCGTGTTCGGGGTGTGGGGACCGATGTGGGTACTCGACATTATTTTGGGGCACCAGTCAAGAATACCCAGAGCTCAACAATTAATGAAGAAGAGTTGGAGAAGAAGCTCACAGCGAAGCTGACACCGGTCATCGCAGAACAGGTTCAGGAGCAGCTACTTAGCATGTTTCCAGACTTGGCAGTTAGGATGGCATCTTCCCACCAACACGCTCAGCCATCTCCTCCATCTGTTGGCACAATGGGAAGTACTTCCAGTAATCTTGCTCCTATTCTGGCTTCTCATGTTGCTGCTGCTGCACCTGCACCTGCACCGATAGGTAAAATCATTATTTATTTTTCATATATGTCTTCATTAAAAATGTAAATTGAAATATATCATGCATCCACAGGTCCATCTTTTGGGATGAAACAATGCGCCTTATTGGTGGAGGATGGGTTGCTTGAACCAAGATTGGTGGCCCTTGGTTCAGTTCAGGAAGGGGCTTCTACCATCCACAGTGTGCCTTTGCCACCTGGTTATTTGAGAGTGGTGGTAGAAGAGATTCGAGATGCCGATGCTCGAGTCCCCGTGCCTACCGATGAGGTACAGGTGGTGGGACAGCCCTTCACACATTCATTGCTTGGCCCCAACATTTAGTGAGACAAGTTTCTAAAAGGTATGTAATTTTTTATGTTAATGACTTCTCAAAATGTTATTTCTGTATTAATTATTATTGTTTTAAACATGTAGGATGTTCGGAAGCCTAAAAGTCGTGCTGCTTCTGAACATACTAAAGGAAAACAAGCAGCTCTCCCAAAAAATCCAATTGTTGAGTTGATCCATGCCTCTGCAGAATATTATGGCAACTCCTTTGAGATTCACTGGGATGCTAGGAGATTTGGGATAGATAATGCAAGCTTCCCTCTCTACATTTCATATTCTGACATCTCAGAGGTCACATTGGGTAATAGGGATCTCAACATCTCTATTTTACAACTTTGGACAATGTAAGTACATATTTACTATTATAATTTCAATTTCATTATTTAATATATAACATGTTATTATTTTTCATTTTTAGGATGATGGATGAATTGGTCGAGGAGCAGGAGCTTCGGATGTCTATGGATTTTTGAGCCTCGATCAATCCAAGCAACTAGAAATAGAAGGGAGGAAGTCCAAAGATATATCCAAAATTGGATCCTCACCTCTAAAAGGCAGATATATCTTGGAGCATATTTATTCCAGTAAGTCAATATAAGTTTATTATTGTTTTTATTGTGATTGAATTATATTCTAAACATTTTATTTTTCAAGGCATCATTGGCAACTCTTCCTCATCAGTCGTCCAGAGAAGATTGTATACTGGTTTGTTCTTTGAATAAAAAACCAGATACTGATTTAAAGAATATTTTGAATAGGTAAGTACTTTAAAGTTTATGTTTTCAAATATAAGTAATGTTCATATATTGACTAATAACTTCTTAACAGTGCTATTAAGGTGTGCAGTACCATTGATGGAATGCACATCAGCAAAGCCACTAACCCACATTGGGAAATCCTACATGTAAGGTTACTTTTAATTCTCTAATATCACTATAATATTGAATATGTATTTTTCACAACTAATGACTTGTTTAATTCATTATAGGTTAATAGACAAACGGGTAGTTACGAATGTGGCTACTACGTAATGTATTGGATGTGGCTTATAGTTTTTGGGAATATCAGAGATACTTGGAGACAGGTTAGTCCTCCAAAACCCTATTCCTCCAAAACTGTATTGGTAAAGTTTCCTACTTGTCATACCTAACATACTTTCATTTTGTTCCAGGTATTCAATGATACCCAACCCTTGCCCACAGAGTCTATCGACCAAGTCCGAGAAAAGTGGGCACAGAAGTTTTTAGAAATTAGATATAGGGAACAATAGGAGTACTTTTATTGTAATTTTATTTATACAATTGTAAATAGATCAAATTTAAATAATTATTCAATATATATAATTCATTTGAAATTTAGCTATTTGAAATTTATGAAATTGTTTGCTGGTTTGCTGGTTTGTTGGTTTGTTTGATATGCAGGTACTAAAATTTAGGGAAAATGAGAAAATTAGAAACTGCATTGCAGTTGTAAAGGACACTTTCAACGTCGGTTAAGGCAAGAACCGACGTTGTAAGTTTGGGACACTTTCAACGTCGGTTCTTGCCTTAACCGACGTTGAAAGTCGTGTGATTTTCAACGTCGGTTCTATTTGAATCGACGTTGAAAATATTACTTTTAACGTCGCCTTTTTCAACGTCGGTTTTGGGGCCGTCGTGAAATGATCCCCAGAACCGACATGGAAAGTGGTTCCTGTAGCAGTGATATAATTAAGAAATACATCAAATTCAACATAACATGTATAAAGTCTTCACATCTCAATCACATGTTTTTTCTTTTCTTTGGCCAATTCTTTGTATAAAAGATGGTGCCTTCTTGGTTAGTGATCATATGGCATTCTTTAGGCAGCATCATTTTCTAAGTTTTTTTTTTTGAGTTGTTTCTACCATAAGTACACCAACTTGTTCATGTGTTCTTTAGTTTTATTAGTAAACTTGAGTCATGAATTACTATTCTTATCTCCTTGTGTTAAGAGTAATATTAGTTAGGAGACTTTATGGTGTATCAATTGAAAGAACATTAGGTAAACTTTGAGTTGAACTAGTGTAAAAGGGAGATATATTAGTTGAGTCATACATCTTCCCTTTATTTCTTTTGGAAAAAATATTTTCAATTTAATAAATGTCAAGCTTGTTCAATTATGTAAATAATTGGATATTTGTGCTTTTTTTATCACCAAAGAATTAATGCATTAAACAAAGCATAAAGATTCTCCCATCGATATACATGGATGTATGTCAAGGTATATAGTTTTAGTTTGAATTTGACATATTCATGCCTCTCCTACAAAAAATAGTTCACTCTAGCTAAATTCAATATCAGACAATACATAATGACAGTTAATATTTATCAAAAAATAGACTACAATCATCATAAAACAACATTATTATTAAAAAGGTTGATATAGTGTTACAAAAGTTCCACTTTTTATCCTTCACTATGGTTGTATATCTCCACCTTTTGCGTTTTGCACCTATATATTACATGTACTTTGACTCCCTCAAGTATGTTTAATTGAGTTCTCTAGCATTAGCTTTCATTGACTGAGATATTTACATCAGTTTTTCTATTGTTAATGGTCCTTTTCATTGGTCTCCCTTTGCTGAGAACACTTTGAATCTTTACTCGAGTAATTTCTCACTTGTTTTATTCATTGACCTATTTGGCTACAACATCATAGATATCTAGACTCTGTTGGATTTGATAAGTATTATCATAATACTTGTTCTATTAACCTTCCTTTCTTTGTATAGTTACCATCTCATGATTGACACTACTTAAGATTATAACATCATACCTATGATACCACCATATTTTAAATGATTAGCATCATCTCACTTATATTGCAATCTTTATCTCAAAATCCTTTTAGTTATTCTTCACTCTACTTATAATTTCATTGATTGTATGCATACAACTAGTTTAAAATACTAATATGAATAACAAAGTTTAGTTTATATGTATTTATATGTAATTTGTTGGGTTTCTTGAGTGGACATACCAGGAAGAGTTGGTACTCTACGAGATCCTAGTAAATTCAATGATTGATGAGTCAGTTCATAAAAGAGACTCAGACCTAAAAAAAAATCCTTGACAAGTTTGGGATGAAAAACTTGAAACATGTGTTCACACCTCTTACTTCTATCTATAAGATGAGTGAGGAATAATCTCTTAAGACAGAAAAGGAACAAAGATATATGGATGTTATTTCATATGCAAACATTGTTGATTTTGTGATGTATGCAATGGTTTGCACTCACCCTGACATAGCGTGTGTTGTGAGTGTTATTAGTAAGTTCATGGCAAATCTTGAACGAGCTTACTAGCAAGCTTTTAAGTGAATTCTTCTTCATTATTTGAAGGAATCACTTCGAAGAGTTATATTTTATGGTGGAGCTAGACGATATGCTAGAGATGCTTAAACAAAATGTTCTATTGATTTGGACCACAACGGGTGTTTGGACACCAGAAGGTCATTCACAGGTTATGTGTTTATTATGTATGGATCTGTAATCGGTTGGAAGGATAGTCTATAGAATGTCGTAGCTTTCTCAACCACTAAAGAAAAGTACATTGTCATGAAAAAGCGTTGAAGGAAGTCTTATTGTTGAAGGGTCTAGCCAAGGAGTTGAAGGTGCAAGATCAAATTATCATCGTCTATTGTGACAACAACAGTGAAATATAGTTGTCAAAGAACCAAGACTACCATGAAAGCACAAAGCACATCGATATCAAGATGTTTTTTGTAAGAGAGGTGATTGTTGGAGGATCTGTGAACGTGATGAAGGTCTTAACAAATAATCCCTCTTATATGATTACCAAGGTTTTGTTAAGCAACAAATTCTTTCATTACTTGGATTTGGTCCAACTATTGGTGATTAAGCCTACGATGGGCTTAGTGAAAATTAGTGATTCTTGCTCATAAGAGTTGTGTTAAACCAAGGTGGAGATTTGTGAAGAATTGGTCTAATAAAGCTTTGTTAAAGGTTCCTAAACTATCTCTACAAGACCATCCATTAGAAGGTCAAGCTTCTATATATGGTGGAAAGTCTTAGTAAACTCTCTAGTATAATTAGATCTTTTGGTCCTAAGTATTGTTGGTGAGAGTGTCTAGTAATGTTTAGAATTCTACAAGTGAGGCATCGTTCACATGTCCTTCACTTTAGTATAGGCGCATTCCAAAAGAGTTAGTTATAATGACCCAGACTATATATAGGAATCTTGTATCATGTTTATTGTAATTGTGAGTAGTAATGTTTGAGAAACTTTGAGTCGTAATCTCAGTGTTTTAGTGAATTTTGTCTTCGACGTAGATTAAAGTTCATTAACACTTCAATCGAACGACATTATCTTGATGTGTTTTCTTCCTTATTCCTTACATTACCTATTTTTTTGTGGGTTACTCTGTTATGTTGATGATACACTTTCTTAATTTTGACTCCATAAACCATAGATTGTATCCCTTCACACCTTCTACATATCCAAGAAACACGCATTTAACAACACGTGCATCAAGTTTTCCTTGCCTCATGTGATTATAGGCAACACAACCAAATATTTCAGATTTTCAAGGTTGAGGGAATGTCTTAACCAAGTCACCTCAAGAGTCTTCATATCTAGCGTCGTTAAGGGACATTTGTTGATCAAGTAGGCAGCAACAACAATAGCTTCAACCTAAAACACCTTTTAAACTCTAACACTTAGCAGCATACATCTCACTCTTTCTAGAATGGTTCTATTGAATCTCTCTACTAGGTCTTTCTGTTGAAGAGTTCTAGTGATATGATCCCAAATCATGAAGAACCTAGTTCATCACAATGAGGAGTTGTTACAAGAAGAGCCAAAGAAGAATTGGATAAAGAAAAGCTTACAAAGAAATTTGAAGAAAAGGAAGGCAGAAAAATAAGGAGAATGTACAAGAAGCTTGAAGAAGAGAATAAAAATATTAATAGCTCTTGTAATTTCCTTGTAAATAAAAATAGAGTTAGTTTTGTGTCTTTCTTTGAAATAGAAATAAGAGGCTACTTGTTTGGACACATGGATAGTATAAAAAACAAGGGCCTTGTTTGGGAAGCTTTGGAGCATCTTCCAAACATGGCCTAACCTTTTAGAATTCCATCCATGTGCATGTAATTTCGTGCTCCCCTCTCTATATAAGGGTGTGAGTCTCATTTGTAACATAACTTTGAAGATTAATTGAGAGCAAGAGCAATTCTCTTTGAAGTTCAAGAGGTATTCCTCATTTTCTTTGAATTAGGCATGGCAACGGGGCGGGGCGGGGGCGGGTTTTACCTCCCCGCCCCCCCGTCCCCGATTCACTTAACCATCCCCGTCCCCGCCCCCGATCCCCGCCGGGGATAACAATTTAGTCCCCACACCCATCCCCATCGAGGTCGGGTTTCCCACCCCGCCCCATCCCCGTTCCATTTTATTTTCTTAAAATATAATTTTAAAATATTTTAAATAAATCTAAAAATTTAAGCATAACTATAATATATATATGTAACGTATTACATAAATAGACTATTAAAGATAAATTTATAGAAATTAAGTATTTTAATATTAAATATTTTTTCTTTTATATATTATAATGTTACAAATTTTAAATTATTTTCTTGATGAAGTATATTTTAGTATAAATTATTTACAAATTATTTGTTCCATTTTTTGATTTTCCACCCAAAAGCTTTTTACAATAACTGTATTGAGCCTTGTCCTCTCCATTATTTACTTTTAAGCATATTTGATCCTGATTGTGCAGTTTCTTCATGCTCATTATCTTCCATTCTTGGGGAACTTCATTTGGTGTAGTAGTAGGATCATTGATTGAAGGGTCTACATTTTCTTCTAACATTGGTTGATGTGCTTGTGATATTCCAATATTTTCCATAACAACAAATAAAATTTCTGAAATTACAAAAGTAAAATGATTTATTTATCACATTTCTCAACAATAATTTTTTAAATTTTAATAAAAAATCACAAGTAATTAATTATACAGTTTACAAATAAGACACTTTTAAAATTTAATTTTGAAGAGAATGAAAGTTAAGAAGATGAAAATAAAAACAATTAAAATTGAAATAAAATCATGTTAGAAAATAAAAATTAAATAAAAATAAAAATAGATACACTCAAAACCAGTATACAAACGTAACAAATATGTGCAAAATTGTACAAAAAGTTATGCATCTAATCATAAATGTAATAGATTAGTCACAAAAAGATTACAAATTATAAAACTGATAAATATAGACTACAAAATTAATAGAAAAAATCACAACAATTATATAGTTAACAAATAAAACACTTTTAAAATTTAATTTTGAGGAAAATCAAAGTTAAGAACATGAAAATGAAAACAATTAAAATAGAAATAGAAATATGCTAGAAAATGAAAATAAAATAGAAATAAAAACACTAGTATACAAACATAACAAATCTGTACAAAATTGTACAAAAGTTTATGTATCTAATCATAAATGTAGCAGATTACTCACAAAGAGATTACAAATTGTAAAAAACTGATAAAGATAGACTACAAAATTAATAAAAAATCACAACAATTATACAGTTAACAAAGAAGACACTTTTAAAATTTAATTTTGAGAAAAATCAAAGTTAAGAATATGAAAATAAAAATAAAAATATGCTAGAAAATAAAAATAAAATAAAACAGAAACACCAAGTATACAAACATAACAAATCTGTGCAAAATTGAACAAAAGGTTATGTATCTAATCATAAATGTAATAGATTAATCACAAAGAGATTACAAACAAAGGTAATAGGGTTACATAGTTTACAATGAATACACTTTTAAAATTTAAATATCAATGGTAAATAAGATGTTAAAAAACAAAATAGAAATAAAATAATACTAGAAAATGAAAAATAAAAATAGAAGTATGAATACTCAAACCAAGTATACAAAACAAATGTAGAAAGTATGTGAGAAATTGTGCAAAATGTTATGTATCTAACCATAGATGTAATAGATTAGCCACAATGCGATTACAAAATATTGCTCAGCAAATCCCTCAAATGAAGTCCTCACAAAAAAATTTAGAGAATAAAATAATAATAGATGTTATTATCAATGCACAATATTGAGAAAATTGATAAAGAAACAAAGAACTAACCTTATGTTATGCGTTCACCAAATTGGTTGAAGGGACTAAGAAAAGTAAATGTGTAGAGGATGAGAGAAAGAGAAGAGTATATTAAAACTGGTTGAAGAGATTGAGAAAGTTGAAAGAATGAGTGAAAGGTAGAAGAAAAGAGAAAAGTGTAGAATAGAGAATAGGATTTCAGAGAAGACACTGTAACCCTTTATGTATGAAAAATAAAAGAAACACTAAGAAAGAATATGAATAATTTTAGGGTTTATGTTTAAATTTAAAGATGGGGCGGGGATGGGTACGGGGGCGGGGCGGGGATTGCATTACCCATCCCCGACCCCGAACCCGATTGATTTAAACGGGGAAAACCCGAACCCGACCCCAAACCCGGTCAACTCGGTTTTTCCCCGTCAAACTCGGGGCGGGGACGGTTCGGTCCCCACGGGTGCGGGTCTAATTGCCATCCCTACTTTGAATCTTATCTTGAGTTTTCCTAAATTCAAGTGGTGATTGTCTTTTGCACTTATCTTTTCTCTTGAAAAGTGGCGTGTTCTTCATCTCTTTCTCTCTTCCATGTTTTCCTTTTCATGTTCTTGTTTTGTTCTTCATGTGCTGCACCTATATGGATCAATTCTAGCCATTTGCACCGATTAAATTCAAGTTTAATTCATTCTATGCCTTCCTATGCATGTGTTCTTCATTTTAATCGGTTGAATTGATTTCTTTTCAAGTTTTAAAGATTTTGCACCGATTGGAACCCTAACATTTGGGGGAATTTCGGTTTTCATGTTCTTCTATGATAATCTTCATGTTATTTTGATTTCCTATGCTTCTACACATGTTTGAGAGATCCTACAACACATACAATGCCTCCTAGGCATGCATCATCTAGCTATCGTCTGATGTCTCGCTATGTCATTCTCCCTATAGAAGGTATTGAACAATTTTGAACAGAATTCAAGACCATTATTAGTTCTGAACCTCTTCACCATTTTACCAGTTTAGTTTACCACTAGGCTCTTCTAGCTCTTGAAATTCTCAAAGGCTTTGTCCTTGGTTTTCTAATGGTAGACCTATAGCTTCCTTGAATAATCATCTACAATCAACAAGAAGTATCTATCTCTAGAGTGTGATGAAGTTGAAGATGGTCCCCATAGGTCAACATGAACGTAATCAAGGATGTCTTTCGTTCTGTGTTGTCCTTGATTGAACCTGACTCTACAAGCTTTTCTTTGGACACAATGCTCACAAAATATCGTATTCTCAACTTTTTCACTTCCAAACAAGTCTTGCTTTTCCAACTCCGCTAAACCTTTCTCGCTTACATAACATAACCTTTTATGTCATATCTCATTCTTGGACAAGATGGTCTGTTCAGTAGTAAACGCTGAGTCAGACACTACAACACCTTCCAAGGCATATAGGTCATTCTTCCTCACACCCTTCATCATTACTGTTGATCCCTTCATCACCTTCAACATTCCCCTCTTTCCTTTAAACACATATCCCTTCTTCTCAGGTTCACAAAGGGTTATAAGGTTGCTCTTCAAGCTAGATACAAACTTAACATCATCAAGCACTTTCTTAGGTCCAATATATAGATGAAACTTGATGATTCCAATACCAGTTATCTTACAGGACTTGTTATCACCAAGAAGAACTGACCTTTTTTCAAGTTCAATAAACTTTTGGAATCATAGACAATTAAGTGTCATGTGAAAGGAACATCCCAAGTCCATGATTCACTCACAATCATCAACAACACTAGACACCATAAGAACCTTTAATGATTCATAACCATCTTCCACAGAGCTGCTTTGCCAAACGTAGATGGTCTATCACCACTAGACGGTTTACCAGACCTAGATAGCCAATCAAGGTTATTAGAAGGTGTATCTTAATAATTCTACCTCCCATGTTCTCACTGCTAGACAATCTACTTCTTGTTAGACAATCTTTAGCACTAGATGCCTTTACTTTAAACTTTTCGTTCAACTCCTTCGAACTCAGAGCAACCTAAACCTCTTCAAGAGAGAGAAAGAGTCTTTCTTCCATACAACAAGGTCTAACACATAAACAAACTCTAAAACATAGTATAACAAAGTACCACAAACTAAACATGTAGAAGATAAACAATGTAAGAGACAAGAAAAAATCACACACAGAAATAACGTGGTTCAATTGAACTGCTAACGAACTTCAATTTACGTCCACGATAAAATTCAGTAAAACACAGAGATTACAACTTGAAATTTTTCTCATAATGAACTCTTGTTTAAAAATCACAAATGTTTCACAATTGAAGATTACACGCTCATAGGTACAACTCTCACTTACAATAAACATGATACAATGTTCTTATATATAGTCTCGAACCATTATAACTAGCTTGTATTGAACACACCTATACTAGAATGGAAGACATGTGAAGAGTGTCTCACTTAGAGAACTCTAAACATCACTAAATAGCCTTACCAATAGTACTTAAGATCAAATTGTCTAATAATACTAGACAATCTATTAAAAATTTTCACCATATATAAAAATTTGATATTCTACTAAATGATATAACAAAATTAGATATTTTAAAAATATTTAACAAAATTTTACTGGATGAATTCTTTGTAATATAATTGACTCTTTACACATGGGAAATGATCACGTGAATTTGAAACATATCATAAACTCATCGATCAACTAATTACAACTTATATATATCTAACACAAATTTTAGGTTAAGTAGATCCATAGATGCATGTCGAGGGATGAGGATGCAGGGGACATGCTCTTCACTCCATCTCTGGTTTAAAAAACCGTTTTGAGATTTTTTTTTTTTTTAATAATATCAATATAGACAAAAGTCAAATGACCCTAATTTTGTTTGCACGTGCACCTCTATTATAATTAAAAAAATAATTTCAAATACTGGAGGAAATAATTGAAACAAAAGTACTGCATTGATCATATGAAATCCGGGATGTTTCAAATTATCTAGTCTCAATAATAAAAAGGACAATTGGTTCTATGAATTTTTAAAGATATGGACAATGGTGTAACTATTTAACTATTTATAACAAGATTTTTTTGAAATAAAATTTAGTTTTATAATCCTTTTACGAATATTAGTTTTGTGGATGAAAGTAAAAACTGACAAAAGAATGTGAGTGGAGGTATTTCAAATTATTTAAGTTAAAATTTAATTAAAGACCTTCTTTTGCAATTTATTAAAATAATAGAATCACGGTTGCCAGTTAAAAAAAAATAAGTTAAAAAGTATTATAAAGTGTTATATTTAATATAAAGTGATATGTGATGGCTAGCTTTTGCTTTTCAAATAAGTGCCTCAAATGTCAAATGAAATGAAAGGTTGAGGGAAGAAACTCTAACACACGAGTTTCTGTTTATGTTCTTCACATGCCTGAAATAATTAGTGCACGTACACCTTCATATCACTTAACAATGCTAATCATTGATTCATTTACTTCATTTGGATTAAGGATAATAAATACAAACCCTAACCACCATTTTCGTTCATATAAAGATGGGTTATTTTGGACGGTGCTATTCTCACCATTAATATCTTCATTTTTAAGGTTTTCATATTTCCAAATTTAGATAATTATTACTAGTGCTCATATTTTATTATTTTAACCTACATCTTTTATTTTAAATTAACAATTAATATTATCTATAATTTAAACTGAATTGTATTATTGTTATTTATGAATATATTATTATCTTTAAATTTAAATTTTATTTTTTATTTTAAACTAGAACATACTCTTATTTCCTTAAAATATTATTATTACTATTATTATCTTTAAATTTAAATAAAATAGTTATATGTAAAAACATATTTACTAAGAAACACAATCATTACAATTCTAGTTATTGATTTAGTTAGGTTTAACTTTTAAAGAATATAGTTTTCTAGACAGAAAGTCAGAAGAGTTAACCAGCAGTGCAGTTGATAATTAATTATTAAATTATTCTATTTGTAAACAAAGTTTAGTACTTAAGCTAGCAGAAACAAAATTAAACCTAATAAAGTCATTTTATAATCATGAAAAATACTCAATAAAAAGAAGTAATTAAAAAATATGGACAATTTTACTGATTTTACATAATTTATGGACATTATTAAGTGTAACTAAAATAAATTTGTAGAAGGTACGTAATTTATGTTTAGTTTTTATTTAAATATGTTATCTTGAACCGACATGAAACATGAAAAACATTGAATGACGAGTGAGTAGGAAGTTGTCGGTAGACTTTACCGGCAGGTGGCAGCATCAGAAAGCGACAAAGACTTGCACTTCCAAGGTGCGGCGTTAGGCGGAAAAATAAACAAAAAAATCACAACGCCTTACCTATTCTGAAATTCAACTAACCGCGTGATTATGTAGAATGAGCCAAACCAATAAATAATATCACATCTAAAGAACTTTAACTAATTAAATAAATAAAACACTTAAATATGTTTTTGAATTAAGTTAGTTTTCATTTTAATTTTTGTAAGATTTATTTTGTTCTTTTAACCAAAATTGTTTTGTTTTTTTAAGTAGATATGAATTATATATATATATATATTTATAATGGAGCATAAAGGATGCTATAACCTGAATACGACTCTACAAAATTATATTTTTTTATGAAATATTTTAAATAAATTATAAATTTTCACTGTTTTATATAAAAAGATATTGTAATTGTAATATATAATAAACGAATATCATACGCAAAAAGAGCTAAGTGAATTTATACAACTTATAACGCAAGCAAAAAAAAGTTAAACAACAAATATAGAAGTGATAATCTTTAATACTTCGTTATGCACCATTAACTCAATTTCAAATTAGGGTAAAAACATGCATTCTTAAAATTAAATTTTAGATATTTATTTAAAATAAATATTAAATTGAAATTTTAGAGAAATAATAGTTAAATTTATCCTACCGATACTACCTTAACGAACTTGATATTAGAATATTGACATTATTTATATGAAAGAAAGGGGTTTCAAAGTCAAACTCTCTCTCCTCTAGTCCTCTACAAGGAAATGGAATGTGGTTTCAAATATCAATCATCATTCTCCTAAACTTTGACTCGGAGGTTAGTTTCAGTACGTCAGTAATCTTACATTGCTTATGGGTCAAGCTCAAGGACAATTTATATATTATTTCCTCCCTCAACTTCCTAAGGATCATTTTAAGAATAAAATTGTGACGAAGTTCGGAGCTTCAAAGCAAACAATACTTCAAATATAATGATTGATCTTAATGATGCTACCTTAATGAACTTGATGTCAGAACATTGACACTGTTTGTGGGGACGAAAGGGGGTCTCTCGTCCTTGTAGCCCTCTACAAGGGAATGGAAAGAGGTTCTAAATATGAACCCTCATTTCCTTTAAACCTCCATAGGAGGGGTTTGTTTCGGTACATCCAATAGTCTTACATCTCTTTAGAGTTGATGCCAAAGGAAATTTATATACACCTTACTTCCATAACCTTTCGAGATGCGTTTTAAAGACAAAATCATAACTAGACTCTAAGTTCTAAAGTGGACAATATCACAAATGCGATGATTGACCCTGATGATGTCTACTTTAGTGGACTTTAAGTCGGAACATTGACGTCGTTTATAGGAACGAAAGGCTTGTAGTCCTCTACATGAGAATGGAAGGTGGTTCCTCTCATTCCCCTTATATCTCAATTGGGAGACTTGTTCTGGTACACTTTTTAGTTTCACATAACTTAGGAACGAAAGACCAGTAAACCTTAACAAACTTGAAATTGGAACAATTAATATTTTTCTTTTTCTTCTAAATATTGTAAAAAAAAATATTGATTTTTAATTAAAAATAATTTATCCAAAAATAATTAATAATATAGTATTTATGTTTTTTACAAAATAAAGTAATTTTACTATATTTTTTAAAATTAATTTTAAAAATCAGAATTAGAAAATTAAAGCATTTTTCTAGAAAATAAAAGGTAAATACGTAAAAACAGTTTTTTATTAATTTCTACTGGTATAAAAATCGCTTAAAAGTAAGCCATTTTTAATAATCACTTTTTTTACAAGCACAAACAAACAAACATATGTACTCAGGCTTACAGTAAGCCTGAAATACACTTTAATTCATGTTTTATAAATAAAAATAGATAGAGAAAAACTTAACAATTATACTAACTGTATAGATTAAGCGTAAAAGTTATACGAAAAGTGATAGTTTTGTACAAGAAAAAACAATTCATATCATAATACATTAATAATTTAATTATATTTTTTTTACTTAAAATATTAATATAAATTTTTATATTATTAAAATGTGATATAAAGTAGGTGTTTTTTCTAGGTCAAAGAATATATTTTAATACATAAATACAGGAATTAACGCGCAAAATGTGTGAACTAAATGGTTGATTAAACTAAAATTTAAATGTTTTTATGAATAAAAAAGAATCAAACTTAATAGTAAAAGGTTTGCAACTAGTGGCACAGAACTCAACTGAAAATGAATTTGAAGCGTGTTGGTGTGAGATATATTTGACCAAGAATTTATCCTAAACGGAAGATATGATTAAGCTTATAGTAGTACTAAGAAGCATTTGGGTAATTCAGAGTCAAAATAACTCAGCTAAAGGGAAAGTTGGAAAACTAAAATCCCAAACACGATTTGAAAAACTAGTCCCATATGTGTGTGAATGATTGATAAATGTCCCCTTAGAACCCTACACATGTGCCTCCCATGTCGACCATTCTCATCTGTTACAAGAAACTTCCCTCTCTTTCTGTCTCTTATTCCCACTCATGTCCCACCACCATAACCATTTCCACCTTCTCCTCCTCCTCTCTTCGCCATAAATCCCCGCATTTCTGCACCATTTCCTAGTCTACCCGTGTGTGTGCCTCAAAATTTTCATCCACTTCTTTCACCTCACACCCACACAACAAGCAATAATAATAACAATATTATATTATTACACTTCCATTATTCTAAAGTAAAGCACACGCACGTACGCTATGGCTTCTGCAACAACTGCAAATGACGCTGCTTCTGGTTCTTCCTTTGGATCTCCCTGTGGGGCATGCAAGTTCCTGCGAAGAAAATGTGCTGCAGACTGCATCTTTGCACCCTACTTTTGTTCCCAACAAGGAGCTGCTAGATTCGCCGCCATTCATAAGGTTTTCGGGGCTAGCAACGTTTCCAAGCTGCTCTTGCGTATACCAGATAACGATCGTTTTGAGGCAATGGTCACCATCGCTTATGAAGCCCAAGCTCGCATCAGAGACCCTGTTTACGGTTGTGTCTCCCATATATTCGCCTTGCAACAACAGGTACACTTGTAGATTAAGCTCATCGCAGATTCATGACTCATCGTAAAATTTATAAAATACTTCTACAAGTTATAATGTTTATCCGTATACATTTTCATATTAGGAAGCACCACTGAATCATTTTTGTTTTCAGCATTACTAAAAATGCATGAGACCCTAGCTTTTTAGAGAAAAACAAAATACGCAAATGGGGATGTGGGATGATGATAAAAGCTTTTGAATAATAATCTTTTTTCAGGGAACTCAAAATACAGTATTAAAGCAAAGAAAACAGTGAGAATTAGAAGGAAAAGTGACATATCATCTTTCTTTTATAATTTCTACATACGCATATATTTTGGTGAATTTTTTTTTTCATAATTGATGAGACCTTATAAATAACTTGATGTGTAATATGGTTTGTTCTCTAGGAATATTCAACAGCAAGTCCAAACATATGATTATTTATTGACTAGAAATGAAGTATACGTTAGTCAATTTCTCATTATTATCAACATACAAACAAATTTCCCAGTTATCTTACTAATTTTGATTCAATTTATAGCATTATTAGTTTTTGTCTTGGTTTATGTGTAGGTAGCAAGCTTGCAGGCACAGCTAGCGCAAATGAAGGCGCAGGTGGATCAGAACCAGATGGTGTGCAGAAACTTGGAGAATCATTGGTCAGAGAATGTTGGACAACCATTCAATCCATTTTGCCCCACTTCCATGAATAACCCTATATCTCCTCAGAGCTCACTTGATTCAATTGATTACAGCAGCAATATGAATGATGGAATGAGCACGCAAGATGTACAAAGCGGAGAGGATTTCTCATTCCAAGCCTGTTCTAGGAAAATATCATATAACAATGACTTGGGTGAGCTGCAAGAATTGGCACTCAGAATGATGAGGAAGTGTGATTAGTCTAGCTCTAAACATAATCCTTAATTGTTTTGTCTTTGTTTTCTTTAAGGGATATTTCTTTGATGTTGAGGGGTGATAGATTTTTGCCTAGTGTTTGTATATACTGATGAGAGTAAACGTGTTTGTCATAAATGACAAGCCTGAACCAGCTAGCATTACAGGCTTTTCTACTTCTGTAGATTCAATCCAGAAGAAATCAAATTTTTGAAGACTAGCAATCTTCCTCTTGCTCTCTGACTTCCTAATATTGCGTATATTTACTGAAATTAGTATAGTAATTAGCTTCCACTGTTTAAATAGATTGCTTTTATTTTAAACATGTACAATAAATATTAAAGACACACCCTTGAACTACAAACACAAAGCCTACAAAATAAGGGGCTATTATTCATTGGTTTGCCTTTGAAGTTCTATAAATAATGATGCTTACCTTTGAATTATGTTCCTTTCTTCTTCTCCACATCTGTCCTTGCTGTGCAGAAGTCTAAGCACTCTTGACACTCACAACTTACAAAAAAACTTAGCCACTCACAAATAAATTTATATAAATTAAAAAACTTGGCATGAAGTTAAAATATTAAAAAAAGACAAAAATTTATCACTGTCATTATATCTAGAACTGGAGTTATCTCTTATATACTCATTAAAATATTAAGTAATCTTATTTGAGACATTTTATTCCATATTTTATATATAGTAGAGGTTAATGTATATATTAGTTTATTTAAAATTTAATATATTTATTTACTTCTTAGGACTTTAAACTTCAACATCAAAGTTTCTTTACATGTATCACCATATTGTCCAAAGAAAGCCAACATATTGAAAGGAAACCGTTGTCACTATATTAATGTCTTAATTACTACTTCAAATTTTGAAAGTATACTAGCTAGATTTTTCTTTTTCAAAATTTCTGAGGGAATCCCATTATGGTATAGTTTTATTTGAATCCATCTCTCTTGACAGATAAACACAAATAGACCTCTCTTGTCTGTCCTTATATTCCATGCTAGTATAAACAGTCGTATTCGTAATAATTGTAAGCTATTTGGGAAAAAAAATATGAATAAAAATTTTGGGCACTACTTTTGTTTTTCTCAAAGAAACGAAAAAGCAACTATAAGGGGACAAAAGAGATCATGCACGAGCCTTAATCATTTCATTCAAGTCCGTGTGTCTATAAAACTTCTCCATTTGCTTATGTTGCCAAAAGTTGGAAATGATCACTAACTTAAGTCAAAAGTTATCAAAGTCGCAATGTTTCCATCCAAATGCAATGTTTCCTTAGGTGTATTGATGAGACTTCTTTTAAGATTTTGCTTAGGAAAAAGAACGAATCTACATTATTTATTTATTTTCCTTTTTTATGTTTTTTTTATTTCTCTTATCCTTTCTAATCACGTTACTTGTGAAGAAAACTTAAATCTAATAATAAATATTATTTTTCAATTAAAATTAGAATTTCATCTTAATAATTCATATAATAAAATATCTCATCAAAAATCTATGTATGAGACAAAACTCTAAATCTAATTGAATAATTGTATTAACAACATATTTACAAATTCTTCATAATTAAGTACTATTTTAAGAAAAAATTGTAAAATAAATTGAATGAATTTCTTAGTTTATGTATAAATTAATGTGTAAAAGCTCTTTTATGTAAACTTTTAAAACTTTTGTTTTTCCAAGTTATAAGTTGATTTTCACTCATAAAAAAATGTTTCTTTTTTATTTTAAATGCTTATTTCTACTTTTTCAATTCACTGTGGTAGAAATTTATCATTGTCTTATGCAGGACTCATGGTTAAAGGCAAGAAGACAAGTATAACAGGTGAGTTATTGGACCCCACTTAACTCGTTTCGTAAATTTTAACAAATAGATTTTACGTAACATTGTGCTTTTCTAAGTATCTAAGCACACATGATTTTTGTTACATATTAGTAGACAGAGTGTTTCCTGAATTCAATGTATAGTCTACATCGCAAATCTGTTTCGCCCCACTCTATAGTTGCATGGAACCACAAAAATTACAACTAATTATAACGTCTTTTGCACTGCTACACTACATTATTGGTGTTGAGTCATGACTGTTAACTCAATTTCTTTTTCTTCACTCGATATGAAAGTGAAAACCACATGAAAAAAGGTTCAAGGATTGACATTGCTTCTTCTCATAACAGGTAGAAGAATTACGGAAGCTCGAGGACAATTAATTCTTGGAAAATGCGAAAATCAAACCAGAGAACAACAAAACGGTTGAAAAGGGTGAATCTGGAGAGAGGTGTTCTAGAGTTTTAGAGGAAAGTTCTAAGGAGGAGAAGGATCTGATGTAAAGGAGCACCCAAAAAGGTTAAAATAAGAGATGGCATGGCAGAAAGTTATGCAGAAGAAATCTAGATTCCCTTATGGAGATGAGGGTTGGTCTGGTGGATCCACAAACTTTAACAGTTTCTTGAAGGAGATAGTTGTACTAGAGAAGCGTGCAATGAGGATCTGGAGGTAGTGATTAAGGGTACTGTGCAAGATTTGGATCTATGGAGTGGACCATGGATGATTTTTGGATCATTATATATGGTCCAACGATGGAGAACTTTCTTTACTGTGTGTGTCTGCAGAAAAGGTAAGGAAAATTGCAGAATGGATTTTTATTCTGGGATTTCCCATTGAATTATATATACAATGATTTGTTCTTCTGGAGAGTGGTCCAAACTTGGGACCATGTGGAAGATTTGACAGAATATGTGCTGAGATGAATAGGTTAGTGTGCAAAGGACTCCATTCAATATGTTTCAAGGGTAGCAGAAAACGCTTGCAGCCCTTCCACAACAGAGACTGATGTTGACTTGTGCATGGTGCAACATGCTTATGTCAGCCCAGAGGCAAATATATGATCTTTATTGTTATTCCAATCTGGATTTGGTGGGGCTATGCAGGCAATGGATGATATAGTTATTTGGGCAAGGTTGTACAAGGAGAGAAAAAGATCACAACAAGTTCACATTTTGAAACCTTGAAAAACAAATAGAGGATCAGAATTGTTACTGATAAGATAACAAAGATGTTCACTGGAAAAGTTTTAAAAGATAATTTATTTTTATAAATAATTTTAAATAATTTATCATAAAATAAATTGTTTAGATAAAAAATTAAAAGAAATTAAAATTTTAAGAGTTTATAAGAGTAATTTAATTGTTTCAAATTATAAAATTTTAAATTTTACCTAAAATGTCAAAATTTGAAAATTTTCAAACTTTTTTCTTGATTCGCTTGCCATTAGGATATCATTTTTTTTCAATCTCAATTGAATTCTTGTTGGCTTAGTCTCATGGTTAAGATGTTGTCAGCTCAACTTTAACATGGTGATTATAGGCTAAGTCTTGGCTTAGTCTTAATTGAGATATCTTATTAGTTGGACTTCAATCATAAGATAATTAAGTAAGTTGAAGTTAGGTAATTAATTTTGTAAGATTAGAATTTGGTATTATTTTTTTCTCACCCCTAAAATAAATTATGGTTATTTTTTTAATAAATATTGTATGAGTTATTTTTTGTCTGACTTAAGTCAATGTTATTTATTCTCTAACGATTAAAGTCTTTTTTTTCAATATGTTGAACATAATCTCAGTTGAAATTATGCTTACATAAAAGAAATCCTTAAGTTGTATTATTATTCTTAAGACTTCTTTGAAAAGGCAAAATTTAGATATTATATTTTTTAATTTTGGATGATATTATTTGATTTGGAAAAGAAATTGAAGTGGTGTGGATTAAGAAGGGCTAATGTTTATAAATGACTTTGAGTTGGCTTTTAAACTACATGAGACTTTCAAAGAGTCATTGTTGTAAAGGTGAGAAAAGTAATAAGAGGAGTTCTTAGAGTGGGCCCAGGAAGGCAGTGAAAAATAATGGAGTTGGAGCATGATATGGTATCAAAGAGTGGGGTGATTCATCCTGCATCCCCAAATTCTCTTTTCGGCTTCTCCAAAATTAAAATTTCAACATTACCTTTGTTATTGACTTCTAGTTCTATAACTTGAAAGTTATTTTTTGACTTCTAGTTTCTATAATTCAAAAATCATTTTCTAGCTTCCGATTTCAATAATCTAAAAGTCACCTTTTGATATGAAAGTCAAAAAGTGACTTCCGAATTGAAAATTAGTTTCTGTATTATAGAAATCGGAAGTCAAAAAATGAGTTTCGAATCGTGGAAACTGAAAGTCAATGTAAAAACCAAAAAATGACTTTCGGATTATAAAAACCGAAAGTCAAAAAGTAAGTTTTGGATTGTAGAAACTCGAAGTCAATGTAGAAACCAAAAAATGACTTCTGAATTGGATTGTAGGAACTGAAAGTGAAAAAGTGAGTTTTGAGTTGTAAAAACCGAAAGTTAATGTAGAAATTAAAAAAGTGACTTTCAGATTATAAAAACCGAAAATCAAAAAATAATTTCCGAATTGTAGAAACTGAAAATCACTTTTAAACTTCTGGTTTCTATAACCCTAAAGTCATTTTTTAACTTCTAATTTCTCGAAAAATCAAAATAATTTCGTTATTTCATTGTTTTGTCTATCCTGCAATACGAAATGTGTGGGTGCACCTCACAATTTTCGTCTTGCAACCCAAAAGCAAATGAAATTACCAAAGTAACCTTAACCCTAAATAATTATCCTTCACTCTATTCATGCACATGTGTAACTGCCGCCATCATCTCCCTTACCATTGCAATTGTAGAAGTTGCTACTCCCACCGGTCACATGGTTTTCGTTTTCTCCTTTCTCTTTACAAAAACGTTTTTCGGCAACTTTCATATTTAATAATATAAAAATATTTTTTTACAAAAATTTTGCTTTTAAATTAAATTTAGAATAAATTTTTAGATTGTATAACTTGAAAATTAATTTTTTAAATTATATAATTTGAAAATTATTTATATAAAAAAATATTATTAACTTTCAATTCTATAATTTAAAAGATAATTTTTTAAGAGAATACAACTTTTAAATTATATAATTTTAAAAAAAAATTATAAGGACGATGCCGTATTTTTAAAATTTAAGGGTGTAGAAAGAAACTAAGGAGGTGCAGGAAGAAGCACAAGGGCTTGGTGGAGGTTCTACGTCATCATGAAATTTTTCGGAGAAATTCAGTTAAATTTAGGACCAATTTTAGGATTATAGATATTCTGTCTCTGTATGGAATTTTTGTGCCAACTGTCTATTAAAACATTTATAATAGTCCAATTTTCTTTTTCTTTTACTTCAAAAACTATCTGTCCAAAATTTTACACATATTTGACCCAGATACATTACCTTTTAATACTGTGAATATATTATATTATAATGGTATAATATATATATATAGAGAGAGAGAAGTATTTTAGGAATTGGATTTTTTTTTCTTTTCAAGATTTTAATATATATATAAGGAAATTAATTAAAAGAACGAAATTATCTATTTGTTAGTATTAGATAATAGTATTTAAGTATTGCTTTTTTCTTTGATAAATCATTTTTTTATTATTTTTTATCATGAAAATATTATATTCTATTATTTTTATTTTTAGATAAATATTGTATTTCTCTTTCATAATATACATTACGTAGATAATTATATTTTTCTTCTTAGTAAAAAATCTACATATTAAATATTATCCTTCAATATTTATTTGGTTATAAATTATTTGAGATTTAAATATTATTTATTAATTATAATATATAATAAGTTAAACAATAAACATTATACAAAATCTACATATAAGATTTGAGATTCACTAACAATAATTATTATTATTATTATTAGATTCTTAAACCTCTTTTGTTTTCTTCCCTAATCTTTTATTTTTTTTCAGGGATTGTGAGGCCTTAAAATATTTATTACCTCAGGTACTATATCTAAAACACATTATTATGTAAAATTTTAAAAAAGTAAACTGTATATCAAGTTCTACGATTCATTTTCACTACGTAAATCATAACACAATATCAACGTATATAATTTCTTTTAACATATTCTTAACCAAATTTATTTAGTAAGTAATTTTATTATTTTCTAATAAGATTGTAACTAATATAACTAATGAGATTTTTCAAAAAAAACTAATGATTAATAGGAATAAATAACAATATTTATTATAAATTACTAATTTTTTTATAATATTAAATCAATAAAGCGTATAAGAATTAAATAATATTATTTTATTCACATTATTATCTTTATACATATTACATTATATTCAAATTTTAAATTAAATTTTAATACCACTTCTTGATTCTTTCGTATGAGTTATAATAAAATTTGTATGCTTAAATTAGTTTATCTCATAAATGGTTTGATTTTATTTCTTTAACACACCATGCAAAATATGAGTATTCTCGAAACAATTATTTGAGATAAAGATATTGGCAATAATGTTTGGACAATATTTAGTGAGACAATATGGAAGTTGATCTTTTGTAGAAACATATTAGAGTTGTAGTTTATTGTTGTGAAAAAGATTTTTAATAGAATGATTATTTATGATATTATGCTTCATACAATTATTTTGTTAGACTTCCATTAATTAGTAATGAGATAGTTGATCACTCCAAACAATCTTTTATTTTATCTATGATATCAATTTAGTATAAAATATTTGCTTCTTCATCATATAGAAACTCTCACCAAATAAAATTATAAGATTTTTCAATGTCTGTTTTCATTATAATAGATGACCTCTTATTTATTCTTATCTTTTCTACTACTTTGTTTCTATTACATTATCTGGAAGTCATCTTTCTTTATTTAAGGTGAATTATGTTATATCTATAATCTTCATCAAAAATTTTTTAATTCTTCTTAATAAAACTTTAGACTATCTTGTATAGACTTCTAATAAGAGATATAGGGTGATAATCCTTTAACCATTATTCCTTTCTAGCGACGGGAAATAGCGAATGAAAGAAATACGTAGATTTGTTATGATTCTTTCTAATGATTTAGAAGGAAATGAAAGCGTGAATTTATAAAACTGCTTCTTCACAAATATTAGAAGATAAGAGGAAAGCCACCTGTCAAAATTAAAGTTACAATTTTATCTTTCTTTTTATACACCATTTACACTTTATTTATTTATTCTTAAAACTATTATACTTTTTTATTTTAAATTTATATTTTATATAAATTAAAAATTCATATTATTAAAAAATTTTAAAATAATTATTCAAAATATTATAATATTATTTTATTAAAATAATATACAAAATATAATTAATTATATTATAATAATATATATATATATTATAAGATTATATGTTATAAGGTAATCGATTATGTTACCTTATAACATATATATATATATATATATTATTTTATAATATATATTTAGTTATAATTATATAATAAAATAAAATTATAAAATATATTTATAAAGTTATTTTAAATAAAATTTTAGTAATAAAAATATAATTATATAATAATAATAAATAAATAAATATTTTAAATTTAATTATTATTATATATTAATTTTTTGTTTTATATAAATTATTAATATTAATTTTAAATTTATTCTTTTATTTAAGGGTAAAATACTAATTATAGAATTTTATCAATTATAAAATTAATTTTAAATTATTATATCAATCAAATCAATCACAAACTTCTATAAACTTTCTTTTTACTTTTCACTTTTTTTTTAAGATAAATGAGCTCACTTTTCAATCTCTTTTTTTCAAATTTATTATTTTTCTCTCTCTCAAATTCTTTTCTTGAAAGAAACAAAGCATTAGTTTTTGAGGGTTTTCACCTTGAGAGACTAGTATAATAAATGAAGCATTACACCTTGTAAGCCATGATAGACAAAATTCCTTTATTACTTCCAAAATCTTCCATTTTAAGTAATTCCTAGAATTTCATAATAAATCTAAAATGATATCTATGTTATTTGCTAATTAATGTTTTATTTACAATTTTATTATCAAAGTTTTTACATTATCTTTTTGAAAAATAGTTTTCTTTACACGTTTTAAAAGAGTATTTTTACATTAAGGATATTTTTCTTTTAATGAACATACAATATACAAAATATATGCACTAAGTATACATTATTAGAAATATTTACAGCACAATTTTATTTATTTTTTCATTAAAAATACATTTCAACTAAACTAAACTAATATATGTGATTCAATTTGAATTGGTTTTAGAGTTTTATTATATAATTTTTATTAATATATATATATTATATATAATATTGTGACATAAATATTATATAACACATCGAATCTATTTTTGATAAATCTAATAAATTTCATAGTGTGACATATTTATATGAATTAATTAAATTAAACATATTAAATTTTTCTCTTGTATATACACATATATAGTATGAGTCACATAATAAATAATATAATATTTAAATAACTAATTTTAATTCAATTTAGATAAATTTCAAAATTTTAATATGTAAATCAATTTAAACCATTCTTTTATGAAAATAAAATATTTAAATCAATTAAAATAATAATTTTAATAAATTATCAACTGTTGAGATAATGTTTTGTTATTTTTTAATCAATTCGGTTGTTATGTTATTAATTTTTTCCATTCAAACATCTAAGATATACTTCAAAATAATCATTACCCATGAAACAAAACATCTCATATTATACCACCAATCTTTCAATAAAGTTATCATATTCCTAAAGCTATTATGATATACTATTATATCTACAACGTTAAGATGTATTAAAGATGTATTATGATATATTACTATATATATTTATGCTTTTCAGTGATGAAAATTAACAAACAATTAAGCTAATATATATTAGTTAATCAATATGATATGACATGATTAGTAGATAACCTTGTCCCATGTGGTTAGAAATATTGATTGCCAATTTATATTCTTAACTGTAATATATCAATCTCTTAAATAAATCTCAATTCAATTCCTCAAAAGATTTTGTTTTTACTCCTAACCGAAACACATCTTAGTCATCCAAAATATAATATATTATTGTAATTTAATGGTTAGATTAATAAAATAAAGTATTTCTATTAAAATTTGTTAATAATGTAATTTTTAAGTATAAATTATGACGGATAAAAGCATGAGTCACTTAAGAATTTGGAAGATGTAAAACAAACTTAAAAGTGATATTTTTTTTCTTTACTAATAAAACAATTTATCCTATGTATAATAATAATTTTATTTAAAATTTAATTTTCAAGATTTTATTTAATCTCATTTAATATTTTTTTTAATAAATAATAAGATCAATCTGTTTAATCTTTCTTGAGACATTATTAATTTTAAGTTATATATTTTTTTATTATTGCTTTCATTTATATCTATATTACTTGTTTAGTTCATTCAAAGAACACTCACTTTTATTTTCTAATTCATTTTTTTATTTATTTTTATAAATTTATCCGTAACTCATTTTTGTGATACAATTAAAGTCTCAAATATTCCCATCTTTTAAAATTTTGAATAACCTAATTCATATTTTCTAGTTGATATATCTATATATTTTTATATGAAATTAAAAAATTATAATATATTAAACACTACTAAAAAAGTATATAAAAAGAATGAGTTAAAACGTTTTTATTGTTAAGAAAATAAACTCGATCGTAAAGTTGGACTCGTAATATCTTAAAATCTCAACTATGTTTCTCTTCTTTAGTAAATGCATAAATTTAATTTCTAAATTTAAATTTTTTTATAAATATACACAGATTATTTTAAGATTAATAATTAATAAAACAATTAAAAAAAATTATTTTAAAAATCAATCACATAGTTAATTAAAATTTGAGATAAATTTTACATAAAAAATCTAAATAATATAAACATTCACATATGCAATTACATAAATATCTCAAACTGATAAAAAAAAACTATTAACAATTCATCTATCTATCTATCTATATATATATATATATATTATATATATATATATATATATTATATATATATATATATATATTATATACATATACATATGTATATCTATATCTATATATATATAAAATAAATTTCTTTCTCAAATTATATTTATTAGTTTGAAAAATTATTTAAAAATTTAAAGGTTTTGCTAACCATCTTATTAGATTTATAGTATTACTAACATTTTTACCTAACAATAACTGAATATTATTCTACTACAATTTTTCACAAAATTTGAAATAATTAATTTCTTGGAAAGTTTCTTTTATTAACAATAAAAAATTTATAAATACATAAAATATTTGAGATACCCCACCCGAATAAAGAAAAGAGAAAACAAAAAAGATAGCAAAATTTTCAGTTGGAAAATCAAACTTTCAAATTGATACAAAGTAATTAATAAAGTCTAAAATCAGTACAAATTGTATCAGGATCCTAAAAAGCATATGAATTGGTGGTGGGAGAGGATTAAAACTTTTAAAGTATAAGAAAACAACTAAGCAAAAGAGTAAGGATCACCATTGAGTAGAAGCCGAAACCAATGAAAAGAGAATCTCAATATATTTGATAATCATGCAGAGAGACAGACTCAAGTCTCATGATGATGAAAAAAGAAAGAAAAAAACATTTTTATATATTCCTTAATCATGCACTAATCCACTATCCATGTAAGCAAGTGAATTAATTAAACTCTATATATAATACTATATATATTAGCAATATTCCCTTTTATTTCTTTTGACCAAACACAACAATTTCTTGCGCGCTATCTCTGGTTTTCATAAAAACTTTAAAAAGACTTCTAAAATAGTCATAATTCATCCCATTATTCAGCATGTTGAAGTATTCACACACATACATTATGAGTTTATAATATGTCATCAATGGATCATGTTATTGTCAATATATATATATAGACCCATAATATCTTTATATTAAAAGTTTAATTTTGCTAAAATTTATATATCTGGGACAAAACAAAGGACTAATTAAAAGTTATTATACAGTGTTAAACAAAATGTATTTGTCAACTATGCATTTCACTTCTCTTTCTAGATCTTACATAATTTAGTAAGAGGAATATAAGAAGTAATTAACCCAAACTCATTTTTACTTATTATCGAATTATACTATTTCTAGAACTGCTGAATACATCAGTTTAAGTTTGTTGTACTGCTTAACAAAAATTATATAAACATACTTCACCTTTGTTTTCACCAAGTTCAACAACATACTTTTGATATAAATAGTTTTTGTCTTGAAGTTTATAGAATCCTGGAACATGTGTTAGTCTCCTGCAACATGAAAAAATAGTGCCAACGAACAACCACAACATAACAATATATGCCTTACACTGATTGAAGGAGCTCCCAGTTGACCCAATTCTCAGTTGGCCATTGCTTGCTGCATTGTCATTGTTGTTTGAAAGAAAAAACTATAAAATAAATAAATTATTTAATAATATTATAACCGTGAACTTTAAGGAATGAAAATCATGAAATGATGTTTACTCACTTTAAAGACGAGTTCATTTTAAAGTACCCTTATCTCAAGACTTGACACGCAGAATGCAGCATGTTAAGAAGGGATATTAAAAAAAAACATAAAACATGAGAACCAAACTCATGCTAAAATCATATTAAACTATATAAACCTATATTTAAGTAACTCATCCCTTATTTCTGAAAAAAAAAGTTGATCCTTAACACAAGGAGGCATAACATCAAATTAGAAAAGTTTACCCATCGAACCCTCATTAAGCTATCACACATCTGTTACCTACAAACTTAAAATGCATTGTAGAATAAATTTTAAGCAACTCACCATCCTCTAATCTTAAAGGAGCAAAAAATCTTAGTAAAAATCCTCTGAACAATCTTAGAATCACATTTAACCATGAATTTATTCAACCTGTTAGCATGTTTAATTGCCAAAATAACAGCCATAAGCTCACCCTACAAATCACAATAGATCCTGTTAGGCTATAAAATCAACAATAAAATTGCAGATACGAAAATGCAACGTACCATTGAGCAACTGGTAGCTTGCCCAGAAAAACTCATTCAGGGAATATATACATATATATATATACACACACACACACACATATATATATATATATATATATATATATATATTTGCGTCAATTAGAGTCTGAACCACCTGTCCTCTGTATGCGCCTTTGTCCTCTGAGGGATTTATTTCAGAGGAATATATATAAGAGTTATCCCTACATGGCTTCTGAACTTAATTAATCTATTATTTTGGAATGGCTGAAGTACAATCAGTTACTTTGGTTTCCCATTTATTTAAAAGAATCATTGGTTTAGTTCAGTATTGAACTTTCTGAGACTAATTGAGAATGAATCCATCTCTAGCGTTAGATTCATTCAACATAAATGAACGAGAATACGAACACACTAGGGTTTTGAAATGAACAGACCTTAAGTTTGAAAAAAGGGATTAGTCAATCAAACGTAGTAAATCAATGTTTAAATTTCTGTAGAAAAAGATATTCACATTTAATATTTAGGATAACTTCTGAAGAATATGTGTGGGGGGAAATGCGAACATAACCTTAGTATAATGTTCCATATATTTCACACCAAACATGTTGTATTCAAGAAAAGGACTAAAAATATCATTAAGATATCTAGGGACAGTATTTATTAGATCAAAATTTAAGATACGGGCTAGGAACAAACCAATTTATATATATAGCTCTCATAGTCTCGTACAAAACCCGAGAGTTTTTCTGACACAATTAGGCCATGATTCTACTTAACATGATTAAACTAGATTAAAGACAATAAGAGAGTGGGCTTCCATTCCAATTATATAATATCAACATTTCTATGCTTTCCTAGCTTATTTACGGCAACAGAGTATATATAGTGCTTGCTTCACTATGCAGCAGCAGCAATTCAAAATTGATAAACTTTTCTTCACCAGTTCTTTCATGAATGTGATCGAGTACTGTATCCAAAAGCCACTGAATGTAGGTCCTCCACTTCATGAAAACCCCACGTCCTCCTGTTTATTTGCATGTCATAGGACATGGAGTAGCTATTAGAACTCTCGTCAAAGCTAGAAAAGGAGCTGTTTTCTTCCATGGCGCCTGAATTTTCATAATTCATCGCGGTAGGGTTTAGATCTTCAATGAGAGCATTGTTCCCATAATGCTTTTGGGTTGATAAATTAGTACACATGTTAGGAAGAAATTCTGGCCCCAGGTTGGAATTTTCCACCTGAAACCAACTTTGAAGATCTTGGGGTAAAGTAGCTGAAGACTTTTCAAATAATTTTTCACTAGGGTTTTCATTGACAGAGGCATTGAGACAACTCTGGGCTGCTTGTTCCTTGAGATAAGCCAGCTGTGCTTGTAAATTGACCACCTATACACAGAATATATATCAAATTAAGCAAAAGTGCACATGCACCTGTGTACTGATTAATTTATAGTACAAATTTAGCACATGTATTGGGTGGTTAGGGCTTTCAATTATATGTAAATTGTGAGATGTATAAGGAAATGAACCTGTTGTTGGAGTGCAAAAATATGGGAGACGCAGCCATAAATTGGATCCTGAAGTCTGGCTTGAGCTTCATATGAGATTGTGACTGCAGCTTCACAACGGTCACTCACAGGGAGGTGAGCAAGGAGCTTTGAGACATTGCTTGCACCAAAGACCTTATGAATGGCTGCAAAATGAGTAGCACCTTGCTCATGGCAAAAATAAGGTGCAAAAACGCAACCTCTCACACATTTTCTTCTCAAGAATTTGCAGGCTCCACAAGGAGATCCTGAACCAGTCATCTTGGACTTTTTAATTGGGGTTTGAGGATTCTAATTTGGAATTATTTCTGGCTCTATTATCTCTTCAGCTTCGTGCTGATGAACATGATCATTTATCACCATCTTTATATACACCGGAGGAAGAGGAAAGGATATATTAGATTAAGAATTAAATAATAACGTTATGTTCCCTTAATGGCCTACACTGTTCATTATTTTTTCCTGTACAAAACGCTGCAATCCCCTATTCTAAATTTTTATTTTTGTCCCGAAAATGAGATTCCATTCAGCATCCTTATACGACAAATGAGCTAGCGTTAACCAAACCCATTTTGTTTAATTGATGATTGGATCTATCTTCTCTTGTCCTTTTTCTCAATAATAATATGCATTCTTGCCTTATAATTAAGTGATAGCCGCAAGTGCATATTTATTGGAACTTATGTAGTGTTATTTTTGACCCAGGAATATATCAGAATATACAATTGGAAACAGGTTAATTCTTTACTACTAATTAAAACGTGTTACAGCTTTACCGTACGTAATTTATAATTATTAATTGACGCAGTTTATGATTTCTCCCAAACTTTTTATTGAATTTCGGAAGGCTTTTTAGCATTATCTACTGTCATACGATCACAGAATTAATTATTCTTATTAGAACACCACACTGTTACCACATTTTTTCCCCTTCCCATTTTCGTAACACACGTATTAGTATATAATTTTTAATACTCAACATCTATTTTTGAGTTTAAAAACCTGAATCATTCTATAATAGTAGTAAGGGTACTCACCAATATAGAATTTGACAGGATCTTCTTCTATGATCTTCTTGCAATTGGGAAGGGGTACCCTTGTACTCTATGATTAATACATTTTGCTATACATATATATGTAAAGTATTGTGATACCCTTCTGTAACAATATTTTAACTTACTGATAAAAAAAATAAGGGTGTCTCAGTAAGTGTTTATGTATTATTGCTTCCATTACAGTTCAAAAAACTGAATACATACAGTTTCTAATGAACTCTGTTACTTTATTGTATGTGACTGAATTGATAGAAGATGAAACTAACATGATATAGATGTTTCCAATAGGGTATTATTGCAAGTTGGTAGCTCTACTGCAACGAGAAAAAAAATATTGAAAGGCTCGCTTAGCGAGGTTAATTCATCCATGATGGCACAAATTACCATATGCATAGTAGTACTAGTTCTGATAGCATTAATTAGAGTACATGAGTTAACTATGATTAATGGCACATACATTTCAGTTCAATGCTACTAGTTTAAACCAATAATTATCCTGGCAGAAACTGTAAAGTTATACCCGGACAATTTGCCTCTTTGAGGGTCTCTCTTACAAAATTAGTGGGGATTGGTGTCTTTGAATAAGCACTTATTGTTAATGTTGAGAATTGTAATGAGATTGGTGCATAGATTAACCACTTGATAGAAACAAGTGTCAAGTGATCAACATTTGCTGGTGGATTCTTCTTGTTACTAGAATAATAATTATCCTCTAGTACAGGTAATCTAAGCACAAAAGCAACTTTAAAAAGACATAAAAGAGAAGAAGATTCCACCAATGAGTGAAACAAAAGATAGTGACACAAGTTTAGAGCAGAAATGAGGCTAATTAAAAGAGAGAGAAGATTTTGTTGCCCCTTCAATACTTGGAATAGTTTAAGCCTGAAGGTCACGGTTTGTCTAGCAATACCGTATGATTGTTATTTAACAAATATTCATAACTTTCAATCACTTTCTTCTGTCTAGCATAGGCACAAACATGTAGACCTCACTCAAATGCCCAAATGAAAATTTGAGACCCCACACTCAACCCTAGCTAATTATAACACCTCAATAAAATAAAAATTTCGAAAACTTTGTTTTCTGGGCTATGAGGGAGTGGGAGTTGGACAAATTAAACGGTCATAATCTTATGTGTGTTCTTCAAGTTGATAATGCAACCAACTATTAGGGAATTGTTATTTGCAAGAAAAAGAAATAAAAGGAAACATTTCTGCTCCATGAAAATGGCATGAGTGCTTTCCAAATTTGAAGACCAGAGCTTTCTAGTCTCCACTATCATTTTAAAATAAGAGTCCTTTCCTCTCATTGAAGGGTTTATAACACATCTTCATTTTATATAACTTAAATCCATTTTTTGTTTCTTATAATTTTGCTAATGGGTAAGGTTTGTTCCCAAATTTTAATTACAGGTTTTGTTCTTTAATTCTTCTAAACTATTTTTTTTATTCAATATTAATATATCACTCAATTATTAAAAAAAATAGTAATATATATTTATCAGAATAATACGTATTAAAGTTAATGATAAAATATATTATTAATATTTTACATAAATGAATAATTGACACTGTTATCAATTTCATACATGTATAAATTCCTGTAAGCAATTAGATGATATATTAATATTTGATAAAAAATATTTTAATTTTAAAAAAATTAATTAATTAAAACTTGGCAATAAAATTGAAATATAAGACCAAAGTGGATTTAACTCCTTTATATACGTATAATGTTTGGTGATTAACTTTAATTTCCTTCTCTGTCTTTTGTTAATCGGTTATGAAAAGACATGCTTAATTTAGAAAAAAAAATGTGTTAAAATTGTGGGTCAACTGATGGTGATTTAACTACTCAAAGAGGAGACATTATCCAAAATAACGCTAAATAAAAAATATTAATATTTAGGTCTCAATTTGTATCTGTTAATTTCTTTTTATGAAAGAAATTAGTATACCCACTAAACCATCCAAATCATACTTAGTCATGTTTATATTGCGTTTATATTTTGTTGATTTTTTTAGTCATATTATTATTTGTTTGAACAAGTATGTACTTCCATTAATTTAATTGGATCTAATTTTAAATATTTCAGATAATTAAATTATATTTATTAATTAGTATTAATTTTAAAAAAAGAGTGGTGATAACCATGTTCTTTCTCAAATCACATAACTATATTTTTCTTTCTCTCTTAACAAAAATATAAAAAAAATTAAAAATAAAATAAAATTTGGATAAAAGTGTAATTATAATATAAATATGATGTATCTGTATATTTTTGTTTATCAAAATGATTTGTATAAAATTTAAAAATTATTCCAGTTATTACTGCCTCTATCACAAAACGCATTACCAATTATTCATTGATTTTTAAGTTACGAAAAATCAGATCCATATAGTAATGTTTGAGAGAAAAGACATCTTATCACAGTCACTTCGAATTGTATCTTAATGTTAGAGCTGTTCGGTGTACAATTTAATTTGATTTTTAACCAAAAAATACATTTAAAATAAACATTAAAATTATTTGTGATTTAGATTGTTTCAATTTAAAAAAAAAATATGAACCAAACCAAATCAATATATATATATATATATATATATATTGATTTGGATTGATTTATGAAATTTTTAATATCTGTGTTTTTGTTAAATATTTTCTTTAAATTAAAATTATATATAAAATATGTTAATAAAAATCTAATAAATATATTAAATAATAAAAACTACACACACAAATTTATTTATAATTGAATAAAAAAAATATTTTATCTATATAATATTCATTTAGATCAATGAATCAATCAAAATCTAAAAAATTTGATTATTCTAATTTGTCTAATCGTTAGCTTTTATTCCTTCTTTGTCTAGCCAATCCAATTTTTTTATGTATTTAATTCTATTACAATTAATTTTTATCTAATTTTTGTTAACCTTTGTTAAAATATTTGTTGATAATGAAGAAGAATAAAAAAACTCACAAATCAAATTCATGAAGCAGACCAAACAAATCTATAAAAAGATTTATATTAAAATATATTATTGTTATTATGCAGATCAGTTTGGTGATCGGTTTGAAAATTTAAACCACAAACCGGACCAACTTACACGATTTTTATAAATAAAATCAAAACATTATAAAAGTTTTAAGTTATATTATTATTCAATTTAGTTTAAATCGGTTTTTAACTTTTTTTTTATTTGTTTCATTTTGAATACTCTTAATACAAGTTACCTTATTATAAATTGTTGAGAAAATTAATATAAAATCACATCAACTTTCCTTAGAAATAAATGTCTTTAAAATTACTAAAACATTCAGGTAAGATATGATACTTTACCCTTATAAGATAATTGTAAATTTATAAATACATATAAATTATAATAATTAGATAAAGTAATATAATAACTCATTTTTTATAAATTAAGAGTTTATCACTATATCAAAAGTTATAGTTATAATTATTAGTTAGGATATAACTTTTTATATTTAAGAATTATAGTTATAGTCATTAGTTAGGATATAACTTTTTATATTTAAGAAGGTAACAATTCAAACACCATAATTAGATTATAATTTGATTTATATGGTTTCTAACATATCACTTTCAATGATCTTCCCTCACCTAGTGTAAAGGTGAAGGAGTTTCTCAATTAAAATGATCTTTATACCCTCAACTCTGATTCTATATTTTTGAATTTATATTGGGTTAAATGATATTTTAGAGTACATTGTCTTGGTATATACCTAATTATCGATGCTCATTACTCTTATTTTTATTGAATAAAATTGTTAATGCGTACCTTAATTATATAAAATTGAAATTATTATATGTCTTAATTTTTAAATATGTTTCTTTAAAATAATTTTATAATTAAGGCAACAAAACAGACTACTTACAAATCAAATGCAACTTAAATGCTATTGGCGTCTGAGAAAAAAAAAACATAACTCAAGTTGAGTCTCTAAATTGAAGAATACAAATTTTGTAAAACCTTGATTTTTAGGACTTTTAACATGAATTTGGAGAATAATTAAGTTTAATCGAACCCTAAATCAGATCAAACTAAAATTATCCGTCGTTCAGATTAAAAGATTATAAAGATACATGTAATATTATTCTTTTCATTTTATAAAATTGATATATTAAATAAATGCAGGTTAATATATATGTATTATGTAGCAAAAACCTTTAACAAATTATTATCCTTTCGATTATTGAATTATTTTTTGTCTGACCCCACTAAATTCTGATGCAACTGCTATCCTACTGGCCAATTGAGCCCATCAGGTATTCCTAATCTAAGGGCACACGTGAATTCAAAATGATTGACATAATATATACTATACTTTTTAGTTCATTTTTATTTTTATTTCTATTTCTTCTACCCTCCACATCACATGACCCTGAATGAAGTGAATCATTAACAAATTAAATTCATTCACAAAGCACTTATTGTTGCAGTTCATGTAATTAGGTTTAATCTATTAGTTCATTATAGTAATGGGAAACACCCAGAAAGGAGAAAGAGAAAAGGAAGAGAAGAATGATAATTTTTAAAACAACAATTAATAATTGCTTTAATTATATCGGTCGAACAAAAATTAATCGTCAAAGAAACATCTTAACATGCAATTGCAATATATAAAATGGCGAGCAGGTTTCAGAATCCAATCATCTACTTCTTCTGGTGAGAATTTGTCGGTAGTGTTTGAGAAAAGAAAAAAAAAACATTATTAATTTGGTTATTGTTTGATTTACGAAGATATAACATGATGCCACACGTATTGGTATGTTTTGTAGTTGATACATGGTGTCCCACCACCACCATGTTTTTCTTTCGATGTAAACTTAGACAAAGTGCAATGCATGTTCCCCTCTTCCCTTCCATAAAAAATAAATAAACACAAGGTACGGAAAACTGCATAATTTTGAGCACATGAGTAAAGTTGGATTCTGTTTGTGTTTATTTCTGTTTAGCATATACTGGAAAGGAAGAAAATGGATACACTTTACAGGCCAAAATGTCCTTCAACTAATGTTCTTGGAATAATATTTGGAAGACAAACTCTTTTAAAGTCTCCAGAGAGTCATCCATATCCTCTCTTCTTCTTCTTCTTCGCTTGCCCTAATCTATTAATTTTTTCCTTAAGATAATTCGCTTCATATTTCATATTATTAAGAATTTAAGCGTGAGGTTAGACTTTATATACTTATTCTTTAAGAAAATTTTTCAACAGTAATATTAGAGTCTGATTGTCTTAGTGACCAGTTCAGATAAAGACAAACATATTTTATTGTGATAAAATTTAACAGTAGTTAAGCTCACTACTAAAGTAGTGGTTGAGAATCCTCTTGAGAGGAGTGTATCAATGAGGAAAGAAATCGAATGGACCCTTATGATAAACTCAACAATAATTAAGGTAATCTCACACTTGAGAAAGACGGTTAAAAATTCAAGTGTGAGAATGAATATAAAGTCCCACATTGAATAAAAATGATAAAAATACTCATAAACATTGAACTTTAAGGTTTTATATTGAAAATTGTATCATCTTTTTTTATATACTCATTCCTTAATAAAATTTTCCAACACACACAAATATATATATATATATATATATATATATATATATTTCTTAATATCTGTATCTCTAAAAAATAGAACATGTTAGTCTGAAAGCACATAGATAGTTGTTTATATGAGCAGCTTGATGACACTGTAAAACCATGTACTATATATATAATATGAACTTTCTTTTTTCTGACCAAAAAGAAAAAAAATGAACTAATTATGCCTAAACCTAAATATGAATTTTATCTGAGTTGCTTAATACCAAATACTATGGCAAATAACATTCAGAATCTTGAAAACTACTATGGGTGGGTGATGTTTAGACAAAGGATTATATGACAGTTGACAGATGTCAGCTTCCTGTTATATGAGAAGTGAGGAATAGGAAGAAAAAATGGAGAGGGAGACCATCAAATGTGGATTTGGAAGGAGAAGAATGATAAAGGAAAATAAGAACTCAAATTAAAGAAAGTATAAAAGAAGGTACAATAAAAACTAGTATATTTAAAGGGATAATAATAACAAAAGCTAGTATATATTAATTTGATCATATCACTTGTTATATGAGGTTTATGAAACATTAGTTATATCAGGTTTTTGAAACATTCTTTCACATGAAGAATTAGATATTTTAGCAAATAATTGGATAATGATATAATTATGTCCATTAGCTTTTGAATAAATTTCGATAAAATATTAAAAATTTGTTTCAACATTAATTTCATAAAATCACTTTGTAAAATGTATTTTTTCTTATCCATTTTAATTTAATCATTCAATAACCAATAATTAATTTTATTAACGGGTCAAAATTTATAGATAATAATTAATATAAAATTAATAGAAATTGAATTCAAGACCTTATGATTAAATATTAATACTTCAATAATGATTTTTAATTAATATAAATAATATATATAAATAACTAATATATATACAATATTATTATATATTATTATATATTATATTAAATTATATTAAAATTTAATAATTTATTAACAAATTATAATCTATCAACAATTATAAATTATAATGGAAATAAATTCTGTAGATAATATTCCGTCAATAATAATCAAATCTTTTATAGTGATTGGACATTACATTATGAAATTTTTTAAAAATTAAACATTTTTTATACGTTTAATTCCAACACAAGTATATGGTTGAATAATAATAGGATAGCACTCACTCAATAGATCCATAACAATAATCAAAATAGATGTTAAAATCACCTTAAACGTTGGGTTGAAATTCTAATCAACCTAATATTAATGAACTTTTAAGATAATAATTTACTCCTATTTAGATATATTACTTTGATAATCATATCTTAATGTTAATGATTTCACATTTTAAATATAAAAGTTTTGCATATTTAGATATGATTTTTCACTATTATAGAATTTTGGCCTAATAAAGTAAATAACAAATTTAAATAAGCTTTGGCATCTTAAATATGAATTTAACATAACTTAATAATACAAAATTTTATTCCTTAATAATATAATTTAATTTAAACCCTAATATAATTTAATTTAATGAGATATTACTAATAAATGTAAAATATTCAAAAAAAATAGTATTTATTTATTTAATTATATAAATCATTCAATTTGAGATTTTCATATGTATTAGGGTTAAAAAAAATTAAAATTTATGTATATGAACCTTTTTAAATTACGATTAGAGATTGTGGTATGAAAAAGTCATATTATATAATACGATTTTTATTAAACTTTTATAATTAAAGTTTTAAAAAGATTAATTGAACTAAAGTCGTGTTACGTATAACTTTATTACGAGACAAAAGAAATTGAACTGAAATTTTGTTATACAAAAAGACTTCATTACAAGACAAAAAAAAATAAAAATTAACTAGAATTGTGTTAGGTAGCACAACTTTACTACTAAATAAAAAAAATAAAAAACTAAATAAAAATCGTGTTATAAAACATGACTTCTTCATTTGAAATCCTATTATGCAACACGACTTGATTCCTCCTTACTGATAATTTTAAAAAAAAATGACTCACATACATAAATTCTAACTTTTTTAACCCTTTCTTGTACAAAATCCTTAATTTGATTCAATTTTTTCTTTAAACTAAATAAATATTAACATATTATTGCATAAGTTATGAACAAATATTTAATACTACCCTTGAAATACAAACTTTTATCCATTAATTTAATACTTAATAAAAAAACTAATGATATATGATTAGTTGAATTTAGAGTAGACTCGTATTCTTTAAATATAATTTTGTATTTGGTAAATTAAGATGGTATTTGGAATCAACAATTCTAATAATATTAGAATCTCCCTAATTGTATTTTATACTAAGTAAGTAAATTAATGAATTTATTTAGCAGGTGTGAAATCTTTCCATCTCGCATCCTAATTCTCATTTTCCTCACAAGTTCAATCTCTACGAAACCCTTTCTCTGTTCAACTCACCCTTTCCATTTCTCTCTTCAACTCACCCTTTCCAAAATCATTTCCCTCTCCAATTTGTGAAAACTAGATTCATGAATCTCCCTCGCGACATGGTCCCTCAATTTTAAAATCCCTCAATTCTTCTCTGAATCCTAATTCATTGTGGAGCCCTAAATCCTTGGCGAGTGCTAATTCCATCGCCAACCCTAATTGGTGTTGTTGTTCTCCCTACGATTTGGTCCGGTGAGGTTTCAATAGTTCTTTACTGGTTAAGTTTTTCCCTGACGAACCCTGATTTTAGTTTTGTTAAGTTTGGTAAGTTCTTCCCCCTAATTTCTTCCATTTCTTAAATTGTTCTTCCCTCATTTCTAGAATTTGAATTTATTCTTCTCCCCCAATGTATGTATTCGGTGTTCGATTATAAAACCCTTGAATAAAGTGGGAAGAGAAGCCGAATTGTTGTGAATATTCAAAATCTGTTCCAATGAGAATTGCAAGGTTAAAGATTAGTTTTTCAATCCTTCGTAGTGTTAAGAATTTATATTGCACTTGAAAGAATAAAGATTATGTTTGCAATGCAGAGATTAAGTAGATTATGTTTGTCTCACTTACCCTCTTCAACTCCCAAACCCTCTCCTCCACCACCACCATCTTCTCCTTCTCCGACTCCTACGAGACTTGGCATTGAAGATTTGGATGAGGCTTGAGAGGTCAGAGGTGGCAAGGAGAGCATCGGAACGAAAGGAGGCGCAAGACATGTCACCTACCTCATTTAATTTATTTCTTTTAAAAAATCATATGCTACCCATTTAATTTATTTTAAACAAAAGCATGGTGTTACTCTAGCGACGCCAATTTATTTATTTTTAAAAGCATAGTGTTGGTCAGGCCAATGATATCCCATTTAATTTATTTATTTTTAAAAGCATAGCGTCAGCCTAACCCACGCTACCTTTTTTATTTTTAGATTTCATTAACCTTAAATATCAACATTTATGTTACCATCACTAACACTGACACTATTAGTGTTTCCTTAATCCTCCCAACACTAACTATGTAACTTCTAACCTTTTAATGTCGTATGATTTTCCTACGCAATGTCAACACTAATAATGAATTAGCATTCACTTTTCAACTTTATCATGAACTTTTGACTTACCTATACTATGTTTTTCTTGTATGAATGTTTTATATTAATAATAATATAGTTGAAAAAAGTGTTGTTAGAAATTATAAAATAAATGTACAGCCGTATTTTTCTATGTAACTACTGTAATTACAGTGGTGAAACTTGAAGATATAGAAAAATTGATCCTTCAATATTAGGTTCCACCAAAAGATTTTGCTCTCATTTTGTGAAAATCAAACTTAAAATGTACCTAACGAAATAATACTTGAATATTATGTACCGAACTCTTTAGCCATTGTCTTATTGATTTGATACCCTTTGCCTTGGATGGTGCGCACGGATGGTACTATTCTTTAATTTTGACCATGTCCTGAAGCCACAGGTCTACCCAATCCCATGTCAGCAACAACCCTCCAGTGTTTCGTGCTGTACTAAATTACACCCTTATGTTATCATTTTCATTAAACAAATCCCTCCCATTAAAATATTTTCTAATGGACGGATGCAGATAAGTCTGCATAAACAAATAAGATCAGAAGCTAGAATTGTCGCAAAACGATAAAATAAGGGTCTCCCTTTCTTACAACCTCTTCAATTGTGGAAGACAAACCCAACCAAAGATGACAAAAGCCACCATTTATATATTAAACACTCCATTGGAGGGAAGAATTCAACATTTTCAGCCCCTGTTCTTTTCAATATAAACAAATATCGAATTCTCTTGTTATTTGCGCCAATGTCAATTTATATGTTGTAGATTTTTACTTATTGCTCATAATCATGTCTTTTATTTAAAGCCCTTACAAATTACAAGCAAACATTTTCAATTTAATTAGCTTCTTTAAAGTAATTAAGAACTGATATGTTAATTAATAACTTGCATATGTGTAACAATATTAATTATTAAAATTATTTACTTTATGCTCTAAAAGATAATTAATCGATCACATTAAATGAGCTAAATCCCAAGATTTCCTAATAAGTAGATTCATCAACTATATCTTTGATTTTGATCCCACATACAAGTATTAGAGTCAAAGATGTTTAAATTGATGAATAATAAAACAAAATCTTAATTCTCAAGTCATGGATGAATGATAGGACAACTTAAGATATATAATGCACCGGCTATATATTGCATGTAGTGCATGATGTGCATATGTATATATAAGACAAAAGGTGCACGTGTTGGTTGGAAACTCAAAACAAAAATGTCATATATGGAATGGCTATAGTATAGGGTGTAGGTATGTAGGAAGCTATGAGTGTATCTATAGGAGTTGAACAAGATTACAAGATACTCATTGAGTCATGCTTACTTAGCCAGGTTATGAAAATTGCTGTCTGGTTTGATTTGTACTCTGCGGGAAGAGAGGGAGAAGGGTATGGACATGATTGTTCATTTGGACAAGTAGTGCTGGAAATGATGCTAACAAGTGTCTTAGCAAGACCAGTCAAGCCAACACTTAGGGTTCATTATGGGGCCACTGCACGTGCATGTTATGAATGATTGCCAGATATCTAGGGTTTGGATGTTTCTTTTATTCTACTCAATCTGCAAAAAGACTATAAGCAATTCCATTCCGTGTATTACTTGCTTTTCATCTATATATATACCATTATGTAAATTATTACTTTTAAGCACAAATCAATTCTCTCATGTTCAATCTTAATATATAGTACTGACATGTTTAAATTTTGTGTTGATTTCCCCTTGACACAATAATTAAGAGAAACTCTAACTATTTTCTTAAGCATGATGAGCAATTCAATTGTGCAGCATGGTTAATTAATGAGACTTTAAACTTTAAACTAAACAATCGTATCTCAAAGATAATCCATGATGATGCAGCTCAAAAGCGACTACCTCTATAGATGTTAAACCAAAGGACATTGAGAACTAAATATCAATTTATATACCAACTACAAAAGAACATGGTATTGCTTAATGATTGAGAAACATCTGAAGAAAGCTTCGTTTTCAAGAGGGTATATAAACAAGTATTGGAAATACAATATAGCTAGTGTCTGGTACTTTACACACGCTAGTTTATTCAGAAGAGACTTTCCAATTTAAAATAAAATCTAGTGTAGTTTGAACAGGGGGCAATTTTTCAAACCATGAAATATGGAGCTGCTTAATTAATCTACACTATTAATTGGAATAAATTACAAGAAGAAGAGGAGTTAGCTAGGTTGTCATTTCAGAAGGGTTAAAAGTAATATGTATAGAGAAATCTGGTGTCATGGTTGATAATATTCTTTGTTCTTGCTTGTAAAGAATGCAAATGAAGAAAGTTTTGCAGGTGATCCCAAGTGGAGACAACCTGGAAAAAGCTTAAAGACATAGTAAACTAAACATGCATATATATATATATATATATATATGCTCAGTTCAACGCTAAAGTAGGTCAATTGACTGAAACAAATCACATTTTTATGCCATGTTAATGAGAGGGGTTGGTCCTACAAATTTTGTACTTGTATCCACACAATACAAAGTCTAGAAATTAATAAAGCAATGTATTTCCCTCCTTTAGCCTTTGTTTCAAACAAGTTACCTAAAATTTTGGTGCCGACCCACTTACAAATAAAATTATTACAAACACTTTAAGCTTCAATGGCTAGTTTCCGGATGAACTTGTATGAAATTGTATCAATTTAATTAACTCAGTTGTATAAAATCATTTTGTTACATGAAGTTTTCCTTCACTCGTATATTTTAATCTAATTATTTCACAAATTATACAAGAATCTAATACATTCTCTTCATGGAAAGGTTTATCTCTCATTTATGTATTTTAAATTGATCATAATTCGACTTGAATAAGATGGTCTCTAATGAAAAAAAAAACTTTAAAAAACTTGGCCTTGTTAAAGTTGGAAGACATTAGCTCCATGATTTAATAAGGGGGTGGCAATTTAAAAGGGGGTGCAACTTAAGTGTTATCTAAAGAGAGGCCAAATGTCACATCAATTTATGTTCCTACTCCCCCAATTATTTTTCTAAATTGGTTTTGCCCTTCTTCAACCTTACCTAACAATGAGTTAAATGACATAATGAGCCTACTCATGCACTAACGTGATGTGGCCAAATACAAGTTATTATCCATAATTTTCTCTTTCTTCAATTAAATATATATTTTCATAACCCAACTTTTGATCACGTCAATCAAAACTAGTTTGTTTTTCAAGGCCGTCCCACATACTACAGCAACCATGTTGAAAACAAGGATGAAAACGTGCATAGAGAAGCACGTACCTTTGCGGTGATAAAAACATTATTCTGTCTATTAAAATAACAAAACATAATACTAATCTTATTAGCACAAGTAGTAACATAACAGCTTCTCTTTTTTAATTAAGTAGTTCTAGATTCAAATTTTTACAATGTTTTTTAATTTAAAATAAAATATATTTTTAAATAATATATATATATATATATCAAGTTTTCGTTAATATTAGACATTGTTTATACCATAATTAAATTTAAGATTAAATATGTTTTTAGTTTCTGAACTATTTGTCAAAATTGTGTTTCGTTCCTTGAACAAACTTTAGATTTATTTCGTCCTTATACTTTATAAACAGTATAAATGATCCTGATGAATAAAAACATATTTAAGGAGAAAAAAATGAGAGGAAATAAAAAGAAAAAAAGAAGCTTAAAAGAAGGATAACAATAAAGTAGAAAAAACTATGAAGAAGGAAAATAAAGAGATAAAAAAAAATCTGATACATCATTCATGATCATTTACATGAGTTTATAAAACATAAAGATGAAATAAGTCCAAAGTTTATCTAAAAAGGAAACACAATTTTGACAAATAATATATATATATATATATCAAGTTTTCGTTAATATTAGACATTGTTTATACCATAATTAAATTTAAGGTTAAATATGTTTTTAGCCTCTGAACTATTTATCAAAATTGTGTTTCATCTCTCGAGTAAACTTTAGACTTATTTCGTCCTTATACTTTATAGACGGTGTAAATGATTCTCGATGAATAAAAACATATTTAAGGATTGGAAAATGAGAGGAAATAAAAAGGAAAAAAGGAAAAAAAGTGAAAGAAACTTAAAAGACGAATAACAATGAAGTAGAAAAAACTATGAGGAAGGAAAATAAAGAGATAAAAAGAAATTCTAATACATCATTCATGACCATTTACATGAGTTTATAAAACATAAGAATGAAACAATTTTTACAAATAATGCAAAGACTAAAATTATATTTAATTCTTAAATTTAAAAAAAAGGAACAAAACGTTCTGAGATGTTATTTTCCAAATATACTTAGCATTTTTCTATCTAATAAAGGTTTGTATTAAGTTAAGGTTCTATAAAATTGTCGACGGTTAATGGAAACTTAAGCTAACTGTGTTTGGAGTCTCTTCTACTACTTTGAGATCATATTAGTGGTTTGTTCGGAATCTCTCGCTCGTAATATTTAACGTTGACTGTAACAAAGATCATAGTTTAAAATCTTGTGTTCAAATTTAATATAGATCATCCTCAACGGGCATAATAAAAATTAGTTAAATGTTAATTAGTAAAGAGCTTAAGACAGAACAAATAACCTCCTTTATAAGTTAATGAAGTGACACTCATTACCCTTATTTTATTTAAAAATATTATTGACTAAAACTTAAAAAAATATAAAAGTTAAAATTAATTTTTTAAAGTATGAAAATAACAATCTTTAATAAATAAAAAATTGGACAGTTAATATTATTGTATATTAAAAAAATTATTTTAATACAAAATAACTATATATTATTATTATTAAATTTATTAACTTACTATTGTGTTTAGATATAATTTTAATACAAGCATAAATAAACATAAATGAAATAAATAATACTATGGATATTTTATTAATATCATAATAGAGATGAACATCTATGTAATGTCATTTTTTCCTATAACAGATTTTTCTTAGCTCACTAGATTAGAAACTAATCTTGTTGGTATTATATATTGTGAGTATCACTGGTATGAAGAGTTCTCCTACTAATAAGGATTAATTATGATGACTTTCCTATGGATTGTACGAGCAATGTATGAACATCATTTATAAATACCTTAAGAAAGGAAGATAAGTGCAATTTTCCTATAGTTAAATCATTTCAAATTTTTTCTTATAAAAAAATTGTGAATTATATTTTAAAATTTTAATTTTAATTTTCTATTATTTTTTAATTTAAGTTTTAGTTAATATATAAATTTTTAAAATAAAATAAGAGAGGTGAATGTTACTCTATTCATTTGTTTTAGCCTACTCTGATGTTAATCCCGCTGTGATCAAACAGAATGAGCCGCTGTGATTAGATGAGTTGAGAACCCTATCTTGAGAATTCAAAGAGAGGAAAGTCAATGAACAAATGAAAGCAAGACAAGTGTGAATGGAGCTTCAGAAGCTTGACCTTCTATGGAAAACATATTCTAAAATTTGTACCAATCAATATTTGATTTTAATTTGAATTTTAAAATTTGTAAGAAATTTTTTTTTTATTATTTTTTTTATAAATTTTCTATAAATTTATAGAAAAATTCTCATCAAATATAAAAAATTCTAATATTGTTCTTTTCATATTGATTATGTAGGTATTATGAATGAAGTTTCATTTAATTTAGGATGTAGTATTTGAATTTACATTTTCAAGTGGTTATAAATAGACCATTTTTTTCAAGGAACTTTTGATATAATTAAATGAGAGAAATTTCTATAGAATTTATAAGGTACTTTGAAAGGAAAAAAAAATCTCTTTTTTATTGAGTTTTTATTCTATAAACAAGTGATAATCCTATGAATATTTATCATGGAGCTTATTCAAGTAGCATGTGTTAATTAATATGAGATATTCAGCATGATAACCTTCTTTCTTTCATAAGCTTTGAATTGACAAATTATAATTGCTCTTTCTCCTTCTTATTTTCATTCAGGTTTTGTTCTATTTGTGTAATCATCTTTTTTTAGAAGTAAACTTTTATATTTAAATAATTATACAATTAAACTTGTGTTTCGTGTAAAATTTCCAAGAATTCTTATTTAATATTTTTGGTTGTATTTTTCTAGTTTTTATCTTCTGTTTTTATTCTTATTTCAACCTTAAAAACAAACTTTAACACTTATATAATTTTTATAGATTAAATTAGTGTTTAACAATAAATGTATTAAAAAAAGTTTATTTGTGTTCTACTATTCATAAAAGCAATATAGAGAAATCAAATTTACTATTTTAAATCAAATTAATTTAAATCAGAGTCTCATCAGTTTCTCTAAAAGACGAGTAAGCGATAATTTTTTTGGTTTATTTTTAATATATATATATATATTTAATTATATAAATATTTTATAATTTTTTATGGAATTATTAATGTTTTTAATTAGATGAATAGAATGAATTATTATATTTATATATTAAATTATTTTATTGTAATTAATAATTTAAACTTAATTTAGAAATATTAATAATTTAAATTATAATATTATTATACATAAAAATAATAGAATAAGAAGTTAGTTGTTTAACCATTCTTTTATTTTAATGTAGCGACAACTTTAACTCATTATATTGTGAATATCTTTTTTATTCGACCTAATTAAATAAAATAATAGTTTTACAAGTTCATATAATATTTTTTCAACTCTAAACTCATATAAGTATTTAAAATTAAGTTTAATCGAGACAAGTTGATAGAAATATACTCATGTATTTTTTATTTATTTTTTATCATCATCTACTTAATGTTAATTTGAAAGAATTCTAAAAGAATTAATAATATGTAAAATCTTAAAATATTTTTATTACATACTTATATATTAGTGTGTTGTAGAAAAGTAATTTTAACCTTTGTATTTATTGTTGTATACGGGTTAGAATATCCCAAATATCTCCATAATTTGATTCTTTTATACTGATAAAAAGATTAAAACCTTAAAAGACTTTTGAGTTAAACAAAAGCTTGGTCAAGTCCTTTTAACATATTCAGGTGTTAGGTAAGAATTAATTACAAATTCACAATCACACAAAGATTTCATAACAATTAATAATTAATGCTTATACAAAATAAAATCAAAGCAACAAAAAAATTAAGAAATAATAGTTTATAAGAGCATATCCATTGAAATACTTTATCAATGATTTAAAGTTGTTTGAAACAATTTTCTTTAATTTTGATATTTAAAATTGTTTTAAATTATTTTAATAGTAAAATTTAATGTTATGTAGTTTATTATATTTTTTTAATATTATTTATTTTTATCATTATGTATTGTTTGAAATTATTCATTTGGTATTTTTAAATTAAATTATATTTTGTGTTATAATTTAAGTAATTAATTTTTAAATAATAATTAATTATTTTTTCAAAAAATATATTAATTAATTTATATTGATGAATATTATTCTGTATAAATATAAGTATAAAATAAATTTTTATGATTTATTTAATATATTTTTTGGAAATTAAATATAAATTATTTAATAATAATATAATATTATGAAATTCTTATTTCACATTTTTCAAAATGAAAAAAAAAATCATAAAAGTTGCTTTCATTAGAAGTATTCTAAATCATGTATGAAAGTACAGCTGAATAACGTCTCATGAAATTAAATTCGACAATATTATAACTGAGTTGGTACCTCTATAAAGTATATTTATAGAATTATTTTATTTTGTTGATAAAAAATTTTAATATATATATATATTATAATTATAAAGTATACTTTGATAAGTAAATTTATAGTGGTTAACTAATGGTAGGAGACCTGTAATGAAATGACATACAATTGAAATATAGAATCGTGGACATAGTGACATAGGTTGTGATGGTTATGAATGGGTAGCAATGTAACCACACAAGGATGAGAGTGCTTTGTCAGAAGATTTAGAAGTGGCACAAAGGGCTAAATAATGAGTTTCAGTTAGATATTAAGTTTAGCCCTAGGTTATGCGTATCCTATTGTTGTTTGGTGCAGGTTTCTTGTAATATTTTCTGGTACACAAAGTTGGACATAGGATTCAAGCATGACTTTGGCTATCATCTTGGAGTAAGGAAGACCTAGCTGGCTAAACCCAGTGTACCAAGTGAGATTCAAACTCAGATCATAAACTAAAAAGTTATGATAGGATGGGGACAACAAGGTACTCAATTTTATGGAGGTTAAAGGAATCAGGTGCGCCCAAAAAAGAATCTCAAACATTTCCACTAAGATCAAGACATTTTAAGAAAGAGTAGATCAACTTTGTGAAAGGAAAAATGTTCAATTTTGCTTCAAACACAAAATAGCTGACAATGCGATGTTGAGGATATATCTTGTTTTGTCTTGGATGTTATGATTGTGTATAGTGACAAGAGGCATATTAGACATATTAGTGTACAAAGATCTAAGTAATGACATTGATGTAATGGGTTGGGATACCCTTACTACTCCCTATTTATATATTCTTTTTCCCATGAAATAAAAGAAACAATTATGATGACAAACCTTTAGTTAATAGTTTATTGTTATCATAAGTTTGTATTTAAATTCCATTAGCACTCTTTATTTATTTATGAAAATATTCTTCATCAAATGGTTCAAATCCATATATTTTGTATCATTAGAATGTTTTACATTTTAAAGAAAAAAAAGTAAATACAAATAATAAATTCTCTTCCCCAACCATTAATGATTGAATTATAGCTTCCAAACAAATTAAAAACTTAGCTCTATTCAATGGACATGACAATTTTTTTACTTTATGGTAATATCACTCTGTTAGAAAAATCAATCTAAAATTTAAAACATTGATAACAAATAAGTGAAAAGTTAATGATTTTGTACTCTTTGATAATCTCATTACCATCCTGTGACATACATGAAGAGGTAGGATAATAAAAGTGCACCAAGTCTCACCAAATTTCGTTATATGAAGATAATGAACCAAGTTTCATTGACTAGTCTACAATGAGTTTTTTGTTTTATATAACAAGATTCTACTAGTTATATTAGTTTTTATGCTGGTGTGTCATTGTCTTTGATCTTCAATGTCTATGTATAATTATCATGCCTAATTATTTTTCATATAAGTGTTTTTAGGTCTTGATGGTGGAAGGTTAGGATCTGGAATGAACCATCCAGATTATTTTATATATATAGTTTGTATTTTTTGTATATGGATTGAAACATCTCTAATGCTACTTTAATCTTATATTTTTCATTGCTGAACAAAAGAAATATGGAAAAAAAAGACAATCAACACATGTAAAGAAGGAGTTGTTGCTTTAAAGTGAGAGAGATGACCTTGTCATGAGAAGAATTTTTCTCCAGTTTTGTCAAAATAATTTATAATATGTTTTAATATAAAGAAATTGAGACCATGCCATGAACACAAACAAAAAATTGTTTGTCACATCTTTTAAATATAGTGATTATTAAATTAATTATTTTTTAATTAAGAAGTACAAATATTTTAATTCTTTATACTAAATTAATAGATTTTATAAATTAAGATTATATAATATTTCCTCTGAATTTTTATTTCATATATCTTTATTATATGAGAAGTAGTTGCACGTGTAATTATATAATTTTTTTATAACTTGATTACACATTTCCTAAAAAAGCTAGTTAAAATTCATAGTTATGATGTTCAAATGAGTCTAATTCGAGAGGTTAGTTGTTGACCTATAATTTAGGTTAGACCAAACTTAAAAATAATATGAATAAAAATAAGTTTTTTTTAGTTTAAACCATTTGGTCTGAGATTTATATAGACAAAGTCAAGTTAATCCACATATTAATGAATTTGTCTATTATTTTTTTTTGTTTTTAACCTTTATTTTATTTTAATTATTCATATTTTAAGAGTGTGAGAGACATTAATAAAATTATTTTAAGTAATATTATAAATAAATACATAATAATATATAATGCATATAATTCTTCAATTAAGAATGTAATGGGGTCGGTGAAGAATGAATTTTACTTTCTCATCTTCATTATTAAAATAAAAATTCTTTCTCATTTATAACAAAGAACTTAATTATATACACTCCAATAGGTACGTATACAAAATTATCATTTCTATTAAGAAGAAAAATAAGAAAAACATAAAAAATAGAAAAAAATTATAAAAATAAATCAAATAATATATAGTTCATAGTTTTTTTTAAAAAATCGTTTATTTACTTATTTATACTTTTTAATAAAATTTAAATTAATTTTTGTAGTAAGAAGTTCGAATAGTCAAACTTCTACCTAAAAATTAAATTAAATTTATATTGACATGTTATTAATTACTCATGTACTTGTTTACACATTAGAATAATTATAAAATTAATTTTATTATTAATTGAATATACATAAATATATATATATATATTTAACAAGTACGTATATATATATATTTATAAATTAATAAACATATATATATATATATAATATTTTTATCAAATAAAAAAATACCTGTGATTAATACTCAATTTGTAATATTCATTAAAATGACATTTTTATATTCCTATTAACCGAATAATATTTAAGAATATTTTACTTAATAAAAATAAACAAGTAGAATAGTATATAAAAAATAGTAAATATTTACTCCCTTACCTTACTCATTGTAGAAAGACTTCGATTACACTTTCACTTATGCCTCATACAATTTTACTGTCACTTAACATCTTAAAATATTAATAGATAAAAAAAAACTCCCAATAGGTAAGTTTATGTAATGATTGCATTTTGTAATTCAATTTTCTTTTAACTTTCTTTCGCAATGTAACTTGGATTTGGATTTTGAACTTTTTTTAATTAATTTTTTTATGAATTAAATAGTTATTTAATATTGCTTCATTTATATAATATATGAAAGGAATTTAATAAAATATTTAAATTATCTGAGATGTTATAAATTAATACTTTTTTTATCTGTGGTGTTGTATTTTACATTAAGGGGATTTTTCCCAACACATTCCTCCAATCAGAAGAAAGATACACAATCTATTGATCAGTGGTAATTGTTCACTCACACAATCTATTGTGTATGTTTATAGAATTAAATAAATGAAATCATAATATATATATATATATATATATAGAGAGAGAGAGAGAGAGAGAGAGAGACCCAAATGAAAGAGAAGAAAAGTTTGTAAGAGTAAAATAACGAAGAAGCAATGAAAGAGTGACACCATGCTATAGAAATTGAGAATTGGAATGAAAATATTAGGCTAGATCTAACTAGATTTGGTAAAAAGTGTCACTGTGAAAAGCAAAAGAAAATCTAAAGTTGTGCAAATTCAAATGGAAACATTATTTTTATACCGCCACATAGCAAGCAACATGCTTTTGATGGCCACCCCCACAAAAGGGAAACAAATTTCATAACAAAACAAAACAATTTATATACATATATATATTACCTTAGATGTTAATATAGCCCACAATTTTTGTAGACATCTTTCGGAAGTTAAGAAAAAAATGCCACATATGAAGCTAATAGGTTGGTCCCCATGTGATAATGGGTGAATTTATTATTACTTATTATGTTATTAACAAAAGGATTATGATTTGGTCGACAAAGAAAATGTTTAGTCATAACATTTCACCACTCTTCCCCCTCCCAAACTAGTAATAGCATAACTTCTATTTGAACAAATGAAATCACCACAAATAAAAACAGAATAGAAAATGTGTTATATTGTTTCTATTATTTAATTTAGGATTAAATATATTTTTAGTCTTTTAATTATTTGTCAAAGGGGTAAACTTTAGATTTATTTCGTCTTTATGCTTTATAAACTCGTGTAAATATTTTAATGATGTGTTAAATTTTTTTTATTTTTCTTTTTTATAGTTTTCTACTTCACTATCATCCAATTTTACTATTTTTTTTTTCTTCTCTTTTTTTTACGTATGTTTTTATTTGTTATCGAAGATAATTTGCTTTTTAGAAAGATAATGACAAAATAGGTCAAAAATTTGCCTCAAAGATGAAACACAATTTTGACAAATAGTATAAAAACTAAAAACATATTTAACCTTTCAATTTATACTCATAAACTTTTTTTTTTAAAAAAAAAAAACTAGAACCGAGTTAATCAAAATCTCATATTTATTGATAATTATATTAGAATAAACCAAATTAAAGTATTAAAATAACATGTGGTTAGATAAATTCATCATTCGATTTAATAAAAGAATTTCAAATTGAGTTGAGTTTTATATATTTTTTTATTATATTTAATTTTATCCTTTTTGGGATTGAATTGAATTAGGGCACAACTTCTAAACAATATTTTGAAATTTTCAAACTTTTTTTTAATTTTTTAGAATAATATTTTAGAAAATAAATATTTTCTATAATATTTGAAAGTGAAATTAAAAAAAATATAAGTATGAATTAAATAAAAACTAAAATAAATAATAAAAAACCAAATTATTAAATAAGAAACATTATCTTATAATTTTGTTCTGATTTTGTTGAGTACTAATTAAGTCAAACGTATATATTTCGTCCCCAAATCTGTAAGAAGTTTGGTAAGATGGAAATGAATTGAATTTAATGGCAAAGAAAATAATAATCTAATCTAGATTGGATTTGGTTTTTTTATTATATGACCAATGAACATCTTTATTACATAAATACTATATTTTTAAAAAAGGAAATAACTAATCCATTTTATAAAGATGTATTTCAATCAATATCTAAATTATTTATAAACTATAATAATATATTGAGAAAGTTTTCTTAATTTGGTACATCTTTAATATTTCTATTTTATTTCTTAATTATATTTAAAATTAAAAACATTTATATAAATACTCTATATTAATAATAATATATGAAATATTCTATTAATTTTATATTTTTATTCTATCTTTAATTATATTTTAAAATTAAAAAAAATTATCTAATGTTAAAGCAAACTATACACACATTTTAACAGTACAATTACTAATTATTTATTTATTTTTTCAAAATACAAATCATTATTATTTTTTATTTTCTTAAAAAACACAGACATACTCATACTTTTTATGAATGGATTGTTTCATATTTTAATTCGAATATATACATTAATATAAAAAGTGTTTTCGTCTTATATAGTTTAGCATTTTTTTTCTCAACTCAAACATACATGTTATACAGGATACCAGACACATGATATGAATCACGTTATATCATTCAACTCGATTCAGAAGTAATTAGATTCTTTGAAAAAGCTTAATGTTTAGTTTTGCATGTTATTGTAAGATAGATAATGCTTTGTGTAGCATTTCTCTATTTTAATAACCTTAATTGTATGAATGTTTGACCTCAGAGGTAAAAAAATAGATTCTTAATAACAACAAGATGATTATTATGATTTTTACAGATATAATTAAATAAATTGTAATATATATATATATATATATATATATATATATATATAAAAGTGTATTGTTGAGTCTTTAGAAGGAATCACGAACTAACATACATAAAGAAATTAACATTATCTTTAACCTAAAACCTTAATACAATGAATTTATGAATATTTTCACTTATATAATGTTCAACTTACTCATTCCTACTTAATATGAGATTCTACCATCACACTTATATCTTAACATGTATCTGACTCCTATTTAAGCATAATTTATTTTCAAATTTATCTCGAAATCTAGCTTAAAACTTAGTTGTTTTGCTTCATTCTTCAAACAAAAATATATCTTCCAAAAGAATCATTTGTATGGCATCAATAAGAACTTGAAAAAGAAAAAAAATTATCCTCTTGCATATCGGCATTAGCAAAAGGTAAAAGTGGAGGAGTGCAGGACAAAGAACTAGAAGACATAACTATTTGAAAAGGTGCAGGTGAACGTAATTTTCCATTGGACTCAGCAAAGCACGTTCAAGAAAAGGTCTTCAATGATTTTGCATTAAAAATGTGAATTCATGCATTCAGTTTATTCCATTACTAGAACATGGTGAAAAGACATAATGATGAATGGATCACTAAAGCAAGGTAAATCCTATTGGAGCATGAAAGTATCCAACTCCCACCTGCTCATGCATCTCACTCAAACACTGTAATCGATAGAGACTAGGGATCATGACATTTACACAGGATTAAGATGGTATAAGATATAGGGTTGGTCAATTTATATAAACAATTCATGAAAGAAGAAATCCAACACATGCTTCAATCAAAAAGTTTTGATGATGGAAGAAAATCAAGAGAGTAATAAACATTAGAAAGGAAGTTATCGAAAATTCAAAATTTCTTTTATGGGATAAAAAAGTAGGCAACAGGACACTTAAACACCAATTCATATACCATTTAAGAATGCTCTTAATGTATACCATGTTTTTTATATTTTTCTCATACAAAAATAAAATGTCAGTATGCAAACTCCAGTACATTGATCATCTTTTTCTAATCTCTTTTTCTAATCTCTTCATTGTTACAGGAAAAGTCGGTTATGGAGGCATTGTCACGACAATCCCAAAATTGACGTTGAACAAGATATTGTAAAATGTAAATTTTTTTACATCGGTTCAAAAGAAAGCAACGTTGAATCTTCATGACAAAACAACGTCGTTTATACGTCTAAACGACGTAGAAAGTCTGTTCCAGATTATAAATATTATTTCCTCATTTCCCATAAATTTTCATACCTGCATATTTAAAACTAAACCAACAAACAATTTTATATACCAAACCAATGTCAAGACAATTTCAAAACATTTCAAATCAATGTACTCTAATTTGCATAGTGACATTTTATTTTTGTATGACATTTTATTTTTGTATGAAAAAAATATAAAAAAACATGGTATACATTAAGACCATTCTTAAGTGTTATATGAATTGGTGTTTAAGTGTTATGAATTGGTGCTAGGCTTAAAAGTAATTTTTTTATAAAAGTAAGATAGTAGGAGTGGATACTAAAAACATTAAGAGCATATTAGTGTGGGGACAAAAGAATGTTGATGAAGTAGTATGTTGATAATTTGGCTCATAAGAAATAAAAATGATAACTCCAAGCAAAAGTTCAAAATAAAAGGATACTACAAATTAGAAGGGATGAAAGTTGGAAGTGTAAGGAATAACTAGTTTTTATTGAAACTAGACACTGTCTGTAATTAATGAACATGAGAATGAGTGATGCAACTATGATTAAGTAGTTAATATAATTTAATCACTTTTACTGTATTTTTTTTATTTTTTTAATAATATTTTGTCTCTTGTTGTTAATATTATTTTCATTTTCATATTATCAAACAAAAAATTGTGTCTTTTATTTATTCATGCTTAAATAATTTTTTCTTTCAATTTACTATTTTCTACCAATGTTTATCACAAATATTCATTTAATTAGTTATTTTATTTTATTTTTAAAGTTGAGTCAATATTTGTGCTAAATGGTAATTTTTTTATTAATATATAATTAAAAATTTGAAAATGATTAAATTTAATTTTTGTATATTTATTATTCAAGAAAATATATTAGTAATCATAAAAGTTAATTTTAATCCTTTTAATACTGTATTACAAAGTAAAATTAATTATTACATATTTTTTTTATTTTTGTTCATCATTTAAATTAAAAATTTGGGAAGTTTCTAAATGAAAATAACTTATAAATTATATTTAGTTTTTATTAAATTGAAAACTCATACCAAATATTAACTAAAACATATTTACTTGTTTGGTGGGACTTTGATTATATAATTATACTCATGTTTAATATTCATATATTTGCCCATTTTTCTTTATTTTTGTCACTTATTATTGTCTACTAATGATAAACAATTCAAACAATTTCAGAAAGTATAAATAATAACAGTGTGACTATAAGTTTATATGTTGTATCAACAACTATGGACTACAAGCCCAATATTAACTCAACTTTGTTCAAATATGATCAAAAAATGGAGCAAATACCTCTTTTCTTAGTCTTAAACAAGAGGAAGAATATCGATTTAAAGGTAGAGTCACTATCAGAAAAAGTGTCATGTATAAACATAACTAGGTCTTTCCCTTTCTTTGAGGTTTTGATGTAGTTTAGGGTTTAAAGTGAAAATAAGCTAAGAAAAATAAATAAAATATTAATTTTCAATAATAAACTTATTGATCAATGAAAGGTGTGCATTGATAATGGATGGTTAAGAAATCAAAACACCTTTATTAATAGTCTATTTTTGTGTAAAACTACATATATCCATTAGATTTTGGTGACAAGGGATGAAATTTAGAAAGATAAAAGAAAATACATAAGTGACTTTTAATCTTTTTTTCTTTTAGAAAGTATTTTCTTTTTATTATTTATTGCATTCTGAAGTCCTAACTAACTATAAAGAATATAAGTGATGGAAAGTAGTTAATTATTTAAAAGATGAAAATTGATCAAGATGATATAACATAGGATTCCTCGAGTCATGGAAAGAATCAAAGAAGGATATGGTATAGAGAAATTGAATAAAATTGACAAAGTTAAAAAAAAATCCTAGAACATGATGTAAAATAGTAATAGGATTAATTAAATTTTAATTTCTTAAAAAATTAAATATTTTTAATTAAACTTCTAATAAAAAATTTATTTCATTAAATATATAAAATATTTATATCTTTAAATTAAATTTTTATTATTTAATTTTTCAAACGAGAATTCAATTAAAAAATATAAATATTTTAAATATTTAATGAAATAAAAAATTTATTAGAATCAATTGAAAACACCTAATTAAGCCTCCATTTTATTTACCTTGTAAATGATTGATTACGACTCTATAAAATAAAGACTTTTAATAAGTACAATTTTAAGTGTGAATAACATGTATATTACATTATATACCAAACCTTTATTACAAATGTCAATTTTAATTAGTCATTGTCTTTTATTTTCAAAGATGATTCAATATTTTTGCCAAATGATAATTCTTTTAAGATTATACCATTGAAAATCTATAAAAATGATAAAGTTTAATTTCAGTATATTTTTTATTCAAAGATATATTAATAAAGTTTAATCTTTTAATAATATATTAAAAACTGAAAGTAATTAGTTTACATAAATTTTAGTTATTCTTGTTCATCATTCAAATTGAAAGCTTTAGAAATTCTTAGCCTAAATTATTTTTTGTTAAATCGAAAACTCAAACCAAATATTTCCCAAAGCACTAGGTTGGAGTTATTTCTTCCTCCTAATTTATTCAATGCTATTATTTATTATACACTGTAGAGGTTGAAAATTTGACTATTGATCTTGAACATTATAAATGATTTCGCGAAAGAAAAGAACTGAATACTCTCTTACACAAAACTAGACAAGAGTGGGTGAAGAAATTCAAAGACATCTCTTCAAAATGATTATTAAAAACAGTCACTAGTCTAGATCCAAAGCATAAGCATGTAGAAATTCAAAACATGAAGTAAAGCATGACAATCACTAAGGTAACAGACGCAACAATGATTGAATATTTTTGAGGATAGAACCAACTATCCACAATTCTTATTGTACTTAGCCTAAATTTCCTATCTTCTAATCTACTGTGCTATTGCTATAACACGTGCGCACAGACTACAAAACTGTAAGGCTTACACTAAGCACAGAAAATTAGCTACACAATGTACAGTTTCATAATAATCAAAATATCATGAAAAAAGAAAAACAGGTAAAAATATTTGTTATTTAAATATGCCTTCTTCTCCACACCATGGCAAGCCTTTAAGAACATCTCTCAAAGCATAATAATGGCTATCACATCTGTGGTCTGTGATAAAATTTCCCGAAAAGAATATCTTCTGGAAATGCTCACCGGATTCCCTCTTGTAAAGGGTAAAGAAATCCTTTCCAATGTCACTTTTGGATCCCAAGTTCCTTTTAATATAGTAAACAGTCCCAGGTATAAATAACTCCTCGATTACTGCAGGTTTAGTTCCCCCATCTTTCGTGTCAACTGAATTTTCCTTTGCAGCTTTAGAGGGCATAGGAGTTTCTGTAGCAACTGTAAACACACCAAAACATCTGATGATAAACATGTCACAAAATAAATGCATTTAAAGAACACAAATAAGCATTAAACATGAACAAGCGAACATTTAGTTAACAATTACTTCATTTTTTTGTGTATATACATAATACAATGTCTATATTATCAAATAATTGTTCTTTTTCTTTTGGGTTCAAAGAAGCCAAAAGGATGTTTAAGCATTCAAAAATTTCTTTCACTTCTTAAATACTCCATGCACCATAAATTTATCTTGAGCACAAGAAAGAAGTCTGACTGACTCTTGAACATAATTACTGCCAACGGTTCACCAGTGTGAAGGGGTTGAAATGAAATTCTGCCCCTATACAGGACTTGAAAGGTGTAAGAAAAGTACTTCGCCAACAAGACATGGCAAAGAAGAAATGCTGTCACTCTATAAGAGAAATCTAGGTTCACTCTTTTAGAGACAAGACAATTAAGATATGAACCAACCAGTAAAGCAAAAAGGCTTACCCGCTAAACTTTTGTTCGTCCTGAAATTTGCATAATCAGCAAGTTTGTGAGCTACATCTTGAACTGAGGACACAACCTGCTTTGCATTTGTAACCAAATCTGTGACGCCTTTCCATTCTTCTTTCTCAATTACACTCATCCTGAAGAAAAAAAAAACATACCCTTAATCAGACCTTCTGTTGTTTAACTACCGTATACATATTAAGCTTCGGAAGCCATTGATACCTACTAGATTTTAGATATTGAAGCTCTACAGTGTTGCAGAAATTCTTAGAATAAGAATAAGCAGTCACCATACACATGTTCAACTCACATCTCACTTAGATATTATCAACTACCAAAACAATGAGATTTCCATCTCTTTTAATAAAAAAAATACACACAACGAAAAAAAACTATTGCAAAGCTGCAGGTGGCTGCTTTCAGCATGTCCTGTCAATGGACAAGAGAAGGGGGAGGGCTGCTTACTTAAAGATTATAAAAATTAAATGCCACTCACCAATCGGTTTGAACAATTTCATTTCTGAACCTTGTTAGGGAAGCTACACTCAATCTAGGTATAATATCATCCTGTACATTTCCAAAAACAATGTCATAAGGAAATACAATAGATAAATGCAGACAAAACATGGGAAAAGAATATTACTCGTCTAAGGAAAACCACAGATATAATTACTTTCTTCCAGATCAAATATTGTTAAACACACATTGACAAATGTTATCACATACCTGCATCACAACTGTCGATACATAGCCAGAGCAGCTTTCAGCAAGTTCTTTGGAGACACACGGTGAAGTTCCATAGCCAACAGCAGATACAATGTCAGGGCTAAAACCCAGATCCTTTGATGATTTTCTATGGATCATTATTGCCAATAAAGAAGCTATAGCACCTCCCAGAGAATGACCCACAAGTCTTAACTTAAATCCCTATTAAAGAGTTCACAACATCTCATGCCATGAATGAGAAAAACACAAACAGAGAAATGAAAAACAAAATGGTAAGACTAACCCCACCTCATGTTTCTCCAAGAATTTTCTTATGATTTCGATCTCATGATGGAGAAACCAACGGGCAGATTCAGCAATACCGAAGTGGGTTGAATAGCCTTCAAAGGTGACTTCACCATCACTTGAGGAAAGTATATCAGTGATAAGGTCATAAAAAGTGTGTGTTCCCCTTATGCCTAAAATGACAAGCTTTTTCCGCGTATCGATTCCAATATAATATGCAGGCCTCATGACACTGGAGTTCTTAACAAATTTTTTGACGTTACTTTCTCTTAGCATGCTGTTCCTTGCAAGACTAACAGTGCTATCCTTATAAGCACCTTTAGCCAACTCAATATGATATATAAGATCTTGAACCTGAAATTCAGTAAGATATATTATTGATAATACTGGAACATGATAATTTGTAATGATATGCTAACATTAATAGTAAAAGATCACAATATCATATGAACATATAAATATAATATATGCCTTCTGCACTAAAATGCAGTTTCAGAAGTTACAATTGATTCTGACAATATCTGAATGCCTTTGATATCTTCAAATGGATTAGTAGAAGCTTGACGAAGATAGATCAGGTACAAGCCAATTGTAAGGTCACTCAAGCTCCAATCCTGGATTCCAAGCTTGCTCCTTTTGATGCAGGCGATTATTTCTGTAAGGGATCGATTGCTTGGTGGGGGTTTCTTTCCCATTTCATATCCTGCATAACGTGGAAAACTAAGCCGGTCTTGTTTTATGGAGCACAGGAAAAACATATGCTAATGATATAAATATATTTTGTCTTATAATGTTAAGAAGTCATGGGGACAAGGCTTAGAACAATGGTAGTGTTGATTTCTTCGTGAACTGGAGGTCATAAGTTCAAATCTTAGAAGCAATCTCTCAATTTGCATGGGTAAGGATGTGTACATCTACCACCCTAGACCCCACCAAGAGAAGCCTCGTGCACTGGGCCACCCTTCTATAATACAACTGAATCATATATGACTCAACCTATTGATAAGAAATCATTTTAAAGGAAGGTACTCGCAATTTTATAGTCATGCTAACTGTCTAACTTCGTCAGATGAAACATGTTATGACAATATGACTTGGTACATAACAGACCTGTTGGCAGAGCCCACCTACAAAATTGCAGAGCTGGTTCAAGTGTCTTTGTGAGCCAAGCCAGCTCTAACTTCCACTTAGTATCTGAGGAATCTTCATCATCAGAACTGTATTTGCTAATCCCATGATTTCCATCCGGTGTCTTAACTATAGATTTCGAAGAAATCTGTTGTGTTTCTTGCTCTTCTTTTAGCTTATCTTCTACCTTGTCTGCTCTTGACCTTTGCAATTGAAGCGGGATAAAAACTCTATGCATATTGTTCCAATGTGGTTTTTCACGGTTAAGAATTTTTTTTGTAGAATCTGCACATTCAATTCAAAGTAATAGATATATATGGTTATATGACAAAAAACAATTGTATTAGCAAAAAAAAATTGAAACTTAAATACTAGGCAATAGAAACTTGGGACCCATTCCGATAAGACGCTAGGTGAATCAGATCTTCATGAACCATTACGGCATCAACCCACAACCAGAGTGATAACACCACATCTGCTTTTGAAGACAGGGCATTGGGCATCTTTCAACTATTCTTTTGCATAAATGACATATACTCTACAACCAAACAAATGTCCTATTGTCCTCTAGGCACTGCTCAGTTGATAAAGCTATATGAGCCTATGACACGTGCAATCAGTGTGAAGGTTCAGACCAAGCAAAGCAATGCACCCACCCTGGGAGGCCACCTGCGGGCTTCCCCAAGTTCCACATCAGTGGTAAGCCCTCACTCGTGTATAATTTTTTTTTAAAAGCAGTTTTTCCTATGATGCCCAATGATCATATGATATGATCATTAGCAAAAGGCGGGAAACAGACGTGTGGGTAAACAAAACAATTTGTTTAAAATTTAAGATAAAGGTACATAAACTGTATTAAAATAAAATATTAAGTGACATTCAAATATGTAAAATATACTAAATAACTTGTAATTATTCCTAATTCACAATTTAAAATCAAGAAATTATTGTACTGTCATTAAGTCTTTGGCAGCTTAATGTGTATTAGGGTGAGTGTTTGCAAACCTCACATCCAAACATCTTGAATTTACAAAACTAATTTGGGTTAAAATTGGGTTTGAAACGAAGTAAATTTTGTTTGGACAAAACCATGTTTTTAAGAAAATTATCATATTTGGTTTTAAATAACCAAACACGATCTTTTCTGACAAAACGACATTACCATTATTTAAAATAAATAGTAATAGTGAATGTACTAGCAAACATATATTGAGTAAATTACTTTAACACTCCATCGATTTCTTTAAAATAGAATACAATACTTCTCTTTTGTCTGTCTCTACATTAACTCTCTTAATTATTTGAAAAACTTACATAAGCAATCTTTACATATTACACTAATATAAAAAAAACACTAATCTCCTTAATTATTTGAAAAAAAACTAATCTCGGCTCCCCTTATACATTTCGCTAGTCCTTTTAATAAACACTCCATTGTGTACTTCATAGGGAAGTTTTCTTACTGAACATTAAAAAGCAAGGGATTACGTGCAATCAATCTGAAAAAAAAAATCTGGAAAAAATCAAACAGATAGAACTTAGGAAGTGTGGACAGCAAGAATAACAAATGACGGTCTCGATCCCTCACTCTCCATCCCAATTGCTAATCCACAATCTAAAATCAATGCCGTTCATATTAGCAGCTTCTTCTCCACCAAATGACGATTCATGATTTTAATTTCCACATATTGTGGGCAGCTAAAAAGGTTGATACTGAGGTTGCAGTGTACCAAATGCAGCATTAGATTGAACCAAGGAGAACTAAAATGGAGAACCTAAGAAAGAGAACTTACAGATATTACGAAGTAATTGCCTCACGTATTGGGTATTCATTTGGAAGAGGGGGCACGAATTTGATAGAACAACCCGGAAAAACGAAGAGAATAATCGCTCAGACGCAAAAACCGCAAATGCTCTGAGACGACGTCGTATAAGCAAGGCACCGCTTCGGAAACACTCTGCAAATCTCACACCCGCTTTTGCAACGAATCAATAAATCCAGGGTCTGCTAAATTTAATTTCTTTTTAAGCCCATTCCATTAATTCATGATTTGAAATTTCTGAACACTAATTAAACAAATAAATATTACATAGTTTTCTATATTAATATGACGAATTAATTAATTTTGAGTCAAGAATATTTTTTCCTTCTAAAACAATTTATCCTATCTTTTTGTTCTTTTAATGTGAAAATATTTCACTTCTTTTAACTCAAAGCGTTTATTATTAATATTTAACTATAGTTATAAATTGTTAAAAATTGTATTTTAAAGATTAAATGTTAGGTTTTTTTTTGTCACATATATTGTTTAAATGTGTTAGGGCTTTTATCTAATTAGCCAAAATTATAAAGGAACATGTTAATAATAAGTTTATGGTTAAGGGCATAATTATCATGAAAAAAATTATTGTATAGATATTATAAGTAATATTCTGATTTAATGAGAGATCAAATAAGAAATATTAAAATTAAGAATGTAACTAAAAGGTACATAAATAGGATTATAATATCTATTTTTAGAGTGTGATAAAACAGATAATTATATATTCTGATTTTTTTTTCTCTACATTTTCATTGGGATAAAAACTCAAAGAAAACATTAGAAACTTTATATTTGGAAAATCACCTACTTGTAACTAATCTTATCACTTTCATAATTTCAAATGACAAATACAGGTAGACTTCCATATATTATTTTATTATGACTAGAGTATAGGTTTATTAAAGATTAACATACGAATGTGTTGTTTTCGATTCTTTGTGAGTAGAAGCATGTGGTTAGGCATAATAATTGTTTGATAAAATAAACCCTTCAATTGGTATCAAAGCAACCCATACTCTAAAAAATAACGATTAAGAGGGTGCAAGCCCCATTTATTAGTCTCAGAGATCGTGTGAATGACTATGAGGCCCAAGGACTTTCTTGGACCCAACATACAACATGGGTCCATCCATATTTTATTTACTTTTGAAATTTAATTTTCCATTTGGGTTACAGCAAGTCAATAATCTATGAATTTGTTTATGTTTATGTTAATTCATGCGAATATTAATTGGATTAAAGGAAGATTAATACTTGGTCGGATTACATGCACCACCTGTGATGGTAAACGTGTGATAACTATGAAGTTTTTCTTATAAATGATAAATCAATCTAAAGAGTAGTTTATTATTTGATATGTTTTATTATCAATGTTTGATCATTACAACAAGGGTACCACTAGCAATTAATATAATTGTCCAAAGACTTGATATTGATGGTGCATTAGGTATCTTGACATAGTTATGCCATTATTTGAATGTATTGATGATTAATTTTTTTATGATGTGAAATGATTACATTATTTGTTTTGTTCTCAATTTAGCTATTATTGCTTCAATATCTGCTAATTTGAATTTGGTTTCAATTTTTAATGAAACAATTTTTAAGGACTAGAAAGAGAATATGGACATTGTTTTTGGATGCATGGATCTTGACCTTACATTAAGGATTGAGAAACGCATTTCTCTCACAGACTCTAGTACATCTAAAGAAAGGAAAGATTATGAGAACACTACTAGAAAAATAGCAAATAGTAACCGAAATCAGTGACCGAAAAATATAGTCACTGTTAGTAACCGAATGAGTGACCAATTTCTTAATTTAATTTAGTGACCGAAACAGTAACTAAATTTTCAATTAGAAAACAATTAAGTCACTAAATCGGTTACTCTTTTTATTTATATTAATTTAATTAATTTAAAAATAAAATTTTCACTCATTTATATTACTTTAATTAATTTTAAAAAAATTACCACTTTCTTTTTTTCCCTTCCCTCCCATTCTTCACGAGTCATGTATCCCTTTTTTCATTAACCCTAGAACATTATTTCCCTGCCGTTCCAGGCTCCAAGCTCGC